>OZ005648.1:104853166-106053166 GCA_963930645.1 Salticus scenicus
CATAATTATTGAATAAAAGGCTGCACAATGTCTTCTACCAATATGGAAGAGTTTACACATTTGTTACTTAGCAGATATTGCGCATAATTTTTATTACAGTTCCTTTACTAGATGACATTACGCACATTTATTGGTACTGACAAGAGAATGAAGCATTGAATGTCTGGGAATGTACCGTGAGACAACTTTCATGAGTAACTGAACGTGTTTAAGAGTTTACTTGTCCTGGGTGATTCCAGGAAAGCTGCTCCATCTACATCGATAAGTGCAACAATTGAGGACACCGACAGAAAGGTCAGCAAACGAAACATTCAATCTAAAAAGAAGATGCATTAAGTTTAAGTTAAACATGTCATCTAGTGAGTTAACGTTAGTTTGTAATCTTATCTGGGCTTGTTGTTTTCGAGTTTTTATTATTTTTTCTCTAAATAAATTTCTAATTCTTTTCATTTTCTTTTCTTATGTTTTAATTATTATATTGAAATATCCATTCCCAATATAAAACCTTTTACATTTTTTAGTTACTGAAATATTTTAATATTGTTTTTTTTTTTTATATATATATATATTTCTTTAACAGTTTTGACTGATTAAATAAAATAGAAATCAATTATATATATGTGTGTATATGTGTGTGTGAGTGTTTATATACCTGGTGTAAAAGATAAAAGCAAAAATATAGAAGTACATTTTTATAGAATTTTGTTGACAACAAAACTGTGCGAAATCATAAATAAACACTATTTTTGAATATAGGAAATGATCTTCCTGAAATTTTTATTGTAAAGGGTAATTCAAACAATTTTAAATAAGAAAAACATGATTAAAAAAAAAAACTGTTTTACTATTTTTTATAGTAAATGAAATTGTCAAGTTTCTTTTTCTTTTCTTTTTTTTTTTTTTTTTTTAATATAAATGCTGGGAAAAATTTATAATCAATTAAACATTTTTCTTCATTTATTTTTCTTTAATCTGTGCTTTTGGACTAAAATAGAACATTAGTGTACTTATTTATGGGGCAATATAAATATTTACAAAAGTTTAAAATATATAGATTGACAATAATTTATAAATATTTCAAGATAGTCATTAAATTACCATTAGATTTACCACAATAACATAGATATACCAACTAGAATAAAAGAAAAAGAAAAAAGAAAACACTTTTTCATACATAGCAAGATAAAATACAGCAAATGTTATACACTCTAGGACAAAAAAAGAAAAAAAAAAGACACAGCAAGAAGGAGTGAAGCAAATTGGACACAAATTGATATGCATACAGGTTTCAACAGGAAATGCAAAATTTTTAAGTTTGGCCGCCAATAAATGAGCACGTGACGTTGTAGCGCATCTTAACTACGCAACTGTCAAGATGTTAAAGAAGGGAAATTTTGAATCTAGGTCATAAATTCTTTGTGGTTTTCATTCAGTGTACTCAGACAGATGATAAATATGTATCGTGATCGACCATATGCACAGATGTGAGCATTTTAGAGAGGACGTGTCGTTCGACTCAAAGAAGCTGGGTGTTCTAATCGTCGACTCGCTGAACATTTGAATAGAAATTATGCCATTATAAAACGTCGTTGGCAGAAATGGGAGAACCATGGCTGAACACAGCGTCAAGAAGGAGGAGTTTGGCCTAGACAGACGACAGAATATGAGGACCAATCAATCATCAGAGTAGAACTCAGAGTCTAATATTCATCATTATTATCGATCCTACGTGCAAATTGCGCTTCAGTGACAGAAAAGGTCATTAATAGGCGGCTCAAACAAAGAAGACTGAGCTCACAGCGCACCTTGCACGACTAGCAATTACTTCTGTACACAAACAAGCCCGTTTGCAGTAGTCATAGGCACATGGAATGAAGCCGGTTTGAGTAGAATTTTCTTAATTGGTGAGTCCCGCTCAGATTTGAGGCTCGATGGCCAGGGAAAAAGTGTCTGAAGACGCCCATGAAAAAGGAGGGAGTCCAACCAGACTATCGTCAGCCACACTGTTCGACAACCAGGAGTGATAGTTTGGGCTGCCATTTCATAGCAGGAGCCCTCTGCTTGTCATTCGCTGCATTTTTACTGCACAGCAGTACGTCGACGGAAGTCTACCCTCCGTTGTGTTAAACTTCATATTACGCCATCTTGAGCTTATAATTCAGCGTGAAAATACTTGCCCGTACACGGAGATAATTTCAACTACTTTGTTTTCTTGATTTTTCAACATTACCATGGTAAGCAAAGTTGCCGGTTCTTTATCCCACTGAGAACGCTTGGAGCATTGTAAAAAACAGCCCTACAATCAGCCTAGTTTTGTCATGAGTGTCTACGTTTTCTCTGTTTTTACTCAGTTTTTAACCTGTTTTTAAACTGTTTTTACTCTATTTTTTGCATACTTCTCAATAATTATTTGTACAATACCATAATCAATAGCTGTGCTATTAACACTAAAACTTTCACCAGTATCATTCTTCACTGCTGCATTCATAACTTCTGTAAGATGTGTAGATTTCTGTATAGATTTTCAAAATTATTTAACTAATGGAGCCTTGGCCCAGTCACCAATCCTCCCTTACACAGTGTCGGCCAAGCCTCTCTAACTAGCCATTATGTAAAGAATGGCACGTGTTGAATTTATTCTGGTTAAGTGCACAAATTTTATAACTTAAATAAAACCTTAATATAACAGTATTTATAAAATCCCACTTAGTTTAATTTATTTAAATTGGGTTGTCTGAAAAAAATCATACAAATTATATTTAAAAAATTTACATTTTGGATTGATAAACTTTTTTTTTTATTATTATTATTATTTTAATAATCAATGCATTACTGGAAATAAAAATAAATTATATCTCATTTATTTATATAATAAAACTAATACTGATCTATACTAATGGATGCTACACATTAATATTTTTGTATTTATAACAAATGACTTTAGAAAGAGAAAAAGAAAATATTAAACAACAAAAAATAATCATAGTTTCAATATTTTTTTATTATTTTTTTATTAAAATTTAAATGCTAAAAAGTAGCTCAATGAAACTAAGGTAGATGTCCAATGGCAGCAGTAGCTTTGACTACCATGTAATGAGAAATTGCTAAATTATTTTTAAATACTAAAATTAAAGGGTGGGCCAAGCCTCCCTTATGTCCAAGGCTTTGAGGTTTCTCCTAAAGCAATCATATGTAGTTTTCAGAATTCACACGAACACACTTTTCATATATAATAAACATATCAAATTTTTGCTAACAAAACACAGTTTTAAAAATTTGCTAGTCTCCTAATTAAATTTGAGGGATTTCTTAGTGTTTAAGTTCTAATTCATTGTTGGATCGAGTGAATTAGGAAATTTTCTGAAAATGTGGACAAAAGTGTGAATTCGGAATCTAGATTATTGAAGAAATAATATTGTTCGGGAAATACTTTACGAAGTTTGAAGATTTCCTGGTATGTGAATATTCTTTAATAGTTAAGGACTGCTGATTGGATTTTTGAAGATTATGTTTTGAAGCAAATTCTTCCTCTAATAATAGTATTTAAGCAATAACGAATTTAATATAAATCGTTATAACGAGTTCATTATCGTATATTGTAACCTTGCTTATAGAGATATCATTAATTATATTTTTCATTTGTTCAAGGGTGTCTTTTCTAATATAGATTGAAATAAGACATAACCAAAGACCGTACCCCACTAAAAATAATCTTAAGATTTTCTCTAAAAATATCTGCAGAATGTCTTAAATTATTTGGCTTATTCTTAAGAAAGTTTACAAAATGTCTTTATAATGTCTTCAAAATTTCTGCAGATATTTTATGGGAATAGATAATTCTTCAAAGTATTTTAAAATATTTAAAGAATGTCTTGAAAAATAAATATTATTTTCTCAAGAATATCTTCGGATTATGTTTAGTGGGGTATTTAATTATGATATGAATAAAGTATTAGAAATATTTAAAAAATAGGTACATTGGCAGGCTAATGTATACCTGATAGTTATATAAAGTTAACTATATAAACGAACAAAAGAATATATAACATAAATAAAAGATAAAATTAATGACAAACTTAATCGAAGCTTTTCTTCATTGCAAATTCAAGTTATATAAAGTGTTTGACCATAGCCTCCTAAACTAGATGCCTGACGCGTTGTTCGTAAACTTGACAACAGTTCAAACGGTAAACAGCGCCACCTGGTAGAGATTGCGCAACTTTTTTATTCAAATGTCACCAATAATTTTAAGAAGTGATATATGATATGTGTAATTAACGTTTCTTCGACTGTATTTGCATTTTATGCATATGAAATCCCACATTTAAAAAATTTTGGTGACTGTTGAATAAAAAAGTCGCGCAATCTGTACCAGGTGGCACTGTCTACCGCTTGAACTGTTGCCAAGTTTACGAGCAACGCGACAGGCATCTAGTTTAGGAGGCTATGGTTAGACTATACAAAAATGAAAAATCATATTCTTGCAAAAATAGAATAAATAAATAAATAAATAAAATGATACAATAACAGTAAGGCGTATGTTATTTAAGTAATTTAAACAAAATACTACACAGCAGAGAAAAAGAATGATTAAAAAAAATATGATAAATAGAGTTATGCTAAAAAAGAGAAGTTTTTGCTTTAAAGAAGAGTAAGATTTTTAATAACCACAACACATTTCTTTTTCAATATTTATTAAAATTCGAAGATAATTTCGTAATCGCTTAATAGTATATGGCACGTTATGCAATAAAGAATTAAAATGTTTTCCTAATATTTATCTATTTTTTTCTTAAGCGTGCTTATGAATTGGAGATAAAATAGAAATAATAATTAATGCATTACTGGAAGTAGAAATAAATTATATTTATTTATATAGTAAAACTAATACTGGCATACACTAATAGATGCCACTTATTAATATTGTTGTGTTTGTAACAAATGACTTTAGAGAGAGAGAAAGAAAATATTAAAAAACAAAAATTAATCATAGTTTCATGAAAAAAAAATAGTTTATTAAAATATAAATGTTAAAATATTAATTATGCAGGAAAAGTTATATCTATTTTTTTATGAAAACAATTTAGAATAAATTGTAAAACATTTAGAGTAAATTTGTAATTATTAAAATAGTATACATTACTTATCTATCGAAATAAGTATTTCAAAAACATTTCATAATGTACACTGTATGTATGTGTTCTTGCTTGTGTGTATTAACTTATGAAGATACTTTTCGTTTTATAGTTCCACTTATTGAGTATTTCGAACATTTATTTAAACACAGTAAAATAGCATGCATGGTTTGTGTGCATGTGAATAAGCACAAATTCCATAATAAGTTTTTAAAAGAAACAAAACAAAAATTAAAATAAATTTAACTAGGGAAATTTATACTCATAATTAACGCTTTCTTTTTTTTAAGTGAAAACTTCTTTATGCCCGTTGAACACTTTTGGGTGAACAAAAATCATGAAACTCGCGTCATCGTCAGCGAACACTTTCCATTTGAAGTGAAAACTTCTTTAGGCGTGTTGAGCACTTTTGGGGGAACAAAAAACTTGGAACTCGCGACATCGTCAGCGAACGCTTTGAAATTCTGCAGGCGTTCATTACCATGACAACACATTCACCACATCTGGTCTGGAAGAAACATATATTTTACCAATTGACATCACGTGGTTTTTCTACTAGGAATAAAAATTGCAAATTTCAAAATGCTTCAATTTTCTTCTAAATTCTTTCAAACTTTCTGTGCGCCATTAACAGCACAGGGGATAGTTGCATTTCAAATTTCATTGATTTTGGAAAAAAATTACATTTTAATTAGAAATTAAATTTTATTCTAATACGCGTATTTCAAATTCTAATTATGATTAAATTATTTTTAATACATCATTCGAAAGATATTTAAAAGTACTTTTATATTATTGAAAGTGGAATTCGAGATTTCAGCTGATTTACACGTTTTGAGGTGTCCTGAATCGGTTTTCTTTTGTATCCCAGCTACTAATTAAAATAATTAGATAAGCAATGCATCATTAGAAAGCTTTGTTGATTTGGAATCGAACAGTATATTACAGAAATTTCTACCGCCAGATGGCGCTATAATATTTTAAAATTTCAATATTTAAAATTCTAATTATGATTAAATTATTTTTAATACACCATTCAAATGATATTTTAAAGTTCTTTTATATTATCGAAAGTGGAATTCGAGATTTCAGCTGATTTACACGCTTTGAGGTGTCCTGAATCGGTTTTCTTTTGTATCTCAGCTACTAATTAAAATAATTTCATAAGTAATCAATATTTTTACCAAATATAAGTCTTAGTTCATTTAATTTGGGTAGCAACAAATTTTGTGCCAAATCATATAATACAGATCATAAACACTTCTTTACGAACCAAAAATAATTTGAAAATAATAATCTAATAGCTCGACGATACAATTCACAAGTTACTTAGTTTTCATTTCTATCGGCAATCCCCAAAGACTGCTTTGATATTTTCTTTTTCTTTTTTTTTTTTTTTTAAGTGTTTATATGAATAATATACACTTTATGCATATTCTCAAATTGTTCTTTAGTATATAACGATCTTTGTGATATAACAAAACCAAAGTTTTGATGAATGTTATAAGAGACATAATAAAGAGAAATCTTTTCCTTCCTGAAAAGATTCGTCCTAAGCCGTTCTGATAATCTTCCGTTATTTGCATTTTAATTGAAATAACTTTTTGTATATAGCAAGAGACATCCTATGTTGCAGGCTCAATGTAATTAGCTTTTCTATCAAATACCAGATTACTAAAATTACTTGCTGTACCCAAAGGACAGACAAAGGGAAAGTATCCAATCAAAAAACCTTCTCAAAAAAGTTCTTTGGAAATTGATTGTGAATTCTTAAGCGCTTTTTTTCTCATTAGCATAATAATTGAACTTTTATGCGTGAAGTGTTTTAATGACTGTGGAAAATGCGACTTTTTCATTTAAACTTACAAAAATGATCGCTTTTGAAAAAGAAATGAAATTCGTTTCACTAGAAACTCCGTATTTTAACGAGAATTCACTCTAAAGTTACTTTTTATTTTGCTTTTATGTATTTCTGTTTCTTAAAACACGTTATAGTAATATTAAAAATATCCAAAAAATGATTTTTTTTGTTTTAAGGGAAATGTTTTTAATGATTTAGGTTTATCCAAATTAAACTCTGTCTCTCTCTCTCTCTCTCTCTCTATATATATATATATATATATATATATATATATATATACACATATATATAACAACTGAATATATATAAGTGTTATCGTAGATTTAATGAAGATCAAGATCATAATTGATAAAAAAAAAAAAAAAAAAAACATTCTCATGAAGAAGGATTTTTTTTTTTTTTTTTTTGTAAAGAAGTTTGTCGATAGAGGGCGCTGTGCGTGACCAAATTACATATTTTCATGAAAAACTGTACATATTCACAAGTAACTGTTTACAGTTATTAAAATTGGCATATTTAGAGCAATTTGTAGCTGTAACTAAGATGGGATGGAATCGAAACTTTATAGACAGACATTTCAAAGGATACGCTAAAAAATTCAATAATAATAATAATAATAACAATAATAATCATAATCGCTAGGTGGCGCAATTTAGTACAAATTCTTGAAATGATATGTAATAAATAACTATGGTCTAATTTAACATTTT
The DNA here is from genome assembly GCA_963930645.1 of Salticus scenicus. NCBI lineage: Eukaryota > Metazoa > Arthropoda > Arachnida > Araneae > Salticidae > Salticus > Salticus scenicus. Next base: position 104,860,873 of record OZ005648.1, read on the forward strand.
TAAACATTGCGATATTTAAAACTGTTATTGTCACATGCTGAAGCGTTATCTCATTACCAAGAAAGATAATTTTGGCACTGCAAGTGAAGAAGAAAACAATCTGATTTGCATAAGCAGATGGATTCAACGTAAGTTCTGGGTATAAAAGTCGAGTGAGTAGCATTCTTTCAGTAACGATGGCTGTTAGTTTACCAGAACGTGTGATAATATTGGGATTATTTTGCGGATACTTGGCTGACAGTAAAGACAATATGTGACAGATCACCAGCGTTTAGCTGCAGTCGGCTGTTGATCTGTTACTCGAACACTGCGCTTTACACCGCTAAAAGCGGTCTCTAATTATAAACTTAAAGTTTTTAAGCCCTTCAATAGTTAACTAAGTTATTAATCTAACTAAGCACTAATTATTTACAGTAACTAAGTTTCATAATTAAGTTTATAATTAAGCTTATTTAAGGCTTAAGTAGTCTAATATCATACATAAAGATGTTTGCATTAAAATTTGTAGCTTGTTTGAATTTTAATGTATTTTCTCCTAATGGAAATTCTTTTAATTTTTTTTTTTTTCGCATAACCTATGAGGGCATTCTTTGGATTGTCTATATGCAGGGTGGCTATAATTAAACTTACCCTTTAAAAAGCATCCTACAGCGCAAACGGGTGAAGGAATTCAACGAAATATGGTATATAGACTATACACGAAATGCGCTCAAGGAATTTCGAAAGAAAAATTACTTCTAAAATGTCCACCAGAGAGCGCTTTTCTTTCTGGAAAAAACATTAAATTTAACACAATAAACGACCAAAACAGAATGCAGAAACAATATTAACATTAATGTTTTTCCGGAAAAAGTGTTCTCTGGCGCATATTTTGGATTTTATTTTTTATTTTTTATATATTTTTACCGAAATTCCGTGAGCGCATCTCGTGTATAGACTATATAACAAGTTTCGTTGCATTCCGTTCACCCGCTTTCGCTGTAGAATGCTGTTTTTAGAGGAAGTTTAATTATAATCACCCTGTATAAATTTTACATTCATTTCAGTTACAGCTGCAGAGAGCTCTGAGTAAGCCAAGTTATAATTACGATCTCCCTGTATATAAATCAAAGATTTTTCTCCACCATACTCTATAAAGCAACAAACATAAATTTTATCATACTTACAATAAACCAAAAACGATATATATATATATATATATATATATATATATATATTCCCGACATCGTATTAATTACTACAAAATTCGTCGGACAAATAACACCAATTTACATCTGTATCGCATATACTGAAAAAAAAAAAGAACAACGCTTCTAAAATTAATGAGAATTGAATATGAAACTAAATAAAATATGTATACATGTACATATGGTTTAATGTAATGGCATTCACGTGGAAAGCCATTACATTGTACAGAAGGAAAAAAAATGCTAATAGTACATAATTTAATTTTTACTAATATCATCATACAAATGTGTTTTGAAGTTCTTTCAGCAAATAAATGTGAAACTATTAATTTTAAAGTTAAATACGATCCAGGATTCTTTGTGAAATAATCATAGGAAAATTATAAAACTAGAGTGAAAATTTTCTTCATAATACATAAGATTTTTTACGACTTTTTTCTTTTTCTTTTATTTAGTTTTTTTTTTTTTTTTTTTTTTTTTAATTATTAGTTTTCAAATGCTTCACTTCTTTGGATATTAGTTACTTAATGTATAATTTGTCATGAATATGCTCTTTAAAATATAAAATAGTTTTCATTTTAAAATAAATTTATACTTTCAATTAAAAAAAAAAAAAGAGCTTTAATTTAGAAGAAAAATATGAAAAAGGCTTTATTTTGATTTGCAAATTTTATCTTTTGTATTATTAATTTAAAATGTTCTAAATAGATCCACAGACATTTTTCAATAAAATACTGTAAACCATACTAATGAAGATTAGTATGTCTTGTGGTTTAAAGCAATTTTCTTTACAGTTAACACCAAGCATGTTTCGATTTACGTCTTGATTACAGATTGATTAGAATTAGTTAATATAATTTTGAATATTACTCTGTATGCTGAGAAAAAAAATATATACCGCCTTCATCTAGAATGAATAAGTTGGTCATTTTCTAAATCCCTTAATTAGAAATATAGATTTCCGAGCTGTGCGCATAAGACACGCCAATAAACTGAATACACGAAATTATCGAGAATTTCTAGCCGACACATTTATAGATGGTGAAATAATATTCTGAATATTCTGAATCTTTTGAAAGCGAGAAATTCTCGCTTGGTTTTCTGTAATTGGGTAATAAACCAAGATTATAGTTTCGGAAACCCGCTTCTCGTATTCGCATTTATTTGTAGAGATTTTTAAATAACTTTGCCTTCGAGAATGTAGAGAAATGCTCTAGAATTCTAATAGGGGTTTCTAGAACTCATTTTCAAAATGGACTAGAATTTATAAGGATAACATGGAACTGTTTTCTCTAGAGCCACAATTTAGATTCTAGTTGTCAGTTACAGAACTTTTTCTCAGTGTATTAAAAACAAAATTTACTTTCCTATCATGAATAAACTCGATTATTTCAAACATTAAGTTTAACAATCTGCAATGTATACAATGGAATATAATGATCTAGAGCGCAGTAAATTTATTTAATGATTAATTCATTTTGCCGTACCTTTTGTGTTACCTTTTATTATTCGCTCAATACATTTGTAATGAAGCTACATGTTAAGCTACACTCAAAAGAATATTTACTGAATTGACTTTCTGATTTGTTTTATTAGTTCATTTACTTATCAAATACTTCCACTAACTGTATATTAGAAAGCTATTACAAGCCGATGATTGATTTCTTCAATCAGATCATAAATAGTAAAATATTTAAATTACTGTATTGGCCCTATTCCATTCACGTTTGTTTCCAAATTTATATGCATTGTAACAAGCATGAAATTTTTAACTGTAAATTTATTTCTTACGAATATAACTGATAAATTTGTGATATTTAATGAATGGAATTTGAATATTTCACAATGTAGATAGATAAAATATGTTTTAACTTTAAGTAATGATTTTGAAAATTAAATGTCTTCTCAGCTATTTTTAACTGTAAAAAGATTTACATAATTAATCTATGATATCTTATAAAGAGGCATTTCATTAAAATCATATTAAAAAAAAAAAAAAAAAAAAGAAAGAAAAATCAATTCATAATGTTTTTCTTTTCTTCTTTTAAGTTGTTTATGTGTAGATATAAATATATAAGGAAATAAAAATACATAACGTTAAATAAAAATTAGAATTTTTTTAAATATAAGTATATCAATAAGAAATGTAATTTTATAATGAATAAATGACGTAGATACAGGTTTAGGTTTGGAATATACAAAATTTAACTAAATAACTAAATAGTTCAATTCTGATATTACTGTCTTGAGTATAATTTTGATTTCTATAGAAAAAAATAATGTTATTTGTAATTTGTAAAATAGTAAACGAGATTTCACAATACATTTTAAAAGATAAGTAAAAAAATATCTATCTATCTATCTATATATATATATATATCTATATATATATATATATATATACTCTTTTCAATAAGCTAAATATTTTATTACTACCTTTTTTTTTTTCTTTTTTTTTACATTATGTACAGTCAGCCAAAAAAAAACGCCACCCCCCCCCACCACCTAATTTCGCCGTAAATTATCGTAGAAACATGCGGCTGGTACCTATCGATCTGTAATAACGTCTAATTTTTAATGTTGTAGTTAGATTTTGCTTAAGGGGTTATCTACATATTAAAACAGGCATAAAACTCATTTTTTTCAATGACGACTCCTATTTTTGACTTCATGTTCAGATTTCTGAGATCAAGGCAGTTCAGGAAACATACCTATTTCTATACTTTAAATCAATTCTAAACAGAGTTACACGTGAAAATGTGTTAGGGGACCGTCTATACATTTAGAAAAAATAAATCGTGATCTACCACACAATATACATTATTTATTAAATTTCACACCGGAAAAAAAGTTCAGAAATGTTAATTATAAAACAAAAAACGATTCAAATTCGCAGAACTTTCTGAGTTAGCTTATGAATTAAAAGATTTTTATTGGTTTCAATTTATTAAACATTGAATACTTAAATACAACACTTATATCTTGAATCATATGAACCCTACAATGTTGAATTACAAAAATCTAGATACCAAGGTAAAAGAACAGTAGTAATAATGATGATAATATTAATAGCGGTTAAAACAAAAAGTGTTTAATATTTAAGAAAAAGAATTATCTACTTCTTAAAAGCAAAAACTGTTTTATTTAAGAGACAAAAATTTAAGTTAAAATACATATATAATAAAATATGTATATATATAAACAATTAAAATCTATTAACTAACAATTATTATCTACTTCTTGTTGGGTATATTTTTATTTTATACAGTAAGCCTCCCATGAAAGTGTTACTATAAAGATTTACATTTAATTTTAGGCGTGCAAACCAACAATAGATAATATACAAAAAGATAGATAACAAGATTTAAACTAAAATCTGAGAAAGGATATTTAATATTTTCGCGACCACTGACGTAGTTTCACGTCATTTTGAAATCTGTAACTCCTTCAGTGGGCGTTTCTTTCACAATTTGTGTGTTACGATATTTCTTAAGAATATTCTTTATATTCATATATAAATAAACAAAATAGTATGAATACAAATACTTTCACTAGAAAGAGTATAATTATTATGTATATCCATATGAAAAGAAATATGGATATAGAAAAAACGGTTTCCTATTGCCTAGAACGAGTATTCCCCGTTCTGCAGTCGTCTACTGTACTTGAATTCTTAATTTTAAATGCGTAAAATCTATATCTTTAAAAGTAATAAGACATGTTACTTTGTTTTAAATTTTTTTCCGTGATAAATGTGACGCCAGTTTTACGCCGTAATTAGAATAATAGAAAATAAATAATATTGCGCTTTGTTTCAATAATAGATATTAAACACTTAAAAAAAAATACCACTTTATTATTCAGTATTAAAAAAACATTTAATAAAATTTTTATATTTTATTATGTTACGTCATGCCATAAAATTTAAATAGCATAAACGGTAGAGTAATCGAATGCGAAAATGTCACAACAAGATTAAAACAGAAAATTTGTTTTAAAAAATCTGATAAAAATTAATAAAAGTCAATTATATTAATTTAAAAAAAGGAAAAAAAAATGTATTGTTCACAGCGCATTGCTCTTTTTTAAAATAATAGTCCTCGTCTTACTGCGTTTTTTTACCGTCATGATACTTAACTTGAGGTGTACGAATCGTAGAATATTCAAGTTAAAAACAAAAAACAAAAGGTACAAAATAGAATTTCAGCAGTGAGAAACAGGGAAACGTTATGTAATATTTAAGAACAAAGACTTAACATTTCAGAATCGAGTATAAATCTCTTTGCGACGGAAGCCACGCCTTTACACAGTTTTTCTACAACTTTACATTATAAAACAAAATTATTTTACATACTTCCAATTAAATCATTTAAATTTTGTCTTCAGCATTCGATGTAGTAAATGCCATTGACATTTATGCATACTAGCGTCACATAGAGAGTCATATACGAATACAGAAACTAGTTTTTTTACTAATGTTTCCGCAATATAGAGGCGGGGCTCTCATTTCTTTTGGAAATTTTTTCACAGTCTCTCGCTTGCATTGCGATAATTTTATGAAAATGATCCAATTTGTATCATAAACATCGAAATGTTGCTTAGAAAACAATTAGAATAACATTAAGGTAAATTAAAATAGTTTTTCGTCAAAATATATACAGATATTTACTCACAAAGGATACAAATTATTATAAGTGACGGCCTCCTAACAACACTAAAACACTAAAAAATAAAATATCACAGTAACTCAAAAAATAATGTTAAGAACGAGTTGTAAATTTGGAAACCCATGTTTTGGATGATGCCCGTTCTAGTTATGCAAAAATTAACATAGGTCATAATTCATAATTTTTTCAAATATGAAATTATTAATAATTTTCATATTTCAAAAAAAAAAAAAAAAAAAAAAAAAATTATCAAAAATATGCATGGAATATGTTTGGGTCACTTCATTCTATCATATAAAAAAAACAGAATTTGAATATCGTAATTATTTTGGAAGATATGAATTAATGTTTGTCACATTCATTTAACATTAGCGCCCTCATAGTTTGACAGCTTATAACTCTGTGAAGAATTGAGCAAAATATATAAACTATACCATTTTCCGCGATGGTTTTGTCCAAAGAATTCAAATAAATTATAAAAAATGGGGGTTACCATTGAAAAAAAATGAAGTTGATGCCAGTTTTAATATGTAGACGACCCCTTAAGCAAAATCTAACTATATCATTATAAACTAGACGTTATTACAATTCGATTGGTACCAACCACATGTTTCTACGATAATTTACGGCGAAATTAGGTGGGGGGGTGGCGTTTTTTTTTTTTTGGCTGACTGTACATTAAAAGTTTTTTCAACCAACAAAGCACACGCATATGCATATATTCGAATTATAAATCTTAAGATTATTTTTGCACAGATTTTGTAAACTGAATGTAACTTATAATTAAATTATGTGCGTTTTAAAATTTATTAATCAGCGTATTATATTATATATATACACATACATTTCTTTACGAAATTCCTCTTTAAAGTGTTTTCATGCATTATACTGCTTAACTCAATAAAAAATTTTACAGAAAATTTCCCCAAAAATATTCTACTAATTCTACTTAGACACTTTCTACTTATTAAACTTTTAAAACACTAGGGGGCTCTGCCCCCTGCTCGCTCCGCTCACCTACCCCCGAGGGAGGCTTCGCCTCCCCCGGACTCCCTTTACTTATTAACACAAGCAGAGCTCTGCTCGCCTATTCACTGCTTTCTTTCACCTAAAAGGAATATTAATATGCATATTACAAGACAAAAGCAGAAAAAAATATTTTGGAAATCCTCATATTCAATGTCAAATTGAAATATATAATATTTTTACATATTTTTTAATAGAAATAAATTCATAATAGCTAGACCATTTTGCATTACAACTTTAGTATATGACCCTTTTATTTCTTTTTTTGCAACCTTAGATCCGGACCGCAGTACCCCAGTCGGTAGAGCGCCGGAGTTGTAATTGGAAGATTGCGGGTTCGGTTCTCGAGCCGGCCAAAGCCCATCGTGTACACTAATGGTGGCTGGTGCACGTAAAATATGTCGTGGTCGCAATATCCTCCATGTTCCAACGAAATTATATCTCTGGGGGCCACTGAATCGGGGGAGCCATCCCCTTCGTGTAGGACCAAAACAGTGGTGGCATGTCTCCGGAACATTTCTAGGGGTGCGTCCCTGACCGTCGCCAATTACCCATAGCGCAGTACTGGTGCGACGTTAAATCCAACCTACCTGCCTACCTACCTACCTACATACCTACATCCAACCATGGATCATATTTTAATTTCACCCTGTAAAATGACTTCATGACCGAAGAACAACGTCACTGGGAGTAATTTTTTTCAAAATGGCAAATAGAGTACCTTTATAAACTTGTCGTTTTTAGTTGATAACTTCTTTAATTAAAATGATAGAAATTTCTAAGCAGCTGAAATGTCTTCCTTGGAGTATTCGGAACCTATTGATACCTCTCATGACACGAAAGACCCTGCCCTCCGCTAGAAGATGCTGTCGCAGACAAAAAATTTGACGCCACTGACAGTAACTTTTTTTAAATATATACAGAAAAGAATGTGAAGACATGTTTAAAAATAGATAAAATAAAATAAAATAAAGTAGACACACATATTATTTCAAAGTTTAACTATGAAAGTTTAATTAAGATTCAAAAGCGCGTTTTAGAAAAACATGTAAAAAATTCAGTAAGTGAAATTAAACATGTTTAAATGATGAAAATTCAACTATGGGCGTTTTACTGAATCAGTGTCAAACGACTGATTTGTGAAAAATCTGTATTTAAAAAAAAAAAAAGAATCAGTATGAAAAAATGAGAAAATTTAATCTGTCAAATATTTTCTGGAACATTTTCCTAATAACGGTGTCTTCCAGTTTTCATTTACGATGTTTATCACTAAAAAACGGACTAACAAAATAATATTTAAAAAAAGTTTGCTCAATTGACTTGATTAAAAATAAATTGTATAGACGACAGTGATTGTAATAAATTGAGCCATTAGTTTCAGTAAATACCATTAAAAATCTGTTGTTTAAACACTTTAAAAAAAATGTAAAACAATAGCATAAAAAAACAGGCTTCCCCCCTCCCCCCCCCCCCCAACAATTACGGATTTTTTTTGGGCGGTTCATATATTAATGTAATGCCCCAAAACCATTGCTGGAAATTCTTATGTAAAACGATCTTTCTGAATCCGAATGTGACGGCAATTTTGTCCCATCATCCACCGTTTTTTGGTAACACCCCCATAGTTTTATTACTGTTCTGCAATTTTATGGCTATGAATTTGATTTGGTGGGAGATAAAGGATTATTTTAACTGTTAAATATCTTCTGAGGGAGAGCAAAAGTGAAAAATTTAAAAACATGAACATGTGTAACAGGGGGTAAGTTGAAAGAGGGGGTGGGGGGAGGGGGATTTGCCACTGAAATTATAAATTGCATTTATTATATTTTATTAATCTACTATTGTTATTATTTATGATACATTAAATTATTTTGTTTTTAAGTGTTAAAATCATTTTTTGCACCCATCAAATCAAACTCAAGTCCATACAATTATCGAATGTTGATAAAAATTGAGAGAGAAAGGGGGGGGGGGGGGGTAATACCCTGAAAAAATAGTGGATGATTGGGCAAAATGAAGGTCACATTCGGTTTCAGAAGGTCATTTTACATAAGAATATGCAGCAATGCTATCAGCACTTGATTTTTTTTTTTTTTTTTTTAACGCAGTGGTATTACTATTTCACTTTGCAATAGATTAAGTAATACTTTTTATGCCCATATAATTCTATGCTTAAGCATCATACTTTATTTTTTTTAATGAGTATTTCATTATTTTCCTTTTGATATATTTGGAAGTTTATTTATAAAATTATCATTATTAAAATAATATGCAATATTTGTTGTACATATTTTTACTGTTCACGGAAAATGTGATTCTTAAAATATTTGCTATTTATATCCCTTAGTACTAATCTATAATACAACTAAGAAATTTATGTTTAAATTCAACAAACAGTAGCTAAGTTTACTTTCAATACACAATGTATCTTTCACGTTTTGTAAATTTACGATATTATTTTTCCTACTATTATCGTCAGAGTTTCACCTTTCTCTTCCGCAATTTTATTGTATAGAAGATTCAGAATATGTTTTCAAAGAATTTTAAATAAAACTTTTTAAAATATCCATATATGCCACATTAAACTGAAAAATGTAAAATGTTACAAAGGAAAGAGGTGGTAAGAGATACATATACTTACACAATTTAATAATTTGTTAATGATATTTATCTGCTAGTGACTTATTGCGTGTGATAAATTTACTGTCTTAATTTGATATGTCCATCACCTGATTAACATTTTCAACTAAATGTTTTTAGTAATTTCTAAATCATATTTAACGAATCGTCCACAAATGTTTGCTTGTAAGCAGTCTGCCCGTTTCAGCTTCACAATGCTGCATATAACAACATTTTACTTATAACCGCCCAGTATATATATCTATGTATTTTTCTAGTATACACAAAATAATTCATAAGGCTAACGTTGTAAAGAATTTACAAGGTATGTCTAAAAAGATCGGTGAGTGGATGGGTATGTCATAACAATGCGGGTTAAAACTACCTCTCTATGCATACGCAGGTAGAGAACAATGGAGAGATGGCACATAGCAAGAAACGCAAGAAACCGAGGCAGAATAGACTGCTATGGGCATTCGAACGGTGTATGTTTGAAAAATCGCGTTATATATAAATGAAGCATCGGATAAACATCAAGTGTTGCATTTTAAAAAACTACCACAGAAACGCATGCAATGTTGGTCCAGGTGAACGGAACAGACGCAGTGAGCAAAAAATGCTTGTAAAACTGGACAAACGTTTTCAGGAAGGAAGGGGAACAGTTGATGACAAACCACAAGTCGACTTTAAGCAAGTGTAATGGCCAACAAAATAAAGCGGGTGCGACAGATGCTGTTAAACAATAGCCGACTGATAAAATTTGTAACCACTGAAACAGATTTTATCTGACATGTAATTTTTTCCTAAATGATTTGCAAGTGCTAATTTACCCCCAAAATACTTAGTTCCAAAACTGAGAGATATCTTTGTCGCCTACTATGCAGTTAATATTGTTCAATGTTCAGTTTAGCCTTTTTTTATAGTGCTAAAAAAAAAAAAAAATGGTTTCCTGGACTGAAAAAAAAAAAAAAAACTATTGTGTAAAAAAAATTTCTGTATTATCTGTCAAGAGAATTTTTTGTCAATTAATTTTTTTCCCATTTAATTATCATTCAGGTATTTTCTGGGAACTTTGCTGAAGGATATATTCTGTACTATAACATGATATATTTTTTGATACTATACACACATTTTCTGACAACTTTGTTGATAGATATTTTTCTGTATTATCTGTCAGGGAAATTTTCTTTTCCTTTTATTAGGGATATTTTCAGAAACTTTTCTGTAATATAAGAGGATTTTCTTTTCTAATATCATACGCATATTTTTTGGCAATTTGGCTGATAGATATTTTCTGTATAATCTGTCAAAGAAATTTTCTGTCTTTTTTTTTTTTTTTTTTTTTTTCATATCATACGGAAATGTTTTGGCAGCTTTTCTGACAAATATTTTTTGTAACATAACATTTTTTTAAATTATTATTTTATGTTTTTATTGTCTTTTTCAGCCTTCAAACATTTGTGTTTTAAGTATAAATTTAAAAGCTGTATAAATTATGATACAAAAGTTTTATTTTATTTATATGAATACACCGGACTTATTTAAGAAGTCTGTTTCGCCTATTTTACAGTTTCCATCGCAAGCAACCAATTCAAATGTTATTCTACGCAGAAACTTGTTATGAGAATTAATTATTACCTAACTTTTATTTTTATTTCGTTTATACATTTATAAAATTCACAAAAGTTAAATTAAATAATGTATTCCTATTAACAATATTATTTGTGGCTTCTAAAAAAGGCGGTAAATTTCCTAAGTGAAGCTTTCGTGTTTTTTATGCAAAAAATTAACTATAGAAAAAACTTAATTTTACCGCAAAAACATAAAATTAAACAAGTCCTTCCGGATCATTCGGAAGGGTAAGTTCATTTCTTTTTTCTTATCAAGCAGCCGTCATTTTGTTTCAAAATGGCGGCTACAAATTATAAACGAATTAGTAGAAATATTGATGTAGGCTATCTACATATGGAGTTTTAAGCAAATTGGTTCATAAATAGATTTTTATGTGAATTTAAACTTTTCAAGTGGCCGGCGCTTGGAAACAAGATGGTGGGCCAAGTTGACAAATATATCAAATGCATTTGTTAGATAAGACTACCGTACAAATATAGTTGGAATTAATTCAGAATCTCAGAAGTCATCGTGTTGAAAAATTAAGTGGCTGCCACTTGGATCAAAATGGCAGAGAAAGGTACTCAGTGAACTAATTAATCTAAGATATTGTTGCAAATTTGAAAATAATTCAATTTTTTGTTTTGGTAGAAATTCTTTCAAAGAGGCTTAGTAAGTTGATTAAATGTTAACTTTTTGCATTTCTAGATTGTTTTAACGTTAAAATAGCCTAATTTCCCCTTAAAAACGCATTAAAAAGCTCCAATATGGCAGGTAATGGATTTGGCATAAAATTTGGCGACTTTTCCACTCTGCGACTTTTTTGGCGATTTTTGGCGAGAAAATCCATAGTTCATTAATAAATTTCATTCAGACACTTATATAGTCTATATATACATCAAAATTCAAACAAATTCGGAATACGCTTTTTACAATTTGAAATTGAAATTTCCAAGTGGTCTCCACTTGAAAACAAAATGGTGGAGCAACTTGGTTAAGAAACTCATTCAAGTTATTCATAAACACAAGTTAAGACACTGTCCAAATTTGGTTCGATTTGGAGTATTATTTCGGAAGTTATCGTGATTTTTAATTTTCAAGTGGTACCTGATTTCAAGTGGCCCCGCTTAACTTAACATATCCGCCACTTTATTAAAAATGGTGGATACGTTCATTAATAAACTTCATTGAGACACTTATATAGTCTTTGTATACATCAAAATTTAAACAAATTCAGACTACGCTTTTTACAATTTGATTCGAAAATATCAAGTGGTCTCCACTAGAAAACAAAATGGTGTAGCAACTTGGTTAAGAAACTCATCTAAGGTATCCATAGCACAAGTTAAGACGCTGTCCAAATTTCGTTCCATTTGGAGTATTATTTCGGAAGTTATCGCGATTTAAAATTTTCAAGTGGTAGCCTGATTTCAAGTGGCCCCACTTAAGATATCCACGACTTTATTAAAAATGGCAGATAAATTTCATTAATAAAGTTCATTGAGACCCTTATGTAGTCTAGATTTACAAAACAATTCAAGCAAATCTTGCTTTAAATACGCTTTTTACAATGTGGATTAGAAATATTCAAGTGGTTGCCACTTGAAAACAAAAAGTCGGAGCAACTTGGTTAAGGAACTCATACAAGAAACTCATCCAAGATATTCATAATAACACAATTTAAGACACTGTCTAAATTTGGTTCGATTTGGAATATTATTTCGGAAGTTATCGGGATTTTAAATTTTCAAGTGGTAGCCTGATTTCAAGCGGCCCTGCTTAACTTAAGATATCTGCCACTTTATTAACTAGTATGTTGTGGCCACCACAAGACTTTCTTCTATATTTTCCTATACATATTCAATCAGTAACAATATTAAAAAAAAAAAAAAAAAAAAAAGATTTTTTTTTCTTTTTTTTTTTTTTTTTTTTTTTTTTTTGTGAAAATTAATACATATTCAATCACTAACAATAATTAAAAAAAAAAAAAAAAAAAAAAAAAAAGATTTTTTTTTTTTCTTTTTTCTTTTTTTTTTTTTTTTTTTGTGAAAATTAATACATATTCAATCACTAACAATAATTAAAAAAAAAAAAATCGATAACTTTGTTTTAAATTATCACAGATTTATGGTTCAACCATTCGTTTTAAAGGTATTGACGAGATCTTTCGAATGATACCCATCTTCAAAATTTAACCCCCCCCCCGGGGGGGGGGTACTTCCCCCCCAGGGGGGGAACCGATGCTCTCCCATGCACAATTTTTTTTTCCTAGTTAACTACTACTATCATCAATAATTCAAATTAATTTTACAATCACAAGTTTAAAATAACTCTCATTATGCCCATTTATACGGAATTTTGTCCTATGCTGCCATGTTAAAAATTTCCATAAAATGCGATTACAGCGCCACCTGTTGAGCTATTGATCCCCAAATCTAATGGGCACCAGTTCATGTCAGGGTGCAACTAAATACCAAGTTTGGTTAAATTTCATTCATATGTTCGTGAGATACAGCGTCCACAAAAAAATGATACAGACACACAGACAGACAGACAGACAGACAGACAGACAGACAGACAGACAGACAGACAGACATTTTCTAAAAACTATCAATTCGTGTTCAGGACATCCCAAAACGTGTAGATCCGTCAAAAAACGGAGGTCGAAAATTTTCGCGAATCCAATACTTTCTCTATATTACATATAGAAGAAAGTAAAAATGGCGGATACGTTCATTAATAAACTTTATTGAGACACTTATATAGTCTATGTATACATCAAAATTCAAACGAATTCGGAATACACTTTTTACAATTTGAAAATTGCAAGTGGTCTTCACTTGAAAACAAAATGGTGGAGCAACTTGGTTAAGAAACTCATCCAAGATATTCATAACACAAGTTAAGACGATGTCCAAATTTGGTTCGATTTGGAGTATTATTTCAGAAGTTATCATGATTTTAAATTTCCAAGTGGTAGCCTGATTTCAAGTGGCCCCACTTAACTTAAGATATCCTCCACTTTATTAAGTTCATTTAGACCCTTATGTAGTCTAGATTTACATAAAATCTCAAGCAAATCTTGCTTTAAATACGCTTTTTACAATATGGGTTAGAAATATTTAAGTGGCTGCCACTTGAAAACAAAAAGTCGGAGCAACTTGGTTAACGAACTCATCCAAGATATTAATAAGATCAGTTTACTGTCTAAATTTGGTTCGATTTGGAGTATTATTTCTGGAGTTATCGTGATGACAAAATTTTCATTATATATATATATATATATATATATATATATATATATATATATATATATATAATATATATACACAAATGTGTATTATTTCAATTATTTTTCCTGACATTGATTTTATGCAATTCATGAATATTTTCTTATAATATTAATATTTGCATATTATACTTGGCATTTAATTCGTTGTTTGAAATACCAACTCTTTACCTCTAAATTGTAAATAGTTAATGATAACTTTATAAGTAATCCTTCTAAATATTAATATCATTGTTGGTATTTTCATCTTTCTCTTATTTGCTGAGTATTGTAAAGGAATTAAATTATTTATTATATATATATATATATATAGATAGATAGATAGATAGATAGATAGATAAACGAAGTGATTTCAATAAGTCGATTTCTAAAAAAATCAACGTAATAAAAAATACCATCTCTATGAGTAAGAGGAAGTAAAACTGAAGTAATTTATTCTTTATATGCAACACCGCATAGTTCTAAATTAAAGAGAAGATTGTGCAAAATGTTTAAAAACCATTACTCTTCTATAAACTGCAAGTCATGAAAACTGAAATGTATAAACTTGAAAAAAATAATTAAGATAAGTTATAGCATAGAAAATTACGAATCTAAACATAATTATATTTCATTCTGAAATACGGTAAATATTTGTGTGTTATAAATTACAACTATTTCATAATTATATGAAATTATAAAATTAATATATTTCTTTTATGGAGTTTTTTTTTTTTTTTTTTTTTTTTTTTTATGAATTTTTACGCTAAATTTTTTTTAGAACTCGTAGAAAGTTAAAACATTCGAATATATATATATATATATATATATATTTCAAAATATTTTAAATAAACATATGAATCTAGTTCATAAAAACACGTCTTAGAAAACATTTTTTCCTCTTGTCTTGTTCTATTCTTTTCTTTCTTTTTACCTTTTTTTTTTTTTTTTTTTTTTACAAATTGTTTTGACGTTTTGACTCTTTGAAATATAAAAATGCTTACATACAAGTAATTTAAATTACACAGACATTGACTAGTGTAATAAATTACATTTGATATGTCATTTTGTCATGATACTTTCTTTAATTTTATAGTTAAATTATACTTCATTTGAAGAACAAATTCTCCATCTTTATGAAAAGGAATAACTTTTTATTATGAACATGTATCTCGTTATTCCATTAAATTTTAATTTAAAACATTTCTAAATTTTTGCTCGATACCAAATATTTTGTTACTTTATCTTTTGAAAGTTATTTTGAAATATATCTGACAAATAACACCAATAAGCGTTCACTGATATCCGTAATCTTAAAGATGAATTTATATAGTAAAAAAACTTTTAAAATGAATTAAATTAAACAATATCTTCTTAATTAATAAAAGTCACCAGAGTGTAAAATGCTTCATGACTACATTTTCGACAATAAAAGAAAATTTCTTTTTTTTTTTTTTTTTTTTTTCTTTCAAATAAGCAGTCAAAATTTTCTCCTCTAAATAAACTTGAAGTAGGAATTTTCAACGAACTGAGCATGTTTATTTCCTTCAATGAACAAGTTTCTGAAGTTAAGGGGCAGGGCACGACAGAATATTTAATTAAGGAAGAAAAAATAAATCAGCTTCGCAGATAAAATTGTTTAAAGCCGCAGCTGTGGGACACCTGATTACAATGGAAGTAGTTCATTTGGAAAGTTGCGGAGAAAATGTTTTGCTAAGTTTACAGACGAGTAGTTGTCATGGTTTGTTTTAATCAAGAGTCAGAAAAGTTTAAGAAACATAAATAAATTAAAAGAATTATCTCGAAAGTTTTCAAAGTCTAGAAAATATTGACTTAATAGTGTAAAATTAAACAACGTTATCTAAAAGGATTTAATTTATTTAATATTTTTAATGGAGGGGGGATTCACTATTAATGTTCTATATACGTATAAAAGAGTAAGAAATAATTTAAAAAATTAAAAATAATATTTTCTAATGAATAACAGTGAAATATCTTCTTTGTCCATGATGCTCGCCGTCGAATTAAATATTAAACTACTTAAAAATAGTTTTATACATCACAGTGTATCAAATATAAGATTATCACAGATAAGCATATTCTTACACTTCATTATATGCACAAATAATTCAGGCAGTG
Organism: Salticus scenicus; assembly: GCA_963930645.1. Lineage (NCBI taxonomy): Eukaryota > Metazoa > Arthropoda > Arachnida > Araneae > Salticidae > Salticus > Salticus scenicus. The sequence continues at coordinate 104,877,390 of OZ005648.1, forward strand.
CTTAGAAGATCAATGTGCGTAAAGAGGCTGCGATATATCCTCTAGTAACGTTTAAATTAGTACCGTGGGGTTCAATTATATACATGCATTTATGTGCAGAGAACTATATACGGAAATTATCCGCCAGCATTAAGGATTTAATATATATATGTGTGTGTGTGTGTGTGTGTGTGTGTGTGTGTGTTTGTGTGTATACAGAGAGAGGGAGAGAGAAAGAGCAATCTCTTTCAGACAATATAGATAAAATGAAAACTTTTTCCTTTGGCTACAATTTAAAATATTAAAATAAATTTTGAGAGCAAACATAATTTTCAAGAAATGAGTCTAGGAATCACTGACAAGGAACACAACTTCAATATTTTTACGTAAAGAGTCAGTATTTGTTTTAACGTTTTTTTTCCATATTTAAACCAATCGAACATTTTTTTTTTTTTTTATTTCTTTTATCGCATTAATACAAAATAATGAAAAGAATGTTGAGAGAAAAGGTTCGAAAGAATATTTGGGAAAATAATATAGCAATATTTTCTATAGTACACAACTTTAACAAAAAAAAAAAAAAAAAAAAAAAAACATTTTACGGTTTATTGTATAAATAAATAAAAAGACAACTGTTAATTTTAATTATGTAGAATAATTAGTGAAAATACACCATTTGTCACATTCTTAGAAAATCATAAAAATAGGATAAAAGCCAATTTTATAGCCATAAAGAATTAATTCAAATATCTGCCAATATAGGTTTTTGAGTTTTCTTTTCCTTTGGCTTTTGTAATTCTAAATACTTCTATTAATATAGAAAGCCTTAAGGATTAAATTAAAATATGCAAAAATAAAGTTATTGGGTTTGAGGGCTATTTCTTTCAGACATCAAAAAAATTGGTTACTCTGAATGACTTGAATGACGCAGAAATTTCTTCAACATTACAGTTTGAGTAAAAGGTTCTCGGCTAAAATTAATTTTTCTTTAGGACAGAATTTTAATGAAATATCGTTGCGTATGGTTGCAAAATAGGGTCATACGGTGTATTTTTTGACTTAATACAGCCATATAGTTTTTGATATCTTGCGATATTTTTGTTCTTACGAAGGATTGTATGTCCCCTAATGATGAGATGCTTTAAGTTTTGAGTATTTTCTAATTGAAATTCAAATCCCTTTGCTCCATTTTTTTTTTTTAACTTGTAGGGTTCTTTTTAAAAATATTTGTTTTTTTGAAGGGTATATATATATATATATATATATATATATATATATATATATATATATATATATATATATATGTATATATATTAATTATTTTTTTACTGTAAAAATTCATTCTTTGTTGGTATACATGAGTGGGTTTAATAAATAATGATATCGTGAATATTTTTTAAATTTTTATATATCTATCGAAGCTTTATTTATTTATTTTTCTGAATGTAATTGGCCTTAATAATGTATATCCTAAGTGCTAAAAATTTGCTTTGATTTACAATTTAAAAAATATATTTTAAATTAAATATCAGTATTAATATTGTATTTAAAATTATATTAAAATTCAAGTAAAAGTATATTTTGTAAGCTAAATTTTATACTGATTTACCATTTTCAGCATTATATATATATATATATATATAATCATTGTAGTTTTTTCCGTATTGACTAAAGTTTTTGATGACAGAAAACTGGCAGATAGTAATGAAAATATTACTTTTATTAAAAATTATATGCGAAATTTTGAAAATTAATTTAATATCAGTAGCAATTATTGAGAATATTTATTATTTTAATTAACGCTAATACCGTTCATGGGAAACTGAGACACACAAAACCTCATTTTTGTCCTATTTACCTTTTAAATGTAGAGTAATGGTAGAGTAATGGTGTAGAGTAATATGGAATAGTCAGTAAAATGAAATGTCATTGTATTTCACCTGCACGGTTCTGCAATCTATTGGAAACATGCCAAACGCCTCCACTAAGTCTCAAATGCCAACGATAGTTCATCTTGTGCCAGTTAGGAGAGCAGTTTTTGTGTCATACAACTTGTTTGGTTTATAAAGTTTCAGATTTTGGAGGTAAGTTTTAAGAATTCTGTTATCTATTTACGAAACAGTAAAATAACTGAAACCTTTTTACCATTTCTGATAAAAGAGTTGAATTAGTTAGAAGTCTGATTCCCATGAATTTATTCCTACCAACTGGTGGTTGTGGTTGATTTATTCTCCAAGATCGCGATTCGAGTAATATGCAATACCAACTATTCCATATTATTTGCAATTTTTGTAAAACTTGAATATCGACAATTTTTTCAATATTTTTGATAGAATGGAGTAGTTCTTAAAAATTTGTTAAAAATTTCTAAATTGAAATTTTGTGGTCTATTGGAATTGTGCCATGTTCAAATTTGTCACCTAATATAGCTGCTCTAATGCAGACTCGGAGACCTTGCCAACGTATATTATGTGAGAAGTGCTGAGCTGGGTAGCTCAGTGGTTCGAGCATCCGCGCACTAAGCGGAAGGCCCAGGGTTCGATTCCCGGATCTGGTATTTTTCACATAGTTGGTAAAAAAATCAGCTTTCTACTCCATTCTATCAAAATTAAATTTTCGAGGTTTTTAAAAATCTCTAAATTGAAATACTTTCGATACTTCTTATTTTAAATAACAATTTTAAAATAAAATTTTATATTGGTATTATTCACAATTTTCTGTAAAATTACTATCCTATTTCATATTAAGCTTTAAGAAAATAATTATTACATATTTCCTTTCATAACTATTATATAAGTTACTCCATATTACTTTGACAATAAACTTTTTTCCTTGACTAAAACTTTTCCACGCAAACTTTAATTTTTGTAATGGAAAACCATCCGAATACATAAACAACACTTGAAATTTTGGAATAGTCGAATACACCATGACCCAAAATGCTTATTATAGTGAGTTCAAATAGAAATGATATTCTATATTCATCTACTTTCCTCTCTCTATTAAGCAATTAAATTTACTTATTATTTATGTATTTTTCGTCCTATTCCTTTATCTAATTTATTTTCTGTTTCTTACTATCTCACAAAACAAACATTCAACATTACCTAGTTACTTTCGTAAAGTTTAAATAAGGTAAAACTAGGAGAGTTTTCGCAAAATTCAACAGAATGATATAAAAAACCCAAATATTAATTTTTTGCTAAACTATTGGTGCATAATTTTGAATTCATCCATCTTCTATGAATTTCCATTGCTATTTTGTTGCCTTGTTATGATTTAAAGCAACAGCTGTAATAAAACCAGTAAAGCTTTTTTGTGCAATATCTCCTTATAGGTTAGGAGTAATTGTGCACATGGGTAGGAGAGATTGCGCTTAATTATAACTATAATTATATTCTTAATAATAATAATAATTGTACTTAAATGACTTTGTTCTAAGGTATATTATTTAAACAAGTATTTTTGTGCTGGGAGGGAATATTTCAACTGAATTATTTAAAAATCAGAAAAATAGAAGAATTTTTAAAAGAACTACAAAAATTTATTTAAAGAAAAAATATTAAAGAAACCTTGAAAAGAACAAGACCAGATAAGGAACAAGACCTAAAAGTAACATTAATTTACAAGGTAACACGTTTAACTTAAAATTAATTATTTCTTTTTTAGTTAGGATGGTTTCTTGTATGCTGACCGAATCTCTCGTTGTTCACAATCATTGCACTTATTGTTGTACTTCGAGAAGTTCTTTTGCAGCCACCTGCCACAAACGAACCTGTTTGAGACGATGCAATGTATTTCCGAGAAAAAAAAAAGTTTAAAAAAAGTTAAAACACTGTGTGTGCTAAGTCTAGAATCTGCCCACCGTTTACCATGTATCAAGTTTTTTTTTTTTTCTTTTCTCAAAATCTTCCGCCCAAAAATGTCCAAAATGCAAAGCCTAAATTTCACGTGGCTTGAAATCTTCTCTTTTCAATCTTAAAATCCATTTATTCAATTTATTTTATTTTATTGAAATTTAGATAATTACATTCCTGAAAAAGAAGTTTGAGTAAGCTGATATTTTTTGTTTCCATTTAATTTTATCCCTCTGTTTAACCATGTCACCGGCCACTGTAGTATGTGGAAGGCTACGTTTTTCCTGAGTTATATCGGGATGGCCAGTGAAGTGGTTAAGCAGCTGACAGCGGCACAAAACTTGAGCATCACACAAACATGAAACTATTGCAAAATTAAATAGATATACAATAACATTTAAATACTTCGCGATAAATTATTCATTAATTCATTATTCATAATTATTCATTTATTAATTAGAGCCATCCCTTCCGTGGAGGATCAAAATTGTGATGGCATGTCTCCGGACCACCTCTAGGGGTGTGTCCCAGACCGTCACCAATTGCCCATCTGCGCAGCATTAGTGCGACGTAAAACCCAATCACCAATCACCAATCATTTATTAATTAAAAAAGAAATTCTTTTTGCACTGAAGACCGTACGCTTTAGGCTACCGAAACAGCTGTATGCACCTCAAATATTTTTCTTTGGCGTTTCTGACGTAGTAGTTTATTCGGGTTTTAATTAAGAATTTTCTCAATGTGAAAACAGAATTCAAAAATATGTATTAGTTAATAAATTATAAGTAAAGAAAATTTCCCATAGAATATCACTGTCTTGAGCTTCGGGCGACGGTAAGTGAAGCGGGCCCTTTTCTTTATAAAACTATTTTATGTACATATATCACACTTTATTTGTATTTTAAAATTGTGCTTTAATATAAAACAATCTTAAATAAAACCACTAAAGTGGATGAATGACATCAGAGACATAATGAAATGAAATATTTTTCTTCCTGAAAATATTTCTTTAAAGCCTTCCTGATAATCTTACGTTATTTGCATTTTAATTGAAGTAACTTTTCGTATATTGCAAGACACTTCTATGTTGCAGGCTCAATGTAATTAGCTTTTCTATCAAATTCCAGATAACTAAAATTACTTGCTTTACCCAAAGGACAGACAAAGGGAACGTATCCGATTAAAAAAGCTTCTCAAAAAAGTTCTTTGTAAATTGATTGTCAATTCTTAAGCGCTTTGTTTCTCATTAGCATAATAATTGAATGTTTACGTGTGAAGCGTTTTAATGACTGTGGAAAATGCAACTTTTTCGTTTGAACTTATAAAAATTCTCGCTTTTGAAAGAGGAATAAAATTCGTTTTACAAAATATCTGTATTTTAAAGAGAATTTAGATAAAAGTTTCCTTAAATATATATATATATATATATATATATATATATATATATATATATATATCGATTAAAAAAATTAAAAACGTTATAGTACAGTAAAAATAAAAAGATTTAAAATCGAAATTTTTAAATTCCTAGCAAATGTTTTACATATATATATATATATATATATATCATTGAAATAAAACTATTATGTAGATATAAAAGATCTATAATGTCTAAAACCAATAATAATATGTTGTTATTAACAGATATTTTCTTATACATAATATATAAATGAAATATTGCATTAATTGTAAAAATAAAAATAATAGTCCTGTACCTGTATAAATGTATATACATATTTTTATATATATAATTTGAATCGACAAATGTTCACTTTCACTACTATAGATTTGTTAAAAATTAAGAAACATCAAATTATAACAATTTTTTTAAATAATTTAAGGTACAACTTGTATGATACTTAAATTAAATATATATATGTGTACATATTCGTTTTTAAAAAGTAAGCATAATCTGTTTTAAAAGAATTTCCTTATTTTAATGAAAGTTTTATTATTATTATTATTTTTTTATTTAATTTTTTTAAATCTAAGTTTCTTGAATGACGTCATAAGAAATTTAAAGATAACTGTAAAAGAATATTTTTCTTTGTTTAGAAAAAGCCCTTCAATCGTTTACTTTATACTCAATTTAAACAAGACACATATGAATGAAATATTAATAATATGGTAAATTTAATGTATTATTTTATCTGTAACTTAATAAGCATTTATTGCTAAACGACAAATATTTTTTCCATAATTTAAATTGGTCTTCTACAATATTTATAGCAATAATTGAAAATGTTTAGACTTTTATGTTTTATTTTATTTATTTATTTTTTCTTTTTTAAAGGAAATCAACTATTACAATTTCACCGTTAAAAATTTGTTAGTAAAATCTAAAAGTCATTAGTTAAAAGAATTTATCAGAAACAAGGTTCTCACAAAGGGTAATTTAAACATCAATATTTTTATATAATAATTTTAGATTCGACTAATCTTAATTATCCTTTGATATCTATTTTTTAAAATATGCTATAAAAAATTTGTGCTATCTAATTTTATATTTGTAGGATCCTTGGTCAGGACACAGCAGACGTTAAATATATATATATATATAAATATATATATATTACATATAGTAAATTATTGCTTTATAATTATAACTATTTGCATACAGATACATTAAAGTATAGCAATATTACGTATATTAAAATTTCTTAAAAATTACTTGAACACAAAAGTAAATTCATAATGTTATTATTTTTTTGTTTTTGTTTTCAAATGTTTTGAAATTCCTCCAGCAATGTAATTTTTAATTTTTTCTTTAATTTTACATAATTATACTTAGAAATATATTTATTCTAAACATATTTAGGCATTACTTCATCAAAAAGTTTCTTTTCTTTTTCATTTATTAATTTATTATTTTCTTTGTTTGTTATGACAAAAATTTACATTTATTTTCAGCATTACAATTTTTTTTTTTAATTAACTTGGCTATTGATCCTAACGGTAATACCTAACTTTCGTAGGCTGTAAAATATTTTTACAAAATTAAACAGTCAGCTTTTTAAAATATTTAAAAAAATGTTTTCAATTTAAATAGTTTCCAGAAATGTAATTTACTTAATCTTATTATTTTATAATGTAATATATAAAATTTGATAAATCGAAGACGGCAAATTTCAGAATAGACCTTTAACGCCAACCAATCACATTAGATAATAATAATAATAATAATAATATCTATGTATATATATACTGATGCGTAGTTGGGGCTTATAGATTGTCCGAGAATGCTTGCCATCATATTTGGGAATACTTTATTGATTCTTGATTCGGTATTCTTTTATCTTTTCTTTCAACTTCCTCAAGCATCGATGTTAACTTTTCTTGCACTTTTCTCTCAAGATCTTTTTCTATTCTATTTAATTTGCTTTCTATCTATAAAAAGTTTCCTTTTAGCTCTTAATTAAAATTTTCTTTCTCTTTCTCTTTAAAATTCTCTTCTGTCTTCATAATTTTCTTTTAAAAATTCTCTTCTATTTTCATAACTTTCTCTCAAAAATTCTCTTCTATCTTTGTAACTTTTTTTTTCAATTTCATCCATTCCATTTTCCATCACTGTTATTTTATTCTCTATTACTTCTTTCACTATCAAAAGCTCTCTCTTCATCTCGTTTTGATTAAATTTAATTTCTTCCCCCAAACTGTCCTTCATTTGTTTCGCTACTCCGGTCAGTGCTGATTCCATTTTTTTTTTTCCTGTACTGCTTTCATTTCTTTCACTTCTTCACCTGAAGTGTTTTTCACCTCTTTGATTGCTTCACCCAAACTATCTTTTTTCTCTTGTTGCTCTTCTTTCATTATATACATCAATTCGGTTTCAATATTTTACTGTCCTATTTTCATTTCACTCATCTGGGCAGCTAACTCTTTGAGAAATTTCTTCATTTCTTGCTCCATGTCTCTAGTTATCTTCATTCATAGACAATCCCTCTTCTGACACCAGATATGTTGCGTACTTGGGGGTTCGTAAGTTGTCCAAGAAAGAAAGGCGAACCTTGTAGAGGCTAAACATTTTATTTACAGAAAATTCTAGAAAAATACAGGTCTATAAACCAAGTATTAACTTCATTGTCACCAGTAAGCACAACTTAAGTAACAGCTGCCAACAGCAAATTCACAGTACAAACTGTATCCGAACATTAACAAAGAGCAATCGACTGCAATCCAAAGAGGCTCGAAGCACTTTCAGCAGCAATAAAAGTATTGGCAGCAAAACGTCGCCAAAGATATCGCCGACGAGCGATAAAGTCTCCAATTTTGGCGCCAAAGCATTTACCTGCCTTAATGAGGCTTTTTATCGTGTGTTTAACGGGAAATGAGCTATTTTAATGCGAAAATAAGCTGAAAAACAGCATTTTATAACTTGACTAAGCCTCTTTGAATGAATTTATATTAAAAAAAATCTACAATTATTTACAAATTCAAAACACTATGTAAATATGCTTGTATGTATGTCAAATTGCATTTTCTTTAAACAGAATCGTAAACTAACACTTTAAAATAAAATAAAAAATTGAAATTTATTGCAGTATTATGCCAAACATTTTTTTTTTTTTTTATAAAGCTTTGTGCATAAGTAAATATAAACAAAATTAGAAAAGTGAAGAAAAAAATTCTAATAAAAATTCGAATTTCTAATTAAACTGTTGAGATTTTTATTTGAACTACTTGATTATGTAACCTACTTTTAAATAAATACAAAAAACTTTTCTTTTTTTCTTTTTTTTTTTTTTTTTTTTTAATCTCGTCTTGTGACAATTAAGACTAACAACAAAAATCGAAAATATTAATTAAATATTTTATGAACAATTTGAAAGCAAATATTTAATAACAAAACAATTAAACTGAAATTATATTTTCAAAGCAGAAAAACAATAATTACAAAGATAGCATCATTTATTTTTATTTATCATCATTATTATTATTATTATTATTTTAACTTACTGAACTAGTCTTTTTTTTTTTTTTTTTTTTTAATCAGTTTTCTTATTTAATTATCTCATCTATTTACGAACATTTTTCATTTTTGTTTAATAAAAATGTAGAAAACTCAATCACACATTATAAATTTGAAATATATGACATAATATGAAATATATATATATATATATATATATATATATATATATATATTTTTTAAATATAATACACCAGATTTTTATTAAAACTCACACTATTTTTCTTGTATTCAGGTTCTTTTTCATGTATGTTAGCATTTGACGTAGATTTTCTGCACAATGTAAGACCTACAAAGTTTTTATATTTTATAATATTTATCTAAAACAATAAAATTCCTATCATAAATTAAAATAAAATTTTATATTCATGCGTATGAACATTAAATCATATATATATCTCTTTAAATAATATTACGATTCATACATGTGAAACTATATATTAAACATAATAACTGAAAAAATTGTTAAACAAAGGGGAAATGCAAACAAATGACGCTGAAATAACAAGAAGAGCTGGATTCACCATAGCTTAAGGCGGTTGAAGAGGATTAAACCTGCTTATCCGTCACCTAATTTTTTCGAAATCATCTGTAAGACCATATGACAAAAAAAAAAAAAAAAAAAAAAAATAGAATAAAATAAAATGTTAAAATGAAAAATTTTATATTATTAGCTAAAAAATCAATTATTATTTTAAAATTATTTATAAACAAATTTTATATAAAAAGAATCATTCATGTACAGGGTGACAAGAAATAACTTGGACGAAGTTTCAAACCAAATATCTGTGACTACCACTATCACAAACTCATTTTGGAAGATGTTGTCTTACCTTGGTTGCTAATGTTCTTTGGAAACAAAAGATGGACCTTCCAACAGGATTCCGCACCTGCACAGAGAGCTAAAGGCACTCAAAATTGGTGCAAGAAAAATTTTCCTGACTTCATTGGAGCTCAAGAATGGCCACCGTATTCCCCGTATTTGAACCCAATGGATTATTCTGTTTGGTCCATCTTGGTGACAAGGGTGTGTGCTAAACCTCATAAAACTTTGGCATCCATAAAGGAATTCTTGTGCAAGGAATGGGATAAAATATCAGTAAGTGAGTTGCGGCCCATAGCCGAAAATTTTGTGACACGTTTAAAGCTCTGTATTAAGGCTAAAGGTAGCCACTTTGAAAATTTGTAAATATAATTTACAAAATAATGTATTCATATTTATTGAAGTTTAGTCGTAATATTTTCATTAGCATTAAAGTTATAATGTATCATGTGTGTCCAAGTTATTTCTTGTCACCCTGTATATTATGATCTAAAATAATATAATATTTATGTATCAATTTATATAAACAAAAACAATCACATATATTATATTTTAAAATACTATCCATTCTGCACAGCTGTACTTAATGGTGACAATGAATTATAAAACTCTACAAAGATATTTGAAAAATGCATAGAATCATCCAGAGCCAAGCAGCATGATAACAGTGCGAGGGGAAAAAAAGATAAACACAGCAAATTAAATTTTCATTCTATTTTTTTTTTTATTATAGTTTCAGCAACACACCCAATCAACCAAGCAAAACAACGCACACCATCCTTCGTGTGCCAGTTAACTGCCCGTCCCCCTTCCATTTTCTATTGTGTAAATTTAAAGAGTTTTGAGAAATAGAATGGTCAGAATTTCAGTTCTTTCAAAATAAAAGCTAAACTATAAGGGGTTTTACTCACATTTTTATTTTTATTTAATCAATGCCCAATGTCAATACAGTGTTTGCTGATTGTAATTAAATAGTTATAAAACTCCCGATCATCTCCTCCCCCCCCCCTTTTTTTTTTAGAAGAACTGAAATTCTGTTCATTCTATCTCTTTTAACTCTTTAAATTTGCACGCTTTATTTTTGCGGTTTTCATATGCGTTGCTCAATACATTTGGCTATTAAATTATGCAAATAATTTTATTTATTATTATTTTTTTTTAAGCTGGCGCATGCGTAGATAAAAATTATTTAATAAAAGAGTTCATATTTCGTAAGATGTTTAATATTTTTGCATTATGATTGCAGTATGCTATGTCTAATGAAGTATGCCAAATTTTCTGAAAATGTCTTTGCTCCGGGTCTAATACCCTAAGTGTTATAATTAAAAAAGTGGACATTTTTGTTGAAATGTTAAAAAAAAAAAAAAAAAAAAAAAAAGTTATATCTCCATAAATATATAGGTATCCTCTTAAAAATGTATATAGATAATGAGAAATTTCCTCTTAATCTCATGCTACAGCCAAAATGCTTTTCGAACATTACTTTTTACTGGGTTATCTAAAACATTTGATTTTTCTTTAATTTTTTACACATGACGCAACTTTTGCTGTAGAATTCAAAATCGTTTTATTTTGGTAAATTTTATACAACCTGTGAAAAAAAAAATAATGAGTGGAAAATCCTGCTTTGCTAAAAATTTAGCTTTAATGTTCAGTTAAAACTCGTTTTAATCAATTTAATTTTTCTTTTTCTTAACTCTTTCAGTCGCCTCAAAAGAAGAAGTAGAAAGAGGAAATTTTGTGTGTTTTTGTAAACCGATCGCTGTTAGAGATATCGAAAATACACCTGTACCACGAGAAAGAACATTTATTACAGATTCTTACGGTACATTGTTTTTTTAAATACGGATTTTTTATATTAAAAAAAAAAAAAGTTTTAAAAAGGGTCGAAAATTTCTCTTTTTCTCGATCATGTTTTTTGAAACGCCCTTTACGAAAGAATAACATACCCATTTCTTAACAACTGGTATATTTGGAAAGGTCATTTAATCCTCTTTCGAACCATATAAACATTTTTACAAAATACGGATTAACGATCCATATTTTTAGCTTTTACGAAACATCGATTTTTTCACAAAACATTTTATAACTCAAAATCGTTTAGAGATAAATATATATTTTTTTTATACATCTCGCTTCTTTCAGTCGCTGATGGAACACCTAATTTCAATTCTCAAGAGCAAAAACTCATCCCGGAAATTTTTTAGCAAAAATTGGCATTTATAACATAGCAGAAAAGACCCTTTTTTTTTAAACCTGAAAATTTAAAATTTCATTTATTTTAATTTCGTTCGTAAATTCCTAATTACCCTGCGCCGCAAAGGGTTAACCCGAGGATCTTAACCAGTTTTTTATGAGCATACAAAAAGCATTCCGATAATTTATCGGTATTCCTTCATAGATAAACTGTAATGCTTTTTTAAATTTATTATGCCATTTAAAAAGTACATAATATTTTTTTTTAAATCTACAACATGCAAATCTCAAATTTTAAGTGTTCTGCGATTATCAAAAGTTGTTAATATACAATCTTTACATTTCAATTTATACATTTATTAATAAATATATGCAGGCAAAACTGTAGTTATAAAGTGTTTATTTGTAGCAATCCAACTTAAATTATATTAATATGAAGATTATACAAAATTGTTTTCGTTAAAGATTATAAAAAATGGATTTATTTCAAACTAGCAGGCTTTGCCCGCTTCGCTGGTCATTATATTGAAACGAATCCCCAAAACAGCATATCATTAATGATAGATGTATTATCATCTCCATAAACTTTTCATTTATTTACTGTCATTTATTTCAGAACTATAAACAAAGTAATATCAACTATAATTAAATTTGACCTTGAACACCGCGAGTGAAAGATTTATAGACTCATAATGACTTTCTCTTCTCTAAATAAACATTTTCAAACCATTATTTATTTTACAGAACTATTAAATTCAAACTTTATGGGAAATCATGTTATTCTAAATTACTGTTTTATTTATTTCAACAATGTAATTTAATGATAGTATAAACAAAATAAGATATTAATTTTTCCTTTCAAATGTCATAATATAATATAATATAACAATTTATGATCCATAATGATATACTTAAAAATTGTAATTTAAAAATTCTTCTAAGCAGTCTGTAACATTTCCTCAACTAGTAAGGATGCATAAAAATGCATCCCTTAAACTTTATCCAAATAAAAAGACATTTATAGATCAAATTATTTGCAGTATTATTTTAGCTAATTTGAATGAACATTCTTTTCATTATTAGTCAAACCTCGTTAGAATAATAAGTTACAAATGAAATTAGGATTAATTCACCAGTTTGAAGATGACCCTTTTTTGGACTACAATATTAATTGCCGGAGACAGAAGCTCCTACTGCACTACTAAATACAAGGTAAGTGAAGAACTTATTATTTTTCTTTAAAGTCTTACCTTTGTTGTGATTCAATAATAATTTACTCAACATTGATTATGAGACTGACTTAAAAATCTCTGGCATACAATAATTAAATTCATATTACATAGGCTATTAGTGGTGGAAGTTATTACTGTAAATTAAATTAAAATTAACAATGGCGTCTTATAAAGACAATGCAATTATTGAGAAGCTCAATGCTTCTAATTATGCTACGTGGTCTTTTAAGCTAGAAATGTTATTGATAAAAGAAGATCTTTTTGACGCCATAACTGAAACTCCACCAGAGCCTATCACTTCAGATTGGTCCAAAAAAGACAAAAAAGCCAAAGCCATGATAAACCTATTTATTAGTGATGATCAGATAGTACATGTAAAGGGTTTGTCCACGTCAAAAGAGACATGGGTCAAACTAAAAAAATTTACACGAACGTACAAACCTTTCAAGCAAGTTATACTTACTAAAAAACTTGTATAGCTGCAAATTAGCCGAAGGAGGCAACATGATTAAACACATCACAAACATTTTAGAAATCAAAGAGAAACTTACTGCCATCGGCGAAAATATAAATGATTCTCATCTATCAGCACTTTTACTGTGTTCGCTACCTCCGTCATATGATCCTCTTATTACTGCTTTAGAAGCAAAATCTGAAGAGGATCTTACACCTAGTTATATTCAAAGTAAGCTGATGGATGAATATAACAGAAGATCTAGTAATAACAAAGCGTTGCAAGTTGATGATAATGCCGTAGCTTATCAAATTAAAAGACACAAACAAAACTTTCCGAAAAAACAAGTGAATAAATTCTGCACATACTGCAAGATGAAAAATCATAATACCAACGACTGTTGGTACAGAAAAGACAAAAGCAAAAAACAAAACTATTCATCAAGTGGCTATAACAATAAAAATAAAAACTTTAATTCATCTTTATGTTTTGAAAATAGTGAACCAAAAATGAAACATGACAGGGATGAATCAAATGCATCCGACGATGAAACTCATACAAGAAATAAATTAAAAAATTTAGCATTCATCGCCTGTAAAGAAAACAAAAACAATTGGATCGTAGATAGCGGCTCCTCCTCGCATATCACAAATAACAAAAATTTATTTAGTGAAATAAAAAATTATGACAATTCAAATGTTGTCATAGCAAACGGAAATATTTTAACATCACAGGGCTCAGGTGATGTAGTTATTACTACCGAAACATCTGAGGGGGAAATAAACAAAATAAAGTTACTCGACGTACTTTTTGTACCAGACCTCGAAACAAATTTAATTTCTGTTAGTAAAGCCACCAAAAATGGCTGCACGTTAATTTTCAAAAATGATAAATGTATACTACAAAAATTCGGAAAAACCTTCCTTGAGGGGGAACTAAAGGGTAACTTATATGAAGTAAAACAACCCCAAAACAGTTCAAATGAACATATTAATTTAACTCACGAATGTAACAATAAGAATTGTATCACGCTTTGGCACAAGCGGCTCGGTCATAGAAATTATGCTGACATAAAACACATTATGGATAAGGAACTAGCAGTGGGAATTAATATAAATTTCTGCAAACATGACAAAACATGCGAAACATGCATTAAAGAAAAACTGACAGATTTACCATATCCACAGCAATCTAAATACAGGACTAATAGAGTACTTGAATTAATACATACAGACATCTGTGGGCCATTTCAAACACCCACCATAGGGGGGAAAATATATTTTTTAACGTTCATCGATGATTACACCAGATTCTGCATGATTTATCTCTTGAAACATAGAAGCGAGGTATTAACCATGCTCAAACAATATATAGCATTAGTCAAAAATAAGTTTGGTAAATTACCTGAAAGAGTCAGATCTGATAACGGGAGAGAATATGTGGGAAGTGAAATAGAAAATTACCTAAATCAAATGGGAATTAAACACGAACTTACAGTTCCTTATTGCCCAGCACAAAACGGAGTGGCTGAAAGGAAAAACAGAACACTGGTAGAAATGGTGAGAAGTATGCTATCAGAAGCAAATCTAGATAAGCAATTTTGGGGGGAAGCTGTCAACACAGCAAACTATATTATTAATAGACTCCCCACAAAAGGAAATAATAAAAGTCCCTACGAATTATGGAATGGAATTAAACCTAATTTATCTCATTTGAGAGTATTCGGGTGTAAAGCTTTTGCGTACATAAATAAACAAATAAGAAGAAAATTAGACAATAAAGCGCAAGAGGGAATCTTCGTAGGTTATGACTATAGATCAAAGGGATACAGGATTTACACGGGAGGAAAAGGTATTATTATCGCAAGAACGGTTAAATTTATAGAAAATCAAAACTCTAAACTCTCATCACAAGAAAAACCAGAAAATGATATTAGTCAAAAGGAAACTGTAAATGTAGAACTTAATGACACACCTGAAAATAACACCGAACAAACACTTGAAATAAACAATGAACCTAGAAGATCCTCGAGATCTAATATCGGTGTACCTCCAGATCGACTAATTTACATGGTAAAACATGATCCAATACATGAACCGCAAAGTTGGGCGGAAGTTCAAAATCTCACAAATCCCGTTGAGAAAAATAATTGGATAAAAGCAGCAGAGGATGAAATATCATCGTTAAAAGAACACAACACGTGGACATTAGTAGATCCACCACAAGGAAAGAAAATTATCGGTTCAAAGTGGACCTTTAAAACAAAATATGATGACACTGGGAAAATACAAAAATTTAAAGCACGACTGGTAGCTCAGGGATTTCTCCAAAAATTTGGGGAAGATTATGATGAAACATTTGCACCGGTGGTGTCCTATACTACAATACGTTCTTTCCTAAACTCTGCAGCTTACCACAAATTAAATGTAAGACACATAGACATTAAAACAGCATTCCTACACGGTGACTTAAACGAAGAACTGTATATGCAACAACCCGACGGTTTTGTTAATCCAGGGGAAGAAAATAAAGTGTGTAGGTTGAACAAATCAATTTATGGGCTTAAACAAGCTGCTAGAGCTTGGTACTTAAAAATTGGGAGTTTCCTAAAAACCCTAAATTATGTCGAGAGCAAAGCTGATTCATGCCTCTATGTAAACAATACGTCAGACAACATTTCATTTATTATAGTATATGTCGATGACATATTAATTGCCGGAAATAACGGGCAAATTAATGAAATAATAAGGAAATTAAGCAAAGAATTCGAAGTTAAGGATTTAGGAGAGGTTAGTTTCTATTTGGGCATGAAAATAACTAGAAATGATAGAGGGGATTTCGAAATAAATCAAAAACTCAAAATCGAAGAGTTAGTACGTAAATTAAATTTAGAAATCTCTAAACCAACATATACACCAATGGAAACAAATTACTTAAAATTTGATGATAATGATAACCCATTAGAAAACAACACTAAATACCGACAAACAATAGGAAGCTTGCTATATTTGGCTACAGTTAGCCGTCCTGACATATTAGCTGCCGTAAACATATTAAGTAGGAGAAATGAAAGTCCAAGAAAAAAGGACTGGGAAACAGTAAAAAGAGTTGTCAAGTATTTAAATACCACAAAAAATCTAAATTTCGTTATCAGTGCCAATGAAAAACCTAAACTGGTAGTTTACGCAGATGCGGACTGGGGAGGAGACAAGTCCAACAGAAAATCAACATCAGGCAGTGTTTTCATGATAGGAGATAATCCTATTCAATGGATCACAAAACGGCAAAATTGTGTCGCTCTTTCGTCGGCTGAGGCCGAATTTATTTCTGCCACGACTGCTGCGAAAGAAATCATGTGGATACTAAAATTATTAAAAGACTTGCACTTGCCTCAAGAGTTACCTATCAAAGTTTTTCAAGACAATATTTCGTGTATAAAACTGATAGACATTGGTTTTACTGGAAAACTGAAACATGTTGACCTGCAATTCAACTACTTAAAGGATTTAAAAGAAAAAGGTGTGATAGAACGAGAATATTGTCCAAGTGACAAAATGACTGGTGATATCTTCACCAAGGCACTTCCAAGACAGATTCACGAAAAACACCGAGAGAAATTGAAACTGATTAGTGGAACTTAAAAGATTTATGGAGCTGAAGGGGGAATTGATAGATGTATTATCATCTCCATAAACTTTTCATTTATTTACTGTCATTTATTTCAGAACTATAAACAAAGTAATATCAACTATAATTAAATTTGACCTTGAACACCGCGAGTGAAAGATTTATAGACTCATAATGACTTTCTCTTCTCTAAATAAACATTTTCAAACCATTATTTATTTTACAGAACTATTAAATTCAAACTTTATGGGAAATCATGTTATTCTAAATTACTGTTTTATTTATTTCAACAATGTAATTTAATGATAGTATAAACAAAATAAGATATTAATTTTTCCTTTCAAATGTCATAATATAATATAATATAACAATTTATGATCCATAATGATATACTTAAAAATTGTAATTTAAAAATTCTTCTAAGCAGTCTGTAACATTTCCTCAACTAGTAAGGATGCATAAAAATGCATCCCTTAAACTTTATCCAAATAAAAAGACATTTATAGATCAAATTATTTGCAGTATTATTTTAGCTAATTTGAATGAACATTCTTTTCATTATTAGTCAAACCTCGTTAGAATAATAAGTTACAAATGAAATTAGGATTAATTCACCAGTTTGAAGATGACCCTTTTTTGGACTACAATATTAATTGCCGGAGACAGAAGCTCCTACTGCACTACTAAATACAAGGTAAGTGAAGAACTTATTATTTTTCTTTAAAGTCTTACCTTTGTTGTGATTCAATAATAATTTACTCAACAATTAATAATAATAAAATATCTTAAAAAAAAAAAAAATCATTGAAATCCGTCAAAATCTAATTTTAAGTTGCCCAATGCCTTTGGCGGTCCCTTACCTGCTTTTTACTCCCCCTCCCTCGCGGTTACAGTTGAAAGTTTTACAAAATCTCATCAAAGTGCATATTTCGCACACTTAATTAACACCCACACACCAAAATTCGCCATTCTTAGGTAATTTGGACGGATTTAAGCTTCAAAATGTGGTTTTTGCCCCGCCCGCCCCAAGAGGAGGGGGGGGGGAGTAAATTTCCAAAATTACTTTAGATTGCATGTTGCATACACATACCTAACCGACACATAAAAAAATTGAGATCATGAAATTATTTAAAGCTGAGCTATGCTTTAAAACTTTTTTTTTTTTAATCTCTCCCCCCGTTCTTAAAGGAGGGAATTTCGCAAAATCTCTTCATACTATGAGTTAGATACATATAATCGTCCCTTACATAAAAAATGTCCAACCTTAGATAATTTAGTGCAGCGTTACGCATGAATACATGTTTTTGCCCCCCATTCTCCAAAGGGCGCTTGGGTGGAATTTCATAAAATCCCTTTGTAGTGTGTGTTCAGTTCGATTTCCTCGTGTGTTGAGTACCCTTCGTCCAAAACCTTTTCCCTTCCCTCCCCCCCTTAAAAATCCAAAATTACAAAATCGCAGAAAATAATTTTTTTGTACTCAAGTCTTTCCATCTGAAATTTCTTCACCGTTAAGTAATTTGGAGCCGAGTTAAGCCTTCTGCCCCCACAGGGGGACAGGGGGGGGGGAATTTTGCAAATTTTCGTCTTAGTACAGATAGAAAGTGTTAATAATCAATGCTTATTGCATATTTTTTTATTATTGTTTTATTTAATAATCACCAATAATTTTCAGAAGGGATATCTGATATACAAAATAGACGATTCTTCGATTCGATTATTTTGTTATGTATATCAAATATCACTTATCAAGTTTATTGGTGGCTATTGAATAAATAAGTAGCAAAATCTGGCAATACTGGCTGCCAATATCTGAAATTATTCCGGAACATTTTTAGTACCCGCCCATTTTTCACACCAGCTTTCTTGAAAAGTTCTTTCCTTCTTATTTAATCATAATTTTAATATTTGAGAATTTCTTACTACAAATAAAGTGTTCTGGAAAAAGGGCAGGTATTATCAATGCTCTAGAACAAATTAAAAATTTGTCAGATTTGAATATGCGGTTAAACAATTAAAAATGAATTAAAAATCATCAAATGGCATTTCCATGCAGAAAGTAGTGTTAATAACACACAGTTGTAAAATTTCTTATTAACATACAGAAATATTTTTCGTACATTTACGATAGTGTTTTGTAATCAAATAGGATAGTTTTATTGTTAGAAAATATTGGTGGTAAGCGACCTATTTCTCTGTGTGATATTACATTTACATGGAATTACATTTAAATATACTTACATGAAATAATTAAATACAATAATTACTATAAATGTAATACAATACAATAATTAAATACAATAATACTACAATAATTACCATGTAAATGTAATTACAATAATTACATTTACATGGAATTACCCCTATAATATAATTAAAATACTAAGAAATGTTTTAATTTCAAACAAAATGTCTGTTCTGAAAAATTTAATTTAAGAATATATATTTTTTTTTCATATAATGAGTATTTCTGTTTTTTTAACTATACTCTTAAATTATATTAGCCCTCTTAAAACATTTAAAAGAAACATGTGTTAAATTAGCACTATAAACATGTGGTTAACTTTTTCGTGCCACTATTTTTATAAAGCAATACATGTGTTATCCAATCGAAGAAATGCAGTTGTGGTCTTCGACTGAATAATACAGATATTGCTTTATAAAATATGTGGTATGAAAAAAGGTGACCGCTCCGACCCATGTATACATGAAAATTTTCATAAAACATACATAATTTATACCCAGTTTTCTGAAAAGATTGTAATTAAAAAAAGAAATATTTTACTTGATATCAGAGATTATCTGAAAATTATTGGACAGTTAACAAGATCATATAGAACAACTTCTAGAAGTAGTAGCAGTAAAATATAGCCGCTAAACTGAGGCAGGGTTACAAAAGTCAAGAAATTTACGTATGAGGTTCTTTGGTGAAGTCATTCTAGATTTCAGCTATTTGAAAGTAACTGAGTGGCTGTGGGATAAATAGAAGCTGTGTTCCTCTGTTTGGGTTCCCATATATCAGGACCAAAAAACTTTGAGATGAAAGTTTGACTAAATTTTATTAAAAAAAAAAAAAAAAAAAAAAAAATCCCAGGTGTTTAAATATGGCGATACATCAAATCACGAAATTGGACCATGTGACACGGTAGAACCATCTATCAGATTTTATATTATAAAAAAGATTATGTAAGAAAATAAGAACTTTTGTTGGACTGAATTCAAATACTATCATGTAGTTAATTTAATTTTCGAAAATATCCGGAAGTTTTGGGATATTCTGTATTTCTACAATGCTATTTTCAAGATCAAAATAAAATTAGTATGTTGTGGCCACAACGGAACTTTTTTCTATATTTCCTTATACAAATTCACTCAGAGCAAATAGTTTATTAAAATTATTATTTATTAAAATTATCTACAACGATGATAGCAGACGATTTTTGTCTTATAGAGAAAAAAAAGTATCCAAAGAAAAACAGTTTTATTTTCCATAAAAAATATATTTAAAAAAATGCGTTTTCATACTGATCTCGCATATCAAGTTTCGTACTGTTATATATTATTGCAATTGAGATATGGTCATCTCTTTCTCGGGGAAAGTTGCAGTATATCTGTACCATCTATTGGCCGATATGTATGCATTTTGAATCAGCATAATGACTCATAATGGCTTTCTCACATATTACGTTTCGTTTAATTATACGCATTAAAACCTGAGATATAGTCTTCCATTATATTGCTGAAATCTCTGTATAGCAGCGGTTTCTCTTTAGCGATTGGCATCAAAGTTTGAGAAACACTAATTTATGTCAAGGTACATCTACATATAAATGGTATATAATTCTATTCCGTAGATCCTGAGATGTAGCCTTCTATTAAAATATGGAAATCACTGTAAAGCAGTGCCATCTGTTGAGCGATTGACACCATACGTTGGCAGGCACTAATTTATGTCAGGGTGCATCTACATTTAAATTAATACGCAATACCGAGCTGTAGTTTCTGAGATACAGTCGCGCAAAACTTTGTCAAACAATCACAGACATTTAATTAAAAAGGCCAAATCGAGTTCTGGGCATCTCAAAACGTGTAAATCCATCGAAAACGGGAAGTCGGGAAATTTTACAAATCCAATACTTTTTTCTATTTAATGTAGAAGAAAGTAAAACTTAATGGAATGTGCTTATAATATGAATTTTTAGCTAAAAATGAGCGTTGCAAAAAATTTCTTTCAGTAATAAGAAATACTGGATTTAAATTTTCAGATAATAGATTTAGATAATTTTCAATAATTGGTCTTAAATGTTCAAAATGATTTATCTATGTATTAATTAGAATATTTTTAAACATAAAAAAAAATCACCTTTTTGTTTAATATATGTTTTCTAAATGAATCTATGTTATCTAACATACTACCAGAAGTCTTAAAAAAAAAAAAAAACTTTACATATAATAAAAATTTCATGCTTAAAAATTTAAAAGCAATTTGTAATTTAAAAACAAAAAACATCCATGTTTAAAACGAAAACTTCCATATAGATTTTTTTTTTTTTTTTTTTTTTTCAATGCCAAATTTAAAAATAATACTCAGGAGGTTAATGCAATTTCAGATTTCTGTAGAAATAAATTTTTCTATGTAAGCGGATGTATTGCAACTTCTTTTTATACTGTTAAATTATTAACCCAAGAATGGAAGACTGAATTTTACAAATTACACTGACGAAAATCTACTTTAAAGTTCATGGCTTTATTTTTATATTTTAAATTAACAATAAATTAAAAAAGAAATAGATTTAGTTAGCTAGAATACAATATCTCATTATTTTCTCCACAAAGGAAATCATCGGGGATAAAATTTAAAATAGCATTGTAAAACAGGAGAGTAAAAACTCTCATCATAATGAAATATATTTCTTTGTGGAAATCTATTTTTCTTATTTAAAACAATGCAAAAATTTATTAAAAGTGCTACGCTAATAAAGTTGAAATGTTGTTCAATTACTTTAGGTAAAAAAAAAAAAAAAAAATAGCTTACAATTTAGATTTCAGTTTTATTTTTTCAAATTCAAATTCTATTTAGTTTTCCAATAATACCAATTTAAAAATGCATTAATTACTTATAATTAATGTATGACTCATGGGTATTTATTTAGATTGAAAAGACCATAAATTATTTGAATAGTCATATGAACCGAATATTAAAAAAATCGCACCAGACAAGAAAAGTGCAGAGATTGTCGAATTTGCTTAAAAAATAATTTTTAAATACATACTTATTGTATATTCTATAATTTATTGAATATTCCAAAACATTTTTTTTAAACTTGTTCTTGGGTTCACGTTATACCAAAATAATGAATAAGTAAGTGCGTCATTTTATGAAAAAGTATACTGTAATTTAGCTCTAACAATAGATAAATAAATAACAATATACGATACATATATCTGATATATATATGTAGGTGTATGTGATGTATATATGTATATATATATATATATATATATATATATATATATATATATATATATATATATATATAGATATTGGGCGCAATATATCCGCAAAAACACGTGAATTTTTAATTGTTCCAGTAAAATAATTTCTAATTGTAAGCCAATATAAACTTGTCCGTATACATATGTTTTAATATCAGAAGGAAGTAGAACATTATAAAGTCATAAGAAATTTCCTCGGATGTTTTCTTTTACTTATCAAGAATTTAAATTATTTCCCATACAGCACAGAATGTTTCAGTTATGTTTCAAAATGCTTACAAACTTTCAGAAACGTAACGCATTTTAATGTGACGTCTGATACCTTTCTGAAACATTCGCCCTTTAAGTTCTTACTGTTATGTGATTGGAGCGTTTCTGTTACGTATCAGATTTTTTTTCTTACGATTACAACTCCTACATTGATAGGCTGATGCATCCGCCATTTTCTAACCCACAAGACCGGCTGACGATTTATTATTGGTGGTTTTTTGGCAATAAATTGCACGAATAACTCCAAAAAAGGACACCTGTGAGGGAGTTCCTCACATATCCTTTAGTTCATCAAATTTATTCAATTATAATTAAAGATCTATTTATTCACAATTAAAAAGTATTAACTTTTATAATCCTTTGTATTTAGGTCAAGCTTATTCCAATTTTAGTAAATTATGTATTCAAAATTAAAATACTTATCATTTTCTAATTTTAAGAACAAATTCAGTATTAAATACATTGATCTCTTTTTAACTTAATGCAATATATATATGTAGGGATCTAAACACAATTTAATTTTATTATCCCTTAAAGTAATTATATTTTTATTTCCATTTCACTATGTTTCCCAATAAATCTAATTTATATTTATAGCTGTAAATGTACGTTGGAAACTTTCCGTTATATCTTTTTATTATTTTATTTTATTTTATATACAGATAATCTATTTAACTGCAGCTATTAATGATCCATTATGTAGACATTATGTCGCAAGAATTTTCGCAATATTTCTTAATTACTTGCACCTGTCTTTTCCAACGGTATTCGTTGGCGAATGTGATTTATGCCAAAAAGGATTGCCATATTTTTAACCGTCATTTCTTTTTAAAATTTTTCCATTGAATTAACATTAACAACAAAGAAAGATGTATTGGCGCCCTTGGCTTCAAAATGTGGAGATATTTCCATAACCTGGAGCTTTACAAGGGTGCTGTCGGATTTGATTCCGGGACAGTTTGATAATAAGCACCGTACCTAAAGGATGTAGTTTTTCTCAGTTAAAATTCTCTCTCTCCTCCACCATCGTTTTATAACGAATTCATTTTTTTATGGATATGAACCTGGATGTGTCCTCTTATGTCATTTTATATTTTTGAATAAATACTCACGGCTAATTAAAAAATTGACTGGAATTGACATTTATTTTAAAATGACTATTTTTATTGACTTAGTTTTTTAGAGGACAGTGGCTTTTATAATACATAAATATGGTGCTCATTGACCATAGAATTCGTTACGGTGGAGGAGAGGAATGTATAGGAATTTTTTTTTTCTCAACAAGCGAATTTCTTATTTTCGAAAATATATAAAATACCTTTTTCTGCGGCAAGTACGTGTGAAAACTTTTTGACTATTGATATGACAAGAGTGTTGTTTTAAAGGAACTTTTCTATTTTTCGACTTTGGAGCAATCAGCAGTATTCGACAGATATATATAAAGAACAGTGCTGCCATGACTCCTAAGATGATGTGGATTAACCTAATTTTTCCATGCCGCCGTCCTGCACGAGAACATACCGGCATAGTCTAATAATCTCATCGTATATCCCCGATGCTTGCCTTTTAGGAGAGTGCGAATAGAAGTTTTCGCCTTCTTCCTTTCTCGGTGACCTTCTATAGAGAATACTCGTCCACTGTGTGACTTCATCATGAATATAAACACCCTATATAAAGAACTGGAATAAATAATCGATAGTGTTTTGGATATAATTCAAGAGTCTTGCGTTTTCAGCTATCGTATGCGAAGAGAGAACGTCTTCTTTCATGATAATAGCCTGTGGCCTTGACTGATATAGAAATGGTTTCGTTTCCTTATCGCTATTACTATCTCGATATTTGGATGGAGGAAACTTTGCTTTTTTTTTTCTCGACAGTCTGGATTTCGTCATCGTTTTCTCGCCTCTGTTTATCTCTTGAATGAGATGATTTTAGAGGAAGGAATATTTTTTCAACAAGCCAAATTTTTTTAATTTTTTCGAAAATATATAAAATGTTTTGTTTATGCGACAGATACATCTCAAGACCTTTTTTTTTTTTTTTTTGTTAGATTGAAATGACTTTTTTTAGTAAACAAGGTTATGAAGGATGGACTCTCTTATCATCGTGTTAAATACAAATATATCATTTATTAACTAATAATCTCTGATGAATCATAGGCTGTTTTTCTGTGATTCAATGTAAGTACGCATTTCGCCTCTGTTCTGTTTATTCGAAGAGAGCGAATGATTACGATTGTCGCTCAGCGTCAGCACTTCCTTTCTCCTGACTTATCGGTGGATTGATGTTGACTCGTTGTTTCTTCGTATCAGATGACAGCTGATCTCCAAAATAACCGACTTTTCAAGTGGTTCTCCCGTTCCAGATGTCTGAGTCAGTTTTTTTTTATTCATGTCGATCTTGTGCGTTGCGCCCCTCATAGTGGAAATTTCTTTTCTGAGAATTAAGAAAAACGGTTCTTTTAAATTTTTCCCTACTCTAACAAGATATTGGAACAACTATGTGAAGTTGAAGCTGTGTGAAGGAAAAGCCTCAATAAAAATTGAAATGTGTTCATCACGGAGGTGTTCATATTATATAAATGATCGTGCGTCTTCATTGATTGATTTTGGACAAATAGATTACAAAATTTACAAACAATATTTACGCAATAACTATTACAGTTTCAACATTTTTATTGTGCGCACCGTTATTTGTTTCGGACCATTTTTGGAAGATTCCTCAGATGGATGTTTACAATTTTTGGATATAATGGAAACAGATAAGCAGTATTTTTATTATTATGTTTATAAATTTTTCTAAACGTTCATTACTTATATGATTAAATTTTTTCTAATTAAGGGAATGCACATATATACTTGATATTATTAAAGAAATGAAGCATTTTGGTAATTTTAAATTATGGGGGATATTTTTTTTTCAAAATAAATTGACAATATTTAAGCAATATTTGTGCATTTGTCCTGTAGTATATATATATATATAAATAAAAAAAAAAAAAAGGAACGAAAATATCTTTTTCATAATTTTAATAATGAGTGGTGCATTAATATTAAGTATTTTTGTGTATGCTCAGTCAGTTATATTATATAAGAAATTTTATTTTCATTTTTGAGTTTGGAAAATTTCATAATTGCATATTACGAATTTTTTTAATTTTTAGAATTATTCTAATAAATAAGAAATATATTTTTTTAAAAGAGAGGAGATTCTGGATTAATTTTTAAAATATAAAAGGGAATTGAAGTTAATATATTATTTTATTTTTTTCACAATTTATTGTTTTGCTGAACTTTTTTGTTAAATGTTCTTCATGGAAGTACAATGGGCTTTGTGCACAGGAATTTGATGTTTAATATTTTTTACGTACTTACAATTACTATCACAAAGTACAAACAAAATAAATACATGTTTTATTTTATTTTTAATTGATCTGCTGAAAATATTCTTGTTATCATTGATTAAGGTATTCACTCTCCTTATAAATTCTTAATTTTTAATACATACACTTCGTTTTTTGTTTGTCAAAATTTAATATAAAAATTTTTTTTGTTGTTGTCAAGTTATGTAGTGTTTCCGAAGGGAGTAACTTGTACACTGTTTCTCAAGGCCTCTGCAGAGTATGAGTTTCTTTTAGTGTTGTGCTGTGCATTGTCTAAACAAATTACTTCGGCTGGACCGATATATTTTTTTACAGTTGAGGATGATGAGTAGCGGAACATTATTTTTTGTGAAACATTATATTTTTCTGACAAATGTTTACAATCAATTACTTTTGGAATGTGGTTCAAAATTTCCTTTTGATACATAAATTCGTTTTCATGAAACTTCTTTAAATGTAATAATAACAGTAGATTAATTGGGATAACATTGAGACAGGGGTAAATAAATAATATTGAGAACCTTGTCACATTTTTCTATTGAAATTATGCAGAATATTGATAAAAATATTTTTTGAGTTTTGTTTTTTTTATATAATTTTTTTTTTGATTTCCCAATGCATAAATTTGTGTTTTCACATTTAATTTCCCATTTATACACAACTTCGTAAAGATATACACACATATTCATTAAATGATTTTGTTACATACAGTGCCAGTTTGAAAATTTACTGATGTTTGTTAAACAAAAAAAAAAGAAAAAAAAAAGATTTAACACAATTTTTAATACACTATATTTTTTTTTTGAAAGTGATGGCATGTAAATCTGGCAATCCCAGCCTTGCCACATGGTCACTTTCAGTTATGCACGTAGGTGTACTTCACACACACATTTTCAACAAATAATTTTTTAATTCAAATGCAGTATTATTTTAAAACTTGCAACATTGATAACCAATTGCGAAGAGATATTATTACATGACACTTAATTTTTTTTGATTATGTAATTGTATGGAGTATATAATTCCATAGTGACATAATTTTCTCACACATACATTTTTCTTATTACACAATTTTTACGCTTACATACTATTGTTTTACATTTTATTTTATTGCCAATTCTCACTTCTACATGTTATACAATATTTATTTTTCTAGTTTTTTTTTATTTTCAAAATATATGAGATGTACACAAACATAAAATAGGAATTTTATATTCTCTATTATAACCGTATCATGGAATTGATTCATCTTTTCACAAAATACAATGTTTTCAATTATTTTTTTTTCTATAAGTATCTACACATATTTACAATTTTATTTTATTTATTTTTTTTTTTTTTTTTGAAATATTGCATGTAAAACTAGCTTATATGCTAGCCATGCATTTTGAAATATTTCTCAATTCATAAAATAACACACACACACACACACAATATTTTGGTCAAACATATTAATTTTTTTTTTTTTTTTTTTGGAAATATGTGCATGTAAATCTAGCTTATGTGCTAGCCGTGCGTTTGGAAATATTTCTTCTATTTACAAGAATTACACACACATATATTTTTTTATACATATATACTGGTGTTTATTAGTTTGTATATAATAAACCTTAACTTTTGAATTAAGGGAAGTATATATATATATACACAATTTTTTTAATACAAATTCATACCTTTTAAACTTACGTAATTTGTGTACATGATGATTTCAAATATTGGAATTATATTATTAAATATAAAACATTAAGTTTTTTTTTCCTCTCATTGTGAGTTTCATTACACATACATGTTTTTTTTTAAATATACAGAGTTATACACATGGTTATTTCAAATATTGGAATTATTTTATTGAATATAAAAACATTGAATTTTTATCACTTACTCATTCTAAATTTCATTACACATGCATGCCTTTCAAATATTTCAAATATTGGAATTTTTTATTACATATAAGGCATTAACATTTTATTTTTCTCACTTGCTCATTATAATTTGCCTACACATACAATTTGTAAACAAATATGAATGGACACATCGGCCATATGATGTTTTTCAAATTTTTCTCGCTATTGTGCATATGTATATAGATATTTTTTTTTTTTTGTGTTACAATACATTGTATATATTTTCTTATCACATAATTTTACTGATACATATATATAAGCAATATATATGTGTATAACACATGCTGTGTTATTTTTTTTTTGATTGCTATAGCTTGCATTTAAAAAATATATATAAAGTTTTTTTCTGATCAGAATATCTATGGCACTAGCTCATGGCTTTATAATTGCCAATTTTATAATTGAGCTGAATTTTAAAAGATCTTGTTTGAGCATTATGCATGTGATTGCATTTCTATATATAAAAAATATATATATTTTAAGTATTGCTCAATTGCTAAAAAAAAAAAAAAAAAAAAAAAAAAAGGCCTGTCTACACACTGATGTAGAAATTTATTATTATGTCGACATTCATTTTATTTTTTTTTCATTAATAAGTGCACTTTAAAAAAATATAAAAAAAAATTAAGACACAAAAAACCTAGGTACCTTACAAAAATTAATGTTAAAATAAAATGACAAAGGGCAAAGAAATTTCATTATGGTTCAATTTTATATGGTTAAGTTTGTGATGCTGGTTTGCATATATTGCATGGAGTGTATATATCCTTCACTAATATACCTTTATTTTCAGATTAATTACATGAAATGAAACAAAATAAAAGGATAGTGAATAAAAATGTTTGGGACAAAATGACTGGAA
This sequence comes from Salticus scenicus, assembly GCA_963930645.1. NCBI lineage: Eukaryota > Metazoa > Arthropoda > Arachnida > Araneae > Salticidae > Salticus > Salticus scenicus. Next base: position 104,906,438 of record OZ005648.1, read on the forward strand.
GACTAAGTATAATTTTAATTTATTGTTTATCTACTAAGCAGATAATAAAATTTTACAATTATAATAATTCATATTTAAAGAAAAATATTTTATAACCTATTGTAACACCCTTTGTATTCGATGTTAACTAAGAATGCTCAGGTGTTGTTTTTGTTTGTTTTTTTCTTGTGAAATGATGGATTCATATTTTCCAATGGCTGGCCACCAGAGGTGAATGGATATTTGTCATTTCATAAACATTATAAGTTTTGATTTTTTATGTAAATATTATTCTTAAATTTTGTTTTGACAAGATATAGATAGCTAAAATTTTCTGTTGATCTAATAAAAAAATCTTTCTTTTAATTTAAAAAATGAAAAGAAGAAGGATATAATTTAATGAAATAAAAAGTATTAGTCACCCAATGCTAATATTATGGATATTTTTTCCTTTCCAATTATATATTTCAGACAATAAAATTTTGATCAATCTTATATTATTAATATTTACTAATAATAATGGAGTTTTTTTTATGTTGTGCTAATAATTTTTTTTTCATTTAATAGATAATAAATATTTTGCACACTTTAACTATTTTCATGTTATATATTGGGAACACTCAGTCACTTTTTTTTTTCTTTCATCAAGTTAGGAAATTTATTGCAGGAGTGTGATGTCACGGTCATACTCCTTGCAAAATTTTTCAATAATCACACTTTTTCTTCTTTTACACGAACACATATTTTTCTCAGAATGCTTGTGTGGCATAGTCATGCACACATAAAAATCAAGCCTCTTTTGAGTCACACATTTTGCTCAGTATGCTATATTTGGCAGTGGCCTCACAAACCACTTGCTATTTTGGCTGTTTGCTGGGTTCACATTTTTCGTCCCCTATCTTGGTGAAATGGCATGAGTGGTGCTCAATGTTAAGTACACTTTTTCTAAATTTCTTTTTAATTACATAAGATTCTATTGTTGACAACACATTTTTTTTCCTTTTCAAGAAGAAAATCATTTTTTTTTCTCTATATCATAATTTTTAATACTTCAAATTATTTCAATGGGTATATTTAATATATTGTTTGACGAGAAAATAGAAATTGTTTGATTTAAACATGATTTACAATAAAAGATCATTTCATTGAAATGTATTCTATGAAACTAACTAATTTACTTTTCAGAAGAATTGTATTACAATATATCAGCTGTAACAAGATCAAGAAATTATTTGTCAAGACATTCATTTTAAAATTTTGTTTGAAGAATATATATATACACGCATGTATATGATGACTGTATCTTGCATGTGATTGACAGTATTTGTATGCTTTACACACATGATCATGGTTGTTTTGTATGTTTTTGGATTATTGTTTTGTATTGTGGTGGAGAGAGCTATTTTTTTTTTCATGGCAACCGGGAGAGATATGTGAGGGAGTTCCTCACATATCCTTTAGTTCATCAAATTTATTCAATTATAATTAAAGATCTATTTATTCACAATTAAAAAGTATTAACTTTTATAATCCTTTGTATTTAGGTCAAGCTTATTCCAATTTTAGTAAATTATGTATTCAAAATTAAAATACTTATCATTTTCTAATTTTAAGAACAAATTCAGTATTAAATACATTGATCTCTTTTTAACTTAATGCAATATATATATGTAGGGATCTAAACACAATTTAATTTTATTATCCCTTAAAGTAATTATATTTTTATTTCCATTTCACTATGTTTCCCAATAAATCTAATTTATATTTATAGCTGTAAATGTACGTTGGAAACTTTCCGTTATATCTTTTTATTATTTTATTTTATTTTATATACAGATAATCTATTTAACTGCAGCTATTAATGATCCATTATGTAGACATTATGTCGCAAGAATTTTCGCAATATTTCTTAATTACTTGCACCTGTCTTTTCCAACGGTATTCGTTGGCGAATGTGATTTATGCCAAAAAGGATTGCCATATTTTTAACCGTCATTTCTTTTTAAAATTTTTCCATTGAATTAACATTAACAACAAAGAAAGATGTATTGGCGCCCTTGGCTTCAAAATGTGGAGATATTTCCATAACCTGGAGCTTTAGAAGGGTGCTGTCGGATTTGATTCCGGAACAGTTTGATAATAAGCACCGTACCTAAAGGATGTAGTTTTTCTCAGTTAAAATTCTCTCTCTCCTCCACCATCGTTTTATAACGAATTCATTTTTTTATGGATATGAACCTGGATGTGTCCTCTTATGTCATTTTATATTTTTGAATAAATACTCACGGCTAATTAAAAAATTGACTGGAATTGACATTTATTTTAAAATGACTATTTTTATTGACTTAGTTTTTTAGAGGACAGTGGCTTTTATGCTACAACACCACCTGTTTATATTTTCTTCTAATCTAGAAAGAAGGGAAAAGAAGACTATAAATTGCAGATGTAACTCGTGGATACCCGGAGCAGGAGCACAACTTTGTAGCGTAAGATTTCCCTTATTTTCAATTTATTTCATTTTATTATCAAAGTTGTTTGACAAATTTAATATGAATATACTGTTCTTTTAAGTTATTGTTTTTAAATTCTTTTAAAATTAACTTTAAAATGACATTTATTTTAACGTGAAGGGTTGCAATTTTTAGAATGTTGGCGAGGTTCTTAAAATTGCCAACTTGTTTGTTTCGTGATAAGACGTTCTAGGTCACATGATCTCTATAGAAGTTTAAAGGCGATAACAAAGCTAATCAGGTAACCTAGCTTTTTCTACCGCCAACATTTTCCCAGATGGGCTAGATAATTGGCGGAGACTGCGCCAGCTCGCACCATACAGGAGCCTTAGTTACGATTGCGGACATTTCTACGTTTATGAAAGTAGTCGGAAAGCAAACTGAATATTTACAATGTTTCCATGTTATATGACTGTTACGTTTCTGAAACACTTTGTACTGTTAGAGTTTATATACCAATCTTGTCTCATATGACTATGTTATACAAATGTAAATATCTTACAATAACAAAGACACAACATTACGATTTTTCTGCTTTTTTTCTGTAATTGTTAATATCCATATTCATTAAAAATGTAACTGTGTATTGAAAGCCTCTTTGATTGCCTCCATCTTTTCTTACAGAATGCATAATGAATCTATGCACCATTGTTTAATATCATTGCTTAGCATGAAAATTGCCTCTGACACAATTTCAGCATATTCTTATGTAAAATGACCTCCTGAATCCGAATATGACGCCAAATTGTGCCCTATCACCCACCGTGTTTTAGGAATAGCCCCCCTATTTTTATCATTTTTCGGTGATTTTATGGCTATAAATTCGATTTTTAGGAGGGAGGGAGTATTAATTTAACCGTTAAATGTCTTTTGAGGGACTACAGTGTTGGAAAATTGTAAAACATGGGGGGGGGGGTTGCCTCTGAAATTATGCATTACATATCTTTTTTTTTTAATCTAATATTAATGTTATTTTTTAAACGTTATATATTTTTGTTTTTAGGTGATAAATTAATTATTTTTCATTCTTCAAATAAAATTCATGGTCATAAAATTATCGAAAGGTGAAAAAAAAAATGAGGTGTGGTGTAGCTAGAAAACGGTGGGTGACTGTGCAAAGTGGGAGTCATATTCGGATTCAGGAGGTCATTTTACGTAAGAATCAGTAAGAATGGTAACAGACCTCGAAAAATACTTTTTTTTTTTTTTTTTTTGCATAGCAGTGTATTAGGTCATGGTTGTTTAAGGATTTTTTATACTCATTTGAAATTTAAAAATTAGCAATGAAATAAGTAAAAAGTATTTCCTAAAAATGAAAAATGTTTTTTTTTTTCTGTAATTAATTGTTCTTAGAGTAAATTTCAATTATATAAAGTAAAACAGGTTGTTTGTTAAAGATAAATAGCAACTGGGTGCCAAACAGTGTTTTTACATTTTGTTGAAAACAAACTGAAGCTTGCCAACTGAAGCTTCAGTTAGTAATATTATAACTTGTTTGCAATCTTTAATTTGTGGTAACGTCGGTCACATAGAACATGATTACTAATGCCTCTAAATGCCTCTAAATATTTTAATCCGAATAAGTGCAGTTTTTCATGAAAATGTGTGATCTGGTCACGCACAGTGCCCTCTATCAACAAATAGTTTAATTAAAACCCGAATAAACTACTACGTCAGAAACGCCAAAGAAAAATATTGGAAATGCATAGAGCTGTTTCGGTAGCCTAAAGCGTACCGTCTTCAGTGCAAAAAGGATTCTGAATCAGGAGAAGTGCTCGTATTTATAGGAGAGGGGCCGGATTTAGTACAACAAATATGATTACGGGAAAGGTGGGGAGAGTGGCCAATAGGAATTTAGGAAAGTTAGCTGTGTAAACACTAGAAAAATTAAGAAAATGTGGACTGAACATACAATTTCCAACAGTCAGACAAATAGGGAATAGCGAAATCACAATTTACAAGGTTTTTAAAATTTTTATAAATATGAAAAGCATCAAAGAAATCGAGTTCATGAATGGATTTAGGTCTGCAAATTATTTTAGCTGAATTAAATTTAAAATTATGATTTTCCTCCCAGCAATGTTTAGAAATAGCCGATTTGTTGGTTTCTTGTTTGCGGACGTAATTCATATGTTCTTTTAGACGAAATTCCTATTGGCCACTCTTCCCACCTTTCCCGTAATCCTATTGGTTTTACTAAATCCGGCCCCTCTCCTATAAATGCGAGCACTTCTCCTGATTCAGAATCCTTTTTGCACTGAAGACGGTACGCTTTAGGCTACCGAAACAGCTGTATGCATTTCCAATATTTTTCTTTGGCGTTTCTGACGTAGTAGTTTATTCGGGATTTAATATTCCAACGCCAAGTCTCCTGTTATTAAATAGTTTAATTATTTTTGTAACCCCTCTCCCCACACCAAAAAAAAAAAAAAAAAAAAAAAAAAAACTTCACGAGAATGATTTTTTCGCAAACTGCATTCAATTCTATCAATTTATTCAATAGTTGGTGAATTTTTAAAATGTCTACAGACTTACGGGACACCCTGTACATTGTTATAGTGCATTTAGTCTGTATATTTATGTTATTTTCAGTAGTAAATTTTTTATTTACATTTAGTCTGATTTTATCAGTCAAGTAAAAAAAAAAAAAAAAAACGAATGAGGCGAAATAACCATTATAAAAAACATAAAATAGTTGTACTTTTATTCAATGAAAGAACTTAAAGTGAAATCGGTATCGTTTTCCAAAATTATCCTCTTGCATGTTAAATTTGAGGCAACACCATACCATCGAAATTGAAATAGCTCTTTCATAATAGTCCTCCTGCGTATGATGATTTTTTTTTTTTAATATTATGCTCTATATTTTGAGATAGGGTTTTTAGGAATTCCTTCGTAGATGAATAACTCTCAGAATATATATATATATATAACCGCACTTGCCAGCATCCTCAATAATATTCCGTAGTGTTGCTAGTCCCGCCTTTTTTCTCACAGCAGTAAATTTGTAGAGTAATATTCTCCAAATGCAATTACGATCAAATAAGACGAAAAGTACTCTAAAATAATACTGGTGTAAATAAGAATACGTGGCTAATGATACTACGGAATATTAATTAGGATGTTGGCAAGTATGTAAAACTGATGCAACTGTTCAGCAAAACCGCGCTCTAGAGATGAAGCCTTTCACCAAAAGTCAGTATGGATGATAATTTTGACGGCAAAAACTAAACTAATGCATTTATTGGTTACTTCTATTGAGCAGATGAAACTGGGAAAATACAATCTAATCTAAGGCAATGTTTACGATATGAGCAAGAATTTCTATCACATTGATATAGTGCGACCACGTTTCCTACAACTAGCAGTGAGGCCGAGTCCAAAAGTTTGGAGGGATGCAAAATTGGCCGAAAGATAGTTATTTGGCAAACATCCAGTTATTTGGTGTTCCCTTATCGCTTGTTTTCTCTCAGTCATCCATATTTTAACACTGGACTCGTTCAATCCGCACATGGTCGCAAGAAATGTGGTTAAAGAATATCTGAGGAGGCTTAATTTTCCGAGCGGTATTTTAAACATCACGGTTATAATCGGTTGCCACTTTGTTTGTTCTAGGCGCTATAGTAGAACACAGAACGAGATTATTCACATTAAAAGGGGAAATTATCAGCGACTCTTGTTTGCCAACTTGTACCATAATTCACTAATAAGAGTTTTGCAGAAATACTACATATATTGTTTAATTTACTTCCATTTTATGTCGTCTAGTTTGGTTATTTAGAAAATATCAGTCACAGTTCGACACATAGTCAGAAGTGAAGGAAGTTGTGATCACTAAATAAAAATTCATTTTTTTTTTTTTTTTTTATGATAAAGGGAATTTTGTGCAAAAATTATGAAAAGATTGAGCATTATAGAGTATACTATAAACTTGTGATATATCAGTTTCGGAAGTTAAGAAATTTACATGAATTCTGTATAATAAAATATTCACTATAACAAAATAGTAAGATTTATAGAATTCTGTGATTTATTCATTCAGTTATATCCGAATAAATCTGAAAAACAACAACAAATAATATTTTTAGCAAAAATTTAAATAATATAACTGAAATAATGGGTACAAATAAGATAATTGGCATCATCACAAGAAAACAATTTAATAGAAATTTATTTCTATTCGCCAAATATTTGGAAATAAATAAATATTTTTTTTTTTTTCCCAGTAAGTTATTGATTCTCTCCATTTAATAAAGAAGAATCAAAGAGATTTGAAGTTCAGCCAAAAACTGGCATTAAATTAAATTGTTTTTTCTTTTATGAATCTGCTTCCCTTCATTGAATACATAACCTCTTTCAGAATTTATTAAATGAATAGTGGGTCATAAAATGGGGAGTTATTAATATGATGAAATATGATTCCGGGAGAAAATTTAATATTAAAATAATGTAAAAGAAATTATTAAACCTTGCGTAAGCGGATTTTGGCTAAAATATTTTTTTTATTTGTATGATATACGATTTTATTAAAAATGTACGAAAGAGATAAAATATTTTAAAAAAGTAGTGCATTTTTAAAATAAATATATATGTATGTATATATATATATATATATATATATATATATATATATATATATGTATATTATTATTATTATTATTATTTATTTATTTTTATTTATGAATTATTATTATTATTATTATTATTTTGTCAGATCGTAATAAAATATATTAATTATGACAATTATTATAAATAGAATTTTTCTGTACCTGAAATCACATTGTATTTCCCTAATACAAAAAGAAATTAAATGTATTTTTTTTTTTCAGTGTGTATTTTGATACATTGTAATTTAAAAATAAATGTACAACATTTAAGGGAACAAAGGATGATCAAAATAGATGCATTTAAAAATATCTAGATAGTTATGGTAGAATGTACTAAGCTATGCAATACATTTAAAATAACTCATTTTACAGCATTAGAATATTAGGAATCTCAATTTTCGAGCGCTAACAGACACATTACATAGAAATGTCAGTAATTGAGAATTCTTTCTGAAAGTTTAAGGATAGATGGATGGTAGGGCTTTAACGTCGCACTAGTGCTGAGCAGATGGGCAATTGGCGACGGTCTGGGACACACCTCTAGAGGTGGTCCGGAGACATGTCATCACAATTTTGATACTCCACGGAAGGGATGGCTCTCCCGCTTCGGTGACTCCCAGAGGTATAATTTTGATGGGAACATGGAGGACATTGCGTCCACGACAGATTTTACGTGCACCAGCCACCAGCCACCAGTCATTGAATGGAGTTTCCTTGAGGAGTTATTTGCCCTTTGAAAGGTATATTTTATCAGTAGCTGTCATTTTTACCCATTGCGCAGTACTAATGCGACATTAAATCCAATCAACCATTTAATATACCCTGTCGTCCCTATGATACGTCATGATTCAGAAAGTAAATTTATGGCCGCAAGAATTCATAATTTATCGCCACAAAATTTCGAGAAATATATTCAGTACCTTTTTTTTTTCAAAATGCGGTCTGTGAGACCGATGTTCCTGATAAGCATGATGAAAACATGTTCCAGCCAAAGGGTTAGTATAACCGAAACAATCCGAATTCCTAAAGCAGCTGTTTAGCTGTTTGCTGAATGTTCCCATGTATAATGCGATTTATTTGTATTAGATAAACATATTTTCTCATCTGACGAAATTAATAAAGCCACAATGTTTTATAAAAAACCCTTAATTTTTTATTAATTATAGTAACTGCAACATATGGAATACATATACAGTCGAACCTCGTTAACGTGAACACTGTTAACGTGAATTACTTTTAACATGAACTGTTTTCCACATTCCCCATCAAAATGAAGATTGGTTTAGTTATACGAAGATTATTAAAACTCGTATCTTCTAAAAGATTAGATTTCGTATAAATGCCTCCTGTTATCGTTGTAATTAAGAACATATTAAAAACGCTTTTAAAACACGTCATAAATTTTTTTATTAAAATCATATGATACAAACATTTACTAAGATTTTTTCCATTAAGTAATGGCATCATCAGGTAAGCATTTTTTACAAAAAAAAAAAAAAAAAAAAAAAAAAAAAAAGAGAGAGAGAAGAGACAGCATCTTTATACATCCGAGGATCCTGAACGATTACAGCAAAGACATCTTGAACTGAACAGAACAGGTCAACTTTTTTGTTCAGTTGACTTTTCTGAAAATAAATTTTTAAATACTCAGAGAAATTTCTCTTGCATAATTCTTCTTCACTTATTCGATTAATTTTGGATATCCTTGTACATTAATTATAATTTGTAAACTCATCGCATATTGTGCATAAAATCGCCAAATAAAACTTAACTAACTTTATCTATAACTCGATTTGAAGTAGATTACAAGCTTTTTCTATTATAGCCTTAATATATTCAAATACTTCGTGCGGTGTTTTAAATGAGGATAAATGCTTCTCATAGCATATTCTGTGTGAAGCAATCTTTAATGGAAATATCCCACATAGCCACTTACATCCATAAGACATCTATAAACACGTATAAATTTGAAAAATGATCCATTAAACTTCTATAAATATCCTACAGCAAGACAAATGTCACTCTTTTTTACAGCCATTACATCGATAGATCTCTAAATATCCCACAATTAGACTTGTTAGATCTAAATAGATATTGAAAATATCTAAATCTTATTTTTATCTAACATGTTACATCTATTTGACATCGAAAAATAAGGCAAGTCTAAATTTCGTCTATATTTAAACATCTAAAAGATATCTATAATTAGTATAGGATATCCAGGACTTTTAATGGCATTTTTTAGGTATTTTGTACCTTTTATGGATCATTTGGATGTAATTTAGATGTCTAATAGATATTAGTGGGATATTAACTCATTCGCGACCGCTGACGTGAATTCACGTCATTTTAACTTCTGTAGCTAAATGCCTCTGACGTAAATTCACGTCTTTTCAGATTCTTTTCCTGGTTATCACTGATGTGAAATCTGGTTACTTAAAGAATTTCTATGGAAACAATACTTTAGTATTATTTTGATAGTATTATTAGGGTATTAATCCTTTGATAGTATTATAGATTCGTTCTAATATTATATAACAAATCTTCATTTTAAGCTTCAGATAATTACAAGAGTGACATTTCAAAAAGCATATCTATTTTTATCCATGTTTAAACATCAAAAGTTTGCGGCAACTAGCTTGAGTTTATTTTAATATTCCCGGCAATCAGTTTTAAAAAAGGGATAAGTATGCCGGTCGTGAAAGTGATAATTCCATTATGTTTATTGCACAATTTAAATCTTTTAAATGTGCCAAAGGTAATTTTTGCCCATAAATGCAATATATTCTAATATTTCTGAATGTCCCAGTATACTAACCATATGTTTAAAATGGATAAGAAAATAACCATCATATTATACAGATTTAAAATATCGAGTTTAGATTTCTTGATAACATTTGCTTTTGAATTATAAGCTGATAAAAGCCGTTCTCTCACACACACTGACTCTTACAAAAACAATACTTTCTCTACCGTATACATCAGTAAGGAAAAGTAGAAAAGATGTCATTACAACATGAATGTTTCTTTTCTTTTCTTTTTTTTTCTTTCTTATAATTACGACGAGAGATTTATAAGATTTATTAACAGATTAGCTGTAGTACATGTAAAATTGCTTTTTCTATAAAATGATCATTGAAAGATCTTTTTTAATATTTAATAACTTTTCTATTGTTAATGAACAATTAAATAATAATTTAAAGCAAGCGCTCATAAATCATTTAAATTTTTGAACTTACATTTTTTAACAGATTAATTCATTTTCAAAAAGAAAATTAGCATGTTTTGAAAATTACTTTCATATATTTATTCATTTAAAAAATATATATTTTAAGCTTTATTTTCTAAACTACTTCGGACTTTTCTCAACTAAATATATATTATACTCTCTAAATTTGCAAATATAATTACATAGATGATGTATTCATTTAAGGAACACATTAGCAACTTTACATTTGAAATTTAAACTATGGTAGTTTATAATATATGTAAAGTTGTACTTCATTTCGTTAATTAAACTTATTTAACTCCTCTAATAAGGATTTGTTTTGTAAATTTATCAATTGAAATATTTAAAAAAACTTTTAAACAACTATATAAACTTTTATTTGTATTTAACATATATGTCACGATAAAAATAAGTTTAACACCCAAAAATAATTCTCTAATAATTATTCTTTAAAAAAAAAAAATATTTATGTACAGTCGCTAACAAAAGTCTCCGAACACTAGCAAAAATTCCTATGTAAAAAAAGTACACTTAATACAGTTTTGTTAAATAACACGTTCTACATTTAATCCCATTCAGTTGTAAAGCGTGTGTGGATTAAGGCCGATTTAGGAATCTAGTCCTAGTCTAGACATGCCAATATTATTATTTATTTTGTAAGATTGTTAGCACAAACACACACACACATTCGCTTTTTTTTTTCCGCACTACTTTCTTAAAGTGTAATTTTCTTCCTGTTTAGACGTAATTACATGGAGTAAAATACTCTTATGTTGTTAAACGTTCAGAATTTTTGGATACCGGTAATTTTTATAGAAATTCCCACCTTACATAATCATAGAAAACGGCTACAAATACTTAGAATTTTTTTAAAATATTACCAAATGGAAAAATCAAAATGATTGACAGCTATGTATTCTACAAGAAAAAAAAAAAAAAACTGATATGTAGTAACCCCACGTCTTCTATTACCTACTTTTTCACGTATTGCATTTGTTATCATAAATAACAGAAATCCGTTTTAACGCGTAATTTCTAGTAATAATTCGAAGTATCTATAAGCATTTGTAATTCCGTATTCTTACTAGTGATAATATATTATTACAACAGAGATTAAGAAAGACACAAATTAGAATTTAAAATCAGACATTTACTGAAACTTTCATTTAGAATCCGTTCTGACTACAGATATAACTTTTTGTAAATGAAAATAAAAATTAACTTCTAAGTGTAAAAACACAATTTGTTTGAAAATTTTTTGGTAAGACTACGTGAATTTTTTTTTGTATTTATTACAAATAAATCACAGTATCCTATACTAAAACATACCAGGTAATGAATGCAGAAATTATTTATGTAATCTTACAAAGACTTTCTTCATAAACATGCAATAAAAACACGTAAATTAGTTACTGAATGTTTCTTTGTATGTTTACTAGGGGGAATCTATGAAGTGCTCACTTCGTATAATGCAGTGACGGAAATCAGGGAGACGCTGTATTTGTTACTAGGAAAGTTTATGGAATATCAGTTTCCTAGCAATATTGTAGTAATACTATAGACTCTGTTATACAGTATACATAATCTGGATGACTTTTACCATTCCCGCAATAACCAAGTGATACATGCGAAAAAATATCTAAAAAAGAATTTTCGTAGTAATTTTCAAGAAAATCATTAGAACCGTTTTTGAGATAGCGACTTACCGGCCTCAATTTCGGTTTACAATGTCTCACTTCTAATTTTCCAATTTTTAACAAAAGTCGGAACAATTATTTATACACCAGGCCTGTTTTATTTCTGAAATTTCATCGTTCTGTCTTTATAAGTTTCGAATATATGATAGTCAGAATATCCCCCCCCCCCCACACACACACTTACACACTCACAATACACTGACCAATTGCTGAAAACGACAATTTTGAACTGCAGAGACCTTAAAACATGTATATCAAGTGAAAACTCGATATCGAATTTTTAAACTGAATACAATGCTCTTATAACCTACGGTACTCGGGCCATAGACGTGATAATAGTATTTGTAAAATTTCATTTTTCAAAGCTTTAAAAGTTTTATCTTTTAAATAAGATATCTTTTAAACCTTTATCTTTTAAATACGATGCAACAATTAATCCTTCAAATATGAAGCAACCAAACTCCCGTAGTGTTACATAGAAAGGGAGAAGCTGCAAATATGACTAATATGCAGCTTTAAGACAAATTAATTGAAAATTAAGGAAAATTGTGTAAAAGATAGTTAAGATACTTGGAGAGGAAGAAGATGCAAATCTGACTAACATGCAGTTTTAAAAGTGTATTCACAGATAAGGAAAAATGCATAAGAGATAGTTAAGAAAGTTGTCGAAGGCGAAACTATAAACCTAACTAAGAATTAATTTTAATTGTCATATACAGACAAATGCATAAGATATAGTTAGGAGACTTGGAGAGATGTATGTAAAAAGAGTAAAATTAGTTTGTTTCATTTCTCAATTTACATAAAAAATTATACAGCCGGTAACAAAAGTCTCCGAACACTAGCAAAAATCCCTATATAAAAAGGGTAGAGTTAATATTGTTTTGTCAAATAAATCCTTGTCGAATCCTGTTCTTAGACTGACTACGAACATGATTCGACAAGGATTTATTTAACAAAACAGTATTAACTCTACTTTCTTTATATAGGAGTTTTTGCTAGTGTTCGGGTACTTTAGTTACCGTCTGTACAAATAGAATTAATGCCAAGACAGGGTTATGATATCTTACACTAATTAATATAAGTTTAATTTGGAAGGTTAGGGGATGTTTTCTTTAAAAGCAGGCTCCAGCAGTAGCTGAGCGGTTTTACGCTGAAAGCTGGTAGACGAGAACTGTCGGGTTCGATCACAGAGTCGGATTTTTCCGCGGTTTTCTATGAAACTCCGACCCCTTAGAAGACTCATCATATGGGGCACATCACCTGAAGCCTAGGACTCTCGTTAATCAGTCGGCCTTAATTTCAAAACACCAAACACTTTAAGAACAGGCATTGTAATGCATTTCTTGAATAATTTGATTTAACTTTGATAATTACTTTTTTGTTTGTTTCAAATATTCTTTATAATTACAATACATTCATGAAATAAGTAATTCTACCCTACATCTTCGGAGGATATGCATTGCTATATATATATATATATATATATATATATATATATATATATATAAAGATAGAAAATGAAGTTTAACAAAAACATGATGATCTTAGTTTTTACCAATTAAATGATGAAGACGTGTAAAGCTATGGCAGTAAAAAAGAAATTATCATTATTATTATTAGTTTAGATGAATATTTATGTAAGATTTTTACAAGATGAAAATATACATTTTATTTAATCAAATTATGCGTTACGATTAATAATCAACTAATTATCATTTATTTATTTTGTAAAAAATATTAAATAACATTTTTATCTTTTTTTTTTTTCGTTCTTTTTTACGTCTGATTATTTGATCAATTTTGTTCATTTTTCAGACAGTAGAAATATTACGTAAATAAAAATAATAATTTTTCTTTCTTTCTTTTTTTTTTTTTAAATAAATTTTATTTATAAAATTTATTATGGAAAATATTCAAAAACAATTCATATTTCATATGCTAGTAAATTATGTACACATTAATTTCTTTATTTTTATCTATGTATTTTAAGAAAGCAGCTACATTTTGCATACCAACAATTAATAAGAAAAATATATATATATATATATATATATATTTATTTATATAATTATTTTAAATATGTATTTTGAAGTATATTTAAAAAGAAAAAAAAAAAAAAAAAAAAAAACTTGTAAAGTAATTATTCAGATAATTTTAATAATAAAGAAATAAATAAATAAAACAAACATAAAAATTTATTAAAATTATTTAAAATATAGCATGCAACATAGCAGAGATCAAAGTATTTAATGCATATCACAAAATAATTAATATATTTTAGGTTTCAGAAAATTTTCTAAACAAAAGCAGTTTAACTGCTGAAAATTTAATGCAATCCATAATAAATTCTGCTGCAAATATGACACCTAATAATAAGAAATCTTGAACAGCATAAAAGCAAGCAGTGACTGGCACTAAAACTGCGAATTTCGTGAAGAGCCGTGCGTCATTGTCCAGTCTTTCATTATATGCGGTCTCTATCCGTAATTAGAGACCCTATATCAGAAAGAGACCTGGACATTGAGGGAAAGTCGGCCATTTTAGTGCCAATTCGGAGCGATCCCCATAGAACGTAATGGTTTTACCTTCGCGATTCACACAACATAAATGAAAGGAAATTGCACTAAATTTGTTCAGAAAGCAATGCAGAATATAAATATGTAATCTTTTTCGTCTTAGAAAAGAAGAATTTGAAGAAAAACTAATTTTGTTTTAACCTTCAATAAGATATGGTTAGTTTTTCAACTCCAATCTGTAAAACAGAGAAATTTGTTGCTATATATTTCTAAATTAAGCAAAATACGTTGATTGTGGAAGTAAGTCTACCTAGCTTTTTCTGAGGACATACATTCTATACTTAAAAAGTTAGAAAATTTTTAACAAAAATATAGTAATATTAGTTTTTGTCAAGTAATTCATGAATAAATGTAAAACTACAGCAGAAGAAAGGAAATATTTTTTTATTATTTTATAAAAATATTTATGTAATATTTTTGCAAGCTAAAAATACACTTTTTATTTATTTCTGTTACGTAATGTTGTTGAAAATGACGCAATTATTTATTTTTGTAAAAATATCAATAAATATTTAAAAATAAAAAGTTAATGAATAATAATTTGTAAAAATATTAACTAATATTTTTAGAAATTAAAAATATATTTTTATTTATTTTATTTACATTTGCTTATTCATTAATTTTTATTTATTAATTTTTTTTTTTCACTTTTTTGAAATATTATGTAAATAAAAATAATAACTTATTTAAATATTATTTATAAAATTTATTATGACAATTATTATTTAAAATAAATTTATATTGTACTAGCAAATATATGTATATTTTTTTAATATAGTTATTTTAAATATGTACTTTAAAATATATTAGAAAAAAACAATTCAGATGTAACATATTAAATATGTTGGAAAACAGAACTTTAAAACTAAGAGCTAGCAAATAAATAATGTAATTATCTCATATGTTACGAAATAAATACGTAAAAAAGCATGCAATAAGATATTTCAAAGTATTTAAAGCATGATATGAAATAAATAATAGTGCATTCTTATCTTTTAAAAATATTTCAAAATTAAAGTAATTTATTTCCCAACAAAGTAAAAATATAATAAATAAGTTCTCCTCCAGATATGGCGTAAAATAATCGAAATTTCTTCTCAGCGTAATGGTAAGCAATGGAGCAACTGGTACTAAAATGGACGATTTCATCAAAAAGCCGGTACGCCGATGTCCAGTCTCTATTCATAAGTCCCTATTCGTAATTAGAGACCCTATATGATAACCCTATATTGCAGCCCTATGACCTTAGGTACTCTAGATAGATCTCCATCTAGGGTCCCTATATGACCCTATATTGCAGCGCAATTTTTTGAAACAATTTGAAACAAAATTTTTGAGGTTTAGGTATCACATTCTTAAGTTTCTTTTTATAAAAGCACCATTGGTCCCCTGTCTTTATCTATCACCATTTCCGAGAATTTACTTTTAAAGTTAGAGGTTCCTCTGGAAAGCCCCCTAAATATATGTATATTTTTACGAATTTGTAAATACTAGTACCTATTTTTATGTAAATTTATTCAAAGAGGCTTTGTCAGGCTATAAAATGTTAATTTTGTGCATTTCTAGCTTGTTTTTGCGTTAAAATAGCTCATTTTCGTCTTAAAACCTGTTAAAAAGCCTCATCAAGGCGACCTTGGCAAGAATATCCTTATTGTGTATATCTTAAATACTCTAACGTGATTGGTTGAGAATTAACTGGAACATTCTCAATTTTCTGCTGAGGTATATAAATAATCGCATCACAGCCAAGTCAATCAGTTTCACGCCAACCGTCAATCTGCTAAAAGCTCCTAAGGTCTATTCTACTGTTTGAATACAGCATATTGTTGTGTGTTAAAGCTATAGTATAATTTATATTTTGAATTTAATATTGTCAGCTGTTATTTAAGCTGTGTTTACTGGTGAAAGTGGAGTTGATACTTGGTTTATGGAACTGTAATCTTCTCAAATTTTCTGTAAATAAACTTTTGAGCCTCAGCAAGATTCGCTTTTCATTCAGAGACAATTTACGAACCCCGAGTACGAAACAAACTATATATATATATATATATATATATATATATATATATATATATATATATATATGTATACGTATGCGATATGTATATCTATATATAATATACATATATATTATACGGATGTTATATAGAAATATCATTGTTAATATATCCATTTAGTTTTCTCCGTAATGTTAATTAAGACTTAAAATAAATAATTTCATGTTAATTCTTTTCTGTAATTTTAAAAGTATATGTTTAATTTTTTTTAAATCATAATTACATATTATTTAATTATGTTTTAAATTACTAAGTTCACGGTGACACGCATGTAAAGCATTTAAAAAAAAAAAATCCTCACTTTTTCTAAATATTTTAGGCTTTTAATATAATTTTATTTTAAGAATTTCTTCAGCAATATTCCTTCAGTAATATCAGAAATATTGATTTATTAAGAAATAAAAACTTAAATCATTGATTTCATTTTAAAACTTGTTTAACTCATTTTCTTGAAAGTTTTAATGATAAGTATAATATTAAAACGAACATTTTATGGAAAATGCTTCCTTTATTCAAACATCGTATAAGAGTTATTTAATATTTCTTTTTATACAAAACTTTTATATATCCAACGAAGTTTAGAAAATTACTATTTTATTTTACCAAAAATGAACATTTTATTTTAAATTAGTGTGCTACATTTAACTTTCTAACGCACGATTGATAAGTGTGAAATGATGCATAAGTAAATAATTAAAGTTAAGAATTAGAAGTTTCTTTAAGAAACTTAACACTTTTCTTAAAATGTTTAATGAAGAGCATAATGATTTCTTTAAAAGTACAGGAAGACTAATATAGATTTAGAAAAGTATAGTTCGTATAAATGGCAAAATCATGAAATTATTTTGATTAACTATTAGAATTGAAGTACGTTAATGTTAACTATAAAACTAGAAAGTTTTGGCCTTCATAAAAATTTCTTCTATATTTCTCTTTACAACTTTAGGTAGCTCGAATTATTCTTTGAAATTATTATTTGTCAAAATTATTTTCCATAGCAAGTACAGACAATTTTTAATCTCAAAAAAGTATATCTCTACATATTGAAAGAATTTCAGTTTTAAGCCTTAGAGGACGGTATCATTATGAAATGCATATTTTTATAAATTAATATTTATAATGATAGTTTAAAATAATTGAATTGTGACGAGATATACTGCGATAGTTTGAGATAATGTAATCGATTATTATTATTATATATATATTTTTTTTTTACAAAGAGAGAGAGAGAGAGAGAGTGATAATAATAATAAAAGAAAGAAAAGAAATACAGAAAGGAAAATAAATTGAAAAATTGCATTTTTTTTTTTAAATGTCATCTATGAGCCACATGATTCACTTTCTTCAGATAATTAGGGTTTTGCTTTTCTGGGATGAAAATCATTTGCCTTTACCATGAAATTTTTTTTTGATAAATAATAATTTTAATTAATAATTCACACTTTGTGAATTTGTATTAGAGAATATGGAGTAAAATTTTGTGACGATCACTTCATACTAGTTGTAATTTGTGGTATTTTCTTGCAAAAAAAGGATTCTATATCCTTCTTCCTTAATTAAAAAGCATAAATTTTACGCATTTTTTGAATTTTTGGGGAATTGTTTTGTCTAATCTTTTGTAATAATCTTTATTTATTTTTAAAGGATGAAAATTGTTTATTTATTTCACATGTTTTTTGTAAGAGTATTAGATGCAGTTGTTTTTATACAAATGTTTAAAAAGTCTCACAAAAATTTATATATGCATATAAATTACGTATATATACGTATATAAATAATTTATAATAATAACATATTTTTACGATAAATTGCTAGAAAAAAAAATGTATGATACTATGTTTTAACATTTTTAGGTTTAACTTTTGGGAAGCAACAAGTTTTTAAAATTCTGTTATAGAAAATTTCCATTGAGATATTAGAATCATTAAACAGATTTATTTATAAGGAACCCTATAAGATCTAAAATATATTTAAAATAATATTAATAATTAAAAAATATTTTTTAATTAAAAAAATAAAAATAAACATAAAAATAAATTTTGTTATAGAAAATTTGAATTCATAAATTAGAATGATTAAATAAATTTTTTAATAAGAAACCAATTAAGCCGTGACATCAATTAAAATTTTCAATATAAATGAAATTTTAAAAAATTTCGCAGATCCATACACATTTGAAAAATTTTCTTTTTTTACAATTCCTTATTTAATCGTTATTTCTTGTTTTAAAATACCTTATTCTGAACTAGAAGTTTTTGAACATCAAATTATGCAAATTTATTTTTATTTTTACTTTTTCTTACCCATATACGGTGGAAGAAAATGGTTTGGGACCAAATTTTCGAAATAGACGTTTTTCTATATTCACAATTTTCGAGGTTCACTGAATGCAAAAATCAGTTTTTAGATGTTGAGCTGAGTGTCTGTCTGTAAGATTGTTATCGGAATGAATCAAAAACAAATATAGGCAGAAAATCAAAACTCCGTATTATAAATCTCTATTAAAGTGGGTACGTCTCAGATAAATGTATCATGTACAGGATATACAAAATTCAACTGCATTATAATGTAAAGGTGAAATTTTTCGTAGGTACATTATAATAACTTTATCCTGTTTTAAACAAAATTAGATTGACAGGTGTATTTTCTATTTAGAAAAGCATGTTTGACGTAGAATATAGTATTAAATGTATTTATCCTAAATTTATAGGCTCACAGAATAGAACTTTGATATAGCAATGGCATGTTTGAAAATGGCTCAAAACAAGTTTATTTGTATTTATTCTATTCTATTTTATTTTATTATATCTATATTGTTTTTGCTGTGCTAAATTCATTTATTTATAATTTATAGACAACATATAAATTTACACAATATTAGTCGAATAAGAGTAAAAGAGCGGCGTAGGCAATAAATTTCTGAATAATTAGAGCTGCCAATATTTTTGTTTATTTCATAATAGTGTTAGTACTTTTTTTTCCTTACTACTTTTCTAGAAGAGTAGTTTTTTTTTTTTTTTTTTTTTTCTAATTTAGCCATAATTTTGTGTTCGAGAAAAGTGCTAAACAAAAAAAGTGGTGTAAAAAAAAAAAAAAAAAAAA
This sequence comes from Salticus scenicus, assembly GCA_963930645.1. NCBI lineage: Eukaryota > Metazoa > Arthropoda > Arachnida > Araneae > Salticidae > Salticus > Salticus scenicus. Next base: position 104,926,198 of record OZ005648.1, read on the forward strand.
AAAAAAAAAAAAGCGATCAATAACACTGTTATGGAATGAATTAAAAACTTAGCAGACCTGAATAATTTAAGATAAGCTTTAACATTCATCAAAAGCTTTAAATGTTTATGAATGTACCTATATTATACGAACGTGTTATTGAGAGATCCAACCCACGCAGAAATGTATGTTAAATATAACCGTCGCTAAAACTCATTAGAAATGTACTTAAAGCACTGTAGATATTCTGTAATAAAGTACTTAATAATTTAAACTTTAATAATATATTTAATGTAGAGTAGGAGATTGTAATGTGAATGCTCCACTAGATAATTTTCTTTCACTTTATGATGACTCCATAAAATGTCTTCATTTAGAGTGTTTTATAATAATCTAAAAATTAACAATCAAACAATGATATTCGATTTTTACATTCTTTTTATTTGTAAATCTACAAATGTATGTATACAGGATGGGCGGGAAGTAGCTCCCTAGTTTTAATATTTTTTCTCTAATGAAATAATATAACTTTAAACTAGTGTTTTGTAGAAGTGAATCGCAGCAACCCATCTCTTGCCAAATTCAGAATGAGGTATGTGAGGTCATAAGTAATATACTAATACAGTTTTTGTAGAAAGTCGTAGCAAAAGTGTCTGTTCATTTAAGACAGTGTCTAGAAAATACTGGAGAATACAATGAGCTTTAACTTTAGAAAAATAACTATATGTAATAATCTGCATGTGTGGAAAATGTTGAATTTATACCTACAATATTATAGGAAAGGGAAATATTTAAATTCAGGAGTTACTTTCTAATGTATACATATTTCTTTTCGTGTCAAAAATGTCCCGATCACGGGTTTTAATTTCGTAACTAAACATATCGTTAAATATAAAACTATTTTAGCAAATAGTTAGATGCATTTTTTTTTCGAACAAAAAGAACCGGATGACCCATAACGCTATAGATATTTTAAAATTTAATAAAGATTAAATGAATTGATCGAATTGAACACGATCTGCGAAAAAAAATTATTTTCGTGAAGGGTTTTTCTTTTCTTGGTAATGAAATAAAAAATATGTTAAAGTTATCACCGATGGTAGGCACTTCTTACACGCAGTAAAAAGAAATATTCAAATCATAGGTCTATAAATTCCACGTTTCTTGATTAATAGCTCATTTCTCATTTTTCATCCTACTTATTCGTATATAAAATTTTGATTTAACCTATCTTCTTTGGTGCAGGTAAAGGATGACAATTGTCATGAAATTTTCTTCGTCCAATTGAGTGTGCTACATGCTGCAGTTATCTGTGATAGAATTCACTTTTAAGTTTTAATTTGTGTTCATTGCGAACACATACAATAAGAGTGATATGCATGTAAACATTTGCCTCCATCCAATTAAATATAATTTTCCTAAAGTACAGCGCTTCCATCGATGAAAATGTTACGTTTTTTCTTTGCCCTTCCTCTTCCCCCCTCCCTTCCCCTCCCCCCCCCAAAAAAAAAAAATCTCTTTTTACGAGAATAATTTTATTCGCAAATTGCGTTCAGCTCTACGATTTCCTTCAAATTTTATCCATTTTTAAAATATTAAGATTAAAAACACTTTTAAAAACACATTTTCTGAAAATTATACTTTATTTAAAAACATTTTTTTAAATTATCCAGTGCTTTTCACTTTGAAAAATCAAAGCGTCATCAGGGATTTAATACATGTTTCCAATGAGCAGTTTTTATATATTTTACATTTCACGGTTGACAGTCAAGTCCTTTAGTAAATTGAGGAGTGTTGAATAACTTGTGAAATCTGGTGAAGGTTGGATCAAGGAGCGAAGAAAAGGAAGGAGTGGAACTTTCATGATTATCAAGCATACTTGCCAACATACTAATTAATATTCCGTAGTATTGTCAGCCCCGCTTTTTTTCTCACACCAGTATCTTTTTAGAGTATTTTTCTTCTTATTTAATCGTAATTGCATTTGGAGAATATTACTTAATAAAATTATTGGTGTGAGAAAAAGGGCGGGACAAACAACACTACGGAATATTAATTAGGATCTTGGCAAGTATGTTACCAAGACACTGAATGTAGTAGTTGTAACTATTGTACGATCAACAAAGTGCTGCAAGTAGAAGCTGTAACTATTGTAGGAACCATAAAGTGTTGCAAGTAGAAACTGTAACTATTGTAGGGTCATCAATGTGCCGCCTGTAGAAGCTGTAATTGTTGTAAGAGAAATATTTGCAATGAAGGATCTTACGTACTTCAACAATTCGGACAGCAAAAAAGTAAAGAGATATTGTAGTATCACGAAAGTGGTGCATGCAGAAAAAGAAAATATTATAGGTGTGTATTGAAAATCACATGAGGAGTAAAATTATAAGACACTAAAAAGAATCACAACATTAGTTACCTTCTCTTTTAGAGATAATTTATACATTTTAAAATGTTTGCAGACTTATGGGAGTCCGTGTATTTCGTGCGCTTAAAGAAGTTTAAACTAAAAAAAAAAAAAAAAAAACCGTACTGATATAACCTAAATTACAATAAAAATTTGTGGGTTATATGAATAAAATTTGTAAATATTCAATGAAATTACATTTATTACTATTATTATTATTATTTAAGGCAGAAAAATTTCAATAGTAAAATTTTGTAATTGGTAGCATCTTTCTTGCGATAAAAGTATTTTTCTTCTGAGACTATAAAAAACAAATTAGATATAAATAGTATCAACTTTTGCATTAAGGTAAACGCATCAGTAGTGGACACTTTAAGGACATTTTCCAGGTATTTTTTGTGTAATTTCCTAAATTTAAAAGTTTCAAAAAATAATTAATATGTCAAACCTTTACTAACTCTTTCTTAACACGACTGTATTATGAAAATTGCTAATTGTAGCATTTACATATGTAAAAAATAAAAAAATCTGAAGAGCTTAAAATGAGCCACTAGTGGACACACTAAAAACCCAGTAGTGGACCTTTTTTTTCCAGTAGTGGAACTTTTTTTTTCCAGTAGTGGACTCCTTTGAATTTTTGCGTTAAAATTCAACTCTAAAATTGCTAGATTACAGAATTGTGTCCTCTACTGGATCTGGCATTAAAAGTAACATGAGCCAGTAGTGAACAGGACAGGGCTGTCCACTATTTGTCATGATGATATTTTTTGGTACCAGTAGTGGACACCCATAAAAATACTATGTGTTAATACAAGATTTAAAAATTAGCACACTAAATGAATTCTGCATACATATTTAGTCATATGAAAGCAAAAGGTAGAAGAAATCAGTTAAAAATAAGCAGAGAGCGAGAAAATAAAAATTCATTTTCTTATTCAAAGTGATAAGAAGAAAACGGCGAAATCACAAAAAGTCCAAATTTTTTTAGTTAAACTAACATTATTTTAAAACTAATGGCCGGAAATATTTTTTGTTAAAGGGTTTAACAATAAAGGACTATAACCACCTTCCTGAACATTGCTCGAATCTTCAGAATTTTTAGGTAGCTTATTTTTCAAGTTTCAAATTAAAAGTGTCCACTACTGGTACAGGGTCCACTACTAGTGCGTTTACGTTACATTTAATTATATAAATTACTTTTTCACCTGCCTACATTAAAACAGTATTTGGAAGTACTTAAAATGATCATTTGGAGATCTTATTAATTTAAAAACGTCACTTCATTCCTTAAGAAAAAAAAAAAAAAAAAGCTTAAGTCTTATTAAATAATTTTTAAAGAATAAAATATAACAATAAGGCTTTACGTAATTAAATATAAATATATATATAATTAAATATTTGTTAATTTGTTTATTTTTCATTTTTTAAGACTGCTAATTAAATTCAAAATAACGAGAATGAAAGCATAATCTTCTTAGGAAAAAAGAAAACAAACTGGAAATAAAACTCGATGTATGCGAAAAATAGATTCCATTTAATTATAAATGTACTTTAAAAAAATTAATTAAGGTTTAGGGCAAATTAATAAAAATCACGCAAAATAAATTTATATATATTTTTTTAAATAGTAAGTTGCTTTAAAGTACCACAAAAGAAGGATTATTTGACCTTTTATATATATATATATATATATATATTTTTTTTTTTTTTTTTCTAAATATTCAAATCTTTTGGGGTGTTACTTGTTTTATGTTTATTTTGAAGATTTCTTAATAATATTGGATTAAAACAAATTCTTAAATTATATTTTACTATACTCTATTCTGTTGAGATAAATTTCAGATAGTAAATCGAATATGTTGAATAGATAGATAGATTTATACGTGTGTGTGTATAACTTTCGAAATAATACTCCGAATTGAATCAAATTTGGGCAGTGTCTTATCTTATGAACAGCTTGGATGAGTTTCTTAACCAGTTTCCTCCGACATTTTGTTTTCAAGTGGAGACCACTTGAAAATTTCAAATTCAAATTGTAAAAAGCGTATTTCGATTTTTTTATTTTATATATATATATACATAGACCATAATGTGTCTCAATCAAGCCTATTGATGAACTTTATCCGCTATTTTTAACACAATGGCGGATATCTTAAGCTAAGCGGTGCCACTTGAAATCAGGCTACCACTTGAAAATTTAAAATCACGATAACATCCAAAATAATATACAATATCGAACCAAATTTCGACAATGAACTTATCTTTTAAATATTTTGAATGAGATTGTTAACCAAATTGCTCCGCCATTTTGTTTTCAAGTGGATATCACTTAAAAATTTCAAATTCACACTGTATAAAACGTATTTAATACAGGATTTGCTCAAATTTTGATGTATACATAGACTATATAAAGGTCACAGTCAAGTTTATTAATGAACTTTATACGCCATTTTAAACAAAGTGCGGATGTTATAATCTAAGCGAGACAGCTTGAAATTATTCTACCACTTGAAAATTTATATACATGATAACTTTTTAAATTCTGATTCAATTCAAACCAAAGTTGGACAGTGATCTTATCCTCTAATTATCAAATATCTTGGACAAGTTCACATGTTAACTAGCTCCGCCACTTTATTTCCAAGTGGCGGCCTCTTGAACATTTGTCATTATGACAACTTTTGTAATACTGAATCAATTTATATCAAATTTGTGTAGTGGATTTATCATTCAAATATCTCAGAAAAGTTCGCTGGGCATCTCACTTAGCTTTTTTGTTTCCAAGTGGTGGCCACATGGAATCACGGTGCCACTTAAAAATTTCTTATCACGATGACTTTTGAAATACTGAATTAGTTTAAACCAAAGTTGGACATTGAACTTATCATACAAATGTCTAGGATGATTTCGCTGCGCAAGTTGCTCTGCCATTTTGTTTCCAAGTTACAACCACTTAGACTGCCACTTGAAAATTTGTCATAACAATAACTTTTGAAATGCCTCACTGATTCGAACCAAAGTTGGACAATGAACTTATGAATCAAATATCTTGGATGAGTTTTCAGGGTAATTGGTCCGTCATATTGTTTCCAAGTGGCCACCACTTGAAAATTTGTTATCATGGTAACTTTTGAAATACTTAATCTATTCAAACCAAAGTTGAAATATAGATTTATCATTCAAATATCATCAAGCCTATTATCTATCACCAAGTCCATTAAAAATTTGTAGCCACCATTTTGAAACCAAATGGCGGCTACTTGATAAGGAGAAAGAAATCAACCTATCCTTCCGAATGAGCCCGAAGGACTTATTATTATTTTTTTTTTATTGTTTTCTAAGTAAGGTTTGGATGTTTACGATGCGAATTAACCTATTTTTGCAAAATTAACGCATTTCAGGCAGGAAATGTTGATGGCATTCCAAAAGAATAATAATCCCCGCCCTCTGGCTTCTTGTGAAACAATACTTTACTTTTTTTTTTTTTTTTTTTTAATTTTATTTTGTTTGACTCTTTGTAGGACACTAGCACATATAAACGAATGAAATTTACCATATCAATTGTTGATGACAAAATTCAATTAGTTAATCTTGACTTTGTTAAATAATTTGATGTTTTAGAGAAACATATAAAAGAGTGATTTATTACACAAAATAGGAATATATTTGAACTGTATTTCCTTTTTCTTGAATATTAAATATCCTTTTGCAGATTTTTACCATTAACTTTTTCTTTAAGGTTTGTTATCTATAATTTTGTATATTGTATTATATTGTAGGTTTGTACGCATCAAATTAAATGTAAAACTTTATAGAAACACTTTCATGCGGGGCTTACAGCCATAAGAATACAAAAGAAAAATATAGCCAAAAGAAAAACTCCTTTTTTCTTTTAATATAAACTTTTTTTCTTAAAATTTATCGCTATTATTATTATTATTATTATTATATTATTATTATTATCATTATTATCATTATTATCATTATTACAATTATTGTTTTTGTCTTGCTATTTACATTTTTGTAGCTGAATAATGTAGGCTTCATATGCCTCAAGCTATTTAAATTTTAACGCATAAAGTTACGTAATAAATTATTTAACCAGTTACTAGTCGCTAGTTGTTCGATTTGCCGTCCATCCCTTCACTTTTTATTCAGCAGCCACCAAAAATTTTTAGAAGTGGCATTTGATATATATAAAAGCAGAATCGACTCGAATAATCGTCGATTATGTATATCATATGCCATTTCTAAAATTTTTTGGTGGCTGTTGAATAAACACTGAAGAAATGGGCTGCGAATCGAGCAACTAACAACTACTAACGGGTTACAAAAAAATTTAATTCATAATTTGTATTTAAGAAGAAAAAATGTAAGTCATTTACGCCTTAGAGGAATAAAAAAAAAAGATTAACTGTGTGAAAACGTTAAATTTATATTATGCGTTATAGAGACATGTTTACCGTACTGTATGAGTACTAGTCACAATTTTTGGTCGTGCTTTGTAGTAACGCGTTATAAGGAACTTAACTCTAGTTATTCAGATAAGTTTAGATGCGAACACAATGCCCTTTATAGAAGCTAGTTCGAGAGAAATGATGAGTGCCGAGTACCCGGGGAACTAAATTCTTGATAGTGTTACAAGCAAAAATGTATTTGGGTTCCGTCTATACATTTAGAAAAGTCTATCTATTTATTAACACATTAAGATTCATATTCGTTTGATTTCATAATTAATATTTCCGTACTTTTTTTCCGGTATGAATCTTAATGAATATATAGACTTTTCTAAATGTATAGACGGAACCCAAATACATTTTTGCTTGTAACACTATCAAGAATTTAGTTAAAGTATATAATATCTAATATACTTGATGACCGATACCATCGATTTTTCATATAAAGAGGTATTATAACGTTATGCGTAACACATTCATAGTAGCCGATATTTCTAATTTGTTCTGCATTTAATATATTTTTTTTTTCTTTTGTCACACCGCTTTTTATACAGTAATTTTCTCCAACATATACTTCGATTAAATAAGAAGAATATTGCTCTAAAAAAAAAAAATCATAACAATGTTCCGTAAAAAATTAGAAATAGTCGCATATAAGGATGTTTAGATATATAACCAACAGCGAAACATTATTTCAGTGGTAGAATTTGGAACCGTGGAAAACTCTAAATGACCCCTATTAATCCGCATTAGGCTAAGTTTAACGAATTTGATACCGTCCAAAGAAGCAAAAAACGCCTGATCACTGAATGGCGACCACATGCTCTACAAGCGACCTGAGCATACCGTAGAAAATGTGCAAAATTTATGTGATGAAGTAAACAATAATATGATGAAATAAATAATTTATATAGGATAGTTCTTGAATTAATCGTTATTTTCAACATAAAGGATTTTTTATCAGTTTATCTATAATTATAAAAATTTATACTATTCATAATTATTTATTTTACTTAAATTTAATACTGTTTAATCTGAAGGTGTACATACACCTATTTACTTTGTAGCTTTTTTACTTTCTTCTATATTCAATAGAAGAAAGTATTGGATTCCTAAAAATTTTCAAATTCCGGTTTTCGACGGAATTACTTGTTTTGAGAGGTCTGAACACGATTTGACCGTTTTTAGAAAATGTCTGTCTGTCTGTCCGTGTGTGCGTGTGACAAAAATTTTGTGGCGACTGTATCTCCGGAACTACTGTTCAGAATTGTATGTAAATTTATATGTAGATGCACCTTCACCTATATTAGTGCCTATCAACTTTTGGTGTCAACCGCTCAACAAGTGGCGCTGCTATACAGCGATTTCCGCAATTTAAGAAAGAGAGTATAATATCTCAGATTCTATTGCGTATAATCAATCAGAACTTGATATGTGACAAGGCCATTATAAGACACGCTGATTCAGTTTGAATGCTTATAGGCCTACAGGTGGCGCTGCTATACAGCAATTTCCGCAGTTTAAGGGAAGGCTATATCTCAGCAATTACTGCACATAATTGCATATAAATTTATCAGTTGATGCACCGTGACATAAATTAGCGCCTCTTAACTTTTGGTGTCAACCGCTCAAAAGGTGGCGCTGCTACACGGCGATTTCCGAAATTTAAGGGAAGGCTATATCTCAGGTTCAATTTTGCATGCATCAAACTTGATATGGAAGAATGCCATAATGAGGCATTATGCCTATTCAATTTGGATGCTTTTCGGCCAGTAGGTGGCACTCTTATACTGAAAATTTCATCCATAATGGGAAGGCTATATCACAAATTCTATGGAATATAACTGTACGAAAATTGATATGTGAGATAACCATTATAAAAACGCATATCTTACGATGTTATTTATGGATAATAAAACTGTCTGCCTTTGGATATTTAGTGTTAGTTTTCTCTAAGATGAAAATAGTTTGCATTCATCACGTTAGATAATTTTAATAAATCATTTGCACTTAGGGAATTTGCATAAGAAAATATAGAAGAAAGTCTTGTGGTGGCCACAACATACTGGTTTTACAAAAGATCTGTTAAATAACACATTTTCTCCCAAAATATTTGCCCTTTCTAATATTAAATTAAACACTTTTAGATAATAAAAACTATAAATCAGTAGCAAATTATATAATTTATCTGTTTTATATTTATCAAAAAATATTCGATAGAAATGTAATGTATCATTAAGAAACTTAAGTGAAGTTGGTTTTACTTAACATATAAAACTAATCTTAATTTTAACGTGAAATAAATAATTTTAATATAATTTTAAAAGTTTCAAAAATAACTAATATATATTCTCAAATGACACTCTGAGTTTCCAGTTTAATTACTTTTAATTACGCTGCAAATTATTTCAGTTTTTATATAGGTAATTATAACTCTTTAATTTCAAAGAACCCAGTTATTGATTTTTCTTTCCGTGTAACAATTTTAACTCTTTCCGCAAGTTTATTAATGTGTATTACAATATGTCACTTTCCATCACTTTCATTCTGAAGAAAACAAATTGTGAAATAGTCTTTCTTGTGTTTGGTCGTATTAATTATAATTTAATCCATTCATTTTAATTATTAGAATGATTATTTATAAATTTAGACAGCTTTTTTTCTGAATTATTAAATCGAATTCCTAACAAAAATTAAGAGAGTACTACACGTTGTTTGCCTGAATTTGAATATATCGTAACATTTTCAGGTTATTCTAAAAAACAACCTTCTCTAAAATATATATACAGATACACAATAAAATTTATTATATTATTCTAATAAAAAATGTACAGAATTCTAGTTTAAATAAAATTGTTTTTTTTTCTTTTAAATGTTTATTTATTCACAAAACATTTCATAAAGTTCGCAGTATTTTGTTTTTTCAAGTACACATTTATTTTATTTTTTTATATGATGAAAAGTTAAATTTCTTTTATTATCAGGAAAAATTTCAGGAACGTTAGTAGAGGCCTAACTGCGGAGACTCGAAAATATTTTAAATTCTGTGTGTCTATATATCTGCACTCCGAAAACCGCCTCAAGAATCACCCATTTGACTTACAAATTGGTACACATGTTGGGTATTCTTGGAATTGCTACACATGATGTTTATTTTTGTCTGTGTTCTGCTTGTGGTTCGAGTATTGGTACACACTAAAGTATTTCTTATCATTGCGACCAATGGACAAACTTTGTATGTGCGGCGATAGCGGCAGTAAACATAATCTGATTGACATGTAATTCCGTACACACGTTTATGAGCAGTACACAATTAGCTTTATTCATTTATTTATTTTTTTATTTTTTTTTTTGCGTGCATTTTTATACGGTTTGTGTACAGGGACACACCAAAGTATTTTTTATCAGGAAAATTTAGTATGATTACACTGCATTCAATATAATTAAAGATCTATAAACTTTGACACGCTTAAAATAATTTTGTATCTATAGAAAAATTTATGAATACACATGATAATTATCTACAGGACCACATAAAATAATTTGAAGAACGTTACACAATCATCAAAATTGATACAAATGTTTTTCAGTTACGTAGAATTAGCTGTGCTGCTCTTCATTGTTTTTATAATAATTTTAGCTCTTATACAGTAACACAGAAAAGAAATTCATCCTATTACGATCAACAGACTGAATTTCTTTTAATTACATTTTAACATGTTTGTACAATATTCATCTCAACTAAAATATCATATGTTGTTAGAATTTTCAAAAGCATGGTTTCTGTAGAAAGAAGCAAACACAGAATTATTAATTATTTTGCGAAGCTACACAAATAATTACCAATGCAATCATCCTGCAAAAATTTGTTATCGATTTTGGTACAAATATTTATGAGTTACAAGAAATTAACAAAAGGTTATTTGCTATAAGGATACAATATATATATATACGCACACACATATGGACAAATAGATGCAAAGAGTGTTTGAGGGGAGGTGGCTAATTCTTCCAGAAACGTGTCTGGTTATAAATTAATATACTTATATGTTAATTCTATAAGTATATACATAAACGTATGTTTGTATTAATTATATATATATATATATATATATATATATATATATATATATATATATATATATATATGAGTAATAAAGGCTTATCACTTCCCCTTACTGACTCACCAACGCACAGCAAAATCTGCTGGTGCCACTCACACAAAACTGGGTTAGATTATAGAACATATAGTATAAACACCTCCTCTAAAAAGCGATTTTACAAAATTTGCCACCAAGAGAGGGGAAGGAGGTTCAGAACGTAATTTTACAAAAACCTTCATCTCTCAAAGAAATAACAGACATCCGTAAAATTTTTGCTTTAAAATATAGTTAACGCAAATAAATAAAAAATAATTTCTGAAATTTTAGGAATTCGGCCCAACTCCGGAAAGCGGGAGAAGACAAAACTGGATTTTACATGCGCAAAATGGGATTTCACTCAATCCTTCATATCTCAAACAAAAAAAGAAAAGAAAAAGAAAAGAAATATCTACGTACGATTTCTACTTTAAAATATAGCAAACACAAATATCTAAAAACCGATTTCTGGAATTTAAGGAATTCGGTACCCGTGGAAGATATATGCAAGCTGTGATTTCACATAACCTTTCATATCTCATACAAATAAAACAAATAACCGTAAGATTTTTGCTTTAACACAAATATCTAAAATATAATTTCTGGAATTTTAGAAATCCGATCACCATAAGAGGGGGAGGGAGGCAAAACGTGATTTTACATAACCCTTTATTTTTACATATGTATATATATACAGTGGAACCTGTCTAAAGTGACTACCCTAGGGACCGGCTAAAATGGTCACTATACGCAGGTGGTCACTTTATAAAGGGTCTTTAAAATTGGAAAAGGGTCGCTTTAGTCGAGAAAATGGTCACTTTAGTCAGGTGGTCACTTTACCAAGGTGGTCACTTTTACAGGTTCCACTGTATATATATTTATATATATAATACATTTATCTGTTGTATTAGCACTGACGTTGTGATTCTATATGGGAATTGGGTCAAGAGTTATTATGTAAAGTCTGTTTCTCGAATCCTGGGGTTTTGCAAAATCCCTCCGCCCGGAGTAAAAAAATTTCGTAAAATCCGCAGATTTCAACAGAATTCTATGATAAATGGTACATATGAGATGAAAACGACTGTTCCAATTTCAACTTTTTACTGGACTATATTTCCAAAAACTCATTTTAGTATTTTGAAATTTTTGAATTGGGGGAATGGAGTAAATTTATTACTTCATAGAATTTTTCGAAATTTCTCAAGCTTGCTACACTGTAAAAAATATGTCCTATTTGCTGCCAGAAATTCTCTGTAATTTGAGAAAATACGTTCTGACAACGTAATTTTTTCGTAAATTACGCGTATTTTCTCAAATTACAGAGAATTTCTGGCAGCAAATAGGACATATTTTTTACAGTGTATACAAATACTAGTTTAATTTTTTATTCGAAATTATTTATTAGCTTGAATGTTGCATATCACCATTTTCTAACAACACTTGTTACAAAATAATAAAAATCTGGTGTGAAACAACCACACGACTTCCATTACCCCCCACTATTGCACTTATTATATACACTTTTTAGAGATAACGTGATCAGAAGACCTAAAATTGACCTAACGAAGTAGAAATCTAAAAATGTTACGGTAAGAGAATCTTGATACACGTGTAAAGATATATAAACTAGGGTTTACATAGTGAATTAAAAAATAAGAAAAAAAATGATAGAGTTATTTTTTGAAACATCAATTTCCGAGATCTAATACTAACCTAGCTAATCAGGATGACAGTTAACTTTCCTGTAATAATCATGTAATACATGAAAAAGGATATCTAAAATGGATTATGTAACAATTTACAAGAAAATCGGTAGAGCCGTTTTTAAGATAACAACATTTACCAAAATTTGGCACACACAATTGTTGACGGGAAAACAATAATTACATACAAAAAAATATTTAAAAGAGAATTAATATGGCGAGTTTGAAAAAAATTCGTATAGCCGTTTTTAAAGAAACGTACTTGCGAGAAATGAAATTGAATTGTTTATACATGTCACCTATCAATTTTTCTGAACAAACCAACTATATCATTAGAAAGTACATCTAATAGAGTGTTTATATAGCACCTCTGAAGAAAATCATTAGAGCCATTTTTGAGAAACAGACTTACGGTCCAACTTCCGGTTTCTGATATCTCACTTTCGGTTTTTAAATTTTCACTAACATTTGGAAAATTCAACTGTACATTAGACCTCTCTCAGTTCTGAAGTTTCATAGTTCTATCTTTAGTAGTTTAAGATATATCATAGCCAGAAGATCACCCACATACATACATATTACACACATACACACATACTGACGAATGGCTAAAAAGTACTTTTTTGGACTCAGGACCTAAAACATGTAAATCAGGTGAAAACTCGATATCGAATTTTTGGACCGTATACAATACTTTGATTACCTACGTTATCAGGTAATAGACGTAATAATAATAATAATATTAATAAAAATCGTTTCTAATTCTCCAATATCAGATTAAATTTTTTAAAGGTATTTTTTTTTTTTTCTGTTTTGTTTTGTTTTGTTTTGTTACGCAGCAAAAGGATTTCTGCAGTTAAAATATTATTTCATGTTAAATAATTTATATTGTGTAATAATAAAATAAAATATATTGTTTGAAATTTTATCTTATTAGGGTACGGTTTCCCACCCACTGCCTGCAACAAGGTTTTCCCGAGCACTTCAGTTTACATATTTATCTGACTACAGTTAAAGCTGTTATTATTCATAAACTTTGATTCTGACCAAAACAGTAAATAAAACAAGAGGATTTTTCATTTAAAGGAATTAATTAAGCAAATGAAAAATAACAAGTGTAAGAGCCGTTGCTATGAGACGTGTAGAACTTACATGAAAGAAGAAATTTAAGAAAATGAAACAGAATAACCAATGTATACTATTGAAAAAATAATTTAAAAAATTCAAATTCGGAAATCGAAAAACTCTTGATGAGTTGCATTATTGCAGGTTTTCCGTTACCACCTTTTCCACGTTTTCTTGCTCTGCAATAAGTTGAACTACAGAGCGCAGAAACAAACACAGATCGACACCTTTCTTTATTTATATTGAATAAAATATGTATTTTATAAAACTTTATTAGAGTATTTATTATATATTATGTATAATTAGGGAATAAATATTTTTTAATTAATCAACAGTTAAAAAAATTATACCATAAACATTCTTTAATCTAAAAAGTAAAGGAATAAAGAAAATTAAAAATATGAAATAAAATAAAATAAAATAAGGATCATTACTATTTATAATATATGTTATAACATTAATGAAATATTTAATGTAACTATTTTAAATCATGTAAAAAAGTTCTTATTATTTGAGAACGTATAATAAAAGTCAACGTCTAAAATTGCTCTTCATTTCAAATATGCCTTTTATTATCTAATAATTAAAAGAAGTTAGACTGTTTTATAATAATATGGTATAACATAAGAAATGATACATGCATTTTAAAGTGTATTTTATCGCAGTAAAAAATTATATCTCAATAACAAACTGTATGTAATCTGTCGCAATGTTTTAAAAATGTACAGTGAAATTCTTATAACTCATTTATTTAAGGGGATCAGGTATAACTAAAATTATCAAAATCGATGCATTAAAAACTATCTAAGTAGTTATTGCAGAATGTAATAAGCTATACTTTACTACAGTGCCGGGGAAAAAAAAAATTCTTTAAACTTGAGCAGGAAAAATATACTTTACATGTCAGTTGCTGTTCCCATCATAAAAATGTGTTGAACCCTAGTGATGACACGTGGTGTTTGTCGGCCACTATTTTATTACCTCATCTTTACATTTTATTGCTGAATGCAGCCCTTTAGGCATGGATCTCTGGCTACATCTTCCAGATGGCTATAACTGGCTGCATGCAGTATGATCTGCCAGATCTCTGGCTACATTAATCACAGACATTCTCCTCTCTAGTAGAGCTAAGGCGTGAGATTTCTCTTCCATTTTTAGCTTAATCCGATCAATTGTGTGGAGTGGGAATACTTATATAGGTAATCAAACTTTTAACAAATGAACGAAATACTGGCTGGCGGGAGCAAAAAGCATACAGCCTAACTCTAAAAGTCCACGGGGTGAACTGGGTGCTGACAGGATAGGGAAAGGTCGTCTGTAATCAAGTAACACCACGTGCCATTACTGGAGTTCGACATAGTTTTATGGCGGGAACGGCATCTACCATGTAAAGTACTTTTTTTGCCGCTTAAGTGTAAAGATTTTTTTTTTTTTTGTCAGCACTGTACATACTTGCCAACATACTAATTAATATTCCGTAGTATTGTTAGCCCCGCCTTATTTTTCACACCAGAATTTTTTTACAGTATTTTTCTACTTATTCGTAATGGCATTTGGAGAATACTACTCTAAAAATTCACTAGTGTGAAAAACAGATCGAGACTAACAACACTACGGAATATTAATTAGGATGTTGGCAAGTATGATTTGTCCTAAAACAACGTATTCATTTTGAAATCAAGAAAATATTACAGTTATTACAAACCCTTAAAATCAACTGCATGACAATAAAAAAAAAAAAAAAAAAAAAAAAAAATCAAGAAATTTTTCAAGTTTTAATATTCATTGTTGTTGCAGTTGTTGTTGTTTGTAACTGATGCTGTGATTAAGTTATAAAAAATTCAGTGTACAGATGAGTTCAGCATAGATGCCAACATTTTACATAGATGCCAACATTTTAATTTATTCTGGAGTATTTTTAGCCCGCCTTTATTTCGCACCACTTTATTAACAGAAAAATTTTCTCCAATATATAACTTCGATGAAATATCAAAAAAATACTCTTAAAAAATAAGTAGTATGAAATAAAGGCGGGGCTTAAAATACTCCGGAATAAATTAAAATGTTGGCATCTGTGATTTTGATTTATTCCGGAGTATTTTTAGCCCCGCCTTTATTTCGCCCCCCTATATTTATAGAAATTTTTTCTCGCATATACAACTTCGGCAAAACTGAAAAGAAAATTACTCTTAAAAAATAAATGGTGTGAAATAAAGGCGGGGTTAAAAATCCTCCGGAATAAAATAAAATATTGGTATCTGTGGTTCAGTTATTCACAGAAGATACACAATAAAAAAGTTGGTGCTTTAAAATAACTTAGAATTATCATGGAATATTTTGAAATCGGGCGCCGTTTATTATTGTTATTTGCATATTTTCTTTTCAAAAATTACTTCTTATCAATTAAAACACGCTATATGCATAAAAACGATAGATTTCATGACAGTGTTTGATTTGAGAAGCAACAACATGTAAAACAAAAATAATTAAATCCAATGTCCGTCGAGCAGGGGTCGTACTCTCCGCCTTTTTTTTTTTTTTTTTCAGGACACTCTCAGAGATTAAAAAAAAAAAAAAAAAAATCCGTCTTTTTCGCCACCCCTAATCTCATGTAGAAATACTTCTAGATATATTTATAGTAATGTGGCATGTTTATACAGGGTAGAGATTATTTTTAAAAAAAGTGGTAGCAACAAATTTGAAAATTTCTTATTCATGAGAGTGTCCAGAAAAAAGGGCGGAGAGTACGACCCCGGCCTTCGGGGTATTTTCCTATTTTGAACAGTAAGCGCCCCGTCTTTTGGAGCTCCTCCAAAACTTTATATTATCTGTGAAAATGATTTTCCGTATTCATAATTCATTTATTGAAAAATTTTTCTTAATATATGATTCTGTAAATGTCCCTGCCGTATATATACAACCGCAGCATATGAAGTGTTAAACACGAACCCGTATTTTTATTTATTTATTTATTATTTTATTTTATTTTATTTGAGAAACGCCTGAAGGCAGGGCTCATTTTTCATGAAAAACGTAATTTCACGAGAGCCGCAAGGAAAGTGTTAACTAGCAAGAAAAATTAGTATTTTCAAAGTAAAAATAATAAAATAGCATTTTTGGTTTTAAAAATATTTTTTTAACTTAAAATTTGATGCAAAATTTAAGATTTTTTTTTTTTTCATAAAATTAGAATACTTCATAAGTTTTATTAAAAATATTCAAAAGCGTCTTTTTATTAAATCCATATTAATCACTGAAATCCATTTAATAGAATCATGACTTCCATACGATTCTATACTGTATTGTAATAAGAATCTTCAGTGATATATCTAAGTATACTAGCTTTTCATTGAATTAATGTGACAGAATTTAGTTAATACTCGGAATTGTTCGAGATTTAAATGAATATCAGTAAGACATGTATATAGGCCTAGCTCTTATTCATTTAATCTAATGTTTAACTGAAAACTATCTTATGAAGACATTCTTATGTATAAATATTAATAATAACTTACAGTACATTAATAAAATTTATGCTTGAATTAATTATGCAGTTTTTTTTTTTTTAATTATCAGAGTAATTTATTGTATATTTTATTAAAACAAGCTTATTATTTAATTACACAACGTAATAATCTGATTATTTTTAAAAACAGGTCTGTCCAACCCGAAACACTTGGCAGGCTGCATTGTAAATCTATTTTATTCAGGCGGGCCGAACTGTATGTTTCTTTATATATGTTTGTGAGTATATGAATCATGTTAATATATATATATATATATATATATTCGGGAGGGGAGAGGGTGAATATTTAGAGCAAAACATATTAACATTAAATAATTTTCATTCATAAATTAACAATAGAACCATCCAAAATTTATCACTATTCATTAATAGCTATAAATAAAAGTATGAATAATGGATTTAAAATATATTATTACAATAGTGTGTAGTTTGTTTATTTAGCAAACGTTAAAAAGGTATTTTCTGTTTAAAATTCCGAACGGAATTTAATTGTTAAGAAAAGTTCTCCAACTTTGAACTTCACATTCCACAAAATACTACACGATGGGCCGCAAGTGCCCCGGGAGCCGCAAGTTGATCAACCCTGTTTTTAAATAACAAATAATGTAACATGATTTAAAAATGTTTAAAAAAAAAAATGCTTAATTGTTTTCGTTAAAATATTATTTTTCTGGTTTAAAACACAGTTCTATATAAATTGCCATTTTATGAGTGACATCTGAATTTTTAGTAATTTTATAGACTTTAAACAGACCTAAAGCGACTGTTACAGTATTCTGAATAATAGTTATATTTTTAAGTAAGTATATTGTTATAAAATAATTTTATATATGTTTAGGAAAAGCGAAACATTATTTAAAAACTTGAAGAACATTTCATAAATATTGGGTATATATAATAACACTTTTATAGAATTGGGAATATAACATTTCTTAATATTATCTAATAAAAAAGTGAGAATTCCAAGTACCTTGAACAATCCTCGCCTTCTTTTTAATATTTTGAAACTAAAGTTAGAACTGTGAATAATGGTATTCACAAGTAATTTACTCCTATTTCAAAGAAATTTCAATAAAATGTTAGAATATTACAAAGGTAGCTATGGTTGGTTAACTGTTCTGAAAAAATTTACCTCTCAGATTTAATACTGGCATAGTCATTCGTAATCTCAAAATGAATTTAGAGATGCGAATTAGTCATTCGCATTTTAGAATTATGCCGATATAGTCATTAGTAAAACTTTAGAAAAACTATGAATTGAAAACTATTTCATTTATAAATCAGGTGATTGATAAAGAAAACATCAGATAAATTTAAGATAATTAATACTAGAAATTACTCTGTTAATGAAATAGTAAGAATTATTTTTTACTTGATTATTTAAAATTTAACATTTATTTATGTACAACGTTTTTATATTCTCCATAGGTTTTAACTAGGATGTATGTTCAATGATTTGTACAACAGCAATAATTCGTTTTTTAATTTGCTGTATTACATAGTCAGTTTCCTTCAAATTTTTTTAAAAAATACACATTGAAAGTTTGAAAATTAGAAAAAGAAAAAACTTTCATTTCCATTCTGAAACAATGACCCAGAATTTGCAGAAAGAAGTAGTATTTAATTTACAGTTGCAATTGTCAGCACATAAAAATCCGAATCTGTTAATGTATGTAAATACGAGTAACAATGTGTTAAAGAATTTTATTATACATAAACTTAAAAAAAATAATAATAATAATAATCATAAATAAACTGTGTGTTTCTAATATTACAGCTTTTAATTCGGTGCATTTGATTTCTTACAAGCAAGTTATATGAAACAAATTCATTTTGCCTTAAATTATGGATTATTTGTAAAGGATATTGGACGTAATTTAATTTCGATAGCGAATGTTTGCAAATATATAACTAACGCATATATATAATTTTATTATACTCAACTTCCGTTATACTTATTTATATTTAACTTGCTTTAAAAAAGTTTAAATTTGTCATAGGGAAAAAATGGCTTAAGTTAAGCACTTCACTGTTGCAAAAATTTGCTATGAGGTTTTAAAAAGTACGGTTCATATGATTAAATCGTCTCTACTATTAAAAACTAATGACGAATGCATATTTTTAAGTACTTTGTTAATCGACAAGAGTGCGAAATTCGATTTCAGTGGCAAGTAAACTTCCTCAATATTGAGGAAGTTTATTTCCATGACCATGTAGACGAATGTTGTAATTGCGTAATATTCCACTGTATGCCTGTGTTACACAGCTATAGCTGATAATATTTCTCAGCATGGAAAAATCAATTCCCTCAATAGGAGGAGGGAAATATATTCCCTCCCCTCCATAGGAGGGAAAAAATTCCCTTCCCTCAATAGGAGGAGGGAATTTATTTTCCCTCATGAGGAAAATAAATTCCCTCAATAATGTTGTGTATTCTTACACAAAACCTTTTACAGTGAATGGAAATCCTAGTAGCAATGAATCGCAATTAGAAGGCAAAGCTGCATCCAGTTCCACATCATATGGAAGTCTTGCAAAAAATAAAATAAAAATAAATAAAGGTGCTAAATAGATTATCTTTTGGAAGATAAAAAGAAAAATGTTAAATATTTGAAAAGAGGGTAAAAAGCCAGTTCCATTGTACTACCTATGGTACTACCGCTTCAAAGCACTAATGCGAGATGGTGAACAAGATTCAGATAATTTAAAATGGTTGCTGTAGAGTTTGGAATTCTTTTTAACAAAGAGATCGATCAACATATATTTAAGGAGTCTGGTGAAATAGCATTTAAAACACTAATTATACATAATTATGAGTTAAAGCTATAAGCATTTTTGAAACAAACAGAAATGAATGTAAAAAATTCAATAAAATTAGAAACATAAGTCCCGTCAAAAATTTCTTTCGTCAAATATAAATAATACACATCTTCTAACTGAAACTAAAATTAATTTGAAATCGCAATCGGAAAATTGTGCGATGTGTTCCGAGTTTTCGGTATCTCTATTTTCATTTAAAAATATTTAGTACATTTTCAAATTAGTATTTTGTGATTAAATAAGATATAATTTATTCTTAAAAAGTAGTGGTGGAAGAGCGTGTCTTCAGACGGAATTCTTTCGCAGCTAGTTCCTTGCAAAATGAACTTAAAAAAATTGGGTTAAAATCAATTTAAGAATTATTTATGGTGTCAATGTAATACAAAATTAGGTTAATGATTTAGTAAAGCACATGCAGTTTACTTTTATATGATTATTTATTTAAGAGTTATGCTTAAAGAAGAAAACAAGAAAAAGGTTATTAATTATTTTTTTAAACCACTATATTTAGATTCAGACTCTTTATATACTAACAAGATGATTGTATATTAAAAGCAATTTGAGCATTATTTATGCAGCTGATTTATACTTTTTTACAATAAGTTATACTTTGTGTTTTTTGTTTTATTTTCCCTTGTACATTAAATTTTGCGATTTGGTTTACATGTTAAAGCAATTTTCCATCATAAGAAACCGTTTTTTATTTCTTTCTAATACCACCTACATTTTACGCACTGTGAATATGTGTTATGTCTAAAACTCATGTCTAAAAATCAGTTAACTCTAGACAAAAAAATACAGGTTTCAGACGTCGGATATATATATATATATATATATATATATTAACACACACACATATATATATATGTGTGTGTGTGTGTGTGTGTTAATTTAATGTAAAATGACTATAGTTTTAATAATGCAATAAAAGATGATTTTTATAGAACATTTTCAGGAATATTTAACTATATCCTTTATGGAAATATCTAACATCTGTATCTTGTCCCTAAACGTGTTAAACCAAATGCAAGATTGTTTTTAATAAAAATAAAATTTTTAAATACCCATCTTACAGCACTTGAAATAAAGCAAATTATTCGGCACAAGAAGTTGTTTCATAAAAACATGTAATGTTTACTACATATAAAAATAATAATAATAATAATAAATAATAAAATATAAATAATTGATGATAAAACTCTTAACGATCATTACTTGCTCTTCGAATTTACATTATTTTTTATTTTTTCTTTTGAAAGCACAAAGATTTTCAGTTGAAAAAAAAAAAAAAAAAAAAAAACTGCAAATTCGATTTATTTTCTTTTAAATGCACATTTTCGTTAAATTTTGCACAACAAAATTAGCACGTAATCTATAAATAATGAAAATTTCAAAGAAAAAGCTAAAATCTCACAGCTGTGCCAGATTCATTAAAAAGTACTTAATTACTCTCACTTATCGATTAATGTTTGATTTAGAAGAGAAAGTTAAAAACCGATATTTAAATAGTTTGTTATACAGTATTTGTGTTATATATATATACATATTTCGGTAACATTTTTCTGTATAGTGACATTTGTTTAAAAATAAATTAAACCAAAAAGAATTAATATTTCTCTTAATAAATTCTCCGCTGTTAAAAATTTCAGCACAAAGCCACTGGTAATGGTTTATCTTAAGTGTTAAGTAAAATTACAGAAAAACAAACAAACGGATATGTTAAAAAATCTATTTTATACCTGCCAACCATCTCATAATTAGACAGAAGATTCTTAGCACCCGCCTCTCTTTTTTTTTTTGAACAAGTCTTCTTTTAGAGTAATTTTATACTTATTTAATGGTAACTGCATTTGGAGGTAATTACTCTAACTATAAAGTGGTGTGGAAAAAGGAGCGTGTACTAAAAATTTTTCGCTTCATAATTAGGATAGAGGCAGTATGTATTCTATATATGTATTTTAATGAAGATTATTAATTTTATTAATTATTTTTTAGAATATATTTGTGACTTAAAATGCTTTTTCTAAAGTAGAACCGTTGATTTTCATACCTGCCATCTTACTAATTAATAAACGGAAAATTGTCAATACCCGCCTCTTACTTTTTTTTTTTTTTTTTGAGTATTTATTTTCTGTTTTAATCGGAATTACATTTGAAAAAGAATTCTCTAAAAATAAAGTGGTGTGGGTGTGGAAAAAGGGTCGGATTCTAACAATCTTCCAAATATTAATTAGTAAGTTGGCAGGTATGCTTTTTTAATTTTTATTCAAAAATTAAATAATAAAAATTGGCAAAAATATAGAATAAATTTTGATAATATCGATTACTTACTTTTAACTAAGAATTATTGTAAATTTACAGAGACTGTGCATAAACGTTTCAGTAAATTTAAAGTAATTTTTTGCAGTGTGAGCTAAAATGTTTAAAATTCATATTTTATAATTCTTTTCAGAATCTAAGTAACTTTTGGCTTATTATTTGAAATAATAACATTCCAAAAACACACAAATAAAAACCTTGATAATAATTCGTTTTATTTATATTTATTAAATATTCTATTTTAATTTCAACTTTAAGTTTAAAATTTTGTATTTTCAATGCTTTAATGTATTACATAACAACGCACTTTTTTTTTTTAATTTTATTAAGGACTATTACATAACTTCTAGCTTACTAATTAACATCCGGAAGATTGCTAGACTCTGTCCAATTTTCCACACCACTTTATTTTTAGAGAATTTTCCTTTTTTCGAATGTAATTGCAATTAATAAAAAGAAAAATACTTTAATAATAATAATAATAATAATAATAATAATAATAATAATAAACTGACGTAATAAAAAAGGAGCATGTATTGAATATCTTCTGAAATATTAATTGGTATGTTCGCAAGTATGGACTATTAGTTACTTGTAACGAATCAGATTAACATTTCTGATGTTATATGGGCAGGGATCGCAGCGTTCCTACATTTCTATGATCATTTAATTGCACTTTCACCAGAAATTTCAGCAAGAAAAATTTTCTGAAAGTTTTTATGCTACCTTTCGCATGAAAACTTTCCGCAAAAGTTCCTATTTGAAGATTGTGGTGAAAAACATAATAAAACGGCCATATAAGTATTGGAACGTTGCGACCCCTTGCAGATGATGTCCGTACGCGCCCCCCCCTTTTTTTTATTCTTTTTTTTAAGAACTCTCCCGTCAGTATTTTTAAATAATACATTTCGTTTCATGTTTTAAGGCTTTTTCATATCAGAGATTGTTATATAATATTAGTGGTGGGGAAAATAAAGACAATTCAAAGGCTATACGAAACCTAATAGGTATGTCTTATGATTTTTTTTTATTTATTTATTTATTTTTTTTTTTTTTATAAATAAGTTTATGAAAAAAAAAATAAATAAATAAAAAAATAATAATACCAACTATGCGAAAAAAGAAAATTATATAAAAAATTAAAAAGAAAGAAATTATCAAGCAATTTTTTACAATGTACAACAATTATCCCTTTATTTGATGTTAAACTCAAGATTTAAAATTGAACACAATAACAAACATCCATGATAGAGGAAAGTAACGTTTGGCATAAAACGCCATCCCCTTAATTGTAAGAAGCATTCTTTCATTTAATGTTATATCGAAGTGACGATTTTAAATACTATTTTCAATCACAATACTCTACTTAAAATAAGTGTTTCTCGTCAAATAAATGAAATGCATTCCTGTATATTTCTGTTTTTTAACTATTTCCTGGGACAAAGTGATATTCAGCAAGAACAACACATAAAACAACTTTGTTTGTTCTGGTATTTGCCTGAAATCAAGATGGTCGTAAATGGTAAAACATTGCTCTGATTTTTTTTTTTTTTTTTTTTTTTTTTTTGTGTATGTGTGTGTGTGTGTGTGTGTTAGGAATGTAGCTAACTTTATGACCTTATGACCTGTGAAAATCAAATTTAAAAATTTAAAAAATGAGATTTTACAAGTATAATATTTCAATACGAGGTATTTTTGTCATTCTAAATACATGTCTTGTGCGTGATCAGGTGTGACTGCTTTTCATTATTTATAAGTCTTCCACTTAATTAGGATAAAAAACATTATCTTTCATAATTACGAAAAATTTAAACCAATTTTAACAAAAAATTCAAACAAACACTGACTGACCCGGGAGCCGGCATAGTGAGGGCTGGAATTAAAAGTGATTCGTTCAGAGAAGCAGATTGATTTCGCAAGCATACAATACAGTATACAGTTACTATATAAATGTACAAAAATAATATTAAACATATAAAAAGAATATATCTTGTTAAAAATCTTGAAAAAAGAAAAAATTACGAGCATTGTATATATGAGGCTTTTCCGAGTATTGCATACCGAAGTTCATAGATATTATTGATATATCTCTAAAAATTGATGGAATCCAACAATAAAACTTAAATTACTACGATTCAATTTAATTATAGATTTATGAAGATATTTATTAAAAAAAAAATACGTTTTTTTGTGGCAGATTTTAAAATTTAATATATATTAGAATGCTGAGCGTAATCCTATATTTTTAGTGTTTTTGTATTTTAAAATTATATAATGTTATGCATTTTAAAGTTAATATCGCGTTACATTTATTGACAGAAGTTTATGTTAAAACTTAAAAAAAAAAAAAAAAGAAAAAAAAATGTAATATCTATCACATTTTTTAAATCTATTTAAAAAATCTTCTAATGTAAAAAAAAAAAAAAAAAAAAAAAAAAAAAATGTAAATCATTCTTATATTTTCATCGTTAACGATGTTTAATCGTTATTAACATTTCGCACAATCTTGACTTCCTTTTTTGATTTTCCTGATTCTCAATTTTGACGAGTTTTCACTTCCTGGCATGAAGTTTAGAGAAAAATTCACTTCCTGTTTTTCCAAGCGAAACTTTATCTTTTATAAACAAAGCGTCTATCTCAAAAGTCCAAAACTTTTTAATGAACCATGATTGCTCTTGCACACTAATTAAATATTCCTGCGCTTCTGGTCACAATCTTTTGTAATTATTGTAACTACACTTACCGATGGGAGGAAAATAGTTAACTGTATCAGTACTTTCTACATAAGAAAAGAATAGAAGATAAACTTTTAAAAGTTTTAAGAAAAGTTATAAATGAAAATTAAAGTTGCTTACTAAACAACATTTTTTTTTAAGTAAAAGTGAAGAACACTTATGCTCTCAAAAATTTTACCAAAATGATAAGACGAAATCTATATTTCCTACAGATTTTTTAAACTTTCCACTCAAAAGATGCATGTATGCAAAATTTATTATTGTTGCATTTCATATTGTTTTCTGTTATAGAGTTATTTAGTTATTATATTTCATCTATAAATAAATGCATAATAGATGAAGGGTTTTCATGCGTAGTAATGCCATAAATAATGAATTTTTTTTATTTTATATAAACATACTATATAGACATCTATTTTAAATCAGTTAAGATCACATTATGTGTTATTAATAAAAGTAAATAAACTCACATTTAGGACAGGTATTTATTTATTTTTTTTTTATTTATTTATTTATTTTTTAACTAAAACAAGCGGTGAACTTATTTAAAAGTTTTAATTTTTTTTAAAAATGGGAAAATAGATAATTTCTAATCATTTTTCGTAGGTTTCCATTTATAAAGAAAATATGAAGAAAAAGAGAAGTTTCCGATAGTAACTCATTATTGTATTTTTATACTTAATGGGTGTTATACGTCATAAGGAATCGGAATGCATATAAAAAGTGAATGCTTCGAACGATCACATGCTTTTAGTTCTTAATAAAATGAGGTTTAAATAAAGTTTGAATGTTAAAATATTCGGAAAATAGATAAATTCTAATCATTTGTTATAAGTTTACAGTTAATAAAAATATGAATAAAAAAAAGAAAATCCGATAGAAATTCAGTATTCAATTTTTAAACTTAACGGCTCTTGCATCATAGGCAGTCCGAGTACGTACAAAGAGCGTATGCTTCAAATGGTCACATGTTTTTAGTTCTTAATAAAATTACAGGAAATTTTCAACGATGTTTAAGCTTTTAAAACTGTATGATTTCAATAAACTGTATGATTTCATTAGAATAAAAATGTAGCAAATTATTGATGTATAGATAACGTTTGCAGCGTCATTTTATAATCCTCGAGACTGCCGCATCGGAGCATTCTTTAGACTCTAATGTGACAGTTGCAATCGTTCAAAAACCGAGTTTCATTTCAAACGTTCTATTAGACGTTCAAGAGTAGTATTATTTAAAACGTTCTGAAAAGGTGTGCTTTTTACCATTCATAAAATATACAATTCCAGTTCTGTATAAAACGTTTAAATGTAACATCATCACAATACATTCTATGATTATTACGAATATCACAAAATGCCAATACTTAGTTTTGATTTTGGCATAATTTGCCCAATACATCTAGCTTTCAGCTATGTAACCAAAAAAAAAAAGGCTATACTTCGCGCAAAAAAGTGAAAAAAAAAAAAAAAAAAAAAAAAAAAAAAAACATTAATTACAAATACTCATATCTCAGCGAAAATTACACGTGTTAGTTTTATGATCAAAATAATGTTCTCTGTAAACTTAATGGTTTTCAAATATATATATATATATATATGTATGTCTAAATAATTGTAGAATTTCCGCGAAAAAGCACAGAAATATCGTACTACGCTGTAAGTGCAACAATGTGTTAAAGTTACAAATCATTTGTAGATTTTTGTGACACAAGGTAATCCAAAATATCTGCACTTTCCTTCAATTTGTGATCGGTCCACTAATTGCACTCGTGACTAAATCGATAGCGAGAATTGTGATTTTGTGAATGTTCTTTGCATGTATAACGTTCAAGGTAATTTTGCTGAGTATTTTGCTGAGTATGTAAACAGGAAGGGTTTACATTTAAATAAAGCTTATGATAAAGATGACTGTGTTAATTTCTTGGATATTTTTCTTGATGTTCAACATAAAAATTTTAATCTAGATCTATATGATAAAAAGAAAAAAATTCTATTTAATTGTTACAGTATGCCTCATTGGTACAGTAATTTGCACAAAAAAAAAAATCTAAATTAATATTTTAATTGGTCAACTAGATAGATTCTATAATATATGTAATAGTCATTCAAGTTATAATAAACACGTTTTAAAATTGCTGATAATCTTTTTAATGATAATAACTATCCATTGAATTTTATAAAGTATTACGCCAATAATTTTAATAGATGTTTGCGATTGAGGTAATAGCAGCGGTATTGTTTCTTCCAGTGTTCTCTCTTCGAGGAAAATTTTCCCTTTTTAGGGAAATTCCGGGTCTCGGAGGGAAAAAATTTCCGTTCTTTTTCAAGAACGAGCATGAACGTTCGAAAATCTCTCTCTATCTCTTTTTTCTTTCATAATTTAATTAAATAAATCGTTTAAACGTTTATTTTATATTATTTTATTTATTTTTTATTTTAGCAAATTAAATACCTATTTACATATTTATACGACAGAGTGTATCAGAAATGTTTACTTTCGGTTATATTCATATATGAATGCATTCGATTCGTAAAAAATGTCAACTTCCGACGTATTTACACGTTTTAAAATGTCTTAAACCCGATTTGACCACAAAAATAAATACATAAATAATTAAAATAAAATAAAATCTCCGTTCATCTGTGTGAGTGACAAAACGTTTATGGCAGCTCTAGATCAAAAACTAAGACACATAACTTAAAAAAAAATATATTTAGTTGCATCTTGACATAAATTGTGACAATCAAACTCTCTTTTATATCACCCAACAAGTAACGTTGATATGATGTGATTCCCCCCATTTCCGGAAAACTTTTGTCAGCTTCTATAGTATAAAATTTCACAAAACTTAATACTTGAAAGCGCTCTTATAAAAAACTATGTATGTCAAAATAGGTATATATCGGCTGGCAGATGAATCATTTAAACTGTAATTTCCTCCGTGTACGAAAAGGTTATATCTCAGCATCTAAAGCATATAAGCATCAAGCTTGATGTGTGAGCTGTCCATTAGTACTGTCAGAGAAAAGAAACTACTTAAAAACGCCCTTTTTTTTTTGACTTGGCAACACGAAAAAAATATACAAAACTCAAAAATAAATATTAAAAATAAAATTGAGTGTAAACGTGCAAGAGAAAAATGTTTTTCCATTACTTAACATTGAAAATTAATTATATTGTCAAAATAATTAAATCAAAATAATATTATCAAAATATATTAAAACTATGGTTCAAAGTGAACTGCAAACAAAATTTAAAGAACTGAATATAGTAACCGTTGCTAGGGAACGCAACACAGTTACCGTATGTTTTTATATAGGTCAATAGACATTAAAGAAAAAGAAAAAGTGTCCCTAAATTAAGTTTTAATTTATAAAGAATTCTTTATTTATTTACATTCCAAAATTTAAAATCGGCATGATTTTTTTTTTTTTTTACACTGTCGAAATTTAAAATGATAATGACCTTCGTCACATCAAACGAAAACGGTGCATTAAATTTATCTTCAACGTATAAAAACTAAAACGATAGATTAAACTTTTTCATCAAATAAAATTGAAACTTGTTCCGATGCAATAAGATATGTACTCATCAAATAAGCATGAAATGAAATGCGTTTCAGACTATTAAATCAATCTTCATGAGATAAGCAATACATAAAATCGATTATAAAATTACAACAATATTTCGATAGATAAAAATATTACAATAGACCTAAAATCTATTATAATCTGATCGAGCTGAGATGCATTTTTATTATTATTATTATTTTTTTTTTCTCTCTCTCTCCAGTAAAATTAAAGCTATGAATCCTGTATTTATCGTATAAACATAAAACTATAGATTCAATGTATCATCACCGAATGAAATTGAAATACCTTTCAATATAATAAATCTGTCATCATCAGATAAAACAAAATTGAAACGCTTTTCGTTGCTTAAAAACTGTCTTCATCAGATTAAAATAAAATGAAGAGTGTTTCGATACATTAAATATAGCTTCTTTATTTAAAATTAAACGAACAACGCGTTTTGAAATATTATCATCAAATCAAATTTTATTGTGTACAATGAATTGAATCTATTTTCCCTAGATTAAACATGTTTGTTCAAATAACTTTTTGTTTATGACAATAATATTATTAATGTAATTTGTATAATAATTGATAAATTAAACTTCCTTAAAGGTAGAAAATTCAAAAACCTCAAAATTAAATTTAGAAGAAAATTTATTTATTTCAGTCCACGGCCCGACACAAGAACGTGAAATAAAATAAAATAAAATTCGGTGTGAGTCAAATTACAGTGTGTGTCAGATAAAAAATCCATGCACTTAAATTCGGGACTGCAGCTTCCATAGATTACTCAAATCAAATTTAGCGTTAAAAGAGGCAGTCTGGAGTTTTCGCCCTCGTATCGCCCTTCCCCTAAAATAAAAAAATCACAAAATGGGTTTTTTGGAAATATCCAAAAGATGACACATGGCTGTTTTCAACGCTTTTATGCCATTTTTGTTTGAGTTCTACTCAAAAATCAGCAATTTGCGAAATTTATCCCCCAAGAACAATTTTTCCCTCCTCAAAATTTAAAAAAAAAAAAAAAAAAAAAAAAATTGTTTTGTTGTACCCAAGTTTAATCTTCTGATATGCAATTTCTTCACGGTGAAGTAATTTGGAGCTGATTTATGCATCAAACGTGTTTTTGCCTCCTGCATCTCCCAGGGAGTGAGTGGACGAAGCGGAATTTCGCAAAAGTTGATAGATATCATTTTAAGTAGGGTACAGGCTTAAACACCTGCCAAGTATCTTTGGATTTTGTCCATTCTTTCTCACGTAATACCTGGATAAATGTAGCGTTACAGATATACAGATACAATGACAAACACATACACAGACACATAGAAAATTTTATGAAGTCACTTTTAGCTTGCATGATGCGTGAATGTTGAATATATTGCAATTTTTTTATTTATTTATTTTTTTTTTTTTTGATGAAATGACAGACAAATGTCTGATTTTATTGATATACACTCATGTCCATAAATTAAGGATAATGCTAGCTGAGGCAAATAAAGGTTCAGAAGCATAACAAATATGACTTATTCATAGAGTCAATTTATTAAACAAAAGATCAAGAACAAAAAAAGGCGGTTTTTGTAGGATACCATTTATAAAAACTACGGTTTTTGCTCCCTGAAGCAATTATAAAAAATATCTCCCTTGCAAAATCTTAACATTACATGGTTGGTATGATGGCTAATACATTGTATGTCTCTCAGATGATGGAATACAGTCGTTACAACGCTTAGGAATGCTGAGTATTAAATTATTGATCTGATCTTGGGGAAGATTACTCTACTCAGTAAGCAATGCTCTCCGAAGTTCCGGTACACATGTAGGAGGTGGTTGACGGACTACAACTCATCGGAAAAGCATGTCCTACACATGCTCTATCGGATTTTAGTCAGGTGCGAATGATTCCATGCGGGTGATAGCTTCAGATTGTAGGCATCCGTGTACAACGTTTGCACGATGAGGACGCGCATTGTCGTCCATAAACACAAATTCTGAGCTCATGGCACCCGTAAACAAACGTACATGTTGTTCCCGAATGATGTCCCGATAAATTTCGTCTATCATTCTTCCGATTTGAACATGCAGATCTGTTATGGTGCCCAATATGATACCCCCCCCCCCACCCACCCAAACGAGCACTCCTGCCCCACAGTAACGGTGTCGTTCAATGATGTTGTTTTGGTGGTAACGGGTTCCTGACGTTCTACATATGAAAGTCTGGCTTGAATCACGCTGCAGGCTAAACCTGGACTCGTCGGAAAACATCACACAAGCTCACTGTGCCGCTGTCCGCATTCCATGTTCTCTACTCCAAGTTAACCGCTGGCACAGTGCATTGCCGTAAGTGGAACACATCTAACAGGCCTGCGAGCATATAGACCAATATCACCCAAACGTTTATACACGGTTTGTCTTGAAACTGTGGCACTCGTGGCTGCAGACAGCTGAAGAGGCAGGTCTGATGCTGCACTTTATCTGCTTATTTTGGCAGTTACTGCCAAATACCGGTGGTCATTCGGCATTGTAACTCGGGGCCGACCAGTACTGTAACGTCGACTAGCATTTCCATCATTTTGGAATCGTTGCCAAAGCCTAGAGATGAGACTTTGGGCGATTCTAAGTTCCCCCGATACTTCTATCTGAGTACGCCCATATTCTAGTCGGCCGATAATTCTACCACATAAAAAATTATCTGCATGCGTTCTCTGTGTCATAACCATTCGGTTGTGGCACTGAGCGGCACACAGAATGCCTGTGAACAATTTTCCTTCTTTGCTCCCATTCCTTATCTACCCCCTTCTTACACTTTAGTCATTCTAACATCATATCGGGGTCATCTAAAGGCTTCCTATAATTTGCATATATTCTTAAAGATGTGTGTGGTATTTCGATAGGTGAAATTTTTGCATTAAAGTTCGATTTCAGTGTGAATCTGAATTATCCTTAATTTATGGACATGAGTGTAGATAATTACAATTTTTCCTGGGGGAATTATATTTTACATATGTGCTCTTTTGGAACGCATCTGGAGATTTTAAACAGGCTTTGAATAATAATATGAATCTACCGCTCAGTATCCATGAAATATATAGTTTCCGTAACCGCAGTAATTTACTCATTGTCTATGGCATCACAAATTCTCTAAGTGTAAAACTTAAAAACAATGTTCAATAATAAGCTGTTTAACATGATAAAATTAAATACTTTTAATTAACTATTTACGGTTCTTTTTATTCGTTTTAATCTCTTTTCTTTTTTCAAATGACGTTCTTTTAATTGTTATAAATAGAAAATTTTTATAGTTGGAATGTCTGATTGTACAGTCGGCTGCAAAATTATTCGAGCACTAGCCAATAATTCCTATATTTAAAAAACACACTTAAGACTGTTTTGCTAAGTAAATCCTTGTCGAATCATTGTCTTAGACTGATTAATAACATGACTCGACAAGGATTTATTTAAGAAAGCTGTATTAAGTGTACTTTTTTTTGGCAAAGATTATTGCTAGTGCTCGAATAATTTTGCAGCCGACTGTATGTTACTATTGAAAAAGTAATAAGTTTAAACGATAAGGCTTTGAAATTTTTGATATATCCGTATATAAAAATATAAAAACAGATATTAAGAATAAAAAATAGAAGGAAGTTTTAAATATTATTAAAAGGTAAAAGCTTCCGGAAAAATCTAGTGATTTGAACTTATTTTTATGTTTCATTGAAAAAAATGTTGTAAAATCTAGTGAGTTGAACTTATTTTTATGTTTCATTGAAAAAAATGTTGTAAAATTCTTTTTTAAAAATATATGTTTTATATATTTTTAAAATATATATTCTAAACTTTATTATCAGTGTCACCTACTTAATTTGAATTATGCGTTTAATATCATAAATGTGAGAGCGATTCGGAAAATAATACTTTCATGCCCACTACTTGGGCAATAGAACTGCAAATATTTTGAACTGTTTATCATTAATGTACTGATGTTTAAGCTGTAGGATATCACTTTTTTTACAATCCGATTTTTTATTGTTCCTGAATAATCGAGCAATCTGTGGCATCCAGTGATGATATCTGGTTGAAACTGTGGTCTGTAACTGAATTTCTAACTGCAGAAGGTTATGCGCCCATCAACATTCATCGCCTTCTCATTGCCATTTACGGGGTTGCATGTGATGACGCACGCGACGACTGTGCGGAGCTGAGCAACGATTGTGAAACGCCAAAATCAAGTCGCATAAAATCACCAGGCTGAGCACCGAATTAGACGGCCCTTAACGGACTCTGAGTAGGAGCATCAGCATCATGTGGACGAGTTGATTCGGGGCAATCGCAGGATCAAGCAATATGAGATCGCAATAACAAAGGAAGATCGACAACACGAGATCACTACAAAACTCAGGAAGCACTGCAGCGCCTGAGGTTCACGGGCATTCTGCCTCATTCTCCCTGCAGTCCGTTTGCTTTTGGATCTTCCCCAAACTTAAGTACCACTTTAAGGGCCAATACTTTATTTGTGATGTGGAGGTGGGAGCAATAGTTCCTCAATGGTGCCTCCAGCAGAAACCACAATTCTTCGTTGACGGCATAAAAAATCTAGTTTCGTGTTGTCACTAATGTGCTGCCTGTAATGGGGACTATTTTGAAAAACGATACCATAATTTGTTGCTGGCATTATAAACTTTGTACTGATACCTATATCGGTTCTATCTGTCAAACACAAATACAGGCAGGGATGAAAATGTTTTGTCTTTTTTCGGAACTCTTCTACCGGTAATTTTTAATAATAATCTATATCCTATTTAATCGAAAGATGTTAGTGTAAAAATACACTCAGTTTTTCTAAATAAAAATAGTGGTGCGTATGACGATAATCATTTTCACCCCTGAATGCAGGTATCGCTTTGGAAGCATTACTTTCTAAGTCAATCACCTTCGTTTTATTGTACTTAAGCTTTTTGGTTACCAGAAAAATGTGATAGAAATATTTATTTCATTTACTCAGTGAAATCTGTCACAGAAATATATAACCAAAATTTTAATATAACTTCACGGCTGCACAAAAGGGATAAAAGTTGGCAGTTACGATAACAATGAGCATGAGTTTTTTTAAAACAGAATAAAACATGTTCACTTTTACAATAACATAATTATCATACACTCTATTCACATTTTAAAACCTTTATAAAAATTTCTAGGAAATTATGCAAAAGAGTTCTTAAAAATTCCTTTCGGCTTTATTATTTTTTTTAATCCTTAACTTAGAGATTTTCTTTTGCCTTTTAGAATGTGTTATATAACTAACAGACAATGTTTTTAAATTTAAAAACCTTTTTTTCAAATTTCCAGACTATTATGTAATAGAGTGTTCCTATTTCTAATATCTCTAAGTTCTTTTAAACTTTAAAATCTTAATACGTAGCTTGTGTAATATTTTCAGTTTCCGGAAATTTAATCTTTCAACATCCTCTTGATTCCTTTGAATTTAAAATAAGTCTTTGAAATACTCTTCATTTCGACATCACAAAGAGACATATTAATTAACTTTCTTTCAAAATTCTAAGATTAATCAGGATTTCAATATCATTCTTGGTACGACATTCATGAAAAGATCTGCATGAATCTCAGTAAAAGTTAAAATCTGAAGTGCAATTTTACAGAAATTTGCGACGTATATATAATTATCGTTTAATAACATTATAAGTGAAATTCTTTTCAAAATAGCTTTTAATAAGATCATGCATAATTTTTATAATGTAGTAAAATAAAAACATAGATTTATCTTATAAAAAAGAGAAAAATTGTCCGTCGCAAGAATCAGTTTAATCCAATTAAATATATAATCTGTTAGGTTTAGAAATTTAAAATATTAGTATGTTCTTGACACTCAATATTTTATTCAGTTTCACTCCCTCTTTAGTTTAACTATCTCTCCTTTTTTTATTAAAACCGGTGGTTATTAAAAATCTAAGTAATTTATTTTCTATTTACTTTTATAATTTTAAGTTAATAAATATTTAAAAACTCATAGTTTATTTAAAATTTATTTTAGCATAAAATATTAATACGTTAGCCGAAGCTATCCGTATGCAAATGACATAACTCTACGTCATCTGCTTGAATTGAATAAGTAGCGTAGCAGAAAAGCAATCGTGTGGCTTTTTCGGTGTTAGTGCCGAGGTGAATCCCGGTAATAAAGAAGCTGGCGTTAAACGCAGTTTGTATATTTCAGTTTAAATTTTTCCTTAATAACCTCGACAATATTAAAGCTTGTGTAGAAAGCTGTTGTTTTTCAGATGAGGTTTAAGTAAATATTTTTAGATTAATTCGAGGATGATAGTTATTTTAAAACTGCAAACTTTTAAGCTTATTTCAGTAATAGTATAGGCTTCAGTAACTACTCTGTACTAATATATCTGCCCTGAAGAATATTAAACGAATCGTCTAAATGTATTATAATTTTTATTTTCGTTTGCCATATTTTTATTTCACTAGATAAATCAATCTAGTTTTTAAATAAATGATTTTATTTAAAAGAAAAACTTGTCATATTTCTTTTTACCTGCTCAATACAGTTTCCACTGGACTCTATTATTTCAACTCTGCTTAACTTTGAAGCTTTAAGATAATCATGTCAGGTTTATAAACCTGACTTATTTGGTTATGGGCTATTGCCCAGTATTGAGCAGTTTAAGTGAAAGTTTTAAATGACAAAGTTTAATGAAGTAAAGTTTCCTTCCGGCGTATTGGTCCCAAAGTTTTATAAGAATCTTTAAGAAGGGGGGTGGGGGCAATACAGTTAACGAAAATGGCAATGATACAGCATAGTATAGAAAAACACAATGCTACGAATTATTGTAACTGGGCAGTTGATGTGAAGTTTTTATTATTTGAAAAGATTGCCTGGGATATCGTAATCGGAACTGAAGGAAAAGCCGAAACCATCAGCTGATCCGAAAGAATCAAAAGATTATAATACGAGGTCAAAACTTGCTTTATCTATTTTATACCTCAATACTGAGAAGGACTTTCGTCGGATTAGAGAGAAATTAACGGATCCAGCTGAGATATGGAAAAAATTAAAACAACATTTTCGTCCTGATAACCGAGCACGCCACATGCAGTTGTGCAGCGAACTGTTTTCATGTAAAATAAAAAGTGGCGAGAAAATTGATATGTATGCTGTACTCATGAGAATAGCTGAACTTTTAGAAGCAATTGATCAACCAATGAAGGAAATTTATCTATCATTCCAGTTGCTTCGTTATCTCCCAGAGAAATTCGATAGTATAGTTCAGAGCATACTTAGGTGGCCTGATGATAAATTTGTATTTAAAGATATTTTAGTTGAATTAATTAGTGAAGAATCAAGGATTGAATTGCGTGATCAAGATAAGTGTGATGAACTTTTCATGGAGAGTTACAGCACACAGTACTCAAAATCAAATGTGACTTGTTTCCGCTGTGGAGTTCCGGGACATATCAGTCGTTTTTGTCAAAATTCAAGGAAAAACTTCGAGCCAAGATCAACATCGAAAGTGTATCAACGCCGAAAGTCTCCGTTTTTCCAGTGGCAACGTGCTCAATCCCCTCACAGACCATGGCGAGCTAAATCTCCAGAGGCAACTGCATCCACTACCAGTGATTCCAGTCCTGAGAGATCTAACCAGAAAGAACCTGACCATTCCCAGAGAAGAGGCCGTTCCAGACTCCCGAGACGAACCAGAAAGGACTCTAACCAGGTTTTTTTTACTTTTGCTAATTTAAGTAAAAATGTGTGTGACAAAAGCAATTGGCTTTTTGATTCGGCTGCGAGTAATCACTTTTGTGGTGATAAAAATTTGTTTTCTAATTTTAAACCATTGTATAATGAAAGATTAGCTGTTGCAATAGATAATATTGATTTTCCTATTCAAGGAACTGGTGATGTTAAATTACGATTTGGTCAACAAAATATAACATTTACTAATGTAATGTATTGCTCTAAATTGAGAAAAAATTTAATATCTGCTCCAAAGATGGATATTGCAGGAGCTAAATTTAAGGGGGGGGAATGGTAAAATTAAAGTAACTAATAAATATGATCAATTTTTATTTACTGCTAAATTGCATGATGGTATTTATTATTTATTTCCAACAATTCCATCCAAAGAAACGAAAAATGTTAAATTTGAAGTTTCTAAAACTTCAAGTATAAGAAACTCTCAGGATACAAAAACTGAAGTTTTACATACTCAAAAGGACAGTTTTAACATGTGGCACAGACGTTTTGCTCATGCTAATCCTAAACTAATTGACAATACTTGTAAATTTGATAGTGTGAGGGGGCTTCCTAAATTAAAAGTCGATGGAACTTCTTGTGAAACTTGTAAACTTAACAAACAAAGACGAATTTCTTTTAAACCGCATGGTCAAATAAGGTCTAGACATCCTCTTGAATTATTACATATGGGTGTATGGGGACCATGCAAAATAACTGGCCGAAACGGTCAAAGGTATTTCTTATCAATTATCGATGATTTTTCTCGTAAAGTAACAATATTTCCTATGAAAGCAAAAACTGAGGTATTTAAATCTTTAGAAATTATGTAACAAGAGCGGAGAGATTTTTAAACTGTCAGGTAAAAGCTATTAGATCAGATAATGGGAAAGAGTTTCAAAATAATAATTTTAAATCTTTTTGTGAGCTGAAAGGCATAAAACATGAATTTACTAACATTTATTCACCGGAACAAAATTCTGTTGCAGAAAGATTTAACCAAACTATTGTTGATGGTATGAGGACAGTTTTAGACGAAAGTGGGTTAAATAAAAGTTTTTGGCCAGACGCGGCTTTATACTTTGCGTATACCTGGAACAGAATTTGTCATACTGATTTAGAGAAAACACCGTTTGAGCTGTATGGTGGTTATAAACCTTCAGTAAATCACTTAAAATCTTTTGGCTCAACAGCATACGTAGGGGTACCCAAACAACTTAGAAACAAACTTGACCGTAAAGCGAAAAAAGGAATTATGATAGGTTACGCCCTTAGTACAAAAGGTTACAGGATATGGCTCCCAGATGAAAATAAAACAATAGAAACAATTAATGTTAAAATTGAAGAACCGATAAATATTGGGGAGCGCAGTGGAGCAGTGATGGGCCGCGAAAATGAAAGTTGGTTATGTTCAGATGAGGGGTCAGATTCAGAAAGTGTGAATAATGCTGATTCAGATGCTTTTAATATATATCAGACTTACCCTGATCATTCTGAATCTTCGTCCGACGAGGAAATTAAATCCAGTCGAGACATAATTAAACGAGTCCCGCTCATAAGCCCCGTTCACATGAGCAGTTTCTACCCGGGTCAAACCCGCGTCAATCTTCGTGAAGCTGTTCACATTCTTCCATCCCGCATAAAAGGAGGGTTAGACCAGGGTCATTTTTCCTCCGAAATCAACCCCGCAATATACTAGGGGATAAGAGGGAATAACCCGCGAATTACCCAGAATGCTTTTCGCTTGTTTCTTTCTGTTTCATCACGGATTCATACTGAGACAGCGAATTGCGCACTATTTTCAAGAGATAAACTGCGTTCTTTTTTATTTATTTATTTTATTTATTTATTATTATTATTTTGCGTGTGCGTATTGTTCTGTGAAGATAATTGAAGAATAATAAAACTAGAGGAAGGAATTTAAAATAATGCGTGGATATTATATAAATGAAAAATATAAAACGGCACATTGTTTTGCACTTTTCTTTTTTCCTTTTTAATTGAAATTTCTAAAATTCTCAGTAAACTAAGATATAGTAAATTAATATTGTTTTACAATATGAATAATTTTTTTGTATTATAAAGGTTATTTAAGGAAATGGTAGACATATTTTTTTTTTCCTTTGTAAATAACTTCTTAGAATTATAAACATTTTGTATGCATATGCATTGGAATATAACAATATTAAGTATTAAAATTTCTCAAAAACTATTTAAATTCAATAAAATTAAATTAAAAATTTATATATTTTTAAAAAATTAATCCTTCTAAACAATTTTTAACCTTTTCTCTTTATTTTACATTATTATAA
Organism: Salticus scenicus; assembly: GCA_963930645.1. Taxonomy (NCBI): domain Eukaryota; kingdom Metazoa; phylum Arthropoda; class Arachnida; order Araneae; family Salticidae; genus Salticus; species Salticus scenicus. The sequence continues at coordinate 104,965,052 of OZ005648.1, forward strand.
TTTATTTAACAATATATTCTAAACATGTTTGAATATTGCTTTCTCTATTAATTGATGAAATAATTTTTTAAAAATGTTTTTATGTTTGCATATTAATTTTTTTCATTTAATTTCCAGCGTTCAAACAATATATATATATATATATATATATATATATATATATATATATGCATACATATATAATCATTTTAAGAAAATCATTTATCGGCCAATCTTTAATATATATATAAAGATTTAACTTACCAATGAATCTACAAAGTAATAACCAAATGTATTTATAAAATATTTCTGAGTTGCTGTAATATTTAAAATCCATTGTCCACACTAGAGCCTGGACTGAGTGGAATGTCCTTTAGGGGGACTTTCTAAGGGATACTAGCTCATACTCATGGAAGTTTTAGGAAAAACGACGGATAACTATTAAGATCAGACCAACGATGGTTCGAACCCGATACCCATATTTATTCGCCTAATAGTATGGCCAATATATCGAATTTTGTTGGGTTAATAAGAGTTATAAGAGCTATATATTTTTTTTTTCCGGGTAGGAGGAAGAGACGCAATTTTAATTATATAAACAGAACAAATTTATAATACCTATATCTTGAGTTCATGTATAAAATTTAACTTTAGAAGTGGGTTAGAAATAGATAAACTATCTGGGAACAGATTTGAATAATATATATTTCATAATCTGTTTTATATTTTACCATGTTAGAGCTTTCATTGAAAATTTTCTTTTATAGGTAATTGCATCCCATTGCTACTATTCTTACACCCACACATATATATACATAATTATCGGCATATTTAATCAAAAAAAAAAAAAAAATCAAGTGGTGGTGTGAGCATTAAGGCTGATTGATATCACAAAGGTTCTAGACCTAGGTGGAATGCCCTCCACGAAATTATTTTAAGAGGTTTGGATTTTAGTTTTGGATTATTTAAGAGGTTTCGTGATTTTCTATTGAATTTTGGTTTTAATACTTTTGGTTACAGAATATTTTTAATTACAAAAGGAGTTTTAATAATAAAATATATATGCTTTTATTATGCATCTTTCATTATGCATTGAAATAAGAATACTTTTTTTTTTTTATGAATTCTTATTTCGATGCATAATAAAAGATAAAGCTTTATGTTGAAATATTTTTGAGAATATCTATTAGTTATGATAGCAAGAAATGAAATAAGTATCTGACCTAGTATTTATTAATGTAGTAATATTACTTTAAATCTTTAAGGTAATAAAATCTGAATTAAAAGTTTAATCATTTATTTTATTATTTAATGCATTTAGATTTAATATAATTATAATGCATAATTTATTCTAACTAATTTAAAATCAGAGTATTGTAAAGTTAATTATATTAGTATTTCAATTGACATTTATAAGTTTAATTGTAATAACAATATAAAAACAAACTAATATCAAAACTTATTTTATTTCCCGATCCCATTTACAATCTTAATATTCAAAATAATATTAATAATTAAAATTCTAATACATAATATATATATATATATATATATATATATATATTTACTACATATAAAAAAGATACTGAAATTTTCCTGTTTAAAAAATTAAATTTAGAATGACTTGTTTGTAATATTAAATTTGTATTAACAACTTAATGTAAAATTAAATATTAATAATAAAGAATAATATAAAATATATAATCCTAAAATTAAATAATATATGTAATCCTTTTATTCTCAGCTGCTGTCAAAGTCAAACATGAAATTAAATTCACGTTTTCGCGGACAATACGGTACCGCTTCTTTTCTCCAAACTCATGCGTTAATCTTGCAAACAGCCAATCAAAATCCAAGAAACGCATGACGCTGCTAGAGTGATGAACAGCCTAAATTTTGACTCTGTAAAACCCCGCTTTTCAAATTCCCGGGTCGTTTTGACACGGGTTGAAGTTGCTTCATGTGAACGGAGCTATAGAGGCTGTATGGTTTAAAACTCTAGTACCCCGTAAAACTAGTGACAGAATCTACGTTTATTATCGTGAATTTGGAAAAACTGAAAGTTTAAAATGTCATAAAGATGTTAAAAAATATTGTAAGAAAAATTGTATAATTTATGAACCAAACCTTTTTAATTTGAGTTCTAGAGAAAAATATGTAGGTAAAATTAATGAAAAATCTTGTTCTAGTGCAGAACAAACTTTAAATTCTGATGAAATTAATTCAGATAGTGAACTTGATTCAGATAATGAACTTAATTTGATTGAACCTGATTTAACTAAGAAAAACGATTGACTAGACGTGAATCAAATCCCAACGAGTTTTAAACAGGTCTTAAAATCTCCTTATAAAAATCAGTGGTTGTAGGCTATGAAAGAAGAAATGGATGTTATTCGGGAACGTAATGTATGACACCTTACAAAATAACCTCCAAATACTAATATTTTAGGATGTAGATGGGTCCTCACTCTTAAACGTAATGAAAGGGGGGAAATAGCCCGTTTTAAAGCCAGACTGGTGGCGCAGGGATATAAATAGATAAAAGGAGAAAGTTATGACGATACTTTTAGCCCTGTCGTTAACTTTGGAGTAATACGCTTCTTCTTTTCATTGCTAGTTTCATGTAAAGGATGGACTCATTTACAACTGGATATTAAATGTGCATATCTTTACGCACCACTCGATGAACATATTTATATGTCTCAACCACCGGGTTTCATCGAGATTGGAAAAGAAAAATTCGTTTGTAAATTAAATCGCGCTATATACGGCTTACGCCAAAGTGGTAGAGCCTGGTTTTTCGAAATGAATAGAATTTTGATCAATATAGGTTTTAACAAATTTTCATGGTGTAACTGTGTTTATATTTTTAACAAGAAAGGAATTTTATTATTGTATGTCTATGACATTGTATTGTTTGCAAAATTTAAAAATCATATAGATGAAGTAGTGGACTTATTGAGTAAAAATTTTGATTTAAAAATCTTAGGAAAAACCCGTAAATTATTGGGTGTAGAATTCGAGGAAAATAATGGAAATTTAACTATTCATCAACATTCATATATTAGTGAAATATGTAACAGATTTAAAAATTTCAATTTTCCTATATCATCTCTCCCCATTAGTAAAGGGATAATTTACTCAAAATCTCAGTGTCCTCAAACTAACGCTGAAGCAATAGAAATGTCAAAACATCCTTATAGAAGCATTTTAGGTTGCTTATCGTTTCTCTCTAATAGAACTAGACCTGACATATCGTACGCGGTTAATATTTTTGCCCAATTCCAAAGTAATCCTGGCATAATGCATTGGAATGGCCTGTTAAAACTCTTAGGTTATGTTTGTTATACCAGAAATTTAAAGTTAAAACTTGAGTGCAGGAAACCACATATTTTATTCAGACGCTGACTTTGCGGCCAACAGAGACGATAGGACTTCAATGGGGGGACAGCTGATTTTACTCGATAATTCACCTGTAGCTTGGAGAACGTTTAACCCTTTCCGGCGCAAGACAATTTGTAACATTTAAATTATACTGCCACCGGAATTCATAAACTAAATTAAACTAAAAGGAATTTTAAATTTTAAGGTTTAAAAAACCGGCCTTTTCTGATATGTTATAAACGTGAATTTTTGCTAAGAAATTTCCGGGATGAATTTTTGCAGCAGGATCTTAAATTTTGCGTCCTCGCAGCGAGGACACCGCGCGTTAAGGGGTTAAGGAAAAATGTATTAGTTTAAGTACTATGGAATCTGAATTCGTAGCCATGACCGAAGCTACAAAAGAACTATTATGGTTCGATAGAATTTTAGAAGAATGCTTTAATAAAAAACTAATACAGGGTACTAAAGAAAAATCTTTACTTTTAGTCGATAACATGGCTGCTATAGATTTCGTGAAGTCTCCCATTGAAAACTATCGTACCAAACACATTGACGTAAAATTATTTTTTATAAGGGATTTGATTTATAAAAACATATTTAATATTAAACATGTTAAAAGTGCAAACAATTGGTCAGATATTTTCACGAAACCGTTAACAAAATACGGGTTATCTCTTTTCATAAGTAGCCTATTTTCATCTGCTGAGTAACATGTATATTAAAGGAGTAAATTTTGAAAATAGAAGAATTAAGGAAATAAACGAATTTCTGTTTTTTTTTTTTTTTTTTTTTTTTTTTTTTTTTTTTAATTAAGTTATTTATTTCTAAAGAAAACAGAATGTTTATCTCTTTAATATGAAAATGCAAATGTATTTCTGAAAGTGTTTATTATATTGCAAAATGTATATACTTGTTTTATATCATATTGGTTAATTTATGTACATGCCAATGCTTAATTATTTATATTATATCTTCATAGCAAGAAGAATTTTCTGTATAAGTTTGAAATTAAGCATTGCAAAAAATTGGACTATACTGCTAAATCTTGAAATATCCTGTTAGAAGACGATTGGCAGCAAGTCATTTTTGAATCTGTCAACTTATGTTTTTTTGCATACAAGTTTTTTTGTTATTCAAATAATATGATGTGAACTTGTAAATTCAGGGCAGATATATATATATTACTTCCATTACCCTACTACCGTAGGTAATGGAAGTATTGTATTCGGTCTGAAAATTCGATATCGGGTTTTCACCTGATTTACACATTTTAAGGTCCCCTGAGTCCAAAAAAGTGGTTTTTGGCAATTGGTCAGTGTGTATGTATGTGTGTGTGTGTATGTATGTATGTATGTATGTGGAGAATCTTCTGGCTATTATAGCTCAGAAACTAATAAAGATAGATCTACAAAACTTTAAAATTGAAATACGTCTGGTGTACAGATGAAATTTCCAAATTTTGGTGAAAATTGAAAAACCGGAAGTGGAACATCGGAAACCGGAAGTGGGACCGTAAGTCCGTATCTCAAAAACGGCTCTAACGATTTTCTTCAAACTTGCTATATAAACACTCTATTAGATGTCCTTTCGAATGATATAGTTGGTTAGTTCAGGAAAATTGATAGGCGGCCTGTATAAATAGCTCAATTTCAGGCCTCACACAGGCGTTCCTTTAAAAACGGTTGTACGGATTTTTTTCAAACTCGCCATTTTAACTCACTTTTAAATATCCTTTTGTATGTAATTATTGTTTTTGTGTCAATAATTGAGTTTAACCGGAAGTGGGACATCGGAAACCGGAAGTGGGACCGTAAGTCCGTATCTCAAAAACGGCTCTAACGATTTTCTTCAAACTTGCTATATAAACACTCTATTAGATGTCCTTTCGAATGATATAGTTGGTTAGTTCAGGAAAATTTATAGGCGTCCTGTATAAATAGCTCAAGTTCAGGCCTCGCAAAGGCGTTCCTTTAAAAACGGTTGTACGGATTTTTTTCAAACTCGCCATTTTAACTCACTTTTAAATATGCTTTTGTATGTAATTATTTTTTTTTCCGGTCAATAATTGATTTTTTGTAAAAGTTGGTATCTCAAAAACGGCTCTAACGATTTTCTCTTTAGGTCAATTTTTTGTTTTCTGATCACATTATCTCTCAAAATGCATATAATACATGTAATAGCGGGTAATGGAAGTCGTGTGGTTGTTTCACACCATATTTTTTTTTTTCATGGTCTCGGTTGAGTGTCAAGAGGGGGGGCTTATTGTTAGGTTTAGAAATTAAAAATATTAGTATGTGCTTGACACTCAATATTTTATTCAGTTTCACTCCCTCTTTAGTTTAACTATCTTTCCTTTTTTTATTAAAACCGGTGGTTATTAAAAATCTAAGTAATTTATTTTCTATTTACTTTTATAATTTTAAGTTAATAAATATTTAAAAACTCATAGTTTATTTAAAATTTATTTTAGCATAAAATATTAATACGTTAGCCGAAGCTATCCGTATGCAAATGACATAAGTCTACGTCATCTGCTTGAATTGAATAAGTAGCGTAGCAGAAAAGCAATCGTGTGGCTTTTTCGGTGTTAGCGCCGAGGTGAATCCCGGTAATAAAGAAGCTGGCGTTAAACGCAGTTTGTATATTTCAGTTTAAATTTTTCCTTGATAACCTCGACAATATTAAAGCTTGTGTAGAAAGCTGTTGTTTTTCAGATGAGGTTTTTAAGTAAATATTTTTAGATTAATTCGAGGATGATAGTTATTTTAAAACTGCAAACTTTTAAGCTTATTTCAGTAATAGTATAGGCTTCAGTAACTACTCTGTACTAATATATCTGCCCTGAAGAATATTAAACGAATCGTCTAAATGTATTATAATTTTTATTTTCGTTTGCCATATTTTTATTTCACTAGATAAATCAATCTAGTTTTTAAATAAATGATTTTATTTAAAAGAAAAACTTGTCATATTTCTTTTTACCTGCTCAATACAGTTTCCACTGGACTCTATTATTTCAACTCTGCTTAACTTTGAAGCTTTAAGATAATCATGTCAGGTTTATAAAGCTGACATAATCAATTTAATTTTCTACCTTTTTAAAGGCTTTCTTATATTTTATTAAAGAAAGGAAAGAAAACCTAAAATAACTATAGCTATAGTCAATAGCTATGTATATATATATATATATATATATATAAATTTTGTAAAGTTATTTATTTATAAAATTTTGTTTTAATTTATATTTTTAAGACTTTCCAATAAAGTTGAAAAGTGTTTATGCCTTTAGTTTATCTGTCCATCTATCTGTGCTCTAACATACAGTCGGTAACAAAAGTGTCCGAACACTAGCAAAAATTCCTATGTAAAAAAAGTACACTTCATACGGTTTTGTTAAATAAATCCTTGTCGAATTCTGTTCTTAGTCAGAGTAAGAACATGATTCGATAAGGATTTATTTAACAAAACCATATGAAATGTACTTTTTTTACATAGGAATTTTTGCTAGTGTTCGGACACTTTTGTTACCGACTGTACTTTCATTAGAAATAAACATTTTAGAAAATTCTACAGACTAATATATGTTATTCAAGTTTATTATTGTATGTTCTGTAATTTAACCCATATTTCACCATCGTCCTAAAAATGGGACACCATGCATAAGTGGTATTTATATAAATTCTTTTGAATATTTTAATTAAATTAAAGGCGATATATTATTTAAAAGTCCAATTAATATCTATGTGTCTTTATTGTTACTTTAAAATTAACGTTTAATATATATATTTTTTAATTTTTAAAATGTAGATTTTTGAAGATTTATTCATTACATTTTCAACACATTATTACTTAAAAAGGTTTTACGTTCAAGAATAAAGAGTATATAAATTTATTGAGGTAATATTCTACACTTTTGTACTGTTAAAAAAATTATATTAAAAAAAATGTATATAGATGGTCTGTTTTCCTGATAATTCCAACTATCCTAAACCCTTGTTCTATTTTTGGGACAGCCAGTACCTATTATGCTAATGAAAGGTTGGTAAGTTTTTTGATTTTGTGTGTATACATAGGCTTAAAGAAACATATATTTAAAATTTTATAAAGATTTTTTTTTTTTTAATGCTTGGTACGATATGGGTTAAAATGATATGAATAAGTTGATTGCTTTGAATACACGAGCACTCAAAAATTAAACATATTGCGTTCTATGAATTGGCATTCTTTTGGGCATAGTTTTTCACAGCTTCTAAAGGCAGATTATTAGACAGCGAATTTTCATGTTTTTGTCAAAATTCATATCCAATTTCTGTGTTTTACATGTATAATAAATTGTGTAGGAAACCTAAAGAAAATCAAAAAATGAAGTGTGGGGTACATAAAAGTTTCGGATTCATACATAAATAAGATTTAAATAATGTGTCTTTCACAACCTAGTGTTGAGGAAATTTAAGCTACATTTCAGTAGTGCACATGAAATGAGTATGTTTTCATTGCAGCAGGCTATTTCATTTATCAATTATATGCACAATTTTGCGATGAACTGAAAAACAAAATCTAAATCACCTTTTACACATTTCTATAGTTTTACTGACAACAGCCATTTTTTTTTTTTTTTTTTTTTTTTTTTTTTTTTTAATACAAAAATAGGAAAGTATTTCCTACATTTTGAATGATGCACAAATTTTCTGCGTTCGTTTGAATGTATCATAGCTGTTAACCTTTACACTTTTCGGCTAGTGGAAAATTTAATAGATTATATATACATATATATATTTGCAACATTTCTCTAAATAAAATAAAAAAATCTGTAAAACTTCTTCGGTAGCCGATATGCGTAAAGGTTAGCAACTATAATGCATGCGTTTGCTTGAGAACTCTCGTCTGAATGTACTTGAGAGCATATGCATATGTGTATGCATGCGTGGGAGTATTGTACGTGAGTGTGCACATGACTGCTAGAAGTACGTTTCCTAATATAGATCCTAATACATATATATATATATATATATATATATATATATATATATGTATATATATATAATATACATATATATATATATATATATATATATATATATATATGTATATATATATAATATATATATATATATATATTCATGTGGCTCTCAACAGAATGGCAAATTGATTGCCTTTGTATAATAAAAAAATATAATGAACATGATTTTTCAGCCATGGCCTAAGGTCATGATAGTCTAAAGACGTCGACCGGCCGGCTGAAAAATCACGTGATCAGCGGACACACCCCTTCGGACTTCGCGCGTGCGTTGTTGTGACGTAGTAGGGCAACTGAAAAGTTATTTTCAATTCGGCAAGCATCCAGCTAAAGTTCGAGAATGTTGTATGCGGAACGAAGGTAGGTAATAGCTAGGCCAAAGTAAATGGTATATGGCAACCCTAAAGTATTAAAGGATATTGTTTCATAGCCGCAGCGGAACAATGTCTCGCGGCATTCCGAGGATAGACTTCAATACGCAGAGCAATGACGTACGCACATTTGAAGCGACTCCTGACAGCGTCGTACAATCTCAGGAAACAGTGTTTGACGAATTTACTAACTCATGGAGAACTCGTTTATGATACCGTGGTGCTAAGAGACCAAATTATGGTACAATTAGAAATATTCAAGAAACAACCTTCACGGACAATGTACCTGCAGCTGAATCGGAATATACAGAAATTGACCTGTCTGAACCGCAAACAGAAATTGGCATTCCGGAAATTTCTGCAAACGTACTTGAAACGACCATAGGAAGCAGTACAGGATTGTTAGGAACTACGAATGCCGCTGTGGACGCTTCTGTGCCTATAGTTGGTGCTGCAACTGGGGGAGTCATAATTGGTGGTGTTGGGTACGGTATAAAGAAACTGATAGATAGAACCAGAAGTAAAGGAGCTGTTTTACCTGGTTCTGATTATATCGGACCAGGTAATCCAATAAAAATAGATGCTCCTCGCCGCAGAGGCGATGTCATCGCCAAACAGCACGATTTGGCGTATGACAAAATAGCCAAAACGAAGTATAAAAATAAAGAGCAACACTTGAAAGCTGTCCAGTCAGCATACGAGAAAGCGATAGAACAGTTTCGTCACGAGCCTGGTTGGAGATCAAAAGTAGGGGACGTTGGTTTATCTATTAAAAAAACTGTTGAATCTCCATTAGGACAAGCTATTTATCCTAAATGTAAAGGTAATTATTACTGTTTTTTATTTAGTTCTCTTTTTTATTTAGTGCCTGCACGAAAGCGTAAACCTAAACCTCCTAATTCACCACCTTGGATAAAAATCGAAATGTGGGAAAATATGAACGAAGGACAAAGGCGTTACTCTATCGAGCAATGGAAGTTATCCTTCATTAGACGAGGTATAGATCCACCAGATTTACAAAATGTTCATGGTTTTGCAGGTCCTAGTGAAGAGGTATCTCCTGAAATTGACGTAGATTCCAGTCATAACGGATCAACCAACGGCTCCCCATCAATCGGCTCCTATAGTTCCCCCGGTAAGTGAAATTCCACTTGAATATGTATGTTATGTTGCTGACTATGATAAATGGTATTTTTGGAATCCTAATATTACTATAGACGAAAATATAGTTATTAATGGATTTAATTATAAAGGATTTCCAATGAACCATTTATATTATCATAGACATAATCCACTAGTAATGGAATTATATCATCCTAGTTATAGAAATTGTGATAAACGTCTCTTACATAAGAGTACCGTTTCAGAAGACCCAAGTCCCAAATATCGACAGTACCAGTGGAAGTTCAGCCGCCGGCGGAACCAGCGAACAACAACCCCCAAACCCCGATGCCGGTGGACCCTCAGCTCCAAAATGACCAAGAGTAGAAGAATGTATACCTGCGAGTGACATATACGGTAAAGAGATAGTACCACCTGGTAGGCCAAATACTGCTGCTGCTGCTGCTCAACCTATGGACACAAACCCAGCTGGTACTTCTAAAATGAATACTCAAGACAATAACACTAGTCTTCCAGGTACTGCTCAACCCACAGAAAATGTCGGCGTCGAAAGAGTTGGCAGACCTATTTCAGCTACAATGAGTGGTAAATGCGTGTACACTAAAGTACATCGTTTTTTATGTTTCGGTAATGTTCCTAAAATATTGCAATACAATGCTACGAATGTTGGTATAGCTGATCATCGCTATTATCATCTAACTACGTGTTTGATGAACATTCCGTGGGATTATCCTTTTTTTTATCTGACTAAAGCAGAATTTTCAAGTTTACCGATAAGTGCCTCTGTTGAATCTGTAAATTGCAAAGTGTTTTTCAGATGTGTTAGACAAGCTTACGAAGCAAATTCCAGTCAATCCCAATTAGCTGCTTTAAATTTACCTAATGATATTATGTCAGCAGTGGGATTAAATAAATTGTATGATGGATACAATTGTAAATATAATTGGCAAGCAACGGAACCAATGGAGCCGATGGAGGCAGCGGCTTTGGATAACTCGGATATTAATGCCATACCTAGATTACTGTATGGGTCTTGGCAAACCTTTGCTACTTTCACTCAGGATATTCCTAATCATCAATTAGGAACCAAAATCCCGTTAAATATGTATTACACTCTATTATCCAATAATGCCGTAGATCTTGGGTGGATCGATCTAGTGAAAAGTATAAACAGACACGACACTATGACATTTGCAGGTCAAAAAATCATCGATAAAACTTACAAACTCATGTGTGGGTTTCTAAAAAAGCCGCTGCCTTCATATTCAACTCCATCTCATTTATTCAAAAATGCCACTGATTATAATGATATTGTTCAACCTGTTTCAAGTAGAGTCTTACGTGTAGGTCGAAGAGTAACATCGATTAAAAAAAAAAGGATTTGTGTATATCTAAAGTAAATCAGGAAAAAGATAAAATTGCCGAACAGTGCGACCAATTGTTTGATTTGGGAGATTTAATTGAAAAATCTCAAATAGTTTTAGAACGAACTGCTTATCCGATCAACGACGCTGTTATTCAACCTTGGATACATGTTGGTGTGATGCCTTGTGAGAACATAACTACAAGTAATGTTATTGGAAATGCTATGAAGTATGCAGATTTATCTGCATTTTGGGAAGTAGAAGCTACAATGACTGTTAATTTGGACTACCCTACTTATTTTCCACATGTTAAAGATATGCATGTATTACCTCATCAACAGCTCTTATGTGTACCTGATAGTAACATTGATCAATTTAAATCACCTTTCTGTGGTCTGTACAGAAGTCAATTAAAATAAAAGATATACAAAGTAGTACATTCGTACATCATTATTTGTTGGAAGAACACAAACAGGGGAGTTACATATATAAGGATTAATATTTAATATTTTAATATTTTAATAAATCAAACATCGCCAATGTATATGGCTTTTTATCGTAGTCTTTCAAAAATGAAGCTGTATGCCACTGAAAAGTTTTCACTCTTTGCTTAAATGCTGGGTCACCATTAACAAAAGTCCAGCTGTTGCTTGTCAAAATCATGGGTGTCTTAAGTTGAATGGCATCACCTTGATTTTTTTCATTGATATTTATCGGAAGCCCCTCACACATTTTTTTTAACTCTTCCTTCGCTGATTCCTCCATGTTGATCTCATTTCCTCTCACCACTCTTTTATTCGCAGGCTCCTGTAGAGAAAAATGATTAGTTTTATTGTTTACTCTACCGATATCACCTACGTTTAAAGCAAGTGATACAAATGCATCAAAGAAAAAACTTTTACCGCAGTTTGGTGGCCCTACAATTGATATAGTATTACATTTAATATTTATCGATCCATCCAATTCAACCCACCCTTGTTTATCAAACCAATTACATAAATTTTGAAGAAATTCAACTACTGCAATTCCATCCCCTTTAAATTGATGTGACACTAATTGAAATAAAGATTCAAAACTTTGATCACGCTCCATATAATACTCAAATGGATTTAAACTATAACTGTTAAATATAGGTAACTTATTGTTATACATATTTTCAAAGTCTATTAATTTCATTTGGTTAATTCTAACATTAAACATTTCTATTGCTAATAAATAATCGTTCCCATAATTATTATAAAAAATTCAGGAACATATTCGGTACTATCATATAAAATCAAAAACTTTAAATTTTTTGGGGGACATACAAGATACTTATTTAAGAGTGTCGCGGTTTTTTTAAACAGCGGGTTAGTTTTGAGCTGCGTTCCTGAAGTTCCTTCGCCAACATTTTCTCCATCAATTGTATCATTCGATGCCAGTCCGATCCTTCCTGAAACGTCACATTGAGCTCCCTGATACGGCCCTTCCACCAATCCGTTTCTTTTCCAATTCCCTTCATCGAGTAGAGCACGATTCGGGCGCACAAGTCGGATGGGGTTACGTCTGTTCCATAGGTTAACTTCTTGAACCCTTTGTCGAAAGATATAATATTCGATGAGAAATCGGAGGTCTTTAGTTCCAAGACTTGCACAATGTCTGGATTTTCGGCTAAGCCTTCGTCTGATAGTCCGGACAATAATGGGAGCATTCCTTCATCTATATCTGCAAGATCTAGTTGAGTATGCGCAATCGTGTATGACATGGCAGTGGTCGCTTTCCCATGAGACGAGGAAGAACTGGCCGCTGTGTAGTGGTCCACTTTGGGCAATCCATCTCCGAAGGTCTTCAAATTCTTCATGGTTTCTCCAGACGAGAACGAAGTCGATATAGTAGAGCCTATTTCATTCAGTGGCACTTTGCAGTCTTTCCAGGATTGGTTCCAAATATTCGGATCTGCTTTGCTCAAAACTGCTTCCTGGAACCGATTCATCCAATCCTTCATAGCCGTCTGGTCTTCCGGACTGTCTTTGGTCACTCGGTCTATTTCCTCCATCAGAATGTGTGTTGTTTGTTCTGTAGGATACGTCGAAAGCACTCTCCATGTTTTGAAAATCAAGAGCTTCATTACATCCGGATCCATTATGCATCTGGAAATACAAAAAGAATTAATATTAATGAAAAATATACTTACAACTATCTTTGTACACAGAACTTCAACTGGTTTTCCGGAAGTATTCCACAGTTCAAACAATCCGTTTCCGGTAGATCATCATCGTCCTCATCACTAGAATCATGTTCTGGACACGTATGAGCTGCTTTACCAAACATAAGTCTACACTGTCTGTAATTCAAACAATAAAATAATGGAGCGTGTCTGCATAGATGACACCAATATTCTATGTCCCCCAAACATCTCAGCACTTCATCATTATCCACAGTGAAACGATGTTGATATACCTTTCTAATTGTTACAATAACTTATGTATACTTTTTATGTTTTGTATACATCCAGTTTTTAACACACGGAAAACATAAACGTAATTTAATTAAATGCTCTGCAATAGGACACTCGTATGCATAATATGTATAAACAAAATGAATGAATACTGGCAATTTTTTTTTAAATTTTCTTTCCGGTCCGTCAAACAGATATGTTTGAAAATATTCTTCTGTATGTGAACCTGCCTGAATACGTCTATTTAACTGTAAGTCTTTAAATCCCCAAAACGTAATATCTCCTTCATCGTATTCAGGCAATTCAATATAAATTTTAGATTCTAACAACAAATCTCGAAATACTACTTTAGGCAATTTAAACAGTCTGTTATACTATCTACAAATACAACCCATAAGCAAAAATATACGTCTAACACACAATTGAAATAATGAACACGGAAACATTCTTACCGACTGCTTACTCACCCAACACTTCAGCAGATATATCCAGTGTTGTAGAGGATAATGGTAAATTTCAGATAAACTCATTTTATGGTGCATTTTTATTGTATTCAAAAACTGTTTCTTACTTTAAAAATTTTGGCCATAAAGGCCTTCCTTGGTCAAATCATGATATGGAAACGGAAAGAAAAAAAAAACTCACAATCACAAAGTGTGTTGAAAAAATTTGAAATAATAGCAAATAACGCAAAGAATATGAGGTCAAAATTGTCCTGAAGCTATCGTCGAGGGTTAGATAAGTCTCGCTTAATATAAGATTCAGCGGTGGCGAGGGTGAGTGGATGGGAGACACTGTAATTTAAAATGAAAAAAAATATATAGGCGAAAAAGGCAAAAAATCCACAGAAAAATATCGTACTATGGAAACGAAAAAAACCCGCAATCACAATTGTGGAAGAAAAGAAAAAAAAAAAAAACTAACGCTAGAGAGAATATGTGTTCAAAATTGATTTGAACAGGCAGTCAGTCGAAGCTCAAAAATTGATTGAGATCAGGTCCTGACACTATCGTCGAGAGTTAGTTTCATCTTGCCTAACATTAGAATTTCGGGTACGTACAATTGGAAAGTGGTTATAATCAGTGCGAACTGAAGAATTTATTTATTCTTATTTTTAAATGTGATTAATAATGCTCAAGAAATTTAAAACAATTATATAAACTTTATTTAATTATAAATATTATAATGATATAGTAATAAGAGATATTGATTGCTTTATTTGTGTGTCAAAGTGCATAACAAAATTATATATTTCGTGATTGGAGTGAATTTAAACACTGTATTCATACACAAACTTTCAATACATTAACATTTGTAATAATCTTTCTTATTAATATCCATAAAAATATTCCAGATATTTGTCATGTATTCCTTTAATTCATTTTCTCGATATAAAATTATTAATACTTCAATTCTTTCTTTATATTTTTATTTAAGTAAATAGTTAAATGTGTCCTGAATTTAATTTTGAAAAGTCTAAATGCGTTTTTATTTGCGAAACAGTATGATATAAACTAAGAAACAAGGCTGATGTCAATAAACAAATAAAAATACACTGCAAAAGAAGCGTAGAAAGATAAAGAAAAATAAACATTTTTTTTTTACCAAATACAGAAATCAAAAGTTTGTTTAATATTGTATTTCTTTTAGGGTGTATTTGTTCCGCAACCTTTTCAGCTTCTTTTAATCGAAGTCAAAACTGTCTGACATTTATCCAGCATTGGAAAAATACTTTCAAAAATAGAAATAGAAGTAAAGTAGGAAAAAAAAAAAAAGGATAAAATCAATAACAGAGTTTTTTTTTTTTTTTTTTTAAAGAAAATATATTTAATTTTAAAATACTTCAAAAGGAAAATATTTACTAAAGGCTGATGTTTTCAATATCCATATTTTCAAATTTTTCCTGTTTATAATTTTTTTTTTTTTTTTTTTTTTTTTTTTGTAAATTACCATTAGTGTTATTTTTGTTTATTTTCATACAATGTTTGGCAAAAATGTAGAAGCATTTTTTTTTTGTTGTTGTTTATATCATGTTAAAACTTTGATTCATAGTGTATAATAGCTGTGTTATAAAATACGAAATTAAGACTAAAAGAAGATTTAAAAATATAGATATTTGTGGAAATTTATTTTCAAACTATTGAGATTTTCAAACTATTGATATATTTTTTAAAGTAATTTATGAATCATTTTATTTAGTTATTTACTTATAGTTTATCATAAAAATTATGAATTAAGTTACTGAAATTAATAATGCTCTGTTTGCAAGTCCAGTAAAGATATGTTTTTTTTTTTTTTTTTTTTTTTTTTTTTTCCCAGAAAAGTGAGCCTTGTCTTTAGACATTTCCTTAAATAATAATAATAACAATAATAAAAGCTTTACTTAAAAAAAAAAAAATAATAATAATAATAATAAATCACGTACTCGTGTTTAACACATTATGTTCTGTTGGTGTATATGTACGCCAGTGGCATTTACGGCACTGATTACAGAAAATAAAATTTAATCATACCCTACTTCTCCCGCAATTTCAAAGGGAGGCGAACGCCGTCTCCTAATATGGATCATGTGAAAATAAAATGCCTAAGTTTATTTCTCTTTTCACTACGGATACCGCGTTTTCATGGCGATACATGTTAATAACATTTAGCTACCTTTGACTGAGAGATACGACAAGGTGGAAATATTTTTTCATTGGTGGAAAGTTCCCTTTTCCCGTCCGAGGCGATTTCTCGCAGCGCTACTACAGACTTAACACAGAAGAAAATTTTGATTTTTAAAAGTGAATTTAATTTATATTAATTAAACATATTTTAAGATTTTTAAAGTAAATTTCCATGTTCTTAAATGTTTACTCTATTGATATAAATAAAAATTTCCATTGAATTTACTCAATTCTTTTAAGGGTTTCTAATTACACTGTCATTTCTTTTCTTTCTTTCTTTCTTTCTTTCATTTTTATTTTTATTTTTACTTTTTTTTTTTTTTTTTTAATTCTGATCTATAAGAATAGCTGTCAAGTTTCTTAATTTATATCGGAATGTTTTTAGTCCCACCGCAATATTTGTAGACAAATTTTCATCCATATATATCTACGATTAAATATGAAGAAAATCACTATAAAAAGATTGCGTTGGGAAAAAAGGGCGGGTCTAACAACATTCTAGAATAAATTTAAAAATTTGGCAGCTATGTATAACAGAAAAAGGTTCTTTTCATTTCTTTATTTTTATTTTCTTTTTACATTTAATTCTATTTATTTATTTATTTTTAATTGCAAACTTCTTGTTATGTTAAAAACATGTGTTAGCATGTACGTCAATCTAAATCAAAAATATCCTGTGTACTTTTTACTTTTACTCTATACACGCTGAAAACGAGTGGGCAGTATTTAAATGTTTTCGATGGTTTCTATTTTAAATAATTTTATTTATTAATATTTTTTATCATTACAAACTTCCTTATATACTTTAAAAATATACGTGCTGGCCGTATATAACAATCTAAATCAAAAATATCCTGTGAATTTTATATTTTTATTCTATGCACACTGTACCATATTTTATTTATTTTTAAGTATTTAAAATTCCTGCATTCTATTATTATTATTATTATTATTATTATTATTAAAAATATCAAGGGTCGTACGCCTCGTCTTTTTTACTTATTTATACAAAGTATAAGGAAGTATAGTATTCCCGATTTGCAAAAGGGATTTTGTATTCAGCATAGCTCAAGACCAAATGATCGTAGATTATTGAAAATTTATATGTGTCACTGTCAGGATGTCTGGTTGTACACCTGCAAATTTGGTTTTAATACGAGCTCCAGTTTCAGAGATATCAGCGTCTTTATACGAATTTTCGTGACGTCTGTATGTAAGTATGTATGCGTGTGTGTGTGCGTGTGTGCGTGCGTGTGTCTCCAATAACTCAAAAACGGTTAGACGTAGAACATTGTAAATTGGTATATAGATTTGTTATAACAACTAGTTGTGCACCTCCTATTTTGGACTTTCTGTGATGCTTGTTTTGTATATATGTTGTGAAAGTTGTCGATATTTTAGCGAATAGAAATTCATTCTTTAAGACAGAATTAGGTTCTATTCGACGAATATACTTCATTTAATGAATACTCAGTCCGTAGATAGAGATTGTAATAATATTGATTAAAAAAAAAAAATGTTGCTGACATGTTAGCGTGTAGAAAGTAATTCTTAAAGACACAGGCGGGGTTCTCGTCGACGAATGCACTTTATTTAATGAATATTCAGTCCATAGATGGAGCCTGTAAGGATATTGATAAAACATGTAGTCGACATTTAGCGTGTAGAAAGTAACTCTTAAAGAAATAAGCTCGTTCTAGTCGACGAATACACTTTATTTAATTAATGTTCAGTAAACAGTTGAATAAATCTCCTTTTTGTGCTACATTCATATTCTTGAAACAATCCAATTAAATGGTCATTTTTACTACAGAAATCAAATAAAAAATGGTTAAATACACTACAGAGCATAAATTTCGCTAAATCAGGAACAACCGAATATCTCGAAGTCTGAATGGAATTTGAACTGTCAGTATTGTCAGTGGTTTATAGAATTTTCAAGGTAGTTTTGCGTGAGAAACAAATGCATCATTACAAAATTTCCAGAACTAGACTCCTACTGAGGTTAGAGTTTCCAAATTCTGTGGATCCATTACAACCATTTTGCATTAATTACATTTGAATGCATAATTTGACGTTAAGTCCAAGCCCACCTTTATGGAAATGAAAAAAAAAATTCCATCGGTTTCCACAGTTACTGTAATATCGAATAGAAAGTAAAACGTTAAGATACAGGCAAGTTCTAGTCTATAATCATCAACAATACTTCTTCCCTTTTTTATAGTCTTGTTCTTGTGAGTAATTTATAGAACTTTCGAAGAATTCAGTTCTGCAGTGTAAACCAATGGATTTTCTGGAATAGTCCAGAACTATATTCTTCTTGAAGTCAAAGCTTCCAATCTTTAGCAAACCTAAAGTACAAAATTTCGCCAAATTTGGTCGCCAAGTCGTCAACTTTGAAGCCAAGACAAAAACTCTACGCTGGCTACTTATTTGCGGCGTGGCGAGATTAAGAATAAATTTTTGCGGCAAATACTGTTTCAGGATTGCCAGAAACCCTTTCTCAATTTTAATTGAGTTAATTATTTCTATAAAATATTGTTTCTCGCCACTAATTTTTGCCAACGAGAAGAAAACTGGGGCATTTATACTCGAATCATTTTCATTGTACTCCCAGCTGTGCATTTGCCACTGAAAGATTCTGTAATAAGCAAAGGAGAAAATTCCAGAGAACAATTCTATATTTGCCTCGATAGTATAAACTATCCTATTATCGTGACTTTTTTGGCTGGAGTAGCAGTTTTTTTTTTTTTTTTTTTTTTTTTGAAGGAAAGTTCGTGGACTGAAACCTGCCTGTTTATTTACGAATCTGTTACCTCACACAAAACTGTCAATGTTTTCATAACAATATGTATATTCCTATGGTTGTATAAGGAAGTCGTGTGGTGTACACATCATATTTTTTTCAGGACATTTTCAAGAAGGAGAAATTTTCCTCCTAATTCCCACCACTAATTTAATCCAGGAATCTTAATGGTATTTTTATAGTAATACGTTCTAATTAAGTAGAATAGAAATTGTTGTATAAAATTAGGGGTAACAATAAAGGTGGAAATTTCTCAAATAGAAGAGTGTCCTTAAAAAAGGGCGGAGAGTACGATCCCTGAAATAGAAATAGTAATATATGTAGGTAGGAAAAAGAAAACGCTCCGTATTTTAGCACAGAATTGTATGAATATCAACCCGTATTCGGAAAGATAATCACAAATATGTAAAATTAGTTTGTTAAATATAATAACCTTATTAAATATAACCCCACCAAAAGGCGGGTCTTACTGTTGAAAATAGGGAAATACTCCCGAAGACAGTTTGTTACAAAACAGTATTTACGTATCCGTGTTAAAATCATTTAAATTCTATCCTCGGAAATCAAAGGGTAAATGTAACTGCCTAATATATGAGCTAAAAATTTAAAAAATTGGATGTAACAATGGATGGTGCAAAATGCCCAGGAAAAAGGTATAGGTAGTATTAGCAACGTTTCCAAATTTTATAATTTATTCCCCAGCATTTTTAGCCTTACCTTTATTCTAAACCACTTTATTTTTAGAATAATTCTCTCAAATATATAAATACAATAAAAGAAATAAAAATTACTCTCTCTCAAAAAAAAAAAAAAAAAAATAAATAAATAAATAAAATAAATTAGTGATATGAGAAAAAGGCTTAACAATACTCCGGAATAAATTATAAAAGTTGGCAACTCTGCTATGAATTTCATATACCACAGAACAAAAGCTCGTTTTAAATTGAAAGTTTAATTTAACAAATATGTAATTGGCACTAAAATATTGTACTAGGCACTAAAATATTACAAATTATTAAATAATGTTTTTAGTATAAAACAGGCGTATCTAACTTGCTGTTTATACGCTGGAAATTACAGTACAAGAAAGTGGCATATTTTCCAAGTCTCCTCTCGAGTTTGGCGAAAGACGTGACACCATTACTTAAATTTAACAGTATTTTATATTCATTTTCTATGATGAAATTTATTGGAACTTACTGTATTAAAAATAATGCTGTAAATTCTTCTAGCAAGACAGAGAAGGTGGGCAATTATAAAGTAATAGTCATACCATACGAAACCTATCGTTTGGCAAAGGTAAAAATGCTATATTGTGCTTTAATATAGTTAAATATCTTTTCTTATTAACAGATATGTGTAGATTGAGAAATAAGTAGTGTTGGCAGAACTCGAAGTCTCCGCCCTTTTTTTAGGAAATTTTCAGCGAGAAATAATGTTTCCCTTTTTTGCTACCACTAATTGTACCCCTGTAAAAGAGTGTGTACCCCTGTATATTGTCTATAAACAATATGCACTATAAACAGTACTGTTTACTTAAATTTAGTCTTAAATGAAAAACAGCTAACACAAAATGAATTACAATTCCAACAATTTCAAAATATAGCCCCAATATATCCATAATATAATAAAGTTCAATGTGCTTTTCAATTAATCTAAAACAGGCTTAGGAACACTTTTGACATAAAAATCTGTGTAAGGGGGTACCACCCCCCTCAACCCCCGTTCGATTATAATGCCTATATTTATTTAAAAAGAAAAGACAAGGCTGTTATTAATATGTCTTCAAACTGGACAGTTTTGATCGAATTTTTAAGTGGTAACCTTTAGAATACCAAATTTTAATTTTCCACAGTTATTATTTTTTAAGTTATGCTGATAATACATACAAATCAACCGCTAAATATTGGATTTTTGTATTCAGGAAACCTCAAAGCGTGATACTATACAAAAAAAAAAATAGAAATGAAAACAAAGCTTCAAAAAATAGTTTGTTTAATGCATGGGTATGAAAAACGAATTTTCTTTTTTCTGAGTAGTATTTCGACATAGTGAAAAGCATCAAAGCACTTTCATCAATAACATATAATAGAAAAGAGCGTTTAGCTTAATTTTGGTGAGCCCTGTATACTTAAATTTAGTCTTTAATGAAAAAGAGCTAACACAAAATGAATTACAATTTCAACAATTTCCAAGTATAGCCCTAATATATCCAAATACTTTCTGTAACCCTGTAAACGGTTGATGAATGATTTCCACACCATAATATGCGGATTACATGCTTTTACGTAAATAAAAAAAAAATATATATATATTTATTTAATTTGGTGTAGTGCAGCCTGTAGATATTAAACTGTATTTATCTGTAATTTCCTCATAGGCGTAATATATTTGAATTCTCTTGGGTGCCCCTGTACACCATTTGCTTGATCTCAACGAAAAGTTTAGTGTAGCATCCCTATATCATGTATATTTAGTATACTGAGTTTCTACTTTCTACTATTTTTTTTTTGTTCTGTATATATACTATAACACCCAGACACAACCACACACACAGACCAACTGCTAAAAACATAAATTTCGGATTCAGGGGATCTCAAAACGTGTAAATATAACAAAATCTCGATTTCGAAAATTTGATCCAAAAACAATACTTTCTCTACCATGTATATGGGTAAGAGAAAGTAAAAAATCTCTGAATAAGATTTTTAGTATCCAAATTTTTGCTTTCTGGGAACCTTGTAATCACCAGATATACACAGATATAAAATAAATAAATAAAAATAGATTAATAAATAAATAAATTAATTAATTAAGTTTTCTTATTTTGACAAGGAAATTCTGTGTATTATAAGACGAAAGTAATTGTTAAAAATTAATCGCGAGAGTGTGCCTTAATCAAGACTTTTTACAGTTTTTTAAAAATAATTAAGTGTTGAAATAAGGCCGATAGAATAATTAAAAACGTGATTCTAACAAGATTTCATAAGGTCTTATATCACAAAAAATTAGAAGAAATTAAACAAAAACATATTATTGAATTGAATTTTCTGAGTATTTTTAAGTAACATAATTGTTTTAAGAAAAGAAAATCTTTATTCGCAGAAACCTTAATGAGATTGAGAATGTACAATAACAAATCAAATTAAATGAAAGTTATGAAACTACTAATAAGTTAATGAGATTTGAATGGAAATTTTTATAGAAAATATATTATGTGGAATGTGTTTATAACGCTTTAAAGAAATATTTTAACCACTAAAGAGAAATAAATAATACAGTATTGAGAATTAATAAATATAGTAATAAATAAGTAAATTCAATAATTGCATCATTTTTTTTTTTTTTTTTTTAATGCTGTACTCCGGTATAGTGAACTTGTAACAAAATTTTGCAATGAATTCCAAAATTACTTCTATACAAAATCTGGTTATCTTCAACTATACACAATGAGTAGGAAAATTTTATTTTTTCTGAAAATAAATAGTATTTTCTTGTCAGAAATACATTTATGATTTTAATAATTTAAATTGTGACATTGAAATTTTTATTTAGTTTGTTTGTAATTTAGAATTCTTCTTACAGAGCTGTCCTCATTTTAAATTTTTAAATCAGAATTGATACCAGTAATTTTAAATGAAATGTGTTATATATATATTTTTGACGATTAATATTATCGAAAACAGCTATAATTTTTTTCCGGTTTGAAGTCTCCTTTGAAAAACGGGAGACTTGGTACCTATGTTCTTATAACGTATTTTTTTTTTTTAAATCATGACCGCAAAATTATTTTTCATTGTTATTTGCAAATATTTTGCAGTAATTTAATTGAGAAGTTAAGAAAGGAACAGTGGATTTTCATAGGATTTTAAAAGTGTATTAAATATACGAAAACGTCTAATTTATTTCTAAATACTGACCATATTTTTTTGTTTGCCAGTTTTTAACAGTATTCTCTCAAAAATTCTTATAACCCTTTTTGCGCAAAGTCATTTTTTACATTAAAACAAATTATAATAATTATAAATTTATAATTGACTAATCTGCAACACTACAATCAATTCAGAGGCTTTCGCTAATTTTATAATAATCCTCCAAATTTCGTGATCTATAATTTATTTACCTATAAGATCACTTCGTTCAATTTTCATATATATAGGCTTCACAACAAAGAATTACAGTGTGCTGAAAAAAAAAAACGACTGATTCTTATGTACAATGACCTCCTGAATCCGAATATGACTACCATTTTGCAAAGTTACCCACCTTTTTCTCGGGACACCACGCCCACCCCACA
Source organism: Salticus scenicus (assembly GCA_963930645.1). Classification (NCBI taxonomy): domain Eukaryota; kingdom Metazoa; phylum Arthropoda; class Arachnida; order Araneae; family Salticidae; genus Salticus; species Salticus scenicus. Next base: position 104,988,495 of record OZ005648.1, read on the forward strand.
ATTTTTACACTCTTTGGTAATTTTATAGCCATGAATTTGATATGGAGAATGAAAAAGAATTAATTTAACATTTAAAAACAAATAAAAATATATAATGTTTTATAAATAATATTAATATTAGATTTTTTAAAAAATGTAAGAAATGTAATGCATACTTTCAGTGGCAAATCCCCCACCCCCTAACTTTTCCCTTTGCCTCAAATGTTCATGTATTAGAATTTTCCCACTCTGTAGCCCCTTTAGAAGATATTTAACAGTTAAAATAATCTCCCCCTCCCCTCTAAAAATCAAATTTATAGCCATAAAATTACCGAAAAGTGGTAAGATTTGGCGGCCGTTCCTAAAAATCTGTGGGCGATAGGTCAAAATGGACATTCTATTCGGATACAGGATGTCATTTTACATTAGAATTTGCTACATTTACTCTCAAATGTCAAAGTTTCATTACGTTCACCGCCTATTGTTAGTAAATAGTAAAGAAAAAGAAAAAAAATGGTTTTATCCGTTTACAGAATGTTTTGACGTTTTTAGATGTTTTGTGGAGTTAGGAATCCGAAAGTTACAGAGCTAATGTAGTGTCCGTTTGTAGGCTAGTTAGTTTGAGCTTTAGTTAGCTTGAGTAAACATTGTCTCAAGAACAAATGTTGTTAAAGTGAATGGCCCAATTTTAAAATACCGTTAATGCTACTGACAAGAACCGTATGGACATGACACATTCTAATTTGAAAACTTTGTAAGTTATATGAAATTCACGATTTTCTTAAAACATTGCATGCGGAAAAATTAATCCCCCCCCCCCTGATCTGTCATAAGAGCGCAGTTCAGAGAAAAGTACGTTATTTTACTTTATTTTTATTTTATTTATTTATTTTGAAAATATAGCCCTGCCACATATTTTAACACTTTGTTATTGGTGTATTTTTCCTCAATTATAATCTCCGTTCTTTGGCGTTTCTTACGATGGGTTGGTTTAACGTCGCACAAGTTCTGCGCAATGGGCAATTGGCGACAGTCTAGGACTCACACCTAGGAATGGTCCGGAGACATGACATGGCAATTTTGATCCTTCATGAAGGGGATGGCTCCACCGCTTTAGGCGTTTTTACGAAAAAACACTGGCTACACGCATAAGTTCGAAGCTAAATAGAGCAAAATGCAGTACGTAAACATTGTAGAATCGGGCAAAATTTCACTTGTGTGCACTCTGAGTAATACTTTTATCGCAAAGATGTCAGCTCAAATTTTATCAACATCTTTATATATGAATATTACTTCCAACAATTCATAAATTAATCGAAATTTTAAGATTTTCTTAAAATAACAAAATAGGTACAAAATAGGACAATATTTTACATTAACTTGCATTATGGAAATTATTGTAATGGAAATAGTATAGAACTGTATGGAAACTATAATAAAAAAACAATCCTGATAAAATTAATCAGCAAATTAGGATAATCTAAATGTATACGAATCGGAGTTTTAGGTAGTGTACTAGACGAAGCATTTCATTCTGCACTGTTTAGAATGAGTGGAAGAGTTCGTTTCGTTTCCCTTAACATAAATATAGAATGCTCTACAGCAGAATTTTTTGAGGGCATTTAGTTCATAGAAAAACTGAGCAGGGATTCACTCATGCCAACTAGTTTTAAAATATTTTCATTAATAGAGTGTTTCATAAACATTCGTTTGAAATGCTTTAAGTTAAAAGAATTTGAAAAACTTACATTACCTCTAACGTTTACACAATAACCTATAGACTTCCTTCCGTCGATAACGGATATATCCGCATAGCTGCCAGCTTGTATGTACGGTTTTTTGCTACCGGAAATTTTAAATGGAAGTTTTTATAAATTTTTTTGAAGTTTTCAACGATAAAATAAGGTGAAAATGTGTACTTAGAGAAAATGGGGTGAAGAAAACGTACAATTTGGCATCTATGTATCCGTTCACAGAATTGTTGTTTTTTCTGCAATACACTTATAATTTAAAATTACATAATTAACACATTCGCTGCCACTGACGCTCTGGCGCGTCAGCATGTTGCTACCTCGTATGCCGTCGCCGTTCTTGGACGACGATCGAATATGATAAGTTATATGCGTTATTTTTAGAGCGGCTGTGGAGGTTGAACGAAGAGGTTTTTGAAGCATGTTAGTGAAGCATTATTTTTATATTTTATGTGCTTGGTTTTTAAATTTTGTGTTTAATTTTTTTATGTCCGTTTTTAGAAATGGCGGACATTACTGGACCTTCATAGCCCAAGAAAAGGAAAGTAAATAAAAAATTGACAGAAGCCGAAATATCAGAATTATTAGAAAAGAGTGATCTTTCTGATTATGACAGCACAAGCAATGAAGATTACGGTTGGGATTCTATGAGCGAATCGGAAGGAGAGAGTGATGTTGCGGTGGGCACCGTAGAATTGTCGGATTCTGACACAGAAGTCGCAACTCAACAATTTCCGGCAATCGGAAATAACAGTCTTCTTAACTTGAAAACGGATTCAAGTTGTATGATAAGTCATACATTTACAAAAAGTGAGTCCTTGCTAATACAGGCAACTGAAAGTACTCCTGTCGGATATTTTCGCATTTTCCTCACCGAAGGATTTCTTGAAAAAATACTCGAAGAAACAAATCGATACGCATTCGAAATACAACGTAGCAATAAATCGAAAGAAAAGTCACGAATAACTTCTTGGAAAAATTTAAAAGTGGATGAATTTTTAGTTTTTCTAGGAGCAGTCTTGCAAATGGGGAACGACTAAATAGACTTCAGGATTATTGGAAGTAGGACCCATTATTCCATAATGCATGCATTGCAAATAGCATTAGCCGAAATCGGTTTTTATTAATTTTACGTGCATTGCATTTTGCAAAAAATAGTGCACCTGGAGAACCTCAACCTACGGACAGGTTATGAAAAATACGCCCTGTAATTGATTTTTTTAACGAAAGAATGTGCGAGATATATTATCCTAATAGAGAACTTTCATTGGATGAATCTATGGTCCTGTGGCGAGGTAGATTATTGTTTCGCCAATAGATAAAAAATAAAAAAACATAAGTGCGGTATAAAACTGTATACTTTGAGTACATCAAGGGGAATAGTGCAAAAAATTGCCGTTTATACTGGTTTATTAGACGACTGTGGAGGACAAAACCATACACAAAAAATTGTTTTGCATTTGCTAAATGAAAAATTAAATGTCGGTCACCATGTTTTCATGGACAATTATTATAATAGCTTTGACTTGGCCAAGTTACTGTTAGGTAAAAAGACACACTGCACAGGTACATTTAGAGCCACTCGGAAAAACACTCCAAAAGATGTTCAAACTACTAAATTGCGAAAAGGCGATACCGTTGAAAAGTATTGCCAGGGAATAAGATCGGAAAATGGAAAGATAAACGTGAAGTGTATTACATTTCCACGGAATACAAAAAAGAAATGGTTGAGATTTTAAATAAAAGAAATTAAATAAAGCAGCCTTTGCCAATCATCAATTATAATAAGTTTATGTGTGGTGTAGATAGGAAAGATCAAATGCTGTCGTATTATCCCTCGGAGAGAAAAATACTACGCTGGTATAAAAAATTTTTCTTTCATATTATTGAAGAATTTTTAACAAATTCACACGCCCTTTAAAATAAATTTTCTGGAAGTAAAATATCACTTTACGACTACCGATTGAGTGTTATAAAATCACTTTTGCCATCAACAGATGAACAAAAGCCGACTCCAAAGAATCTAAAACATACTCTTGAGAAAAGAGAACTTGTACCTGGCAAAACCAAAATATAAAGAAAAGGGCGTAAATCTTGTTCCTCTCAAGGCAAACGTACGGACACTACGTATGAGTGCCCAGACTGTCCAGACAAACCAGGATATTGCTTGAACTGCTGTGAAATATATCATAAGTGATAATATATTGATGCAGTACTGTTCTACACAAATAACAATTTGTTTGTATTCTTTTTATTATTTTCTACTATGTTGATTATGTACTATATAATATTTGTTACGTTTTATAATGTTCAGAGTTGAGCGTTCGACCAGCAGGTATATGAGTATTTTTTATAATTTTTATTTTGCTGCAACATTTTGAAATAGTAGTAATAATTCAACAATGCAAATATCTGTATTTTGTACTAGTTATTTGAAAATATTTTTTGACATTTTTTTCATAAATTTGGCTTCTTTTTGTCCAATTTTACTTTTTATTTCTTTTTAACTGTGACTTTATGCAATGCGTCAATAATTTCGCAGAAACATTTTCACGCGCCTTAGGGCCTTATTCACCAACTTCTTAACACTCGGATTAAACCTCGGATCAGTGGTAATCGCTCGATCATACAAAAATCGGTATTCTCCAACAAAAATCCGCGGCAGATGTGTAGAACAGAGGTTCACTGGTGTTTGTTTACATTTTGGCGATATTATCCGTGCGCCAACGAACCAAGGAAATGAATTTATCTTATGGCAACCTTACAAAACGTTTGTTTACGTTCGAAATGAAAGAAATATTAATGCAGACGACTATTTAACATAATTAAATAGAATTATCGAAGAAATTTCATAAAATGGCGATGGTTAATTAACTTTTTAACTACAATATTTTAATAAATAGGCAAATACTTAACAAAATGCATGTTTTGTCATTAAGTTTTAAGAGCAAATTAATTTCAACAACACAATAAATGTAATTAAATAAATGAAAATTGAGAATAAAAATATAACTTTAAAAGTAATTAAAAAAGCATGAAAACTTACAATATATGCAACATGAATTTTATTTATTTATTTTTTTTTTTTTTTTTTTTTTTTCCCATTTTGAAATTTCTGTTGACTCCATAATACGTAAATCACATATCAAATATTTCACTTCGCGCTCAGTTAATTCGTAACATTCGAGGATTCTAAAACCGCATTCAAATGAATCGAAACACATCGGTATAAAAATTATGAGAATATACAAATAAAATAAAAAACATATTTTCAAGTTATCAAATGATACGCTTTCATTTCTCCAGACACATATCGCTTCGAATTTTTCATTAACACTTACATTTCAGCGGAGGGAAAAATTTCCTAGTTTTCATAAACTTGACCAACAAGTGATTGAGTGAGTGAGTTTTACGTCGAATTAGTGCTACGTTGTGGGCAATGAGTACGGCAACCAAATATCCCCATTTTCTACAAACAACGTTAACTTTATTCGCATTATTATAATTAAAAAAAAATTATAGAAAGTAAACTATTTATCATTCAAATTTTACTTTTAGTGCTTATTAATTCAAAATGAAAAAAAAAAAAAATACATGCATAATTAGTTAATTGTAGCAATTTAAAGCTTCTCTGTTTTAAAAGTTCACGGATCCGGCCACTGTAAAGACGGAGGATGAATTGGGACATACCCCTAAGGTATATGAACCAACAAAGAAACATGGCTGTATAAAGTTATGAATCTGAAAACGCACGTAACTCGGCTCCGCGGCAATCACTGTCGCGCATGTTAAAACCAAAAAAAAAAAACATCACTGGACACCCCTAACTCGCTGTGCATGAATATGAAAATGCACGTAACTCGGCTCCGCGGCAATCACTATCGCGCATGTTAAGACCAAAATTTCCCATAATGTAGCTCTAGTGCAACGTAAAATGTGCTCGAAACAAATGAACCAATCAAATATCGCCTAATTTCCCATAATGTAGCTCTAGTGCAACGTAAAATATACTCAAAACAAATGAACCAATTAAATATAGCCTAAATACCCATAATGTAGCTCTAGTGCAATGTAAAATACACTCAAATCAATAAAAAAGAAATGAACCAATCAAATATCGCCTAATTTCCTGTAATGTAGCTCTAGTGCAACGTAAAATATACTCAAAAGAAATGAACCAATTAAATATAGCCTAATTACCCATAATGTAGCTCTAGTGCAATGTAAAATATACTCAAATCAATAAAAAACAAATGAACCAATCAAATCTCTCCATACTGCGTCATAATAGAATTGTAAAGTTATGTTTACAAGGATAGGCAGTTTCTCGCTACGGAAGTTCGCCAAGCAGAAAGTAAACCTCTGTTCTACGGATCAACCAAATCCGCTGTTCACCGGCTACTTTAATTCTCGGATTTGCTGATCCATGGTTTAATCCGAGTGTTAAGAAGTTGGTGAGTAAGGCCCTTAGAATGTCAGTGGCACACGGATGATAAGTTGAACGTGATGTGCCACTGACGCCCTAGTGCGTCGGAATTTTTTTTTTTTTTTTACACTAAACAGGAAAATAAACGGTTTTCCGGTTTTCTGGTTTTACTAATAAAATATAAGGAATGTTTTTAATCATTAAAACGCTGTTTTGTAATTCGGCTTCTGAGGATGGATATATCAATTTTAGTGTCAGCGAACGTGTTAAAATATTTTTGCTTGCATTAATGTGTAAATGTTATATATAATATTCATAATGTTTACCTTAACATACATAGTTAAAATTAAAAACTACTGAAAGTTTAAAATTAGAAAGCGTTTCACGTGTACACATATTATATAAAATAGTATAAAATCACTTTTAAAAACACGTATATAAAAATATCTTTATTAAAACCAGACACAAAGCAATTAAGCAAGCACTATTATCGAAATAGCATCATCAGGTGTTCTTAAGTAACATAGTAGCAAACAATATATTATTGAAAAGTTCAATACGGTTAAAGTTAAAAAAAAAAAAGAAGAAGAAGAAAAATGTCAGTCCACAAAAGGTCGCACAGGAACTACATGGCAAAACACTTGAAAAAAAAAAAAAAAAAAAAAAAACGATTTCAATAGAGTTTTCAATAATCTTACGAGCACAACGTGTGCCATAATTTAAGAAGAGATGCAGCATCCTTAGAGTTAATATCTTTATTGTACTTGATAATTTTTATTGCTTCTGTCATTAGAAGGTCTTAAAAGTCACGAGGGGCTGAAATTACTTCTGACTGGGTCCACAGAGGAATAGCTTCAGGGTGCTCGTAAAGAAATTCAACTAGAATAGAGCTTTTTTTCTGTTTAACATTTCGAATGTGTTCATTTATTCTTTCTTTAAGCGTGCGTTGTGTTTGCCCAATGTACTAAAAAATTCATCATTATATTTAATAGGGATTTTATAAACCCCACCAGTAGGTTTGTTGATATCGCGGTCGTTAACTACAAAGTTTTTAATAGTACAGGGGGAGGAGAAAGGGATGAGTAGATTAAATTTACGTAGAATAAAGTGCTTAAAATTTTTAAATTCATTTCAGAACGGTAGACTTAGTATGTTTAACTTTAGGAATTTGGTTAATACTAGTATTATTATAGATTTTATTTTTTACCCTATTGATAATTTTTAAAATAGTGTTTTTACTATAGCCAGCGTTAATACCTAAGTGAATAAGTTTATTGATTTCTTTATTTTCGTTAAACTGAAAATAAGTATAAATAATGGCACGAAAAATATAACAGCGAAAAAAAGCTATTTTAAATTCATTAGGGTGAGCTGAAGAAACAGGGATGGGGGAAGGGATAAAAGAGTCTTTGTAATAAGCGTCGAACCAAATAGTAGAGTTATCTTCGTTACGGTGAATAGCTAAGTCCAAAAAGAACAGAGTACGGTTAACTTCAGATTCAAATGTAAATTTAATAGAGTTGAATTGTTTATTGAGAATATGAATAAAATTAAGGAGAGAGTTTTTAGAGAAAGGCCAAGAAATAAAAATGCTATCCACATAGCGTAAATATAAGGTGGGTTTAAGGGTAACTGAAGCAAACGCACGTTCTTCTAAATCAATTAATACAATATCTGCAAGCAAAGAACTAAGGGGGGAGCCCATAGGGACACCAAAAGTTTGTTTATAAATAATACCATGAAATATAAAAACATTATTGGAATTAATTAAATTGAAAGCTTCTAAAATGAAATTAAGAAATGGAGCAAGGACGGGATTGTTTTACATTTATTCGCAATAATATTGTAGACCTCATTTAATGGAATATTGGGAAAGAGAGAAATTATATCTAAATTAAAAAAAAATTACGAGTACGGTTTAGTTTTGTATTTACAATTCTAGTTTTAACATCGAAACCTGAATTCAAAATACGTGGATTACAACTTATAGTACTTATAATCTACTTTAAGTAGATTAGCTAAAAGGTTTTCAAGAAAATACGTAGGGCTATTACGTTTTGAAACAATTGGGTGAGAATTCTAGTTAACTAGAATTCTGGGTCAAGAAACTTCAACTTACTAACTCTTAAAAAACTTAAAACTAACAAAATTTTCGTATTCTTCAAGCTGATAAATCTAAACAATTAGTTGCTTTAAACAATTCTGATTTTAATACTAAAGCTCTTGAAGCGATCAATGATTTAAAGTGTATTACTGTTACCTCTTATCCAATTGACAATTTAACTCGTAAAACTCAAAAATTAATTAACTCTTATAAACAGTTAATTTCACCATATAATATGAAAACCCCTCTTTATCCTGATATTCCTAAATTGTTTTTTAAAATTAAAACGCATAAAAATAACCTTCCTTTTCGCCCAATTGTTTCAAAACGTAATAGCCCTACGTATTTTCTTGAAAAATTTTAGCATCTACTTAAACCTATTATAAGTGTAATCCACGTATTGTGAATTCAGGTTTCGATGTTAAAACTAGAATTGTAAATACAAAACTAAACCGTACTGATAAATTTTTTAGTTTAGATATAATTTCTCTCTTTCCCAATTTTCCGTTAGATGAGGTCTACAGTATTATTGCTAATGAATGTAAACACAATCCTGTCCTTGCTCCATTTCTTAATTTCATTTTAGAAGCTTTCAATTTAATTAATTCCAATAATGTTTTTATGTTTAATGGTATTATTTATAAACAAACTTTTGGTGCCCCTATGGGCTCCCCCCCCCCTTAGTCCTTTGCTTGCAGATATTCTATTAATTGATTTAGAAGAACGTGCGTTTGCTTCAGTTACCCTTAAACCCACCTTATATTTACGCTATGTGGATGACATTTTTATTTCTTGGCCTTTCTCTAAAAATTCTCTCATTCACTTTATTGATATTCTCAATAAACAATTCCCCTCTATTAAATTTACATTTGAATCTGAAGTTAACCATACTATGTCCTTTTTGGACTTAGCTATTCATCGTAACTCTACTATTTGGTTCGACGTTTATTACAAAGACTCTTTTATCCCTTCCCCCATCCCTGTTTCTTCTCACCCTAATGAATTTAAAATAGCTTTTTTTTCGCTCTTATATTTTCGTGTCATTAATTATACTTCTTTTCAGTTTAACGAAAATAAAGAAATCAATAAAATTATTCACTTAGGTATTAACGCTGGCTATAGTAAAAACACTATTTTAAAAATTATCAATAGGGTCAAAAATAAAATCTATAATAATACTAGTATTAACCAAATTCCTAAAATTAAATCTACCAATAGTCTACCTTTCTGTAATGAATTTTAAATTTTTAAGCACTTTATTCTACGTAAATTTAATCTACTCATTCCTTTTTCCTCCCCCTGTACTATTAAAAACTTAGTGGTTAATGACCGTGATATCAACAAATAGTCCGGTCAAATTAGACCAAAAAATAAGAGTGAAGATACGTAAATTTACAACAAGCTGATAATCAGTAAAATTGTTCAAAATATAATTATAAATAACATTTTGAAATTCCCCACCATTCCGGTGTATGAAAAAAATTTTACTCAAGGTCAAAGGTAAAAAAAAATTAGTTTTTCGTGATTTTCAGCAAAACGGTAAGTTTTATCATAAAAATACCTTAGACAAAAATTGTAGATCATAAAATTATCTACAAAAAATGTATCAATACTTTTTTTCCTACGAGCCACCGTTTCTGAGATATTACGATCCAAAAAGTTGTAAAAATTTGTAATGGTCATAATATGCATGAGTACGCCACGTATATATATCTCTAGAGTTTTTATATATGTTAAACTTTTTTTCTATCGGTCATTGTAACTTACACTTAAAATATAAAATATAAATAAGTTATAACTATAAGAATATCAGGTAAAATGGAACCCAGTCCCTTCATTTATACACCAGTGTAACCTCGAGACAACATCTGTCCCCTGTTCAATTGTGGGCGTGGCTACTGCTTAGCCAAGGATTAATGACGGGTCCAACCATGACAGTTCCAACCAGTCAACAGAAATTTCTTACAAATACTCACAACAAATCTCGGTTCATTTCAATGCTGAAAGAAAATTTTACTGCTGAAAATATATTGGTAAAACAAGCTAATAATGATGCTCATGTACTGATTATTGAAACAGCAATAGAGCAATTCAATGTGACAAATATAACTGTTGTTGGTGGTGAAGATGTAGACATACTCGTATTACTCACTGCTCGAACTCCAACTGCAAAAACTATTTTCTTCTTAAAACCAGGAAAAGCTCAACATCAATCGGAAATATATTCTTCAAAAAAGTTTATCTACTTTTGCAAAGAGTCAAAATCATGTACTATTTTTACACGCAATAATTGGCTGTGATACGACATCTGCATTTTAAAGGAGATGTAAAACAACAGTTTTCAAAACGTTTGAAAAACAAGATATAGTTCATTGTGCTCAAGTTTTTAAAAACAGTAATTCAACTCAACAAGAAGTCATCACCAACGGCATTCGCTTTCTTCTTTCTATGCACGGAGCTCCTAAAAATCTACCTGCTTAGATAAGTATCGATATGCATGTTTCGTTAAAAATACTCAAAATAAAAAACAAGTTCAATTAGCTTGTCTTCCTCCAACCGCAGATGCTGCTCATCAACATCTTTTTCGGGTATATTATCAAGTTCAAGTGTGGCTTGGTTATCAGCTAGACCCTACAAAGTGGGGTTGGAAGTTGGTAAACAATACATTAGAACCAGTTCAAACTTTACTCCCACCTGCGCCGGAAAAACTGCTGAACACAATTTTTTGCAACTGCAAAAAGGGATGCAGCGCTAAATGTGGTTGCAAAAAAGTTGGACTGTTTTGTTCTCTGGCATGTATAAATATTGTCAAGGCCGGTCGTGTTCTAATGTTGAATCACCAACAGTGGAGGATTCGTTTGATTCTAACGAGATGACATGCGATACGTCGCTATTAACGCAATTTACTTGCTCTCAAAATGAAGATGAAGAAGAGGAGGAAGAAGAACAAGAACAAGAACAAGAACCAGAAGAAGATAAAGAAGAAGAACAAGAAGAATTTGAATCAGACGAATAAGCTTCATTACTTTTTTTTAATTGACATCGCTTTTATTTATTACAATCTTTGCTAATTTCCGTTATTTTGCAATAGTTACAAATTAAACAGGATCATAATTGACTCGTGGAATAGGCCTACTGGGGTAACCACGTTAAAAAAAAAACGCGCTAAGTACACTACCTCATAGGTGGCGTGGAAACGTGTGCATATTATGACGATTACAACTTTTACAACCTTTTGGATCGTAATATCTCAGAAACGGTGGCTCGTAGGAAAAAAAGTATTGATACATTTTTTGTAGGTAATTTTATGATCTACAATTTTTGTCTGAGGTATTTTTATGATAAAACTTACCGTTTTGCTGAAAGTCGCGAAAAACTAATTTTTTTTACCTTTGACCTTGAGTAAAATTTTTTTCATACACCGGAATGGTGGGGAATTTCAAAATTTTATTTATAATTATATTTTGAACAATTTTACTGATTATCAGTTTGTTGTAACTTTACGTATCACCGAATGTCTAGATTGACCGGACTAAAACCTATTGGTGGGGTTTATAAAATCCCTATTAAATATAATGATGAACTTTTTTACTACATTGGGAAAACACGGCGCACGCTTAAAGCAAGAATAAATGAACACATTCGAAATGTTAAACAGAAAAAAAGCTCTATTCTAGTTGAATTTCTTTACGAACACCCTGAAGCTATTCCTCTGTGGACCCAGTTCGAAGTAATTTCAGCCCCTCGTGACTTTCAAGACCTTCTAATGACAGAAACAACAAATATTATCAAGTACAATAAAGTTATTAACTCTAAGGATGCTGCATCTCTTCATAAAATATGGCACAGGTTGTGCTCGTAAGATTATTGAAAATTCTATTGAAATCCATTTTTTTTTTCAATTTTTTTGCCATATAGTTCCTGTGCGACCTTTCGTGGACTGAACTTTTTCTTCTTCTTTTTTTTTTTTAGCTGTATTGAACTTCTCAATTATATATTGCTGTTTCTTAAGAACACCTGATGATGCTATTTTGATAATAGCGAAAAGCTTTGTGTCTGGTTTTAATAAAGATATTTTTTTATACGTGTTTTTAAATGTGATTTTACACTATTTTTTTTAAGATACATAGTTATATTTTTTATGATAAGATGATTTAACCTTCGTTTTTATACATTATGTGCAGCGAAAACAACATTAATATTCTGCTCTTATCCAATGTGGTCATGTTGTTAATTTTAATTCAAATAAATTGACTATTTACTACGGCTTACCTAAATCGATAAGTTTAATGTTTTATATTCATTTATTTATTTATTATTTTGAATAAACACCGCTTTATCTAGGTGAAATCCACTGTTCATTTAAAATTTCACTAGCTTATTTACAAAAATTCGTAATTTCTTATTATGTTCAATGTATAAACATATTTGTAATTTTTAAAAAGTGTGTAGAAACATATTCAATCATTTTATAAAAAATAAATTAGTAATGGAGTGAATGCTTAGAAATTAGACATATGCCTTTTTTTATGATTGCTTTTGATTTATTTCCATTTCTATATTTATTTTTAAATTTATTACATTTTTCTTTTTCTTTTATTCTTATTTTTATCACACTAGTGTTTATGTTTATATTCGGTTTTATTTGTTTTGACTCATCACCGAACTCTGACTTGTACGTTGCCGCACTCATGCCTACATTGTTAGCCCAAAGAAGGGTCATGCTTCATTCCGACATGAAGCAATTGTTACGATTGTTTTTGCATTTTATGGTGTTCATTCAAAGTTTTATACTTATTAACTAATTAGCTTTCTTTTTTTAGTTATTTTCCCAAACTCTTCAGCACAAAAATGTTCAAAACACTAAACCTAAATTTCGCTTGGTTTGAAATCTTCTCGTTTCAACTTTAAAGAACCTTTACGTTAATTTATTTAATTTTATTGAAATTTAGGCGATTGCAATCCTTACTTTTATTTATTTATTTATTGAGAAGGCTGCTATTTTTTGTTTGCATTCAGTTCTATCGCTTCGGTTTAAGCAGCCAACGGTTGCAGAAAGCATGAACATACTAAAAACACATTGAAACTAAACAGATATACAATAAATTTCCTATGGCTAACATTGGCACTCAAGAGGTAACGAGAGGTATAAATAAGAGTTAACCAGAGATGTGATATTTGTCATCTTTCCTTTCCTAAATAATATCCAATTTTGTACTCTGGGCACGATCTCCAAAAAAATGCGCTGTCTTAAATGGGTTAAAGAATAAAAATAATTCCATGGAAATGAAGTGTCAGTCATACATAAGAAGATTTCCGGTTCCACCAGTATTTTCCAATGACAATCACTACCTCATCTCATTTAACCACGAAAAACATGTCTTAATTATACGATATACATTTCTGTTTAGTAATAATGGTAGGAAATCCCATTCTTCAGTATGACTATCACGTTCGGCTGTGTCATTATTCATAAATGAAGGAAAAAGGAAAAAACTCACAGAAATGTAAAATATTCATTTTGATAACGTGTAATGATTAATATTTTAATTATATCATACATATTCTATATTTTAAATTACATTCATTTTTTCAAACATTATTTGCTTTTTAACGTATTTTATTACACGTTTCACTCCAATACTGTTTCCCTTTATTACAAGTAATTGCTTTGTCAAATACGCCCATTCATTTATAAGACCTCCTTCTAAGGGTTTATAAAGCTTTCCATTAATTGGATATGACATATGACCTCTAGACAAACGCCATCACTCATGAAAGCGTCTGTAGTATTTACGAGAAATATAAGATAATAAACACTCTTATTACATTATTATTAATGACTTAAAAGCGCAAGCTGCGGTTCTAATTCATAAAGAAAATCATATATTTCTTTTAATGATACAAAAGAGTTACAAATAAAGTGGCTAATTAAATTAGATTAAAAATTTAAATGAAAGAACTTTTTTATGTTTCACTGAGCACTTTATTTATTACTCATCCCCAAAAATTTAAGTGAAATTAAAAATAAGCGTTAAAAATAAAGAAACGCATGTATGAAAAAAAAAAAACATTCAGATACTAAATAGTTCTGGAATATTTTTAACTACTCAAAGTATTTGCTCATCTAATATATATATACATACATATAAATATGTATATACAGTCGTTAACAAAAGTCTCCGAACACTAGCAAAAATTCCTACATAAAAAGTACACTTAATACAGTTTTGTTAAATAAATCCTTGTCGAATCCTGTTCTTAGTCAGTCTAAAAACAGGATTCGAAAAGGATTTATTTAACAAAACTGCATTAAGTGTACTTTTTTTATATAGGAATTTTTGCTAGTGTTCGGAGACTTTTGTTACCGACTGTATATATATATAAAAGTAAAAACTCAAAACATTTTACATTATAAAAACATTAGAATATTTACATATTCGAAATTATTCGAAAATTTTGAGTTGTTTCTAATAATAATGTTAAAGTATTAGAAAAGAAAAAATATATAAAATATAAATCAGAAATTGTCTGCTAATATAAGAATACTTATATACTTCTATTTCATGATATATATATATTTTTTTATAATATAATTAAAAATATATTTATTATAATTAATTTTTTTTTGCCCACAATTAAATTCATTATTTTTGAGTTCTATTGAATAAAGTTAAAAATAAAAAATTATATTAGTAATAATATTACCATATATTTCATATATTAACTTAATTAAAGCTTTTAGCTGCTTAAATATTATATTTGAATTTTCACATTTCTATAAAATTCATACTTGAAATTAGGAGTATGTAAATTTGGATTTAAAGTATTTTAAAGGTAAAATTAAAACAAGAATAATAGATAAGTACAGTTCAGTATAATTGGATGCAAAATATAATACACTCTTCAAAAAAATTTTTGTCATAATATTTTTAGAAGTTTTCTGTTTATAATATCGTTTCTCGTGGATGAGAATTTTCTGTGTTTTTTGCTGCTATAGTAGACTACCATAAAACGCGGGGCATGATTGCAAGATGATTACTACAATTCTATTTTTTATCACCATTAATTTTATATCAGAACAACCGCTTTACACAAAATAAATTAAGTTGTGGTGTAATTGAACCAATATGCTTATACTCTGAAATTTTAATGTCATAAAATGAAATTGTAGTAAGACGTGTAGGCAGAATTCCCAACTATTATAATTTATTCACGAGTATTTTTAGCCTCTCTTTCTTTTCGCTCCAGAAATTTTGCAGATTATTTCTCTTTAATATGTTAAAACGATTAAATAAGAAGAAAATCATTTTCCAAAATTTCCGGTATGAAAAAGAAGCGGGGATAAAAATGCTCGTGAATAAATTATAAAAGTTGGGAACTCTGCACTTAGCTGAGCCAAAGGTGGCCATAGTTAAGCTTTCAGAATGTTTTATAATTTTCTGATGGTTGTATGTGGCTGTTTTTCTTTTTCTCTTTTTCGTAAAAGGTTACACTTACCTCTTATACATATCAAGTATAATTTTCTTTGTAAAATGTAATTTAGATATTTTTATAATACACTTTCCAAATTGTAACCTGTGAGTCACCTTTGGCGCATAGTGTTCCAAAGGTGGCCCATATATTGGACGCCCTTTTAAAAAGTGCTTCAGATGCTCTTTTTTTTTTTTTTTTTCGTTATTTTTCGGGTTTGTTTCTTATTCATCTTACCTTTTGACACAAAAAATCTTTCAACCACTTTTTGTGCAAAGTAGTACTTTTATTCTGAGATTCCTTGACTTCTTTCAGGAGATCTCTGGTATTCTCAATAGTGTGGAAATTGTTGGAGGATAAATCTGTACTGATAAGTATAAAGGATTTAAGTCCATATTCTTGATTTTTCAGGAGACGAAAAATAAAGTTAAACTAACTAAAATCTAATCAGAAGAATCAATTAGGAAAAATGGATGATATTGATTTATACCCTTTATACCGTTCAGTGATTGTTAACCTTCATTTAATAAAGGGAAAAAATGAATTAAATGTTTTATACAAAGATTAATGCTAAATTTCTGATTTGAATCTTTTTTTTACCAATAGATTTTCTCAAAGACTAAATGACATGGCTTTAAATCCTTTATACCAATCGATAGAGAATTGTTTTCTGGGTCTGACTATGTACTTAACTCAAAATCGGCATTTTTGGACTTAAATCCTTTATACTTATCAGTACAGAAATGATAAGAGGTTTTTCAAGATATTTAAGGAGAAATTTTAAAAGTTACTCTTGCTGCATTAATTTGCGTGTTTAACGTCTTTCACGGTTGCCCGACATCTAGGCCACCTTGAGAACATGCATATGGTCGCCATTGACTCGGCATTAAACTTTTAACCAGATAAAATTATTAGAAATGAGATCAATGTGGTTAAAGAAAAATAAATAAATTTTCAGAAAACACATCACACATTAAAGTTCTAATAACTTAAAACACATGTAAATTAAAATATCTTCTGCCTGGAAATTAGATCGACTACCCTTCTAAAATGAAATCCCTACATAGAATGGAGGTCGATCAAGATAATCTCGTCATATTCAGTCACATACTCTGGAGATGTATGATTTACAATTCACAAGCACCATTTTGTGATTAAAATTTAAATTAAACCTCTTTTAGGGGGTGGGCTGCCTTAGGAACACTGGACACCTTTGGCTCACCTACGAGTACCTTATTCGCCTAAAAACCCTGCTCTCATATGTTGTACAGGAATCTATTGTATTGTTTATTTCTATACGGAAATCTTTATGATGTTTTGTAGAATTTTTTTGTGATTAAACACGATAGACACTAAAAAAAAAAAAAAAAATAGTGGTAGAGAAATACTCGCAAATTTTCATCCCTGGTTTTTAAAGATTTTCTAATTGGTGCTCTGTATGAGAATTTTCAGACTTTACTAGCTTTAAGCACAAGAAAGCAAAAGTTTTCGTCTCAAGACGGAATTCTCACACCACTACTCTTTAAATATAATTTCTAACATATTGATTCACAATAAATTACAGTATAAATAATATATATATATATTTCTCTCCTGAAATATTGCTAGTAAATAATTAAAAAATTTGCTCCTCTACTTAAGACGCCACATCTCATACAATAAACTACAGCCAAATCCTATATTATTCCATAAGAAAATTTGTAAACAGAATAAATCATTACTCACTTTTTTTTTCTCTTTTGTTTCCAGATTCAGAAAATTCAAAACCTTAAATGCAAGCCTTGCTTTTTGGAAATCTGTTTTTTAAATATTTATATTTCAATTTGAAACTGTAAAATGATAAACATGAACCAGTAAATTTTTAAACAGTTTATTTTATTTTTTTATCTTTCGTCACACACACACGCTCCTATATATATATATATATATTCATATACTGGGTGGTTATAATTAAAGCTATTTTGTTTAAAGCTACGTAGATCCCATTCTATATTGCACGTACTTCATTGAAAAGCGTTTACCAAGCGCTATCAGCGTTTTACCAAGAAGAATTATGGAGGACCATGCAGAAAATATCTTTGCGTTAAAAATTAATAGTTTACCTTTCGACAGATAGATGGCGATTTTAGTATAATGTAGAAAGATGTTATGCAAATTTCGAGTGATTTAAAACCAGTAGTCAATGTTGTAAAATCATTCTTTACTATGCCTTTATGGGACGAGGATCGATCCTAACTGATCAAGTTGTTGAGATCGATAGCAATTTTTTAACTGCAAAGAACATCAACGCTTGAAAGGCTTACATGAAAGACCTCTGTCAAGCAAGGCTGGGGAGAGATGAATATTGAATTTTAAGAGACTGGAGAGCTGATGTACTATAAGGAAAATAATTAAAGCTAATTTCAGGAAGGAATTGTAATATTGCCGATGTCAAAAGAACGTCCGAATTCATTTTTATCAACAATTTTGACCAAAAGGAGGAAAACAAATTAACGATTTTTCGGCATCACAAAGTGGATCTTTTATTGATACAACTGATACAACTTTAGATACGATTACAGAAAATTTATCATTGTAGCAAAGCGAGAGGTAAATCGCATGAGCGATATGACATTTCTTTTGTCAAAGATTATCAGAGTCCGATCTCTTTTCGCCCACTGTATTATGTCTTCATCCTCAGTTTCATTTGAAATCCATTTCCGTCATCTTCCTCGTAGCACACCTAACTCTCTAGTCTCTTCTAATTAAATAATCATCTTTTACAAAACTTCTCTCCACAAAGGCTTTTTTCGTAAGACTTTCAAGCCTCGATATTCTCGCAGTGCAACTGCAAAACTAACACCGTTCTAAGAAAGCAACTTAATTAGTAAAAATCGATCTTTTGCCTCTAAATGCATAGTGAAGAAGGAATTTAAGACTTATTTATTTAGTATTTCTTTTTAACTCTCCAAATTTGCATAACGTCTTTTCTAGATTGCTTGAAAAGCACCATCTATCGACCGAAACTTAAATATTGGTTATTATTGGATATAGATCCATATAACGCATTTACTACCAAGTTTCAACGATATACGTCTACTAGAACTGAATATACATAGGTATAAACAGAGTAACTTTGATTACAACATCTCCATTACAACATCTCCGTCAGACTAAAGACACCCATAGACATCTCTCAGGGCTCTACAAATTTTATTGCGCTTATTAAAAATAAAATTATCTTATAACTCTTACATCTTATATATATAACTCTTACATCGTTTCTCTTACAACTTTTTGTGCTTACTTTACCATTTTCGACATTTTTATTACAAATTTGTAAGGATAATTGAAAATATAAAATTTTTAACAGTCTGAAAATCTCATGTGTTTATTTAGATTATGTTTTGCATTATTCAACAGTTACAGAAAATAAGAGTAATTTTTTCAACTAATTGCGTATTGAGCAAAATGACGTATTGACTCACTCGCATCGAATGATGAACAGTAGTTGCAAACAAATGCTATGGCTTTTCAATCAAAAAAAGAACTCAACTTGCAAAAGTGCGCGGCACTGTAATCAAACATATAACAATATATATTTTAAGATTTTCTAAAGATTTTCTTTTTCATGAAATAATTAGACGACTGAAAAAAAAATATTTATCGAGCATTAGAAAAACATTAACATTTAATACATACATAATAAAAATATTAATTTGTTTATTAATTATTGAGATACTTACAAAGAAAATACAAATTTTCCATTAAAAATAAAAAAGCTTCATCTGACATATACGTATCATTATCACCTTTAATAGTTCATTAAGACGACATAAGCGTTCGTAGATAACTAAGACTGATTATCAGATTATTATAACCACCCTTCATCACTGTCAAAGAGAATATGTTAAAGTGTCATAAGCAGTTGATTCATGAAGTAAATCACGTTAACTTTCTCCATAGATCTAAATGCATGATCTCTACTACTCATTAAATAGAAGGATTCATTAGAATCAGAAGCCATTAATCTTTACATAGAAATTAAAATAAATAAAGTTAAATTAAAAATCTATGACGTTCTTAAAAATATATAGATACAAAACTGCCTGTTTTCAATGTTTTGAAGAAATTTTAAAACATTGTACAGTCGGTAACAAAAGTATCCGAACACTAGCAAAAATTCCTATATAAAAAAAGTACGCTTAATACAGTTTTTCTAAATAAATCCTAGTCGAATTCTGTTCTTAGTCAGTCTAAGACCAGGACATTGGGCTAACAATACTACGGAATATTAATTAGGATGTTGGCAAATATGCTAAATGAACGAAGTTTTTATAAGGATGGATTCAAAAATCTAAAACACAATAAGATAAATATACTAATATAAAGAAAATGTATTTTTTAAGTACAAAAGCATCATTTTCTATAGTTCAGAATAATTAAATTAACTCATTTCTTGCATAATGCGTAGAAGTACATTTTTAACATAAATGAGTTTCGCTTGGCTTTCCTCTAAAATAAGAATTTAGCGTACTTGTGTTTGACATTTTCATATGTTACGGACTATTACGCTTTTTGACTACCAGAAAAATTCAATATAAATTTTTATTTTATTTAGTAAAAAAAAATATATATATATATATATAAATATATAACATTTTTTTCCGGTAGTCAAAAAGCGTAAAGGAGATATGGATTACTATTCGACATTAAAATGTGCTTAGCAAAGTGCCGAACTAATTGAAGTTTCACCAGAAAACTTAAAAATACAAATAAAATTATTAAAAAATACATAAACAGGTATGTCAAAGAAAAGAAACATTTTGAATAAAACGTAAAAATGTTTTTTTTTTTTTTTTTTTAAGTGGCACTATTTAGAGCTACCTATCGTTTGATTTAACAACCGAAATGGCACCAAACTTGGTATGAATGCTTATACCCAGACAGCACGTCGCCTACCCAGGATATCTTCAAGATGTCTTCTGGATGAAAAGGCATCCCAGAAACGTCCTTAAGATGTACTGTGGATAAGTTAAGCCTAACTGTGCTGTTAGGGTAATGACATGGAAAGTAGGATTCCATAAAAAAAAAAAAAAAAAAAAAAAGTTCCAAAAATCATCGATAGGGGTATTTATGGCGCTCTACAATGTAAAAATGTGTTACAAATAAATAAATAAATTAAATTAAATTAAATTGATAAAATTAATAACACCTACAATATTGCAATGAAATGTTTAGCTGCGCTACATTCACTACCGCAGCGAGAATTTCAACCACATTCTATATGACCGAATTCTGGTAATGTGAGTCGCATATTAGAGATGGGATAAAAATTTGTTTTTCAGTAATAAATGATTTCGTTTCCTACACTCTAAAAAAATAACTATTACCAGCTGCAAGAAACTCTCTGTGATTGGAGAAAATAATTATTTTCTCCAATCACAGAGAGTTTCCTGCAGCTGGAAATATATTTTTTTTACAGTGTACTTACACCTTTGGTAATATGTTCTTGTAACGTATCATTTTTATAACCTATCACTATTTAGTTGATATAAAAAGATTACTATTACCAGCTGCAAGAAACTCTCTGTGATTGGAGAAAATAATTATTTTCTCCAATCACAAATAGTTTCTTGCAGCTGGTAATAGTTATTTTTTTTTACGGTGTATGGCTAATGTCTTTCTAATCCTTTCCGGATGTACAATATATACATGTGTACTGCATATAGTGGATACGGTTTATGATAATTGAGTCCCAATGCTTTCACAGAGTAATTTTCAGTTTATGTTGTCAGCTGTCATTTAAGCTGTGTTTTCTGCTGAAACTGAAGTTGATATTTGGCTTATAGAGCTGTAATCGTCTAGAATATTCTGTATATAAACTTTTAAGCCTCTGCGAGATTCACCTTTCATTCTCAGACTCTCCCCGAGTACTCAAGAATACATTCTATTCTTATGAATATCTTTAATGTTTCTTCCATGAATTCTATTCTATACGCTTTTTAAACAAATGGTACTTTAAAGTACCGTCAGATAAAATGTTAAAGTTTTATCATATAAAAATTTGCTTATTTAAGACATATCATTAATGTTAGAAAAAAGTTATTTTCATCAAGTCAAAAAAAAAAAAAAAAAAAAAGCAAGAAATCATTAACATCCACTTCACGAAGCACATCTTTGTATTTCTTGTTGTTAGAGCATATAACAAAACACCTTTATGTGCGAAGGCTATTTTCTTCAAACAAATTTTTAAAAATTTCCACTTCTCTTTCTCCCTTCTCATTCGGCTAAGATTTGTCATAGATTCAGCACGTTTCTTAATTTTTCCGAAAGTTGGTAGAAAATATCATTAAAAAAATATGCAGTGATTTAAATTGCTTTCATTTTAGTTACGTCTGTTAGATTCTTAAAAAGAGCAAAATTCTGTTTATTTCAAGAAGTACAATGAAATATGTTTTGTGTATTACCGAATAAGCGGCACTTGTAGTTTATTTCAATAAAACAAGAAAAAAAAAGAAAAAAGTAATAAACGGACTGATTAAAATTTATTGTAAGATTTTCTGTTAAGTTTGGGGAATATTAAGTAAAAACAATATCCATATCTTATCTATAAATCACATGTTTTACTTCTATAAGCGAGTTGTCACGCCCCGTATTTTTCAGATGAAAGCTTTTCTAATGATAAATCTTTTGTAATATGATGATTAATTAGGAGAAATTTTGTTATAAGTATGAAAATGATTCTCATCAACAGAAGCCATAATCACTAGTCTTTAGAAATATTTTACACAGTTTTTTTTTGAAATTAAATAAAAGAAAAAAAATCTATCTTTGTAAAGGATATGGTCATTAAGAAATTAGAATTACTAATCTCCCTAACAATCAAAGCATTTTTTTTTTTTTTTTTTAATGGGGAAGTTTCTTGGCAGAATTACTGTTTACCAAATACATTATATTAATTCTGTTTGTACGTTCAGTAAAGTCTCAGACATTAAATTAGTAGCCGTTCTTTCAAATAATAATAATAATAATAATATGTTATTGTTGAATTTAAAAAAAATAATAATAAGTGTATATTTTTGCAGGTTTAGGCTATAAAGTAAATTTTTAAAATATTATAAACCAATGTTTTGAAAATGAGTATTTATTCAACTATTAGGAATTTCCTGGATGTGAAAACGGAATTTAAAAATATACATTAGTTAATGAGTAACTGTGGAAACATATCTCCTCATATAACAACATGTGCTTTGGCTGTCGGCGAGATTATGTACTGTACGATCTTAAGCGAATTTAATTTTCGTATTGAAGAAAACAATGTATCACTAAACAAGAGGTTTCGGATTTTTATTTGGCTAAGCATTCCGGAGATTTGTGCAATAAATATATTTTTGAAAATGACAAAGAAATGAAAATCAAAGTATTTAATTTGAAATAAATTTTCTCGTTAAGTTAAAGTATTTTTTCAGTTGAAATGTTTGTATTAATACAAAATGTGACTGAACTTTGCTCTTTATAAATGAAGAAAGGTTGCATCGGTAATTTAATGCTTGCTACCTTATTTTATGTTCTCCCTCCATTTTCTATCGTATGTATACTTTTGTGTTTTATTTATTTCTTTATTTTATCGCTTTACACATGTATGCATTTTTGTGATTTTAGTATTTTAAATTAAATGTTTTTGTGAATATTTAACCCGTTAACGTTTGAATCAATTTTGCAAGATATATTATTTTGCTTCTAAATTGATATAGACAACTGACGTTAAAATGTATTAACTTAAACAATTCTTCTGATAGATTTAAATTTAAAGCCTATCCTCATTTATTGACTTTTAGTGTTCTAGCGAGAAAACTTCGAGATCGAAAAACTTTGAGATAACACATTAATTTCCTATTATGTGTTGACAAAGACCTCGAAAGTAAAGTATTATAATATATATTATTATTCAACTTGGTTTAAGTTTGTATACCTGCGCAAAAAGCAAATATATGTGCGACGAATGAAAAAATCATAAAATTACTATCCAAATTATGAAATAATAATTAATAGTAGGCACATAAAACTTTCAAGGATCATTTAGAGTGACGCTATAAACTGTCACTAAAAAGTAGTAATCATTCCAAGAAACCACAAAAAATATGCGTGCCATTTTATTAGCTGTCCTCAAATGAGGTCATTGGGCGCTAACGGGTTAATATATAATTGAATTTTTTGTTTGCAATATTTTCTCTTTTGCTTGATGACTTCATTTGTATTAGTTTTGTATCTCTTCAACTTTTCTCTATTCTTCCTTTCTGATTTATTATTTTTCAACCATATATTCTTAATCAATTGCTTTTCCTTTTCTTCTCCTTTAAGCCTGATTTCCTTTTCATAAAAACATAGTTGTCAAACTTTCTAATTTTTAAATCAAATTTATCACTCTGGAATTTCTAAACTAGAATTTTTCAGGTGTACTTTCAACGATTAAATAAACTGAAAATCATTATAAAACATTTTCCAGTATGAAGTCTTCCTTGGAAAACGTGGAACTTAGCAACTATGTAAGAAATACAATGTGTATTATCTCCTAATATAAAAAATGTGCAGTAAATTATAAATACTTTCTTTCTAACACGTTGAGTGTCATGTCAGCCATCGGTAGCTGACACTGAACTTTTCGTTAAGGCCGCGTTAACCACTGGTGGCTGGCAGTGTAAAATATGATATAGAGCCTCGTCAACTACTGGTGCCTGACAGTATAAAATATGATATAAAACTACAAAAAAAAAAAAAAAAAAAAAAAAAAGATATAAGTAATTACTGAAAATGTATTTAAAATGTATTTTATTTATTACAGGATTATATCATTAAGGCATTTTAATGTATTTTACTAAAACTTGGTAAACATAATACGCTTCTAAGCAGCGCGCTTGGCCTGACAAAATTTCCTTAAGAATTCGTTGATCATGTTTAAAAGAATGATTATTTTGACACTGTATTCTAACTAAACAACTACTCCATACTGATATGTGATTTCTTTGTATGTATGTTCCAAACTAGTAAAAATTCATGAAGGTTAATCCTATGAAATTATTCATTAAATAATCCATTTTTTGAAATGTGTTTAACGTGGCAAAGTATTTTAGTCTTGGAAGATTGATATATCATGGCTTAGCATACGGCGTATCAGCATGCACTGCATATGAAGTTAAAAAGACTATCGTCTCTGGAAACCAAAAGCAATGTTAATCTATGGAGAATTTCACCCTATTATAATTGATAAACTAATACATATTTTTAAATTCGATTTTCACATCCAAAAATTTCACAACTATTAAAGAAGTTATCGCTTTCTAAATATTGATTTTTTTTTTTTTTTTCGAAGTTGTAAAACGCGAATTTTCACAATATAAAATTTTGAATTTTTAAGCTTAAAAATGAATTATTATAAATTAAGAAAACCAATTTTGTTTATAAAGCTATAGCTAGTTAACAGTTATGAGATTTCTGAATGAGGTAATAAAATTTAAAAATATGTATTAGTTAATGAGTTATAACGGAACAAAATTCCTCACAGGATTTTGGCTTTCGGATGCGATAAGTAGAGAGTCCCCTTAACTGCTGTCTACGCAAGTTGGCTGTTTAAATAGCAGCCAAGACTACTGTAGGATCCGTACTGAGGCAACCAAAAATTGCCTAATATTTTGCTATTTTGTTGATTTTACATTTGACAGCTTTTGAACCTATAGTTACAATGATTTTCATCTCGAATGATTCGTATTACCAAATTTCCCAATAACAATGCAGAATCATATAAGTGTGTAGTTCCTTATATAACTTATTTAACTTTATATATAACTTATTATATTTCTTATATTATTTAATAGGTATTGCGAGTGCAATTTTGGCTTCATGTTTTTCCAGACATGCCATCTCCTCTTATATTATTTCTTTAAGGTTTTTTTATATTATTTACCCATAGTGCCATAATAAATTCTGACTGCATTGTTACTAGCAGCATTTAGTTTTAATTACAACACTTAGCCTAAGCATCCATGATTGAGGATTTACCCAAACTCTGCGTACATAACAGAAAGTTCAGAATTTATTTTATTTCCTTCAGTTTCCCATGGGTTGACATATTTTATAATTTCTATTTAAAAAAAAAAAAAAAAAAAAAAAAAAAAAAAACCTCAGATTTTTTTATTTATTTATTTATTTTTTTTTTTTAAACAGCATATATAGAAAAATATAGTTCAAAGATGGATTTTTTTAATTTTTATATATCTAAAAATTTCTGATATTTTGTATCTTAGAAATTATAAACAAAAAAGAAAAAGAAAATTTCTTTAATTTCTGTGCAGTCTGAATTACTTAAAGAAAAAAAAAACAAAACAATAATTCATAACATAATTTTAAAATTATAAAATTTCAGATGAAATAAAATAACTAATAATTTCCAAATGGAAATTAAATAAGCTATTTGTTATATATTTTATAGTTCTTTTGGTATACTTGCATAATAACTTGACATTTAAGTATATTACTTGATAATACTCGAAAATATTTTATTGCATATTCTATAGCACTTGCAGCTTTTTCTTTTTCTTTTCTTTTTCTTTTCTTTTCTTTTCTTTCTTTCTTTTTTTTTTTTTTTTTTCACACTTTAAACAATGTGAAACTTTAAAACTGAAAAAATATAAAGAAAAAACTATGGAAATTGCTTTAAATTCTATGTAGTCTAAATTTCTTTATAAAGAAATAGCTAAAAATAACACTAATTCATAATATAGTTTTAAAGTTATAAAACTTCGAGTGAATCAAAATAACTGATATAAGTAAGATTTTTGGCTATTTTTTACGTAAAAAAAAAAGTGTGAATAATTGAACAGAGGAAATACTAACCAAAAAAAGAGCGACTGAAAGATTTACTGGGGTCATGTTCTTACTAAGTGCCTCATACATCATTTTGAAAGAGATGTACAAAACCAGAATTTCTACTTTCTACCCAAGAAGGAAGATAAATTCTCGAAATTCTGCTTTTCTTTTATGGCTATTTACTACTCCTTGTTTCAATTTTACGTTCAAACTGGATAAAATTGTAGATCATAGAAAAAATGGCTTTTGTTTTTAAAGTTCCATTGTTCATCATAAAAAACTTTTGTTTCTGGAAAAATTGTACCAGTTATATAATAGTATTTTCCAGTGAAAGAAATAACACACATAAATTACTTTATAAAGTCATAAAAACAAAGAAAATTTAATTTAATTCAATAGTTAAATTTGCAAAACATTGTTATAATTACTAAGGTGTAATGGCATTTTATTAATTTTATAATTAGTTGAAAATTCTTTTGATTATTTAGCAACATTTTCAATAATCATTAATAAAGGAAAATAGAAGATATCTTTCTCAAAAATGTAATAGTTTAATATATGTAAAATGTGCATTAATTTATTATTAATAGCTGTTTTCTGCTATTTTTTTTTATAATGAGGGATCTCTTGCAATGTTGTTAGTTGTGTAGTTGAATGGGTTTTATATCGCATTAGAGTTACACAATGGACTTTATTCAGACCATAGCTATAAAATTTTTGCACAGAATAATATGAAACTTTATTTTAAACTATCCTTTTTTTTTTTTTTTTTTTTTTTTTTTATAGGAGAGGTGGAAATACTGGGAGGAATTTTCTATTTGTTGAGGTTGAGGTCAAGGTTGTGTGGGTTTCATGTAGCATGGAAACAATGCAATGTGCTATTGTTGACGGTCTTGGATTCTCCTCCAAGGGTGATGTTTGAATACATGTCATCGCGATATTGATCCACCAATGAGGGGGATGTCGCTTCTACTTCAGTTTTCAGTTATTATTTTTAAATTAGTTATCATTTTTAAATTTAAAAACAACCAACGAAGAACTAAATTACTTTTGCATTATAATTAAAGTTATACCTTATAAAGCTCAGGTTGAAAGACTTTCTGGGCGGATCTGCCCTTTCACCAGCAACCATCAGTGTGGTTCGCTGCCGTCCAAAATGGTTCTTGATTCCTCTGTTGTTGACTCTTTAAAAGATGGCGCCATAATCGATCTAAAACTGCTCGCGACTCGTACCCGTTGCAAGCTGATTGATTACTGACTATTTCTATGGTTTCACGATAATACGCGTAATCCGGGTTATTATAATTGGCGATTTTCCGAGTTTCGTCAAAGTTTATATCGATGTTATTTTCCTGATTAACTTTGGTGAGGGCAGTAGTTAATTTACCATATTTAATATCGCTGTTGTGTTCTCTAATTCTAGTGGATATATTTTTTTTTTTAATGACACGATATATCAACCTGCTTTTCTGTCTGAATAATTGAAATGGATTTGGTATATTCCAAAAATTAGTACATATATTCATTTATTTTGGTTTAGAGCAGCCTATAGATGATAAACTGTACTTACCTATAATTTCCCCCATAAACGTAATGCATTGGAATTTTCCTGGGTGTCCCTGTACACAAACCATTTGTAAATGTAATACAAACTGATTTTTTAAGAACTGGCTTTTTAACTTGTGGTTATCTCGATTGGATGAGCAACGTGGCCGCCTAGAGACTAATTTCTAGTTTAAACAGCCCAAAAAAATGTGTACCTTTAAACAATTGAACACCATACGAATTAAAACATTTTTTGATTTTCACTCTAAAATTAATATATATATATTTTTTTTGATATCGTTAATTGCTTTATTCTTGCCATTTTTGAAATACTTTCTAAAATTACAATTTTTAGAATAATTGAATATTGTTCTTAATGCTTGGCTCAATCCTAAATTGTACGTGGAACATAACATAATAAAATCTGTTCGAAAATTTACTTTTCAAATAATTAAATTAGCGATTGCAGAAAGAGAAATGGATAATATCAAAATGCGGCTTTCCCCCCCCCCCCCATTAGTTTAGAGTATACTTTTAAAACATGACTTTATTGTTACAGTAAAAATTAGTAATATTTATTTTCTCTCTCTCTCTCTCTCTCTCCTCTTTTTTTTCTTTCTTTCTTTCTGTCTTTTTTTTTTTTTTTTTTTTTTTACAGCAATAACTGTACAATCATGAAAGTTAAAAAAAAAAAAAAAAAAAAAAAAAAAAAAAGTGTTCTCAATTGATATCAATAACTTACGAAAATGTTACCCTTAAAAATATAAATAGTAATTCTAATTTTTCTTTCAGAAAAGTATTACTATTACTAAAATCTTTATCTGTTAAAATCTGTATAATTTGCTGTCTACGTCGTAATGACTGTTTATTAATAACAAAAAGAGTAAAATACTTCAATTTCAACATATTAAAAAGTCTTTCTTTTGTGGTCATATTAAATGATCTAATACTGCTTCCTACTTATTCCCATTCTGCTCAGATAACTTTAAAATGTCGAGCTACTCTGAAGCTTTTATCGATACCCATTGTTGTACTTCCATGGTCATTAAATTTAATTAACAAAAACAAAGGGCTTATCTGAAACTATCCCTCAATCTAGGAAATTCTCTGTTTCCGTTTTGAAAGAATTCTGTGCCGACAAACTCTAAAAGGCTCTTGTTATCTGTGTTAATTATCAAATATATTCTTTATATTTTAATTCATAGAAGTTATTTTAAAGTGCTAGAAAACAAATTGTATATAAGAACTAAAAAATTAATAATAACGTGCTTTCAATCTAAAATGCAATATAAAAGAATAGAATAAATTTTGTGAATTTATTTTAATTTTATGTGCTTAAATCAATAGCACGGACCACCTAAATTCCGTTAATATGAATGCCTTTTAAAATTTAAATACAATTAATTTTCTGTAATCTACATATTTATACGCGACATTAAATATGTAAAAACAATTATAACTATGTATGGTATATATAAAGCAATAATCTATTTACACCTCCCCCCCCCCCCACACTTTTTGTTTTCCTTTTGAATATAATGCTTAAAGAAATGAATACATATAAGAAGATTTACAGCACAGCTTCGCTTTTCCGAGGTAATGTGAATCGAGGGTACCTCGGATAACCGAAAACTCGGATAAAACGGACTCAGTTGTAAATTGAGGGGAAATATACGGTAAAGTTTAAAATGTTTAAAACGTAACCAATGAAGTAAAAAAAAAAAAAAAAAAAAATGCATCTATTACATATTCAAATGTAATCAGTTAAAAATGCAATACGATATACATGCATTCATAAATTATAAAAAAACAGTACTGCAAAATCAAATTTGTCAAAGTTTTTCACTCCATTTGTCGAAGGCCACGCCTCCACGGGACGTGGCATATTCAGGACTACCTCGGTTCCAGAGTTCCCAACTTTTATAATTTATTTACAAGTATTTTTAGCCCCGCCTTCTTTTCGCACCAGAAATTTTGTAGATTACTACTCTTTAATATGTGACAACGATTAAATAAGAAGAAAATCCTTTTTCAAAATTTGCTATATGAAAAAAAGGCGGGGCTAAAATTGCTCGTGAATAAATTATAAAAGATGAGAACTCTGCTCGGTTCACCTGGAACTCGGTTAATCGGGGCTCGGATAACCGAGGCTCTACTGTATCGGATTCATAAAAACTTTCAAATTACGGGTTTTGGCAGATTTACTCGTTTTCAGATAAACTGAACACGATTTGTCTATTATTAGGCAATATCTGTCTGTGTGTCTGTGCGTATCTTAAATTTTGTGGACGCTGATCTCCTGAAGCAATGAATAAAAATTAACCAAACTTCGTATTTAGTTGGGCCTTTACCTAAACTGGTGCTAATTACATTCGGGGACAGTGACTTAACAAGTGACGCTGTAATTCCATTATTTCCTGTTTTCAAATATGGCAGTATAGGACAAAATTTCGTAAAAATATATATAATGAGTATTTATTTTAACGAATGTGCGTCAAATTAATTTCAATTATTGATAACAGTAGCAGCAATCTTGGAAATATTTGTGCGCGTGTAGGAGCAATTGTCCTCCGAGGAGGAGTGTTATTAATATGGTATCATTCGAAGGAACTCGTCAGTACCTTTAAAAAGAATGGTTGAACAATAAATCTGTAATAATTTAAAACAAAGTTATCGATTTTTTTTTTCATTTTTAACGAAAAAAAAAAAAAAAAAAAAAATCGTAGGGTAGGTGCTCTAGTGACTGACATGCTCCAGTAATTAACATCTTTCCCGAAATAATTAATAAATAAGAAAAAATAAATAAATAAAAGGAGAGTTTTGCATATAAGAATTACAACATTGTATATTAAACACTGAAGCATAGGGTGCCAATAACTGGTAAAATGTAAAACTAGCAGTGTCAAACACTGGAGCATAGGATGCTACTGGTAAATTTGCTGGTAAAATGAAAAACTGGCCGTGTAAATTAGTGGAACACTGAGTGGGTGCAAAATAAAAATTCATAATATATATATATATATATATATATATATATATATATAATAGATAACGTAATACAATTTAATCTTAAAATTTAGCAATTAATAGAACTAAAACAATAACAGCACACTAAAATATAGAACTGAATTTAACATAGAGGAAAGAATGACACAAAAAGTTGCGATATAGATTAAGAAACAATGAGTTACGATAGTAACTTAAAATACTTACGCCGACATGAATGATAATAAAAAAGGACCATTAAACTTATGAGAGAGAAAACAAATAATGAATTGGATACAAATGCTTAAAATTAGAAGCATACATATCAAGGGGCGCATACTTCATAAAGCTGTGAAAGCTGCAACGATTTCGTAAAACGATATAGCTAATCATAGCAATATTATCAAATGCACATATTTTAACATATATGTGGTTCTGAAAGTCTTTCATGTCATATATATTAAGTTAAGATTTCTAAAAATAGTTTCTGAGGACTAAAACATTAACAACATCAGAAATTGCTCTAAAAGTGTCAATCACTGGAACACTTACCTATTTCTTCTAATGTTGGCAGAAAATTAACTTCCTTTCGCCATTTAAAGTTATACTTCTCTGAGTTAAAAATCGTCTGCATTCATGATGGAAAATAATTTTAATTAAAACAATAATTTAATAAATAAACTGTACTGCATCACTTTATAAGAGATAATATGAAGAAAAGAAAAAGTTGCAATTTGGGAAAGCCGACAGAAGTGAAAACGTGAACAATTACGTGTGTATTTCTTGAATCGTCAGGAAATATTTTATTGTGTAGGAAATACTTTTAAATGAAGTGTTTTTTTATTCATTAATATAAACTACTACTACATAAATTATATTACAATTTTATTTAATGCGCTAACTGCAATAGAGACAGTGTGCGGAGATGAGAGAAGTCGTGTAGAGCCGCACCAGATTGTAAAAACATGAGAAAAATGGCGGCTTTGGCCTTTCTCACAGTTTTGTGAGGTCTAACTGGAATAGAGACATTGTCCGGAAATGACAGAAGTCGTGTAGAGCCGCACCAGATTGTAAAAACGTGAGAGAAATGGCGGCTTTGGCCTTTATCACGGTTCTGTGAAGTCTAACTGCAACGTTTCCGGCTGCAATCTTTAAGAGACTGTTGCCGGAGATGAGAGAAGTCGTGTAAAGCCGCACTAGATTGTAAAAACGTGAGAAAAATGGCGGCTTTGGTCTTTCTCACGGTTTTGTGAGGTCTAACTGGAATAGAGACAGTGTCCGGAAATGAGAGAAGTCGTGTAGAGCCGCACCAGATTGTAAAAACGTGAGAGAAATGGCGGCTTTGGCCTTTATCACGGTTTTGTGAGCTCTAACTGCAACGTTTCCGGCTGCAATCTATAAGAGACAGTGTCCGGAAATGAGAGAAGTCGTGTAGAGCCGCACCAGATTTAAAAAACGCGAGAAAAATGGCGGCTTTGGTCTTTCTCATGGTTCTGTGAAGTCTAACTGCAACGTTTCCGGCTGAAATCTTTAAGAGACTGTGTCCGGTGATGAGTAAAGTCGTGTAGAGCCACACCCGATTGTTAAAACGTGAGAAAAATGGCGGCTTTGGCCTTTCTTACTGTTTTGTGAGGTCTAACTGCAAAAGAGACAGTGTCCGGAGATGAGAGAAGTCCTGTAGAGCCGCACCAGATCGTTAAAACGTAAGAAAAATGGCGGCTTTGGCCTTTCTCACTGTTTTGTGAGGTCTAACTGCAAAAGAGACTGTCCGGAGATGAGAGAAGTCGTGTAGAGCCGCACCAGATTGTAAAAACGTGAGAAAAATTGCGGCTTTGGCCTTTCTCACGGTTTTGTGAGGTCTAACTGCAACGTTTCCGGCTGTAATCTTTAAGAGACAGTGTCCGGAGATGAGAGAAGTCGTGTAGAGCCGCACCAGATTGTTAAAACGTGAGAAAAATGGCGGCTTTGGCCTTTCTAACTGTTTTGTGAGGTCTAACTGCAAAAGAGACAGTGTCCGGAGATGAGAGAAGTCGTGTAGAGCCGCACCAGATTGCAAAAACGTGAGAAAAATTGCGGCTTTGGCCTTTCTCACGGTTTTGTGAGGTCTAACTGCAACGTTTCCGGCTGCAATCTTTAAGAGACAGTGTCCGGAGATGAGAGAAGTCGTGTAGAGCCGCACCAGATTGTAAAAACTTGAGAAAAATGGCAGCTTTGGGCTTTCTCACGGTTTTGTGAGGTCTAACTGCAATAGAGACAGTGCTCGGAGATGAGAGAAGTCGTGTAGAGCCGCACCAGATTTTAAAACAGTATACAGTATATAATTACTAATACTTCACATTAGCAAGTTAATCTTATGATACATTATTTGTATCATACAAGGATGGAAAGCGTTTCGATGACGCGAATTCAATGATTTTTGTTCACCCAAAAGTTTTCACTTCAAATGGAAAGCGTCAGCTGACGATGACGGGAATTCAAAGATTTTTCTTCACCCAAAAGTGCTCAACGCGCCTAAAGAAGTTTTCACTTCAAAAAATCTTATGGTGGTTAGAATATACTAGTTTTAAAAAAGGTATAATTTAAAAAGTATAACCAGATTTAATACTAAACTTTATTTTAAAATGGAATAAATATATAGCATTCCCTCTCTTTAGCTAATAAAATGGCGTCAAAATTAAGTTTCTTCATTTCTAAAGCGAATTATTTAAGCTCTGTAAATTCACATACAAAGCAAAAGATAACATGACATTTGCGGTAAACATTCCGCATTTAAATATTTCGTTCATTTATCTAGCTTTCCTTCCTCAATTTCAACTTATCTATAGCATTCGCCAGTTCCAAGAAATGCGTTAAATCAGCTGAAGTTTAAACTTCAACTTGAATGATTTAAATGCACCATTTAAATTTATGCTGTGCTCTTAATTCTGAAAACAGACGAGGAATTTTCTTTAAAACGCTAACTCATGCAGTAATATTTAATATTTATGAAAAGCACTGAACTTTACACCAAAATCTACTATTTTGCCGACAAAACAGTTTCTGTATTTTGAAAAAAGAATAATATATTGAGAATATTAAATATTTGTAGCATTAGAATTTCTACCTTTATAATTCTTGTGTGGGTGTTACTATTAGAATATAGAGTAAAACTTCTAAAGATTCCACATGTTTATTTTTCAGTCTGTGAAAGCAAGATTAAATATTTCTTTTAAATCGTCACTATCCATTTAAATCTATAAAAAATAGTGAGTTTATCATTTCATGGTAAAATAATTTAGTTTTTTCTATGCAATAATTATGGCTTTCGTAAATACAATTTTTAAATGTATTTTCGGTCTAGAAAAATCACATAGAGTAAAATGTATATTTAAAAGAATTATATGACAAAGAAACTCGTCATTTTTAAAATAAAAAGATTTGTATTACAAAGGGATTAGGGGAAAGGGGTAATAAATGGTAACAGATTAATTAAAGCAACCACACCACCAATAATCTTTTTGAACCTTATACCGTGCATCATTTGTGAAACTATAAGCTTACTTAACAATACTCTTTTTTGCATCTGGTTTATAAATATGCATAGACGAAAGGGGTAATAAAGGGTAACAGATTAATTAAAGCAACCACACCAGCAATAATCTTTCATAAACTTATACTATAAATCATTTTTGTAAATATGAACTTAATTAACAATATTCTTTTTGCATCTTGTTTATAAATATACGCATTTAAATAAACTTAGGGAGCTGAATCCATTGAAAGCAGCATTTCCCCCCCCCCATCACATTACATTTCTAGATATACAGGAACATATTAGTATATTTGAACTTATGTTTAGCTTTATTTGAATGTTCTGTCGTATTAATACGGCAATTATAAATAGTATGTTGTGGCCACCACAATATTTTCTTCTACATATTCCTATAAAAATTCACGCAAGACATCTTATTTATTAAAATTATTGGTTATTAATTATTTTTCATCATAAATACATACAAGGTTACTCCTTGTAACTTTTTTGGGAACCAGCAATTTTTAATAGTAATTTTTAAAAATATATTTTATTGCGATTAATTAAAATTTCTTCAAAAACAATGCTCTTCGAAAATTCTGGCGCCCAAATAAGTGATGAGTGGGAACCTAGTGCAGACGATTTTCACGACAGAGATGTATAGCACTAAATTTCCAAAGTAAATCAATTTTATGCAATTCTATGCAAAGAAACAGGTGTCTGAAGTGTTTATTTTTTCCAGTTAACATTCCATTTTAATAATTGGAAAATACAGAATTAACAAAATTAAACACACCATCATATAGAACAAACTATTTTCTTTAAATCAATTAATATTACTTATTAGTCGATGCATTTTCTGCCAAAAATTTCAAAAGTAAATAATCGCTTATGATTTATTGCACAAATCAATATTTAATGAGGCAGATTCATTATGCAATTTCCCGTAATATCGACAAGTTCTTAGTAAAAGATATACTCTTAACATTTTATTGAATGTATTAAAAAAAAAAAAAAAAAAACTTTTTAGATACAAAAATTTTATGTTTATATTAAATAGTTTAAAATATACAAATTTCAATCGGATTATTTCGAGATATTAAGTACATAATATTTTACATCTATCTATTTCTAACATTGAATGACATTCCATGAGGAAAAAATAACTTTCTAGGAATAAAGAATTGGAAAATAGATATAACATCATAACTTTCTATTTTTTTCTTTACATTTTCTTATAGGAAAAATAGTACCTCCAAACTAACATTGCACATTAAAACAAAAATTTTAAATCATCTTTTCGTTCAGCTCAACGACGTTGGATATTTATATTATGCAGTTATTTAGAATTATGCTACATTCTTTCCTAAATCTAGTTGAAAACTTTTTAAAGCAAAAATTTAAACGTTTTGTAACCAAATTTAATAAATCTTTCATTTTTGTTCTTTCTTGTAATACAGTCGGTAACAAAAGTGTCCGAACACGATCAAAAATTCCTATGTACAAAAAAGTACACTTAATACTGTTTTGTTAAATAAATCCTTGTCGAATCCTGTTCTTAGACTGACTAAGAACACGATTCGACAAGGATTTATTTAACAAAATAGTATTTAGTGTACCTTTTTTTATATAGGAATTTTTGCTAGTGTTCGGACACTTTTGTTACCGACTGTACCTCTAGATCCAATCAGCAAAAGGGAAATTTCCCTTAACCCATTTGCATCATTAACAGAAACCTATACGCTCAATTTTCCTGGTCACTATCACCGGAGCGTATATGCATATAAATTCAATTTTCCTGGACACTGTCACCAGAACCATACGTATATGTTCAACTCTGTTAGTCTTTACCATTATTTGTTAGCTAAAATATAGAGATGGAAGAAGCTCTTGCTTCTTTTCATATTTCATTATGGTGCAAATGGGTTAATAATGAAAATTTTTAAATAACCAATAATCACGGTTATTTTAATTTAAATTTTTTCATAATTCATGTTGAAAATTAATTTTGTTTTTATTCATTGTGCGATATATTTTACCGATCTTTTTAATTGAATGCATTAATTAATTTTATTATTTTGTGTTCATTATAAGACTAAAATATATTACAATATTTTAAACACAAAATTTTAGAAATTCTTAACAAAGGCTATGTCTGGAACAACTATAGTATCTCCCCACAACTGAATTTGACGAATTATTTTTGGCGATTATGGCTAAATCATAATTCTAAAAATGATAAAATCATAAGCTAAATCATAAATCATAAAATCATAATTCTAAAATAAACAGCATGCAGTCTGCCATATTGCATTGCAAAGAATCCAGAACGACATTGTTATCGTTCAAAACGGTGCCAAAGAAATATCGCCAAATCCAGTTGTGGGGAGTTACTACAGTTATACCCTATATTTAATTGTTAAAGCAATAATGCCTTGATTAATGCCTTACTATTTAGAGATGTTAACACTCCCAATGAATAAATAAATAAACAAAGAAAAGAAGAAAAAAGAAATGAAACAATATTTTTTTTTTTTTTTTTTTTTTTTTTTTTTTTTTTATTATTATTCAGAGATGTCACATGCAGTCATTCTATAAAGTAAATGAATTATTTTAGCAAGATGAATACTTAGTATAAAAAACGTCGACTTTACAATAAAAAAAATATGCAAAATATATGTTTTTGAATATGCGTATTAGTATACTTTACCTTAATTTATACCTATCCATTTATATATTCTTTGACATAAAGTAGACTTATAATCTGTATTCATGTTCACCATATATATAGTCTTTCAATGAAAGAACATTAAGTTGGATCCTGATATATTTGAAGATCGAAAATAGAACTAATTAATACGGAACTTTGAAATGAAATCCTTTTCAATACTGAACGACTATTTATTGATAATAAACTGAAAGAACGAATGTATAGAATAAAACTTTCATCTATTATAACAACAATCAATATCTATTAAGAAAATGAATTGCATAAAGGTTTTCCGGTGTAAATTAAAATTCTTACCTATAAATACATGCAATAACTATTTGTTGAGCAAATGTTTTATAAAATAAATCTTTTAATATATAAAAAGAGTAAAATGGAATGAAACAATCGTAATGTATAATTAAATAATCTCGTGTAACTTCTTATTTTAAAAACATTTAATTTCAGCTTCAATTTTGACATTCTATAAAAAGTTACATGAAACTAAATACGCGTATTATAGTTTTTAAAGCAAGTATCATCAACATAGTCAAAGCTCATAAACCTCGCATGTATATATATATATATATATATATATATATATATATATATATATATATATATATATATATATATATATATATATATACATCCCGTGACAAAAAGATAGGTGCAAAGGGTTTTTTTAAATTTTTCATAAAACAACATTATAAAAATTGTGCTGATCATTTATTATTATAACAAAATATTATCATACCAAAAACATATTAAGTATTTGAATCATATTCAAAATAATCATATTAAAAAAAAAAAAAAAAAAAAAAAAAAAAAAACATTGTTCCTACCTTTTTGTCCCGGTGTGTAGTCTTAAATTAGAAAAATTTTAGTTATAAAAATTTTCTAAATTAGTCTTAATACAAAAATTAGTCCGGGAATAGTGTTATTTTATGATAATAATAAGTGATAAGCTCAATTTAGATAATGTTATTTTATGAAAGATCAAAGAAAAAAAAACCTTTGTACCTA
Organism: Salticus scenicus; assembly: GCA_963930645.1. Lineage (NCBI taxonomy): Eukaryota > Metazoa > Arthropoda > Arachnida > Araneae > Salticidae > Salticus > Salticus scenicus. The sequence goes on from OZ005648.1 coordinate 105,026,847, forward strand.
TGTTTTTGTCGCGGGGTTTATATCATACCGTTATTTCTGCAAAGTTAGTTTCATTTTATTTAAACATCAAATTATCCATAATATAGAGAATATTTTCAAAAACATTTATTGGTATTCAAAAATCCCGAGGGTTGGAAACTTTGCATTATTTATATTTTTTAAACTCAAAAAGATGAATTTTAAAATTATTTAACAATAACCTGCTTAAAATTATTTTTTAAATAAAATATATATAAAATTCAGAATTTATTTTTAAAAGAAATCTTGAAAATTTGCTTACAAAGGATACACGTGTTATACATTATATAACTGCAAAACTGGAAATAGTAAATTTTTTTAGTTATTTCTTTAATTGGATAATACAAGTAAAATTTTCGTAGTTACTGCTATTTTGAAATATTGGCAATTCTTATTACTACAGTTGCCAAATTTTAAGCTTTTTAGCTACCAGAAAGAAAAATTATAGAGATTTTTGTGTTATTAAATCGGTGGAAGCTGCTCTTATCACCTTTTTTTTTTTTTTTTTTTTTTTTGAAGAGAGAGAGAGAGAGAAATTGAAATTATCTTTATTCTATAACTCATAAATATTTGAATATACACGATATTTGTCTGGGGTTTTCATTTAAGTAGCTTAATACTTTTGACTATTAAATTATGCAAATGAAATTTTTATAATGCTTGTGCACGCGTAGTTAAGAGTTATTTAGTAAAAAGGCTCATATTTCGTAAGGTATTTAACATTTGTACATTCAGATTGCAGTATGCTCTGTCTAATGTAAAATGCCAAATTTCCTAAAAATAGCATTGCACTAGGTCTAAACCTTACAAGTTACAATTGAAAAAGTAGCAATATATATATACTGCATTTTTTTTTTTTTTAAGAAACCGCGTTATATCTTCGTGAATATATGTTGTAATATCTCATAAAAAAATATACAGATAATTAGAAAAATTCTTATAATTACATGTTAGAGCCGAAATGCAATTCAAGCATTACATTTTACAGGGTAATGAAAAAAACATTGATTTTTTTTTTGCCCTCTTTTACTCTTCAAGAAACAAATTTGCTTAAATATATGTGATATAACATGTTCTCTCAATCCCAAATTTTCAAGATTATTCCAAAAGAAATTTTCTATGTATTTCACAATACTTATTGGAAGATTCTTACAGGTCTATTTTTAATCACCCGCTTTTCACCCACCTAGTCGACTAAAATAATCTCAATTTTAAGTAGCATAGTAAAACGAGACTAATTTTTTTTTTTCTTCAAGTCTTTTCATCATGGAAATGTTAAAGACTTAATTTTTATTTACTTGTAGAAAGCAGAATATTTATTCCGAAGTATTGTGAGTACCGCATTTTTTCCCTATAACTTTTTTGTAAAAAGTAATTTGCTTATTTTTTAATTATATAACTATACATTATAGATTTTACAAAAATGTGATATAAAAAGGAAAAAAAAACTATATAAAGAGTGATATGAAGAAAAGGCGGGCTCTGGAATAAATTTAAGATGTTAATAAGCAAGAAGCAATTAATTATTTTTTATATTAACTGCTGGCAATAATTTACAACACTTACATATTTTTTTACGTTAACTACTGGCAATATTTTACAACACTTAAATCGTTTTTTATATTAACTGCTGACAATAATTTGCAACACCTAAATGATTTTTTATATTAACTGCTGACAATTATTTGCAACACCTAAATGATTTTTTATATTAACTGCTGGTAATAATTTATAACACTTAAATCATTTTTCCAGTAAATAAATAAATTTTAGAAATTATGACGTAGATTAATTTGTATGTTTTTTATTTTATTTATTTATTTATTTATTCTGGAATTTATTTCCTGAAAAAAAAAAATCAGTTTCGTTCTTTATTTTCTTTTTTTCTTTTTTTTTTTTTTTTTTTTTTTTTGTTACATTTACATAAGAAATATTCTTTTCACATTAGTGTTTTTAAACATAAAAAACTGCTTGCATTAGTTATTTTAACACAAAAAAATCCCTTGGATACGTTAAACCCATAAGCGGTAACGTAAAAAGAGAAAGAAAAAATACACTTTAATTGAAAATCTGTGATAAATAATTCAAAATCTTAAAATAATTATGATGAAACTTCATTTTAAATGAAAATGACTTTAAACTTTTTACGTTGTCATATTTTCCGAAATCTTGAAAAGATAATTAAAATTTTGAACTAATCTTCTTAGTTTTTTTTTTTTTTTTTTTTTTTTTTTTTTTACTAATAATTTTGAGTTAATTAGTTCTTTGGCATGAAATAAGTCAGCGAAAAATGCCACAAGCAAAATGACATTTTCTTTTTCATACATAGTGTATTTAGGAGTTAATAAAATTTAACTAATGAGAGAAATACTGATCACCTTTTCTTGATAAAGTTAAAGGTTAGATAATTTTTATAAAATGTAAATTAAAATTTTTCATAAAATTTTCTTAAAACCTCATTAGTGTTCAAGTTTGTCTTTTTTTTTTTTTTTTTTTTTTTTTTTTTAAGTATAAAGGCCAAAAAAAAAAAAAAAAGTCTACCGGGAGAAAGTTTATTGAAATGAACTTAAAATGTTTGGTTCAGATGCGGGAAATATAAATGAAGATCAAAATGCACTTTTTTAATTAATTATCATTTTAAAGCTTTAAATACTATATGTTTTTTATAAAATATAGTGAAATATTTAACATAATTTTTTGACATTTTCTATCAAATTTGGAAGCGATTGAAAACTTTGATTTGACTGTCTTTCTGTTTGTCCAACAGTTATCACTATAGTTTTTTTTTTCTTTTTTTATGTTTTGATTTCTTAAAAACATGACGTTAAAGGTTGCAGTAAAATAGTCTGTATTAAAAAAAATTATGTTTATTTCTGCATATTTTCTCCACTACTTTGTCAAAAAAGTTATTATCCATTAAGATCGAATGATAATAATTTTAAAGTAATTTCTAAAGTATTGTTCATTGTAGAGCATTTAAAAAAAAAAGAAAAAAAAATTTAATAGATTGAACCTAATTTTGGGAGCACACTTGCAAAATCCATAAAACCTTGTTACTAACTTGTACACTGTTAAAAATGAGCAAAATTGTCTCAAAATAGCTCCGAAACAATATATACTTAAATTTGAAAATCCCATGTACTCATTTTTGAGTATATTGACATGCTCAAAAATGGGGTTGACCACTAAGAATGAGTACATGAGTTTTAAAATTTAAGTATATATTGTTTCAGAGCTATTTTGAGACAATTTTGCTCGTTTTAGAGAAACCATTTTTAACAGTGCAGGGGATATTTATATATAATATCCATTATTAATTTTTAAACATATTGTTTGTCCAGTTATATGTTTATCTGATCAGCGATCATATATATCAAACACCATTCTTTAAATTTGGTGGTAATTATTAAACAAAAAATCTTTTATATTGGCAACACCGCAATAATACAGACAAAAATAAATAAATAAAATAGGTAAATAAATAAATAGATAAGAAATATGAGATATATTTAAATAAACTGTGAAATAATACCTCATTAGATCAAAATTTGTTGGTTTAATAAAAAAATTAATAAATTGAAATATGCACTGTTAAAAATGGTTTCTTAAAAACAGCTAAATTGTCTCAAAATAGCCCCGAAACAATATATGGGTCATTCTCTGAAAAATGGGTTTTTTTTAAAAAAAAGTTAGCCCAAATAAAATTGCTCCAATTTTTTTTTAAATGTGTATGTACACATACGTTACAGTTAATAAAAAATAATATAAACCAAACTGTATCTAATAATTTTTGAAATAGTAATTATTTTTAATAATTAGAAAAATGAGGGAATGATTGTGAGGGAATAACAAATTTCTTCTAGAAATTAATTTATAAAAATATTATTAAGTTTAATTATATTTTCAAGCACTAATTATTTATTAAAACATATTTATTTTAATATAACACCATAAAAAAACAAATTTTATTTCTTTTAGTTAACTTAATAAGTGAAGGAATAAGTGAGGGAATGACATATAATAAAAATACTGTATTTCAATGTAACGTTTGAGAGCCATATGTTATTCATTATAAAATGTTTCCAACAGAACACAAAATGGTTTCTTTACTTTGAGGCTATATAAGTTAAGTTTGACTTATAAAAAGTACGTGCTGCCATTAATGGAGTAAGTAGGGGTGTCATTATAGTTTGATGAGGGAATGATATCTATTACCAGGGACAACAATAAAAAGTGTTCTAACTTCTTTCATTGCATAATATATAAATATAATATAATGGATAAATATTTATTAAAGTATGTTTAATAAATTTTCAATTCAAGTAATCTAAATATACATGCTTTTTTACCATAGAACCATTTTATTTACTTACATGTGGGAATGGGGACACAGTGAGGGAATGATATTTTGCATTTAAAAAAATATTTTAAAATTATATTTGAATTCCAATAACCAAAGAATAACAGTTTATATGTAAAAACAATTAATACTGATAGTTTGGACAGCTTTTTGTTTTTGTGCTTGTAAAAATATGCCCTTAAAACTACTGGGACATGAAATGACCACTTTTCAGAGAATTACTCATATACTTAAATTTGAAAACTCATGTACTCATTTTTGAGTACATTGCCATGTCAAACGTGGGAATATTGGGATTCCTATTGGTCAACTCCATTTTGAGCATGTCAATATACTCAAAAAATGAGTACACAGGTTTTCAGATTTAAGTATATATTGTTTTGGAGCTATTTTGAGACAATTTAGCTCATTTTTAAGAAACTATTTTTTACAGTGTGTTAAAATATATTTCTGTCTTGTTTTTAAATTATGTTTTTAGTGGTTAATTCTTTTTCAAATGTTATTTATTTAGGTTTGTTCTATGTAATTTTCAAAATAACGTATAATTACGTTAAAATAATGTATATTCTGCGCTTCCGTAATTTTATGATAAAAGTTGTATTGTGAAATTAATTCCTTGTTTTTAATGTATCATTAGCTCGGCTAAATACGGGCTCGGATCCTTTACAAACACCTCCATGAACAGCATTCCAGCTAGCCTATAGGTCATTTGAATGAAAATTCGGCTTTTACGTTAACCTAAATGCAATTAACCGTTAAGGTACTGATACGTAGATTTAGTTTCCCTGAGAATGTTACGAAGGTATTTATTCGTTTTCACAGCAAAAGGTGAAAAATTAAGATTGCTTTCTTTCTTTCTTTTTTTTTAATAATATAAACAACATAGTTTTTAATTTGTATTTAATCTTTAGTAGAATCAGTTGTGGAAAGTAAAAATCTTTTAAGATTCATCCATAAAAATATTTACTAAAATTCGTGAAATATTTAAGATACTTATATTAGAATAAACCAGATTAGTTTGCATCAATCCATATTTAAACTTTAAACTCAATATTTTGATAAAGCAATTTCCTTTAATAATACTTTAGTATACCATGTATAATTTCTGTTTAAAAAATGTAGCAAAAATAATGGATGGATAGCGGATCTGTGGAAGTACACTGTTAAAAATGGTTTCTTAAAAACAGCTAAATTGTCTCAAAATAGCTCCGAAACAATATATACTTAAATTTGAAAGCTCATGTACTCATTTTTGAGTACATTTCCATGTCAAACGTGGGAATATTGGGATTCCTATTGGTCAACTCCATTTTGAGCATGTCAATATACTCAAAAAATGAGTACACAGGTTTTCAGATTTAAGTATATATTGTTTTGGAGCTATTTTGAGACAATTTAGCTCATTTAAAAAAAAAAAAAAAAACTATTTTTTACAGTGTACAATCTGCAGCAAAATTATTGAAGCACTAGCAATATACTACTTAAAAATGGACACATAAAGCTGTTTTGTTAAGTAAATGTTTTTCGAATAATGATCTTAGTCTTATATACTGTTTACAGAAAATTAAGTTGATGATAAAAAATAGCGATTAACCAAGAAACATAAGAAAAGTGTGGATGTGTGCTTCAGTAATTTTTCTGACGACTACACTTTTTTCCCTCGAAAATCGCGAATTATAAAGCAATTGTTTATCACTAAAGAACTATTGAAAATTCTTTTGTTCTACAAATTCCTTCACATAAAGAAATTAAATAATTCAGATTTGTAACGTGAAATAAATAATTATTCTGGAATATTTTAACATTTATTTAATTAAAGATTTAAAAAAAAAAAAAAAAAAAAAAAAAAAAAGCGTGAACAGCCATTAGTTTTCAAAGAATCGTGTTAGCTACTAACATATATATATATACATATATGGTAAAATTTATAGCATATTTTCGAGAATTGTTTCTACCCGACCTTTATTTACGCCACTTTGCCTGTAGCAAAATGTTCTCCAATAATTCATCACGAGTAAATAAGAAGAGAAATGCTCTTTAAAAAGTGTGGTGTCAAAAAGGGCAGGTTCTAAGAATAATCTGGAATAAATTATAAATGTTACCAGGGATATATATATATATATATATATATATATATATATATATATATATATATATATATACATAATTTTCATAATTTACAGGCTTTTTTTTAATTATTTAATGATGCAGTTTAAAATAGAAATTTCATGGAATTTCCTTTATAATTTAGTTGTTTTGGATTTAAAAAAGTATTAGTAGTTGTAAAAGACTTGCAAAATTCAGTATATATACATATACATACTGATATATATATATATATATATATATATATATATATATATATATATATATATATATAATTCTACAAGACCTTTAATTACAGACAAAAATAAAATTCGATGAATTCATACTTTTTCATAATTCTAATATACAAAAATGATTGTGTCTAAAAATATTTTAATTGAAAACTTATTTCAATTTGGACGAAATTTTATATTTTCCCATCAAAACGTATACTGGTGGACTTGTTCCGGCCTACCGCTGGCATCCCGCACTTGTTATCAGTTGCAGGTTGCCACACGTAACTCCAACAGTGGGCCGTTGGGCCATTTATAACTGCTAGCAGTGATGGTGGCCTACAGAAAAAATGCCGTTAGCCCAGAAGTTGCATAAACACACCCTGCCTTTTACCGGCTACTAGCACATGGCCAACATCATGTTCGCCACGATGGGGTCACAATTTATAACGCCAGTAACGGACGATCACTTACAATTTGGATGCATAGAGGACGCTGCGATTTAGATTCTGTTGATTTGTATATTCCTCTTGTTTCGCCGTTTTGTGCCAAATCAACGTCCTACGAAATTCGAGAACGCTATACCTCGTATAAAGTATATGAGTAAATAATTCAATTTTTAATTTGTTTTTGTGTTCTTTTTTAACATTTATAGTTTTTTTTTTTTTTTTTTTTTTTTTTTTTTAATAAAACTATTATTAAAATGTTAGGATTTCAGAGAACACACGACAAATATTTAGTTGATCTGATTAAAATGAATTATAATAGACTTTAATTTTCTAATTACATTCGTATTGTTATTACTATTATTTTAATAGATATAACAAATTTATGGATCTCATTTTACGTATTTATATTATATTATATATATATATATATATATTATTTCATATTGAAAAAAAAAATTATCATAAGTGCAATTGTATGAAACGTTCTCATATACTGTGTCATATTGAAAATTATGGAAAAAAGTAGAGAAATAGCGCCGACTGTTGATTGAATAATCACCAAATGTAATCAGCATCGATTTTAGTCAAAGTCCAATGAAATATCAAGTATGATTCGTGAGGTACAGCGTAATCAATTTTCTTTATACACACTGACAGATGTACAGACTGATCTAAAAATAGGCAAATCGTGTTCAAGAATCTCAGGACATATAAATCCAATGAAATCTAGATGTCGAAAATTTTCTTCTTATAGAAAATACTTAAATAACAAGCTGTAATAAAATAAATAAATAAATAAATAAATATATAATAATAATAATAATAATAATAATAATAATAATAATAAAACCTCTCTTCAAATCTTGGCATAAAATTGGCTTTCTTTCGACATTTAGTGTAACACTTCTCTGAGATAAAATCCGTCTGCTTTCATTATGAAAAAATAATTTTAATGAATAATAATTTTAATATCTTATTGCACTGTGAAATTTTTACAGAATAATATAGAAAAAAAAATATGGTAGCCACAACAAATTAGTATTTTCTTTCTCTCTCTTTCTTTCTTTCTTTACTTTTCTTTTCCTTTTTTTTTTTTTTCTTTTCATCCAAGACAGATAATTTCACTTTTACAGAACTGAAAACTTTCAGCATCAGTTTCCCATAATGACTAAGAATATTTTCATGCGTCACTGTAAATGAACCATAAATATTAATTTTATCGTTTTTGATTATATACATTTTTTTATTGCATCAATAAAATCTATGTTGATTTGTATATTTAGCGCTGTATAAAGATTTTAAAATGTGCTTATAAGAAATATCTCTTACATTAAAATATATTTGAATTATTTTGTGAATTTTTGTACGCAAATCACTCATGTGTACATAATCCCTCTATATTTTATTTCACCTTAACATGGCAGTACAAAGAAACATTTGGTAAATATAAATATATATTGCATAAACAAAATGTCCTTATTTTTTTTAGAATTTATTTGTTTATTTTTATTCTTTTTAGTTATTTTTGATTCCAAAATAATGATAACTACTTTTGAGTTCATGATATCACAAGGAATGCCTTTCTTAATGCTGCTAAATTAAGCGAAACAGAGTATAACTACATAATAAATCAGTAAAACAGCTGTCCATCCCATAAACAACAAAATATTAATGTAATTGATAAATGCTGTGTCAGCATTAGGTTAGGCATGAACTTCGTTTATTCATTACGATAACATACTTGCCAACCATCATATTATGAACCGTACAATTTTTAATACCCGCCTTTTTTCACGCACCAATAATTTTTTAGAGTAATTTTAGTCTTATGTAATCGTAACAGCATTTGGAGAGAATTTCTCTAAAAATATAGTGGTGTGGGAAAAGGGGCGTTTCTTTTCAGGGGGCGTAACAATTGTACGGTTATTAATGAGATGGTTGGCAAGTATGCGATAATGAAATGTGGTCACAAAAAAAAAAAAAAATAAAAATAACTAAAAAAAAACTTTACAGCTATAATGACGTCAATTTTACACTGAAAGTGAAATTTTTCACAAGGCTTTACATCAATTTTAATATTTACGCGTGACTTTCATTTCATAAAAAAAAAAAAAAAAAAAAATCAACGCGTAATTGTAATAAATATTTAATAAACTTATTATATATGTACTATTTGATCAATGCAATAAAAAATATCGAATCAGAACCATAAAAATGAAAGAGTACTGTAAAAATAAAAATATTTCCTTTTACTAAAAAAGTAGATTGTGAAACATCAGAACTGTTGAAATAACAGAGGGAGAAGTTCAGAAAACATTTTTCCTGAAAATACAGCTAAGCTCTTTTTATTGAAAACATGTTTTCGACCAAAGTTGGAAGATAAGTTGACATCTATAGATTTCACTTTCTCTGTGTTTTATGATCTCTTTCTCTCTCTTTTCATCAAAAAAGTGCGTTTTCTATTTCATACATTTTCTATTATACATGCATATTTAATTAATTCGCCAAAGATGAAGTTGTTTCCTTAAATAAAAACGTATATTTTTAAGAATATATTTTTAAAATAAAAGTAAGTATTGCATTTGTTTATCAAAATCTACATTTATATACCATTATACTGAAAATATTAAAATAAATATGTGTTCCATTCATAGCAACATTTTGTAACTTTGAAGGAAATGCTATATAAAAAAAGATTAAAAAAAAAAAAAAAAAAAAGAAAAAAAAAAATCATTTCCTAGAGTTCTTTTCGAGGTTTAATTTTGAATCAACAGAGCGAGAGGTTAAATGAATATTCATCTTGAATTTTTATTTATTTATTTATTTATTTTGAGAAATATTAGATGATAAGCTGACATCTATAATTTTTCCCTCTTACTGTGTTTTATGTATTTCTTTCTTCTTCTTTTTTTTTTTTTTTTTTAAGTGTGCGTATTTTGTAGTATGTTTTCTAAAGATGTATTTTCAAAATAATGAGTAATTATTCTGTATTTCCACAAAAATATACTTTTTCGAAATGATATTAAAACTGTTAAATAAATCTGTCAACATTTAAAAATTTATTCCATAATGTTATTATTAGCCGCTCTTTTTATAAACCATTTTTCTTGAAGAGTAACTTTCTATAGTGATTTGTAATTGTACATTGGAGATAATTACTCCACAAAGGTAATGGTGTGTTAAAAGGGAGATACTAACAACATTGTGGAATAATAATAAAAAAAATTGGCCTTTATATGAATATTTGACTAATTTCAAATAAACATTTATATTAATATTAAATGAAATAATATTAATATAAATGTTTGAATAATATTGAAAAAGCGCCCCTTCTTTTCCATTTTCTTTTCCTTTCGCTCTTTTTAATTCTTTAAGAACAAAGGTTTGTTCTATTCTTACAGATAAATAGTATATTTTCTTTTTCAATAGCTGTATTAACCCGAGAGTAGTCGCGTCATTTTTTATAACGCTAGCTGTCGCGTGTCGGTCTTTTTGCCGCCGCTGTTTAGTGTTGAGGGAAAGCCGAAAGAAAGACAGTAGAGATATATGAAGTGCCTTTAATTCACGCGAAGTTTTTTCCGCAAAACTCTAACCTGCCTGAAAAAACGGAAATGGGGAGAAAAATGAATCAACGTTAGTGGTCGCGTCGCGGTCAAATAGACCGATTTTAGAAGTAAAATATTTTTAAATGCTCAAAAAATAACAGGAATGCCTTGAAAACATACTATGTTAGAGGACATCTACCCAAGATCAGGTACACAGAGTGTCCCCACTTTTTTTTAAGGGGTGATTTGCAGGAGCAATGTATAAAGAATGGGCGGCAAAAAGACCGATATGCGGCTACTAACGTGTTAAAAGAAATTTATTAACTATTTCCTGTTCGTATAAAAATCTACATATATTTATTATTATATTTAAAATATTGAATAGGTGGGTGAGTTTTAAGCAACTATTTCTATTAACTTTGAATGAAATGTTATTGAAACAGCATTTTTTTCTTTTACACTTCTCGGGGATTATTTTTACTTTTCGAACACTATAGTGAGGAAAGTATTGTAATCATGTTAAAAATCCGATCTTAACATTTTGGTGTTTCTACACGTTTTGCAATCCCTTGAATTAACATTTGCTATTTTTACGATGAATAATGTTCGTATGTATGTAAGTGAACACGATAGCGTCTGAAACTTTGTTCGAATGAGCTAAAAGTTGGTAAACATGTTATAGGACACAATAGCATGAAACCTATAGATTTTGGTGAATCTGGCTTTTATACGTTTTTTTTTTACAGGGACACAAATAAAAATTCTTTATCATTATAGTCTATAGGCAAAACATTTAACGTGCAATAACGTCTAAATGCTTTGTTCGACTGAGCTGAAATTTTAAACACATGTTGTGAGTCACTGCGTCGCATGAACTGTATAAATTTCGGTGATCTAGTGTTCACAGTTTTTTACAAGATTACAGTGAAAAGTTCTTTATCATTATGGTCTGTATGGGCCCAAATAATTTAAAATGCGATAGCGGCTAAACGCCTTATTCAATTGAGCTGAAAATTTATACACATGCTATAGTTCTTCATTGCACAAAGTACATGAACTTTCGTGAATCTAGTACGTATGGTTCTTTTACAGGGACACAACGAAAAATTCTGTATAATTATTACGTATAGGCACAAATTCTTTAAAGTGCGACAGCGTTTAAACGCTATATCGGATTGAGCTGAAAATTTATATACATGTTATAGATCCCCGTCACACTAACTGTATGAATTTTGGAGTATATAGCACTTATAGTTTTTCTCAAAGTAGAATTGTGTATCATTGTGGCTTATGGGCTCAAATGGTTTAAAGTCCTATAGCGTCTAAACGGCTCATCCGATTGAGCTGAAAATTTATATAATTGTTATAAGTCACCGTCGCGCGAACTGTATAGATTTTAGAGAGACTAGCATTTATAGATTTTTACAAGGACACAACAAATATTTCTTCATTAGTATGACCTATGGGCTCAAATTATATTTGAAGGGCAATAACGTTAATATAAACAAAATACTAGATTGAAAAAAGTGCTCATAAACCTATTGTAATTTTCTCTTTTGTTTATTTAATGACTTCCCTTACTTTAATTTGTTTATACAACCGTTAATTACTTAATGTTCGAAAAGTCGAGTGGAGTCACTCCAAATTTTATTATTATTATTATTATTATTTATTTATTTACTTATTTGTTTTTATATATATTTTTTAAATAATTAACAGAGTGAGAGGTTAGAAAAAATGCTTCCTGTAAAAAGTGCTCAGCTCATCGTATTAAAAATATGTTTTTGAACAAAATTGGATGATAAGCTACCAATACTTTTTATGTTTTATGATTTTCTTTACTTTTAAGTAGCCAGTTTTTATTTCAATGAATGCGTTTCTAAAATAAGAAATAATTATTATATAGTTTTTTTAAGTGTCGTTATATTTACAATGACATTTAAAAAAGTTAAAAATCAGTTTTAAAGAATCGTATATAATAATTTTAAATAAATTATTAGTAAAAAATAATTTCTTTTTTTCTTTACATCTTTTAAGTATACAAATTTTCTTTTTCTGGCCGAGGCTGTGAACTAATAGCATAATAGGCTAAAATACACTTCCCTTGAAAAAAAAAGAAAGCTATTATTTATTGGAAAAATGTTTTCAACTGGAATTAGATAAGGAGTTGAAATCTATAACTTAAACTCCCTCTGTGTTTTAAGATTTGTTTTCGGTAATGGTGTCGAAAAATTATAAATAATTTTTTGTATGTAAACACCATAAATTGCAAAAAGCATTTTTGATTACCTTTTTCCTTTTTTGCAATGTATGGTGTTTGCTTACTACGTTTCTACTGGCTTGATAATTTTTTATAAATGTATTTTTTTTTAATTGAAATTCATTATTGTGCATGTTTGTTAAAACTGAGTTTTGTTTACTGTGATATATATATATATAAAATAAAATAAATATATGGATATTTTTAAGCAACGCTTTACATTAACTTTAGATGAATATATTTTTTTTTTTTTTTTTTTTGAAAAATTTGTTTATTTTCATTACGTTATTTAAGAATATAAATTTTTAGCGTTCTCGCTAATTGTAGAGTGTAAAAAACATAAGGAAAAACACAGTAAATGAAAATTATAAGCAAAAGGATCATGCTTAAGACACTTTTGTGCCATTTTATTTTCAAGTAGAAATGATTTATATATATATATATATATATATATATATATATATATATATATATATATATATGTGTGTGTGTGTGTGTGTGTGTGTGTGTGTGTTCAATTGAATAAAATAACAGTTATTACTTGCAAATAGTCTTGGCAAAATTGTTACAGAATGTAACTATGCATACATTTCACTTTATTACATTTTGACCAATGTGTACCCAGGCAATTACAGTCGGTAACAAAAGTATCCGAACACTAGCAAAAATTCCTACGTAAAAAAATTAAACTCAATACTGTTTTCTTAAATAAATCCCCGTCGAATCATGTTCTTAGACTGACTAAGAACATGATTCGACCAGGATTTATTTAACAAAACAATATTAACTCTACATTTTTTATATAGGAATTTTTGCTACTGTTCGGATACTTTTATTACCGACTGTAGATTCAGAATTTAGATACACGTGAAAAATGATTGATACTATTTCAAAATTTCATAGAATTAAGATTTGATAATCACCCGTCTATTCTTATCTAAAGGGTCAGCTATTTATATGCATATATTATACACCTTAGTAGTAAAAAAAAAGCATTGTTTTTAGTCATAGAGACATATCAGACAGATATATTTATTCATTTATTTTTAAACAAAATATTAAACTAAAAGGATAAAAAATTGTACATCAACATTTTCTGAACATTGATGCTTGCAATGCACATAGCTGATTAAATATTCGACTACTTAATTTTTTTCATTTTTAAAATAAAATCATTGTAAATGAAAGAAAAGTAATTTATACACATATATACACGGTTAACGTAATTAAATATCACAGACAATCAAACATGTATTTTATTATTATTATTATTAATATAACACAGATTTTGAAATAAATTCTTCTTAAATAAATGATAAAAATTAAATCACAATCAAATCGAATGGAACGTATATTTCTCTCTCACACATACACATATATATATTAGGGTGGTTCGAAAAAAACTTTTTTTTAAATTTCAGATCGCTATAGTGCACAAAAGTTGCCATTGGTATAGACATGAAAAAAACACTAATTATTATTTTTTTATTAATTTGTCTTCCGGTCGCGCAATACCATCGAAGTTAGCAAAAAAATGTGAAAATCCTTAATTTTTCATAATTTTTTTAAGCACGCCAGATAATTTTAATTGCGTTCCTATCCCATGAATTAACTACTAAAAGTATGTAAAATCAATATATATGCACTTTCTATACATTTGTTTCATATCTTCCGGTCGCGGAATATAGTACAAAATCAGTAAAATGAGTAGTTTTTGCAAAATTTCGAAGTTTAACTGTTTAGTACATTTTAATCATACGACTTTTAGAGATGTTATAGTTTAATTCTATTACAATAATATATTTAAAATCCAAGCATATAAGATAAACATGGCTATAAGATAGACGTGGCGTACGTGACGAATGCCAGCGATGAGCGCGCAGCGCAGCCAGTCGCAGCCATTATCGTTTCACGCTATTTCCTTCAGTCTGCTCATGCCGCTAGCTCGAATCAGTACTAGATTGTGTTGTACTTAAGTCCTTATTTTTCTGTCTACTTTTGCGTTCAGTGTTTGTACTTGAATACGGCAGTTATTGATACAATGGACGTGCCAAAGAAAGTTGGTACAGGTACAATAACTATTAAAAATTTTAGGTGCTCTATTTTTGGTCACCCTCTAGACTTGTTACACAACAAGCTTCCTACTCATGAAGATGTCCTTCGCTGCTGCTTTCAACAGAGATTCAACCTAGCTGTGACAATAAACAACAAGAGTGTATCTTTTTAAGAGAAGCCTCAACAATGGCAAAGAAAATTATCGGTTTATAAGACAAAGCCTCGATCCCAACAGTTACGGAGTACTGAGTCATCCAGCTAATTAGTTCTTACTACGAATCATACAATAAACTCAGAAAGTCGTTTCATCGTGACAAAGATAAACCAGCATTCAAACTTAAACTTGACTATTTCAAGAAGAAAGGATGCTCTCTTTTTGATATCGCGGCGTGTATATTTGTAATTGTTGCTAATGACTGTTCATGTAAGAAATCTCCAGATACATGAGTATGTCCTCTAAGTGTGAACTGCATTTGCGAAAGAAGAAAGAAAATTCCACCTTTGGAATTAAGGTTTATGTACTTGCACATTTACATGCCGCGACATCAAAAAGAGAGCATCCTTTCTCCTTGGAATTGTCAAGTTTAAGTTTGAATGCTGGTTTATCTTTGTCACGATGAAACGATTTTTTGAGTTTACTGTGTGATTCGTAGTAAGAACTAATTAGCTAGATGACTCTGTACTCCGTAACAGTTGGGCTCGAGGCTTTGTCATATAAACCTATAATTTTGTTTGCTACTGTTGAGGCTACTCTTGAAAAGGATACACTCTTGTTGTGTATTGTCACAGCTAGGTTGAATCTCTGTTGAAAGCAGCAGCGAAGGACATTTTCATTAGTAGGAAGCTTGTTGCGCAACAAGTCTCATGGGCGATCAAAAATAGGGTACTCAAATTCTTTTCTAGTTATTGTACCTATACCAACTTTCATTGGTACATCCATTGTAACAATAACTGTCGTAATCAAGTACAAACACTAAACGCAAAAGTAGAATACGAACTTAAGCACAACACAATCTAGTACTGACTAGAGCTAGCTGAAGCAGACTGAAGAAAATAGCGGAAACGATAGTAGCTGCGACTGGCTGCGCTGCGCGCGCATCGCTGGCATTCGTCACGTACGCCACGCTTATCTTATAGCCACGTTTATCTTATATGCTTGGATTTTAAATATATTATTGTAATAGAATTAAACTATAGCATCTCTAAAAGTCGTATGATTAAAATGTACTAAATAGTCAAACTTTAAAATTTTGCAAAAACTACTAATTTTACTCATTTTGTACTATGTTGCGCGACAGGAAGATATGAAACAAATGTGTAAAAAGTGCATATATATTGATTTTACATACTTTTAGTAGATAATTCATGGTATAGGAACGCAATTAAAACCATCTGGCGTGCTTTAAAAAATTAAGAAAAATTAAGGTTTTTCACATTTTTTTGCTAACTTTGATGGCATTGCGCGACCGGAAGACAAATTTATTAAAAAATAATAATTAGTGCATTTTTCATGTATATACCAATGGCAACTTTTGTGCACTATAGCGATCTGAAATTTTAAAAAAAGTTTTTTTCGAACCACCCTAATATATATACATTTATGAATAAATTTATATATAAGTTCAAAAACTTCATAAATGATCCCAAGCTTATTCTTATGAAGAAGAGTCTATGATGGGAGCAGGTCAATAATTAGTTCTTTGAAAGAAATAGCCATCTGCCACTAAAAGTAAATTATATTTAATATCGTAAGTTTTACTTTCTTTCTTTTTCCCTTTTTTTAAACAAAATTTTTCTGTATTTTATTATTTTAAAATTATTTCAGACTTTATTAATAAATATAATAAAATGGGGATTCTTTTTTTAATAAGAAGGTACTGTTGATATTGTTAACAATACTTTTAAAATCACAAAATTTTGTAACTGATAGTAAATTACAAATCAAATTACAATTGAAGTAAGTTAAATCGAAATCAAATTAAAAAAAAAAAAAAAAAATCTCAAAAAAAAAAAAAAAAAAAAAAAAATTAAATACAAGTATATTAAATGTTTGTAAAAAATTAGTACAAAATTCTCCGAATCTCAATAGCTGGGGAGCAATCGTAATGTCGGAAATTTATACATTTATCTGTAAGATATTCCTTAATTAAAGATATTCTAAGAGCTCTTCAATTTTCACGTATCAGTAGATATGCTATCATATTAAAAAAAAAAAACTGATATATATTAAAAAAATTGTAAAAAAAATTGGCGGGACCAACACGTCTCTGGACCAAAATTTCCTCGGGACCAAAACGAGAGAACCAAAATGGCGGGACCAAAGTGGCGGGATCAAAACGGTGGGACCAAAGTGTCCTGCTTCGAGAACGTGTAGCTGTAAATTTGTCTACATGCATAAGTACAGTTTGCATGTATGTTGTAATTATAGTTTAGTAAATGCTCTGTATTATAATGATGCCCACATGAATATATCTCCTATAATTTTAGGCACTACAGATGTCACTATAATTTTAAGAACAACACATTAAGATAAAACAATCTTTCAAAGTAAATTGATTTAGATCAGCCCAGTGCAGCCATTCTAAAAACAAATTTGTGTCATATTGCGAGAATCAAGTTTATTCGATAGATGACGATGCGGATAACTTACTGTAGTAACTGTTACCATATTTATTACGTTAATATGAAACAAAAGGCAAGTACATAAAGTACCTTTAATTATTTTTATCATTTTAGCTACTTATTATTGCAAGAGTTAATAAATTAATTATATAAGTTATTGTATTAATTTAATTTATTTTTTAGGGTTTCCTTTCAGTTAATATTAACAATGTAGCTAAACAATGCTATACGGGGACGCAAAATACGCAAGCGAAGTGATGGCGTAAGCAAACGTCAGTGGATACACGCAACCGACTTGCTAATGTAAACGGCAATAAGATATGTTTTAGAAATTTATTTTTTTAAAATTTATAATTTTCAGGTGCTTTCATCTCCGCAGTTAGATACTTTGAAGTATGATTTAAAATATTCATTTAGAACTTGACAACATTTTTATTCTAAATGAGTTTTTTTTTTTCGAGTTTTAAAATTAAAACTTTCATAGGTATTGGAAGTATCTTATACGTAAACAAAATCACCCAGTATTTATATTATGTCTAAATAAACTTGAATAGATGTTTAGGTTGTCGCATGTTTATATTTTGCAGGTGTATAAGTTATTATTTCACATCTGCATTTTTCCAAAAAAGCGAATTATTAATTATTAATTAATTTTAAGGAACAGATTTGATATCTGCCGTCCTTGACGAAGAAAAAAGGTCGCCAAATCATTTGGCGAACCTATTTAATTCCTTTAAAAAATTAGGGCTATTTTAACAACGTACATATCAATAATATGAAAAAATATTTCGTACAATATATTTTCATATTACTTTTTTTTTATTGCCAAATACGAACAACGCCAAGGACAAAAGATATCAAATCTATAGCCATTATATTTCTAGAGTTTTGAAAATTAAAATTAAAATTTTGTCAATTTAACACCAAAATAACTTAATCTAACACTTATACACTTAATTATATTTTAAATATATATACAAATACGTGGATTAAAATCAGATAATATTTTTTCTTAATTTAATATATATATATATTACAATAAATCCAGTGAACGTTTAACATGGAAAATATTTTGCCTACCCCCACCAACAGTCAGTGACGTCACACGTCGCGTGCATATAAACATATGACACAATGATTTATATTTTAAAAGCTTGCAACAAATTATTCAGCCATCAAACAATATGTTATAACAAGTTTGTAATACATTCGAACAATATATATTGAAAACCAAACTATTAAATTTTTATGTATGTTACCTAAAGTTTCTTGTGGTTAAAGGAAAGTTTTTTAAAGGAAAGCTGAGTCATTCATCAGCATTTATTTTTCAACTAAAATATTAATGAACTTTTCGAAAGACCGTGGATAAATATGGTTTACTGCATATATATCTATGTTTATCTGTATTTATCTATGCATATTTCATTATACATTGTTTTACAAATAAGCTCAATTATTGTCCTCACATGAGAATATATATATACATATATATATATATTCAGCAATCGACATTTTTGTCGGCTTTAACGTTCTAAACCACCTTAACCCCTTTTCGGCTCAATTTATTCACATTTTGGCAAAGGATTCCGTCTCAAAAAGGAGTATTGACACCAGTATTCTTTATCAATAAGTTATATCACAATAAATTACTGCCCAAATAGGATAAAAATTGTTGATAAAGAATACTGGTGTCAGTGTTCCGTCTTCAGACGCAAACTCTTGCACTCTTGTTTGTTTACCTGCCCGAGCTGAGCTCGGGTTAAACAGTGTTGTCAGATTTAAGGACTTATTTATTCAACAACCAGCAATAATTTTTAAGAGAGATATTTTATATACATAATGCACAAATAGCCTTCGACGTGGTTAGGCAATTGTTACAGTAAAAATTAGTGGTGATTATTGAATAAAAATGTCTTCAAATTTAACAACACTGACCAGAAAGTGAAATTAACACATTGTTGACCGGTCACGAGTTAACTCGTTCCGTTTAAAAGTCTAGTTACTATATGTTTAGGGATGGCAAAGTGCTAGCTATACCTTTTGAACGATACTATTAAGAGCTCCTTCTCTTATTAAAAATAGGCTGAATACGTACGAAAATTTTCATATCAGCGTATTATTATATAGATACATTTATTTCAAAAAATTCTGAAAAATTTAAGTATTTTGTTTTTTTAAAGAAATTGTACAATTACAATTATTTATTATTATTATTTTCTTCATTTAGTCACTCAGTTTATGGTTTCATCTGTTTGGCATACTCTATAGCCTATATTATGTAAACAAACAAAATATTGGTTTATAAAGATCTAACTTCAATTTTAATTTATAAACTTAACAAAAAGCATTGTTTGTTTAATCATTATGCTCTGCTTATTCCTTTATTTGATAACTCCTGATTAAGGCAATTATTCATTGTTATAGAAACTTAAAATTAATTGCATTAAAGTATTCACTCATAAGTAAAATATATAAATAGACAATTTTTTTTTCTTTTGTATTTTTTTTCCACTTAATATGGTTTACACATAAAATACTTACATTTTCAGGTTTCAAGAAGATGAAATGAATTTTTAGAATTTTCAAAACATTGCGCACACGCAATATTTAACTCTTGAAGTAAACGAAATTTATTGAAAATCCATTAAGCACGCATGTTTAACAGTTTTCGAAGCACGCATTTTGTTTTGGAGTCTGTTTTTAACTTTTATTATTGATTTTTGGAAGTCAGTATCTAAAATAGAATTAAATACATCGAAATTTATAATCCATTCAACAAAAGAATAAAGTCATTTAATATCATCAAAACGAAAGGACTTATCACAGATTAAATCTTAAATGATGCTTAAATTAATATATATATATATATATTAAATTAATCACTTTTTCATTTTAAATAAGAAATGATATTTGTACAATGTGAAATTTTATTTGTTTTTTTTGCGTAACATTATTACTTATAAACTAAAACACATTACAATTTCCTGAAAATCAGTACATTCCATGCATATTTGCCATGTTATTAATCTTGAAATAGTAACAGAAAAGAAAAAAAACGTGTTAATGTTATGATTAATTTATAACATATAAAAAAATATTTCAAAATATATTTACGATATCTGTTTAAAATAGCACGTATATATAAAATAGAGGTAAAAAATACCCCTTTTTTATATATTTTTTCAAAATACTCAAGGGTGTAAGCGTTTTCTCCTCAAAAGGAAAATCTTTTACCTTATTTTTAAACAATAATTTTTAGTTTAATTAAAAAAAATATATATTTAAAAAATACAAGAAAAATTCTACATTGGGTTCCAAAATGACATGAACACCACGTTTTTGAAACATAAAAAATAAAACAATTGTACAAAATAAATTTAAGACTTACCAATTTTAGAAACAGAAAAAATATTTTTATTTTATAACAAAATAAGGGAGAGTGTGGTTGAATAGGACGCTGGATGAATGGGACAATAATTTTTATGTTCTACAAGCAACAGAAACTTGACATTTTTTCTGATATATGGCAGCACTGAGATCATTCATCAAGCGTAGTTTCAGAATTGTGCTATTCATAGAAGGGCGGAAAAAATTAAAGTGTCTTTTTCAGCTTGCAAAGTAAGTTTTTCCTGATTCAATTAGGTAGCAGTTAAGACATTAACTATTTACTTAAAGTTAATGTAACTCTTATACGGTGAAAAGGCATAATCTTTTATTGTGTTTTTGATATTCAAAAAGAATATTGACAATTGTTCATTAAGCCTATTTCCTGTTTTATATGATCATGTGACGGTTGGGATGAATGGGACAGTTTAAATGGGGAAGAATTGGACATTCTCCAATATGTACTAATTTAAAATTTTACACAATGATTATGTTAAATTAGCCACATTGAGTATCAGGATACTTAATTTTGTGGACTTATAAAAAAAAATTGAAATTAATTGTTCTGATTTTTGTTTATAATAATTATGATTAAAAAAAATATAAGTTAGAATATTCAATGCAAATCAAATCAATAATTAAAAATAAAATAAAATAAATAATAATTTTAAAATCACAATTTCAATCAAGCTAATTTAATAAAACCTCGTGATTATTAATGTAATACAGAATAGAATGATGATTTTCCCGATCAGGCGGAAACAAAAAATTATCTAGATAATTTCTACTTTATTATAATGATTTATCCCTTTCTAGTGTCTTATTTATTTTTAGATTAGGTCTTATTAGATTAAATTACCAAAGCCTAGAGCAGACTTTTGCCTTTTGATGTTAATTTGAGTCAATACATCAGTTTATGTTAATTCATAGTGTGTAATAAAATCGCATAAATCAATTTAACTTTAAAAAACTATTTACTTTCCATTTTGTATTATTTTCTTTGTTAATTACAGTCTTATCCCATTCGTCCCTATAGGTGGGGGTGAATGGGACAATCCACTTGCATGTAATATATATATATATATATATTATTATTATTATTATTATTATTAATTAATTAAAAATTATAACTTTTTATAAAAGTTAGTGAGTTTATATGTAACTGATTACTGAAGTGTACTTATGAGCCATATTACAAAATTCTGAAGTACATATGGCCAACGTTATCAATAAAAACATGAAAAATGTCCCTTTCATACCCACTCTCCCCTATTAAAAAAAAATAATTTTTACATAAACAAAACTGTTTTTCCTTTTATAGGTGTTGCATAATGATATGAAATAGGATCAAAAATATGGATTAGTAGTCAGTGTATCCACAAGATTTCTTAATTAATGTAAAAACGTGGTCAGACATAGGGCGGAACCTGCCTTTTAATGTACTTTGGTCGGTTTTTACTCACTGGTAGATGATATAAACTTATAATTCTGAAAACGGCAAATTATTTTCCATTTGTATAAATTTCTCCAGGCTATAGGCTCCGAACGTTTTCAATCGGCTTTAAATCAGGGGAAACAGTTGGCCATAGAATTACATTTACACCATTATTTAAGAACCATTCCCAAGTGCTATGTCTGGATGGATGCATTGTCCTGTTACAACATTCGGAAAGGTCTTCCAATTCCCTCGGCAACAGGCAATACATTTTCTTAAGCAGATCTTGCACAATATTGACTTTACCACGAAATCGAAACGCAACCCAAACTATGAGTAACCCTCCATCTAGCCAGAGCCTGATTAAGGGGGAAGCACACATTATTTATACTTACACCGTTATTTTTTAACAAATACTTTCCTCCTATAATAAACAGAAAATTCTCATTAAAAATTATTTTAAAAGAATTCTGGTGTCTAATAACGGTGAGTAAATTGGATTGTTTTACACCGTTCATTTTTTATAAAAAATATTTCCTCGTCAAAGCGTGGAATTCCTATGGCATGAAGTAAAAAATAATTGTAAAAATATTCCGGTGACAGCGGAGATAATATATGTGCTTCCCCCTTAATCAGGCTCTGCATCTAGCTGCTTTTTTGAAAAATTTTCAAGTTCTTTGCGGAGTTTGTGCCAAGAAATAAAAAAAAAGTCAGGATCATATAATTTTTTTTTTCCATCAGAAAATGTGATTCTTTCATATTCTAATTTCCTGAAAATGTGATCTTTCGTCCAATCCGGGGAAGCAAATTTACAGTACCTGGCCAAATTATTAGACCATTGGCAGCTTATACATTTTTTTGTGTTAAAAACCTTATTAATGAAGAATTTTATTAAAAAAGATATTTTCTTCATTCATATTTCGAAAATATATACATTAAGGAATACAATGACATAGAAAATTTTACAATACAATACTTTTTGAAGAAAGAAAAAATTGGTAAATTAAATTTAACAGAAAAATCAATATTTTGTATGGCCACCTTTGGCAACTAAACTAGTTGGCATAGGTGGACTCTGCTCAGTTCCCCATCATATTTATGTTATCATAAATTTCTAGTGCGAGACATATAATCATGTTAAAAGAAATGAATTTGACCAAAGCTTGATACAGTGACAGAATGAAATCCCCGCCTAATAGGCTATCCACCGTTCACTTCGATATATTTATCTTATTCTAATCTATTAATTTATTTTATCAGGGTCAATTCCGTTGTTTAGTTTTCATGCTACTATTTTCAATGTAATAATCCTCAAAATTCATATTTATATGAAATACTTACAATTTCGCTATGTTGATAAAATCGTAAATTACGAATAATGTACGAAATTTTTCTATTAGAATATTTGTATTCACTCACGTTCAAACAAATATCATAAATGTAATTTTGAAGTTGTCTAATGTATTTATGATCCTCAAAATGGAAGTTTATGCTCAATTTTGCCTTATTCTGACATGTTAAGTAAATCGTAAATTCCAAATAACTTACGAATTTTTTAAATTGGAAAAATCATAGTCTATGATATTCATGCCAGTATCCAAAATAATATTTAAAAAGTGGTTTGACATCTTTACGATGAAAATATCCCTCAAGATTGACGTTTATGTGAAATTTTGCTCTATTCTGCCTTGTTAAGAAATTCGTAAGTTTCCAATAACTTACGAAATTTTTATATTGGAAAATTCATAGTCATTAATATTCATGACAGTGTTCTAAATAATATTTCAAAAGTAGTCTGACATCTTTACGATGAAAATATCTCTAAAAATTGACGTTTATGTGAAAATTTGCCCTATACTGCCATGTTAAGAAATTCGTAAATTTCCAATAACTTGCGAAATTTTCAAAGTAGCATATTTATAGTAAATGATGTTCATTCCGGCATCAAAACTGATATTTTAAAACTGGTCCGACATTTTTACTGTAAAAAGTTTCCATTTAATGCACGTTTAAGTGAATTTTTGTCCTATTCTCCCATGTTAAGAAAATCGTAAATTTCTTATAACTTACGAAGTTTTTTAATTCGAATGTTGCAAATAAATAGGGTTCTTGCCAGTATTGAAAGTAATATTTTAAAACTGATCTGACCTCTCTGCGATCATTTGTTCGTGAGATATCGTGTAAACAGACTAACAAACTAACGGACTAACACACTAACGGACTGACACACTGACACACTAACAGACACCCTACAGACAGACACCATACAAATTTTGTCATTTTCGGATTCCTCATACCTGAAAACGCATAAAAAAGTCAAAAAACCGAGGTCGAAATTTTTCACGATTACCTAAGTTCCCCATATCTATAGTATGATGGGGAACTATAAGGCTTTAACACGACGAGGCATACTTTCTATGTATACTTGGATGGTTTCTTGAAGATGCTTATTATGATTCCACTGTATGTTAAAGATTCCAGCAACTCTCCCTTATTTGTTATATTTTTCTTATACATTTTTTTTTTCAGCAACTCCCAACCATTTTCAATAGGGTTCATATCAGGCGAGTTGCCAGGCTAATCAAGAACTATGATTTTTTTTTCGCTCTAAATACTTCGATACACTTTTAGCTTTATGGTATGGAGCACCATCATGCATGAAGACAGGTTCCTCGTCTCCAGGAAACCATTCTTGCATTTGTGGCATGAGCCTGGTTTGTAAGACTTCCAGGTATTGATCTTGTTTCATTGTATTTTTGACCACATAGAGAAGACCAGCACCTTTTCCTGATATGACAGACTACACCATCACTCATGGAGAATATTTGATGGTGGGAATAATACAATCTGAGTTGTATTTCTCGTTTGGACGCCGCCGAACGAATTTGGTTTTTTCGGTTAAAACATGAAAAAACGATTCATCAGAGAAGCAAACCTGAAAATTAAACAAAATTGCTTTTTATTTAATTTCTTTACATTCATTATAAATGTCAATATATCGTTGATCAAAATAAATAGCTATATACCTTTTTCCAGTCTTCTACTGTCTAATTTTTGAACTTTTTTTGCCCACTCCAGGCGTATTTTCTTCATTTCTGATGTAAGCCTTCGATTGCGAGGCGGTTTCATGGCAATAAGTTTATTTTCTGCCAAGCGACGTCTCAAAGTTCTCTCTGATATATTAATGCCTTCATTTTGAACTTCTTTCATCAACATGCGTAGCGGTTTCTTTCTGTTATTTATACAAATGTCTCGTATTTTTCGATCCGACCTTGGCGTCCTAATGCGAGCTCGTCCACTATTATTCTTCCGTGATGGATCCAAACTTATGTTTAAGACCATTTCTTTTTAATATTTTTTACTGAGCTTCTGGATACTCCTACCTTTGCTGCAATTTGATTTTGGGTCAGTTTAGTGGCCTTCACTAGACCATAAACCTGCCCAACTCTCTTTTGTGAAAGGCCAGCCTTTCTTCCCATCTAAAATAAAGGAGCAAAAACTTTTTATGGTAATAAATTAATAAAAATGTTAAATATCCCACACATGATATCAATAATAATTCAAAACTTACTTTATGCAGCAAAATATTCACTTCAATCCAAAATAAATAAGCAGAGCAAATTTTACGTTATAATGCAAGTTTACACCTATGCCACTGTATCACAGAATGCACAGAATAATATCTAACTGTCTTGTGTTGCCAGCTTGAAAATGTTTCTGTAATAAAGGTACTGAAATAAGCTTAAGGTAACACTAATTAAATAATAATAATTTTGAGCAGGTCCGGTATAATAAACTTCCAATTTCAAAAAACTTTAAATATTTTCTTTGGTCTAATAATTTGGCCAGGTACTGTATATACTAAACGAATTTGCATATTTCGGTTCCTTCTTAACACAGTCATATTCAATATCCCTGATCAGTTCACATGCTCGTTTAAAGGTGATTTTGATCAGTGTTAATATCATTTTGCAATACCATTTTTTAGATAACTTAAACTTTCAATCAATTTAAAGTTTTCTACTAATTTTATCATTGTGTAATAAGTGGATTTCTCGTACTTGCCCCCCAAATAGCATTTTTTTTTTTTTTTATTATTATTTATAATTTTTTGTCGCCATATAACAAAATTCCCAGCTAAACAAAAATCTATAAAAAATGAAGAAAAACTGCAGAAAACTGCAGATAAACTGAAGCTATTGAGAACAATAATAAGTTTATGTGGGAAAATATTTAGAGGGGGGAGGGGAGTTACCTGTAAATTCTTTGCTGTTCCAAATACCATTAGTTTATCTTCATTTTTTATAGCTTTTTTGTAGTTTTTTTTTTTTTTTTTTTTTTTTTTTAGCTGGGTTATTAAGTGTTCATATCATTTTTCAACACAGTGTATATGAAAATACGGGTAGCAGAAAGCTCTAAAATTCTTTAATATTTATAGAATGCCTTGAAGATGATATAGGTTAAATATACTGTTTACTTGCTAAGCTGGCCAAACAAAAGTTTAAAACGTTAAAAATATCTTCTTATTTAAGTACTAAACTTTTTAACTGTTAATCTTTTTAAAAACTGATTAAAAGTTATGAACCTATAGATGTAAACCTAAATATAACATACACTTATAAAGCCATCTGTAGATTGTGATATACAGGGTGGCCATAATTAAACTGGATGTGCTTGCAGTGTTCTGTAGCACAATCTAATTGCAAGAATAGCACCGAAGTTTGCACACTGTAAAAAATATGTCCTGTTTGCTGCCAGAAATTCTCTGTAATTTGAGAAATTACGTTCTGACAACGTAAGTTTTTTCATAAATTACGCGTATTTTCTCAAATTACAGGAAATTTTCGGCAGCAAACAGAACATATTTTTTACAGTGCAAGAAGGGGACAAAGGATTTAAGAAAGAAAAAAAAAATTCGAGAATTTACCTCTAGGGAAATATGTGCCGCTGTTTTTCTAAATAAAGTTTTTTTCGCAATTTATAACTTAAAATTGATGATTGGGCACTTTTTTCAAGCATTGCTTCTGCTCGATTAATTATTTTGAATTTAGAGACACTGCGATAACTCGTTCGCCAGAAAAGCTTTACTTAGATGAACAGCGCCATATATTCCTCTATAGATAAATTTTGGGATTTATTTTATTTTATTTTATTTCGGAATCCTTCGTCCTCCGTAACGTTTAAACTTCCTACACAGTTTGGGGCAGTTCTTGCAATATACACAATGTAACAAAATAAACATGTATTATTTAGAAGCACAAAGCTGGTTTACAATGTTATTATTAGCTTAAACGATTAGTTTAAAGAGTTCAACAATGTTTTTTAAATGCATTATGAAATGCAGGTGGAAATTGCTGAATACAAATTTTTAATATATATTTTTTTAATACATTATGTGATTATTCCAGAATAAATTTGAGAGTTATATTTATAACCTAAAATGGGTCAGAAAATATATCTATTTTGAGCTTACAAACTTGTTATGTATGGTCCACTATCTTATTTTATATTTTTGTCTATAATAAATAAAGACGTTGTAGAAAATATTGCATCACTCACCTCTTATAATATATGTATATATATATATATATATATATATATATATATATATACCTAACATGCGTAAATGATAAAAAAAAAAATTTAAACGTTTCGTATGTATATACTGCAAAAAATAAACCCCAAAACAATTCTATCCTAAATTGGTCTCGTATCCAATTTTGGTTGAAATTTTGGGTTATAAACAGAACTTTCCAATTTGGAACATTGCTTTAGCCGAATATCTTACAAATTTTTACCAATTTTAGATTTTCTTTTTTTTTACTGTGTATAACAGTGCTAGCATTGTGCTTACATGCAACCAAATTTAATAAGCATAGTCTTTGATTATGTCTCTTTATATATAAAATTATGCGCACTTATGCGATACAAAGTCAAGATACAACCTTCTGTGTATGGGAAACTATCGCAGCGTAGCAGGGCCACCTGCAGACAATATACCGTATTTCCCTGCTCATAGTCCGCAGGCGTGCTAAATAATTTTCATACTGGGAATTTTATTAACAGACAGAGCTACTTTTAAATGTTAATTTGTCTGGATTAAATATACTCTTGCCTGTAACTTAAATTTTCTGGTGTGAAACCGATTTATTTCACCTGCGGATTATACACTAGAGTGATCATATTTTTTCATTGAATTTGGGGACAAAGATGGCGGTGTCCTCGAATTTCGAGGACAAAAAAATAAATAATTAATTAAATCACCTTAAATTGTAAAATTTTAGTAATTTTTATGCATAAAGCACCTAATAGAACTTATTTCAGCTTATTTATTATACATATAATAAATTACTATATTAAAACATTAATAACTTTATAACCGGCGTCCCCAAATGTGTTGTAATTTCTTGGGGACGAAGGTAGTTTTGGCCTCGAGATTCGTGGACTGTGATCTAGATTCGAGGACATATGGTCAGCCTATTATATACAGGTAAATACGATATTTCAAAACCTTTTCAGGAACAATTTACATCAAGGTCCAAACGAACAAAAATTGCTATAGAATTCTGTACATTACTTGTCAATAAAAGCGTCCATATATATATATATATATATATATATATATATATAAAACTCT
This sequence comes from Salticus scenicus, assembly GCA_963930645.1. Taxonomy (NCBI): domain Eukaryota; kingdom Metazoa; phylum Arthropoda; class Arachnida; order Araneae; family Salticidae; genus Salticus; species Salticus scenicus. Next base: position 105,055,930 of record OZ005648.1, read on the forward strand.
CACAAACAGTCATACCATATTTGTGTAACAGATACACACAAATAGAAGTCCATTTTCTAAAAATGGACAAATTCTGTTGAAGCCATCTGAAAACACGCAAATCTATGAAAGCATTCAAGAGACTTTCACCATCCAATATTTCTTTTTTATAGAAGAAAGTAAAATATGGCAGAAAAATTTGTTTTTAATATATAAACAATAAATTTTTACAATTTACTTTTGTAAAACTCGTTTTTTTAGTGTTAGATAGTAAATTTTAAATAACCAATGCAACATTTGAAAATCCCCATCTTTTAAACCTCACGTTTACAAAATTAATATTTGTTAAATTATCATACATTTTTTAATGCGTGTTTACAGAGTATTATGAATTTGTGAGTAAATTTCACTGTATACAGTATACTTTATACATTTATACAGAATCCTCTCTCTCTCTGTGTATATATATATATATATATATATGTGTGTGTGTGTGTAAGAGCAAGAGGGGAGAAAAAAAGGGAAAGAAAGCGAGTTTTATCGCAAATTAAAAATAAATAATAATTTTTAACTGATAAACTTGACATTTTTTTTTTCTCTTTTTGGTATGTTTGTTAACCAATGAATTTAAAACATTTCATTTTGTTTTATTAATTTAAGTAGTTGTTGTAGTAATATATTTGAGGAGCAAACATTCAAACCGTGTTTTCTCCAAAAATAAAAAAAAATGAGTTAGTGATTTTTCTGTGAACTCAACATTAAATAGCACAAAATTATACTATTATTTTAAACCAAAATAATTTCTATCACATTATTAATGCTCTTAGAAAGTTAGGGTTTCAATCAAACAGTGTTTCCTCCAGAGCCTGTTTTCAGTCAAACTGTGATTTCTCCAGCCAACCAAGTCAGTACTGCTCTTTCTGGTCGCGTGACTCGTACATGTACCAGCTTTTTATGTTTGTTTTTTCGTTAGTTCTATCTTGTTTTCTTCATTTTAGAGGAGTGTACTTTATAATTATTATTATTATTTTTTTTTTCAAATGGAAGAATTAATAGATGGTGTATTAGACACTAATTATGGAACTAGAAAAATACAGAGAATTGGTGGAAAAAGAAAAGAAGCGAAAAATAAACGATATTCAGCACCTTTAGATAACAACATTTATGCTCCATGCAAACATTCTATTAATAAATACTTTTTCATACACTGATGTTAGACCTAATGACGTTAAGAAGTTTCGGGATAGACTTTACGAAATTCCGGACAAACAGCTTTAAGATTCTATTATAGCCTCATTGGTTGTTACAAAAAATGTAACTCGACGTAGACCTAATAACTCACCCCCCCCCCCTCCAAAAAAAAAAAAAAAAAAAAAAAAAAATCGCAATCATCTGGCTTAGATCATGCATTTTCTGCTTCTAATTTTATTACTAGTAGCAGTGGTAGGAGAATTCCTGTGTGTAAAAACAATTTCATGGCTATAACTAAAATAGGTCGTACAATGCTAGCCAATATTGTTACTAAGGTACATGCTGGTGAACCTATTGAGGAAAAGAGAGCAGGGGATAGAAAAAGCCACTTAAGCATTAATAATAATAATAATAAAAAAAAAAAAAACAAGGTAAGAGAATTCATCTCAAACTTAAAGGCATCAGAATGACATAGACAAACTTTTACAATTGATGTATGGTGAAGGGTGAAAAAATCAGCCTGTTTTTAAATGGTATAAAGATATCATTACTAATAACTTTCATGTAGAATATGAAGAAACAGAGGAAGCATGAAATTGCTTAAGTGAAGATATTGGTTTAAAAATTTAAATTTCAAATTGGCTTAAAAATTTTAGTTCTTCCCTACAATTTGCAGGATGATTTTTCACGCGCAAATATTTAATTTAACTTTATAATTACATAACAAAATCTGTTCTGTTAATTACATTAAGAATGTTATTTCATCAATATTCGAGCTACATACTTTTTCATTCAAAAAATGTTTTGTCCACATTGGAAACATTCAAAACATGTTTTCTCCTCTGTGTTTCGGTCAAAGCATGCTTTCTCCACATTGGAAACATTCAAAACATGTTTTCTCCTCTGTGTTTCGGTCAAAACATGCTTTCTCCAAATTTCAAATACATTTTTCTAATTAACTCTAAGTTTATTAGGTAAAGTAGGCCTACAGATCTTCCTAGTAACCAATAATACAACTAAACAAATGATAATTAGGGTCTAAGAAGGGTTATTTTTTAATTTATCAGTTTTTTGTGTTTTCTGAAAAATTGCATTCGAAGGAGAAAACACGGTTTGAATGTTTGCTCCTCATTTATCGTACAGTCATTAATAAATAAATTATTAGATTTATTTCGTAATAGATTATACACACACACACACACACACACACACACACACACACACACACATATATATATATATATATACAATACATAAAGTTTTATTGAAAACCAAAAGTACTTTGCTTAGAAATATTCATATGATTTTTCTATTCCATGTTTAATTTTGAAATTCATTTATTTTTTACCCAGACAATTTTGACAAACTAGTCGCTAAAATTTATATTTTTTTCCATATTTATTTGTGATAAAATGCAAAACTATTGAAAAAAAATTAATTAAATTAAAATTAAATAAAAATAACATTCAAATTGTTTCTCTGACTATTTCTCAAAATATTATAATTTCAATATGTGTAAATGAAATATGCCTTCAAAATAGAATAAATTTGGTTATCTATAATAGCATATAAAAATGATAGCCTAAGTACTTAATGAAAATTCTCCTGTTCTTGTTACATTTGCTTTTTTGAATATGTATAATGTATTATTCTAATATGCTTATCAGATGAAGACGTTGATTATTAACGATGGATAAATAAAAGCCCATGTTTTGAAATAATATCTTTAAGAGACGTTTAGATAAATATAAGAAATAAGAAAATAGATTGTATTCACTGGAGATTTGGAAGACAGTTTCTATGTGAAATATCATAATATGGTGTAATTTATTTTGGTTTTTTCTTTTTACGGTTATTTTTTATTCGGAATCTTTAACGGGAATGGTATTATATCTATGTATGATTTATATTTATCTATGTAAAACAGTGTTATTACTGAAAAAAAATAATTAGGCAAATTTTGCTAAAGATTACTCAGTTACTCATCACATTTCCTCATAAATTTAATTTACTATTTTTAATTAGGCGATTAAAAACTTTTGTTTTTCACATCTTGTTCAAAAATAAATAAATGATTATTGTTTATGTCACAGTTTTAGCAAAATATTTCATAACCGTATTTTTAAAATAACCAAATAAAAAATATTGACAAAAATAACGATTACTTTTATAACGTTAAAATTACAACCACTGATAATTTTGTGAGTAATAAGCACATTATATATGTATATACCACCACATTCGAGGTATGCAACAAATTTCCTGAGTCCAGTTGAACTTGATATTAATAATTACTTTTTAAAGATGAAATATGATGAAGATAAAATTTTCAGCAAGATATGTCCAATCAAACAAGCAAAGATAGTTATTTTAAAAAAGATGAAAAGGAAAAGGTATTCAATATTAAAATAATAATAATAATAATAAGGGCTGAAAGAAAACATTTTTTAATCCTTTAGTAAATATTTGCTAGTTTGGTTTATGATTGATTTTCGTATACACAGAGCTTCCAAGTTTTTAATTTATCCCATAACATTATTTGTACTCGCCTTTTAGTATACTACATTTTTAGAAGAGTATTTTTCTTCCTGTTTAATCATAATTACAGAGTTTTAAAAATTACTGCACAAAGAAAGTATTTAAAAAAAAAAGCACATTTTAACATTGCTTCAGGATGAGCTAAAAAACGCTAACTCTATACCTGAAATATAGGTATTTATTTTTTCATGTTTATTCTGACATTCTAATGGGCAATATTCCTGTGACGTCACCGTAGGTAAAATTGCCGAACACGTGGCCGATATTTTGTAAACAAATTAGATTCAAGATGCCATTTTATTGTTACGCATAACATTTTCCTAAATATTTCTGCAGTGAAACTTAATAATAATGTTCAAACAAGAACAAAAGATAAATGTAAACAACTGAATCGAATGATAAAGTTAAGACTATTCCAAATCGCAAAATTGCAGAACATTTTATGTATATACACACACACACATATATATATAATGAATAAAGATTAATAAGAACATTTTATACACACACACACATATATATATATAGACATCAAAGCTTAAATAATTAGAATTTCAATCACCTTAATAAAGGAATTTAATAAATGGAACATCCGTTTAAATTTGTTACCATCGCCACAGTTCACACATAGCAACTTTTAATATTACATATGTTGATTAATATTAAAGTATATTACTAAAACTGGATTAAAAACAAAACAAAGGTATCACTATATCACTCTTACTTCAATTTCATATAATCTGTAACTCTTATAAAAAACATTGCAAGATAAAAATTTGCAAGCCACAATGCTTTGTTATGGTAGAGTTGAGGATTGTTTCCCCACCCAGCTGATATTCTTGTAGCCTCGAACCCAAAGTGGGAATATGGTCCATTACCGTAAACTTCTACAGATAAGATGACTGATTAATGCTAAATATGGCCACCAAAATCAGGAGTCGTCTTATTGGACAGATACAAAAAATTAGATTGAAATTTTAAAACCGTTATAAGATGAAATAAATCTCTCGCAAATCTATATAAATTACTGCAAAATGCATTCATTTGAAAAATGCAGGCAAATAGCACCTCAAATAAATCCCCATAGGCACTTGTACGATTTTTGAACACCAGTATTGCTTTCCAAAATAATAATAATAATAATAATAAAATATCATGTTTATTCACTGAAAATTGCTAAAATACTTAATAAAAATTTCGATAAAAAATTTCCGGTAGCAAAACAGTTTACAATTTGGCAGTTATGCATTCCCCTTAGGACATTAAGAAGCTTGTTATATATGGCCAGGGTTGCCAAATGAATACTACAATTTAAATTTTTAACACCACTAACCTTATATTAAAGCAATCGCTTCATACCAAAACTTAAGCAGATGTAATTGAACAATAGATTTATACATTAAAATTTTAATGGTGTTAAAAAATAAAATTATAGTACTCATCTAACAAACCTGTCTATGACTCTCATTCTGTAACTAAGAAGTCTGTACTTAAATATGGCCAAGCTATTTTTCGCCTTATGGAATATTTTTTCATTCGCATTGTTTTGACAGAATCTTCAACACTATATTTCCTTCAACATTTTGCGAAAAATCTGACTTTGAATGTCGTAACCCATGAGTTTGGGGTATCCTAAAAACATCCTAAAAGCATCCTAAAGACAGATATGTGCTAAAACTGTAAATCGTTGATGGAAATTTATAACTAGTCTTATCTGAAGGTCGTCCTTTTTTCAGAAATATTCTATATATATATATGTTTAATATATCAAAACTTTCATTCATCAAACTTATTTAAAACAATATTTACCATACCACCATTACCGTTACAAGTGGACATAAAATAATAAATAAAGGTTTAATAAATGTTATTATACTGTATTGATTTTTAATTTAAGCATTTTTACTACTAATTTTGGGAATTTTTCTGTTTGTTGAAACTGTTATTTGAAAAATTATTTTCCCAGTTCTGATATGTCATTTATCTATTAATTTAATTAAAAAAATACACATTATATTATTTAAACTTCATTTATTGAAATTTTAAAAGAATTTATTATTTTTTTCATATAATGTTTGTATTTATATTTCGAAAAGAAATTATTATTATAATTATTTTTATATTAGCTATGTTAGTATCTTTCATACATGAAAGAACTTTTTTAATAAATAATATTGGATTTTTTAAAAAAAATTACTAATTAATGCTATATTAGTTTGATAATAATATTTTAAAAAATGAAATTAAAGAATACATTTTCCAAAATATTTACTCTTGAGTCAACATTTCGATATTTATTGTTTAGTAAAACTAAATATGATAAAAAAGAAATAAGTATGTGTATGTATGAGGGATTGTTCAAAGTTATCGAATTTTCATCGGAAGAACATTGCCTGCATTACAATTTTAGTTTTAAGTTTGCCGATGTCATTATTTATCTATCTGTTTATAACCGCCTTTGTATCATGCCAGTGAATCTGCCAGTTTTACCAATTTTGGCTCAACAGTTTGCCGACAAATCGGGCCATCATTAGCACCATCTGAACATTCCAGAAATTAAAGATAAGAAGGCGATTAAAGGTAAGTTTTGTGCTCTTATATATTTGAAATCAACAAGTGGTCTGATAAAGATCCATACTTGTCAATATTTCAACTTTTAAATCAGATTTATTCCTAATATTTTTCACGATTAAATAAAGTGAAAATCGTTATAGAAAATTTATAGTATAATGTTTTCCGCCTAAATTAGGAGACTTTGCAAGCATGGAGAGTTGTCTTAGAAAAATGTTTAAAATCGTAACATAATACCTTATACCTTAAAAAAAAGTATCTTTATTGTTACAATAAATTTAACGATTATCTGCAGTGAAAACAAATGTAAAAACACAAACAAATAAATTCACACATTTTAAAAAGATATAGTATACGAAATCAATTTTTTTAATATTTATATATTCACTTGATCTTGATTTTTCTCAAATAAGAATGCTTGTTTAATTTTAACCACTCTCAACTAATAGTTACGAAACAATATATTTGAAATATTTACTTATGTTATTATTCTTCTAACGCAAGTAAATAATTACATTCCAATTATTGTCTTTTTAAAACAAACTTTAAACACGTATACAAAACATCCTGTTATACAAAACATGTAAATTATTTTTTCGCAACTCGAATAGGGATTTTTCAAGTTCCTTTGTTTAAAATTATGTACACGAAAATATGCTTAGTGAATAAATATTTAAGATTTTTATGCTTTATTTTAAAGCTCTAAGTTTGTATTATCATGTTTATTTTCACTTTATAGGAAATAAAATATGCATTACCTTTCTTTAGAAAGAATTCAAAGACCTTACCTTTTAAGGAATAACAATATTCTATAGAATTTTTTTAATTACTTTGTGACTCAAAGAAAATATTTAATAAAAACTGTTAAACTTTAAGCATAAATTTTCAGATAAAAATGTTAACTACAAACAATAATATGTTGATTATAATGCATTTAATATCTAATATTTACGCATTTATTAACTTAAATAGTTTTTTGATGTACATTATAAACAACATTAATTTTAAATTACAATAACAATGTTTATGTATGAACATTTTCATAAACAAACAGCGTAAGATAAGAAAAAGAAAAAGAAAAAAGAAATCATTATATCCATCAAACTCAATAATCACATATTCAGTGAAAAATTTTTGATAGAAAAAGAAGTGTTTTATAATTAATGTTTCAAAATTCATTTTCATTAAACATGATGGATTTTAATTTCTATTTCGAAAAAGATAAACATAAATACTTGTCATTAAAGCATTTTAACAAAACCTATTTCTTTAGTTCAATATATTGCAGCTAAAACTATTCCAAATGGCAGATGGTCAAAGGTGTAATAAATAGAGACATTATATTACTATTAAAACCGACCCCAAACATATATAGTAGTAAAAACATGACATATATTTACAATAATGTTTTAAATGGATAATTTTGATTATGGTAAATGACAGACACAGCATGTCTATTTAACTTGTATAACTTTATAATATGAAATAGTAAACGGAATATTAACCAATAATAAGTACAAAATTATAGAAAAACTTTTATAATAGAATAATAATAATAATTTCTATAATAGAATATTAATAATAATTTATATAACAAAATATTAATCAGTTACCTTCATATAAGGGAAATTTATATTATAAGAAATTTCTGTATATATTCATGTGTAATGTTTTAACAAACATTCTTATTTTTCATTTGAAAAAAAGCTGATTTTTATTTTCAGAGAGTTATGAATATTATTCCGGAACTGGTAATCACCACCTACACAGACGTTATAAGTAAATAAAACTCCTCGAGGAATCTTAATTCCCTGCATAATATTATTGGTTCCATTTATTTATTTTTTCATGTTTTTTTGTATGTATTCAAGTTAATAAAATTCGGAGTTGCCAACCTAATCCGGCAAATTGTTAGTACCGCCCCTTTTTCTACACCACTTAATTTTAAAGTAATTTTCTTCAAATATATTTGTGATGAATTAAGAAGAAAAAGACTCTAAGAAATGACTGGTGTAGAAAAAGGGGCGGCACTGACAATTTGCCGGATTAGATTGGTAACTCTGAGAACTTACGCCATCGGTGTTACAGATTAAGGATGCTCAATTAAGTATGAATATATATTATTAAATACAATCCTACATTTTACCAGAAAGAAGGTTTCAAATGTCAGTAACGAATATTCTGGTACAATATTTCTCCATTTTAGTGGTATCATTTCAGTAGTAAGTATCACTGAAATGTGAGGCTTAGCACTAAAATATTGGCTGCAGCTAAAAATGTTTATTTAGCCCCACTATTACAGTGAATTTTTGAACTATTATTTTTAACAGTGTAATACTATACTGAAACTTTTGTATTATTATGCAACACTTTATAAGTTTCAGTTATGCACTGTATCATTGTTATCTGGTGTGTTGTTGAAATATTTTGAAGCTTAGAACTTGTATTCATCTTACAAAAGGATTTTTTTTTTTTTTTTTTTTTTTTTTTGTACCTTTTAATAAATTTTAATTTGCTCAATTACGTTAATCATTAATGATTATAAACCAGTAAATAAAAAGAATGATTTATATAAAATCAGAAAAAAAAATCATCTTGTGTAATCATAAGTGAAATCTTCATAAAGTAGGTTAGATTAGCTTTAGACGTATCGTAAATAGAAAATTTCAGCAGAAAATTTCATATAATCAAAGTATCGCAACACAAATAATAACTGAACAATTATATGTGATATGTATTGGTATGAGAGACCGAATTCCAGTAATGAATTTTGAATTTTCTTCATATTAGTTAATTTTTTTTTCTAATTATTCTCTCAGAACTATTTAGTTTATAAATTATGACACAAAAATAATAAACCAACAAACTTTTTAATGTTTACGCATGCACAGTTAAAAATTACATAGTAAAAAGTGCTCATATTTAAAAAAATATATTAAATGTTTTTATTTTTTAATTTAAGTCTATTAAAATTCTGTACTTACATTCTATCGTATTTTAAGAAAAATCTGTGCAATAGTTCTTCATCTAGAGCTGCCACGGAATTTTTTAAAATACAGTCAAATAGGCAGGCAAAGATTAAATATAAATAAATAAATAAAATAAATTGTTCAATCGTGTTAAAGGGATTACAAAGCTTGTATGATTCCTCTGAAAACCGGAAATGAAAATGAGAGATTTATTATCAGGCTGAAGCCTTATTAATAACCCTATAACAATTTCTATGGAAGTTATTAATATTTTTTTTATAAAATTTGCATTTAGTTAAAAAAAAAATCTAATTAGAATTGAAAACGCATTTTTCTAACATACATTTAATAATATATTTCAAATATGTTTAAATGTCACAGAAAAACCACATCATATATTTCATTTTATTTTATTTAAACATTGTTTGAAAATTAAAATTTACACATTCTTTAATTTTTAAGATCAAGTAAGCAATACATTGAAATGAAAACCGCAAAGTTTCTACATAGTAATTTAAATTTATTCATTATTGTTATTATTATCTGTAAATGTTAACATATTCTTTTCTTATTTATTATTAATTTCTTTTATAAATATTAATTTGAAAATTACTAATCAAGTTTTAGTTTATTTCATTTAAAATAAAACAAACATCTTTTGATTATTTCTTTATACACACGTTTATACACTTCTGTAGGTTTATTTCTCTAGGAGAAAATGAAATAGAAGAAAATGATTAAGAATTTTTAGTACTTACACTTCCGAAAAACCCTTAGAATATAAAAGAAAAAAAATCTCTTAAAATATCGATACTATAATGCTCAGTGGCATGGATAATGCGTTGGTGTTCATAGAGCGTAATAAAATACTTTGAAAAAGCTCGATAAGAAGTTTCCAACTTTTTTTTTTTTTTTTTTTTTTTTTTTTTTTTTAGATATTTTCTTCAAGAGTATTTTTTAGTTACATAGACATGTATTAGGAATGTAAGCTACATTTTTTTTTATGAAAAAGAGTTTATGTATCTAAAATTTATATCACAAAAAAGCATAAATTCGAACAATTTAAACATAAAAAATTTGATTAAAAAAATGGGAATTTGTAATAATGTATTTATAATATTTTCTGTTGTGAATTTTTTTTTTCAAATTATTATTGAATATTTCTTTGCTTGAAATATTAATAACAATAATGACTAGTACGTTGTGCCCATTACAAGACTTTCTTCTAAATTTTCTTTAAAAAATTCCTTCAGTTAGTTTATTAAAATTATTTATTTATTTTTTAAATGTCTTTACTGATTAATGCAGATGTTTTTCATTCTAAAGAAGTGTAATACTAAATATCCAAATAAAATTCTTTATAGGACTGACATCTTTAAAAAATATGTTTTTTTATTTTTATTATTATTATTATTAATTTATTTATTTATACGTAAAAACGTCTTCACAGACCATATAATTAATATTAGCACAACCGGTTTCGAAAGGCCATGACATTTCTCTTTCAGGGGCAAAAAACACGTGTTACTTACTACGATGGAAGCAAAAGCAAGACTGTAAGTAGAACAAAACCAAAAGAGAAAGGAGCAACACAAACACTATCAGAAAGCAGTATGTAAAAGCCAATCAGAAAGAGACACAGCTAAAAAACTGTAAACAACAGAAGCAAATACAAAAAACGAAGGTAAAACTTTATAAATTATTTTACTTTCTATTTTAAATACTTTTCCTTATATTATACACACACACACACACACACACACACACACATATATATATATATATATATATATATTATAACAAATTTGTTCATGTTATCAATAGTTCATGCTATCAGTAGCTAATCTTCATATAACTAAACTAATCATCCTTTTGACGGGGATTGTGAAAACAGTTCATGTTAAAAGTAATTCACGCTAACAGTGTTCACGTAAACGAGGTTCGACTGTATTTACAAAATAAAGGAAATTATTTATCGAGTTAAACATTTTTTTTCAAGTTGTTGACATGAAAGTGGAAACAGATTTTTTATTAAAAATTTTATCTCGAATAAGATAGTAGCGAAATTTTTCAGGAAATCTAACTCGGAAACATGTTTGGCATTAAATATAATTTTGGCTTGCTGAAAATTAAAACTATGGTAAGATTCCCGACTATATTCGCAGTTGAATATTTAAAAACTTCTTGCTTAGTGACATACAGAGAATGTTCACGTAAATGATTTATTTTAGTTTGACCTATGTAAGACAACTGGCACATATTACAAGGGACATTATAAACACGCCCACTTATGAAGTTTGGAAACAGAGCATTTAGTTGAAATTTATTGAAATTTATTAACAGATTTCAAAATAACATGGAAATTAAACCGTTTTAAAAGTCTGGATAATTTAAAACATAAGATATATATATGGTATATATATTAGTATTGCCCAATGGGGTCGAACCTCGACCACGTTTTTTGCAAAGCAAAGAAAAGCAGAGTAATTACTTTCTCGTAAACGGAATTGAATTGTAACATAGCTGCGCCAATTGTTTGCCGATATGCATTCAAAGTCAATCAGCAAAGTTTTATTTAATATATTTCTCTAAGTTTGGTACACTGTAGACGCTGAGCCTTTCCTGAAATGAGAGGGAATCACAATATGGAAGCTCCCGCTGTTCGGTAATATAACCCAAAAGCTAATCGGCTCCAATTCAAACCAAAGTGCAACCAAATATCAAGTTCATTTAAATTAAGTTCATTGGTTCATAAAGTACAGTGGTCGAACTCAGTTAGACAGATATTTTCTAAAAATGGTCGAACTGAGTTCAGAAAAACTCAAAAAATGTAACTTTATCGAAAACCGAAAACCGAAAATCTAAAATTTTTTATGAACCTTATACTTTCTTTTTATATAATCAGAGGATACAATAATAATTCCACTTTTTAAAAGATAAGTAGTCAATTTCAGTTAACTGAAATGCAAGGAAATCTCAAAACGCGTAAATTCATCGAAAACCGGGAGTCGAATTTTTTTCCGTATCTTCTGCATTCTTCTTATACATGCAGAAACTAGTAATAAATCTCCTTTTAAAAAAATAAATAGCCAATTGCGGTTAATTCAAACGGAAGGAAATCTCAAACCGTGTAAATTCGTTGAAAACTGGAAATTGAAAACTTTTCCTATCTTCTACTTTCGTCTTATACATGCAGGAGCTAGTAATAAATCCATTAAAAAAAAATGATAACAGTCAATTTCAGTTAATTGAAACGCATGTTAATCTCAAAATCTTTCAATTCATCGAAACTTGAAATCGAAATTTTTTCTCTCTCTTCTACTTTTTTCTTAAGCATAAAGAAGCTAATAATAAATCCACTTAAAGGAAAAAAAAAATGTCAATTTCAGTTAATTTACATGCAAGGTAATCTCAAAGCGTGTAAATTCATCGAAAACCGGAAATCGAAAATTTTCCGTACATTTTTCTTTCTTCTTACACATGCAGAAGTTAGTAATAAATCCTCTTTTTTAAAAAAGAAGTAGTCAATTTCAGTTAATTGAAATGCAAGGAAATCTCAGAATGTGTAAATTCACCAAAAATCGGTAATCAAAAGTTTTTCCAAATCTTACACTTTCTTCTTATATATGCAGAATATATACTCAGGCGAGTTAGATATACTCAAACGATATACTGAGCGTCGTTTTGGCCAAGTAAAAGATTTCCTATGTTAATCGTCTATTGCATTTTTTGTAAAATATATTACAAATTGAGGAAAATTCTTTCCCCGACGAAATCGCTAATCCCCATGTCAGGGTATAATTACAAATTAGTTATCGTGCACAAGCGTTAGATTAAGTTATTTTGTTGCCAAATTGACAAAATTGTAATTTTAAAATTTCAAAACTCTAGAAACAAAATGGGCATAGATTTTATATCTGTTTGTCCTTGGAGTTTCAGGCATTTGACGATCAAAAACGTAATACGAAAACATAAATGTCAGATGTATATTTCCGTAATACATATATATTGTACGAAGTATTGTTTCATATTATTTATTGCTCTCTTAATATACATTATTAAACTAACCATGATTTTCGAAAGGAATTAAATATGTTTACCAGATAATTTGGCGATGTTTTACTATATATTTATTTATTTACTTTTTTTTTTTCCGCCAACGGCGACAGATATCAAATCTGATCCTTTGAAATGAATCTCATTCCTTTGAAATGAAATGTTTATGTTTATATTCGAAAAAGGAAGTCTGTCATTTTATTTTTCTTGAGTTTTGAAATTTAAAATTAAAATTTTATGAGTTTTACAGAAAAAATGACTCAATCTGTGTGTGGAAATTAAAATCGGTAGATAATTTTCTGTCAGGTTACAAAAAAAGAAAAAAAAATCCAATGGACGATTAACATAGGAAACCTTTTGCTTGGTCCCGCGAACGGTCATTGACGTCATCACTTCGCTTGCGTATAGTAAGAGATAAACCCATTTTTTATAAAAATAAAAAGATAGATAAAAAATTAAATTAAAAAATTAAAAAATAAGTAGCCAATTTTAGTTAATTGGAATGCATTGTAATTTTGCTAAAAAATTGTCTTCAAATTAGAGCTGGCGTAAGTCACAAAAAAGTAAGAAAGGAAGAAAGGAAAAAAAAAAAGAAAAGAAATAAAGAAAGAATACAAATTAGATCTTAAAAAATAAATAAATAAATAAATAAAATAAAATAAAATAAAAAATAGAACTTTTATAAATCAAATCCTTTTTCAATTTGCGTATATTTTTAGCAGTATAAACTTTCGATCTGTCACTCATATACTCAGATTTCTACCATTCTAATGGCTGTTTTCTCTTAGAATAAAAAATGTGCAGTCGAAAGTACAACGATGCTACATCTTTACAAATTATTGTGTCTATGGCTTTATTTGAATTTTAAGAAATTGCCAGATTTAACAACTTTCTCCTTTAGGTAATTTTTCATGTAATATATGTATATAAAATGTAAAAACGTGTAAAAAGTAAAAGTAGTTATAAATACATTCTTGACATCGTAAGGAAAAAAAATTGTATTCTGCAAATCTGGCTAATAATATTTTTCGAATGGTACCACTTTTAACTCTCTACTCCCATAATTAATATGTTAAAAGTGTACCACAAGTTTATGCTTGCCGATTAATATATATATATATATATATACACATACATACACACACCAAGGGCTCTTGAAATATGGTTGCCGGGTCACCATTAGCGGCCAATATATTTTAGCTGGTGATTATGTTTAACCCGAAAAATCAACATTTAAAAAAAAAAAATTATATTTTGGTGAAAACATTAGAACCAGAATCGAATGCGGAAACCTATGTTAAACTGGAGTGTAGTTCATATCAATTCGCGTAAAGAACAAGTAAAAGTAAAATAGCGACTTACGGCTATCTCTGCGGTTTTTGCACATCGTCATATTGAATTGAGACAGGGAGTTGAATGCGACCTGGTTCTGAATCGTTGTGCCAGTGTGAGGATATGCATTGATGCCAACGGCGTATGAATTTAGAGAAAATAATAAAACCGATTTGAAAATGTAAAATTATACAGGTGTTTCCTGATGTATAATCCAGTCCTAGTTAATATTGGATTTTTATACATAGAATTTAAATTTCTAAATTTAAATAAACTTCAAAATTGAAATAATTAATTAATTAATTAATTAAAAGCGGTAGGTATTTTTTTCTTTTTTTACTGGCTACCAAAAATTATTGCTGGCGACTAGTTTTTCAAATTCCTTGAGCCCTGTGTTATGTGTGTGTGTGTGTGTTAAATATGAAAAAAAAAATCGATAACTTCATCTTAAATTACCACAGATCAATGGTTCAATCATTCGTTTGAAAGGCACTGACGAGTTCTTTCGAAAAATACCCATAATGAAAATTTGCCGATGTCGGGATGAGGGGGGGGGGACAATGCTCCGGCATATACTTTTTTTGTTTATAGTTGGTTATCACTGTTATCTCTGTTATACATAATTATATATTATTTCATAATAATTTTTAAAAATTAATTCTCCTGATACACATCTATATGAAATTTTTTCCTATACCACTACGTTAAAAATTTAGAAAAAGGGGGATGGCAACGTCATTTGTTCGACAGTTTCGCCAAAAGACTCTAATTTATGTCAATGTTCAATTACACATCAATTTCTATGAAATTTTGTACAGTAGTTCCTGAGATATATATGCTACAAAATATTGAGTCTAGACCCCTCAAAGTGTGTAAATCTATGGAAAACCTGAGGTCGAAATATTTTATGAAACCAATGCTTTCTTCTATTGGATATAGAACAAAATAATAATAGTATACTAGTTGGTCTGCGACTGTTTAACAGTCATTTTTTACGCATGTTTATTAACATTTATTTCTGTTTGCCTGTTACTATCTCATGCCAGTATACATTACTAAACATTCATTTACATAACATTTTTAAAACAGTGGCATTATCTTTAACATCATAAAATTTGCATGCTTTAAATCTAAAATCTTTCAAACTATAAAATATGGCATTGTGAATTTTGAATTCAATTTTTAATTTTATAACTATGTGTCTAATTTTTATTTTATTATCTTCCCATAACTTGTCTGACTCATTTTTTTAAACTTAATATTATCATATTATCATGACTTATTATAGCGTGCATGGCAACAAAAAAGGATTTTTCCTAAAACGAAAATTGCAACTTTTGAATTCAACTTCTATAACTATGTGTCTATATTATTTTTATTATCTTCCCATGGCAACGTATTATAGCCTACATGGCAACGAAAATGGATTTTTTCTGAAATATATATATATATATATATGAACACAGATGAATAAACTTAGAAAAAGTATCTTGTTATACAAGCTTTATTTCTGCGATCATAATAGGTGTATTCTATAGTATTCTGGAGTAACATTTCAAAAAAAAGATTATCTCTGTGTGTACAAAATGATCTCTCTTTTTTTTTTTTTTTTTTTTTTTTTTTTTTGAAGTTGAATTTATTATTTAAAACAATGAACAAATCTCCCAAAACAACACTGAAAAAAAAAATAAAAATAAATGTGACTAACATATAGAAAATAAATTGTGGCTCTAGTAAAAATAGTTCCATGTCATCCTTATAAGTTCTTGTGCCTTTTGCTAACAAGTTCTAGAATGGCCTGTAAGTATTCCAAACTGTTTTTACTATATTATCGTGCTCAAACTTACTAAAAAATATCTTCAAATAAAGGCGAATACAAGAGGCGATAATTCCAGTAATTATAATTTTGATTTATGAACAAGTTATAGAATTAGACGAGGAATAGGATGAGGAATAGGTCACTGGCAATAGGCCATCAAAATCGCACATTGGGAGATAGTGGTATTATGATTTTAAAGTAAGTCGTTACAAGTCACAATTTGCTCCTAATGTTTTGATTAATGTAATGTTAAAATATAAAATATTTTGATTAATGTAATGTTAAAATATAAAATATTTTGTCTATAATTTATATGTGGTTTTCTTTTCTTAATTTAAAATGAAGAACTATAAACGTAAATATGAACAAGGTGTAAATGGGTAGAATGTGTGCGATTTTGCCATAGTTAAAAAGTTGAAAAATTTATCAATGTTAGAAAAGTAGCTAACTTATTTAATCTTTATAAAGCACTTCTGCACAAACACATTTAGACAATAGTGGGAAATCTGACTCTTTCTATTGAATATGTCAAATCAAAGTAGCTATTTACTCATGAGGAGAGAGTAAAATAGCTTTATATTTATTGGAAATGTATAGCTATTTACTTTGGATTAATTTCATCATAATTATGAAAGTTGGCTTACCAGAAGAATGCTTAACTTTTACAATGTGTGCAAAATATCTACGAGATAGAACAATCTATCAATTATTTGTGTTAACTGCAGTTACTTTTAAAGTTTATGGTGATTTGTTGATATAATTTTATTTTACTATAATCCACGTGATATTATTTATTGTCACTGTATCGAATTTATTAGCATAATCTAATAATAATCAACAAATGTTTTTTCCACTTAAATTGATAAGTGATTGTTAGGAAAAAAAGTTTTGAAATATATTCGTTTTAATAGTGAAGATTGTCTGTACGTCTGTTACAATTTGTCGCAGATCTGGTGGTAAACTGATCAGTAAAAAAGTTATTTATTGTACAAAAATTAACATAATTAACTAATGATATTTTTAAGCATAGGCTGAATAAGTAGTTAAGTTATACAATACAGCGTTTACAAAAAAAAAAAAAAAAATCTTTAAAAATATATGCATTAAAAAAAAAAGAAAGAAAGAAAGAAAGAAAAAGAAAAAGTCTAAAATATGTTTCATGTAGCCCTTAATTTCATTGCCTATTGCCATGAGGTGAAATTATTGCAAGGAATATACTTTCGATCATTAGAAGTATCACTGATATTTTTCTCGGAAATTTTGTTTTATATGCATTTTAATCCTATGGAATAGTAAATAATCCTCGACAGATAAATACTTAAAAAAAAAAAAAAAGAAAAGGAAGTTAAAAATTCTGTCAAAGACTAAATTTAGTTTGCTACGGAGGACTATTAATTTCAATCTGTAAAATTTTTATTTTTTATTGATTTTTTATCTCAATTTTTGACCGTAAAACTGGGCCACGTACTTTTTAAAACGACTGAAATGAATTAAAATGAAGTGTTGTCTCCTAAATTTAATATTCCAGTTAATTTCAAAAAATCTAATTGTCGTATCGAAAAACTGTTTGGACCACATGATTCAGAAAAATTGCCCCTTTACTTTGATACCGAATTTGTGACGACAGGACTGATATTTCTAATTTGTTTTGGAGTTAAACAAAACTGGTCTAAAAAATCCAAATTGAAACTAGCAGTCTATAGCAGCAGTTTCCGTCTAACAAAAAAAAAAAAAAAAAAAAAAAACACTTTGTTTGAAAAAGGGTACTAATATAATCAAAAGTTTACTAATATATGTAAATTTCAAGCAGAAAATAAATAAATGCAAATAAACTTTTGACTATTGAAACGTACAAAATTCTTGACACACTATAAAATAAAAGGATACACTACCAGTAATTCTTACCTTTCCTTTATTTTATGGTGTGTAGAGAATTATTTACGTTTCAATTATTTACTGTACACCAGTTCTTTATAAACTTCTGGCTATCGGAAAATTTTATTAGAAATATTCACTTCGTTTAATCAGTGAAAACTGTTACAGGAAGAAATTAAAAAAATTCTAGTAAATTTTCCGGAAACCAGAAAGAATATAAGTTGGGAGCTATGGTGTAAAAACCCACTATTTGCAAAAAATTCCTCACATATGTATTTTTCATTTCAATATTGTCAGAAAAAAAAAATATATACGTGAAATACATTGAAAAAAAAATGGCAGAAAGAAAAATCATTCTTTTTTTTTTTTTTTTTTTTAAACAGATAATTTTAACGTAAGTAATTAGATTGACATATTATTTTAACGTAATCCTTTATAAAATTTTTTGTGATAAAAATACAATTCTAAGAAATTGCTATATGTCTACAGATAAAAAAATAAAAAAAACTAGCCACTAATTAGTTTTTTCTTTTTATGTCTTTGGTCTTATCTTCTTTGATTGTTCTTAAAAATATGGATCATTTCATTTCAGAGAGAAAAAAACAAAAATAAAATAAAAATAAATGCATAAAAATCAGCTTACTTTCGGAACAATTGAAAAAAAAAATGGCGAAACAATTTTGTCTTATAAAAACATTAATTTATATTACATCTATGTAGGGTTTTTATTTCTCACTATATTAATGTAAATGTATTTCCGTACACTTTCTGCGTGGGAATGGCAACGATGAAAAGAGAGTAAAGTGTCACGTGACTGCTAAGATTATTCTGGTCTGTACTATAGAGTCATCGAAGCGTGCCTGCTTTGAAATGTGCTTTAACCCTTATTTGTGCATACTTATTTTTTTTTGTTCGTCATTGTGCTGTAAATATGCATATAAATAAAGATGACTCATTATTAAAAACAAGACAATTACCTTAGAGATAATTTGGGACCCCCGTCCGCAATGAATTTAGCGACTGACAGTTCTGCGAGGTACTACGTTAATTTTCCGATTTGGAACTCTTTTATAAATTGTGCATTGTGGAACCAATCATTTTTTTTTTTTTTTTAATCACTACGATTCCGGTGTGTTGTGGAGCCGTCCTTTTTTAAAGTTATTTTTGAAAGAATCCTGGTGATTCTGTTCTGTTTTAAATAAAAGTGATTTATAAAAGCATGTGTGTCATCCCGACATCGTATTCAAGGTTTTCGAAAAATTCGCTATAATATTATTGGGTGAGTGCAAAAGTTCTGCCCGTTTTTACTACCCATAAAGAAGAGCAAATAAACACAAAATGAACACCTATTTTTGTGCACAATATCCATTGCTATCTATGGCCTCTTGACATCTTTCTGGTAGGAGATGAATCCCACGGCAGTAAAATTTCGGTAGTTTACAGTCAAAAAAGTCTTGGATGGCAGTTTTTACAGCATTAAGATAATCAAAGATTTTCTGACTGAAGGAATTCTTCAACGCACAAAATAGATGATAGTCAGTTGGTGCCAAGTTAAGAGAATAGGGAGGGTGGAGTAAAACTTCACAACCAAAGCCCAGTAACTTTTGGCAAGTGATGACAGCAGCATGTGGTCTGGCGTTATTCTGACGAAGGATAACACTGGGACTATTGGTGAGACCTGGCCGCTTTGCTACCAAATTTGAATGCAACCTGTCTAAATGTAGACAGTAGAAAGCAGCATTGAAGGTTTGCTTGAGTGGCAGGACTTCCCAGTGAATTGTTCCCTGCACATTTCACCACACACTCAATAACAACTTCTTGGATGAAGTTCAGCTTTCAAAGTCGATGCAGGCGGATCAGAAGGGCGACACACAGTCCTACGACACTTTACGTTACGGTACATAACCCACGTCTCACCTCATGTCACAATTCGTGTCAAGAATGGGTCATTTTTGTACCGGGAAAGCAAGGAAACGCATCTGGCGATTCGGTCATCCCGTTGATTAGCTATCAGGTTATGTGGAACCCAACGATCGAACTTTTTCATAAAACCCAACTTAACCAGCCGTCTCTCGACCGTTGTCCGGTGTACATTGAAAATCTCCGCTGATTCCTGCATGTTTGGGTTTGGTTTGTTCCTCATGGCTTGATTAATATCGTCGTCTCCAACGTGTGATGGCCATCCACTCATAGCTTGATCTTGGAATCTTCTCTCTCCTTCCCTAAATTTACGAAACCATTGACGACATGTGATTTCGTCTTTTGCATCTTCATCATAAACCTGACAAACTTTGCGACATGCCGCGGCTGTCGTACTCTTTTTATCGAACTCGTATAACAAACAATGTCTTATATGCTCCTTCTTAGTTGACAATACACCTGCACAGATGCTTAACTTTGTCAATGCTAAAGCATTCTGAGATTCACATTGACTTACTATTCTCCATTCGTACCTGACCCAGCCTTTTCTGACTATTTTCTGTTCACTAAATTTAAAAAAACCGATTAAGGATAAAAGTTTCGAGGGCATTTCTGACATCCAGCATGCTGCTAAGAGCTGGTTTTTGGAATAATCAAATAAATTTTATTTGAATGGTATACAAAACTTGGAACAAGCTGTCACAAGTTAACAGTCTCGGTGGAGAAAAGTAGAATATGTAATGTGTAATTTTATAAATTTGTCTATTTCTTTGTGGTCAAAATAAGAAACCTCTGAGTATCTGTATGTCTCAGAAATCTGATAAAGGCTTCAATGAAATACACTCGAAATTCAGGACATTTTATTGTATACACATATCCATATATCTTTGCATTCAATAATTATTATTTATTTTTACATCTTCAAATACCTTTAGTATATTTTTTTTTAAGTATTTCTTCTTTTCCGTTATTAAAAATCTTCCTTAACTACTATAACTTACAGTTTTTAAATATTTCGTTTTGCTGCATTTAACTATAAAAATCTATGAGACAGATTACAAACACTAAAATAACGTATTAAGATATAGATAATTCTATATAGTTTTTTGTGTTACACATTTATTATTTTAGCACAAGCAAAGCCCCGGTTCGAGAACGAACCGAATTTCGAATGCGGAAAAAATTTCAAATTCAAACTTGAAATGTACAAAACTCGGCCTGATGCTGCCTGTGTGCCAATAGATCAAAGTCTGTTAACGAAACCATTTTAATTTAAGAAATGAATGAAGGTAGTGAGTCAACGAAGGCTTTTCTTGCTTCGCTGGTCACTATATTTAAAGGAAACTCTTTTCTATATCGCTTTACAAAAAAAAAAATAAAGAAAAATAAAGAAAGAAAGAAAATAAAATAAAGAAATCATGAAATTGTTTAAAGCACGCTTTGGTTTCCCGTTGGTTTATGTTATTATTATTATAATTATTTTTTGTTTGTTTCTTTGTTTCTTTTCCTTTCGTTTTCCTTTCCTTTCCATAGTTACTGAATTCGATTGTTTGTTTTTCAATATCATTCGATTGAGCAGACGACTATTTTATTTATTTAACGTTCATTTATATTGCCATTAATTTTTTGGAACTCTCGTGCCATTTTACCTAAATTGTTTTTTTACCCCATTTTCAATTTTCATTTTTTCATGTGCATGAGTAAAATATTTTTTTTTTTTTTTTTTTAGTTTTCGCGTGAAAGCATATTTAATTTTATGTTTGAATTTTTTTTTTTTTTTTTTTTTTTTTTTTTTTAGCAATTATTAAATTTTAAATGTCCACATTTAAAGATTTTACCAGGTTATTATTTTCGCATTGTAATTAATTTTAAAAAATCTAATCAAAGTTTCGTTATAAATAAGGTACCAAATGAAAGGGGCATGTTTTCTGAATCCATCGGTTTAATTAACTTATCGATCGGACAATAGATTTTTTTTTTAATTAACTAAAGTATGAAAAGCTAGTGACAACAACACACAGACAAACTGAAGAAAATATCTCTTAGCCAATCAACTTGCGTCCAGCCATGGACTTACAGGAAAAAACTCTCTTGCCCTTTATACATAGAGAGATGAATAATGAAATTATATTTCAAGATATCTTAATTTTTACATTATGTTTTATAAATTCTCTTAACTAACAACTTCAACACATTTTATTAAGTCGAAATGCATTTGCATTGTTTCTATTTTGAAATCTTTTGTAAGCAACTTTTTCTCAGGATTTATTCAATTGAAATTTCAATCTTCCACTCTTTCGAAATGAAATTTTATTCTCAGGCTGAATTTTTTTTTTCCACGTTAGCTATTAAGTTTCTGATTCGTGACCTAAGATTTCATTGCGAAAGAAAATGTCAGAAAATAACATTTTAAAGTGGCGTGAAATCTCAGATAAAATTGTTTTTCTCGTTATTGTTGTTGAACTTAATAGGATTCTATTTTTTAAATGAAAAAGAAAATATGTGCCATTAATATACAGAACTGTCCTAAAAAATTTTGAGTAAAGAAAATGTATTTTACATTAATATAAAGGATTTTCAAAATAAACTATATATTAAAATTCAACGTTGAAATTGTTTATAAAAAAATTTGTTATTTATTTAGATTTGTGAAACATTGCAGTAATAAAACATATTTTTTTGACAGTTAAAAGTATTTATATATTTATGCTATCGGAGAAAAAACTGTTTGTTTTTCCTTTAAAGGAGTTTTTTTGTTTTGCTCCCAAATTCTTATGTACTTACTGTCATTCACTACAGTATGTTTGTACGGTATGAATCTCAATCAAATAAAAAATGCGCCTCTATTTAAAGGTAAAATACAAGCAGTGTCATTTGTCTTATCGTGGCTCAGTTGGTAAGAGCACTATGTCGGTAATCCGATGGTTCCGTGTTCGATACCCTGAAGGTGCTGAGTGTTAATTTTTGCAGACAATTAGTAGAAAAGATGTCAATTGATAAAAGAAAATTTATCGTAGACTACACAGTATTCTAAGAATTTTTCAAGAGTTTTTTAAGAAGCATTTTTCTTTCATCTCTTTTTAGAAGCAAAATAGAGTTTTTTGTGGACTACAAACGTCCTCTATTGGGCTGAATATTCACTAAAATGTCAATAAACAATTAACAATACAAAATAAAAATGATTAGGAAAAACACATAAACATTAACCAAACCAGTAAAATGTTAAGTTATAATATAAAAAAATAATAATAAACTAAAATAATAATAAAAAGGTGCATCAAACGAATAATTAAATTGAAGATATTGGCCCTTAATCAGAAAATGAAATCACAAAACTTATAGGCAATCATGTGGTGCTGCCATCTGTTGTGAATTTTGAGAAATAATTTGTCTTTTCTTAACACAGTTTAAATTTCCCCAATTTTGGTTAATAAACAAAAAAGTTACTTTTTTTTTGCAAATTAAATTTTATTCTAACTTCGAAAAGATTTATATGATACGCTATAATAAGAATTTGGGTTTTAAAAGTTTTTTAAATAGATTATTTTTATGTGCTGAGTATTTAGTTGTGGGGATATGTTTTCAAAGACTAATTTTAAAAGTTACGAAACTTTCTGCTTAACTAAAATGGTGTTATTTGTTAATAGTATAATAAAGAAAACACAAAAGAAAAAAAATAATAATAATGGTACTGATATTTTCACTTTGAGAAAAAAAAAAACTGAAATTGATTTTAAGAGTATTTTCAAACGCGTTCCAAGAGTTTTGTTTTGAGCGGATATTTGTTCTTTCTTTCTTCTTCTTCTCTTTTTTTTTTTTTTTTTTCCATGTCAACGTGAAATATTCAAATAAAGCATTTATGTCATAAATACAAGGACATTTACAGTCGGCAGAAAAATTATTCGAGCGCTAGCAAAAATTTTTATATTAAAAAAAAAAAAAGGTGCACTTAATACTGCTTTTTTTAAATACATTATTGTCGAATCATATTTTTTAGTCATTCTAAGAACATGATTTGACAAGTATTTATTTAACAGAGCATTATTACGTCAGTGGCGGCTCGTGCAC
The DNA here is from genome assembly GCA_963930645.1 of Salticus scenicus. Taxonomy (NCBI): domain Eukaryota; kingdom Metazoa; phylum Arthropoda; class Arachnida; order Araneae; family Salticidae; genus Salticus; species Salticus scenicus. The sequence continues at coordinate 105,080,248 of OZ005648.1, forward strand.
CGAAAATTGGTGAAGAGGAACACTGTATTTTACTCTGTATTCATTTATAGAATATAAATTTACATTTAAATAAGTATTTTTATTTAATTTTAGTTAAGACCATGCTTAATAAAAATTATGATTAAAGCTACTTAAATATTATTTTGGAGCTCTTCACCTATTATCGGTTCACGAGCCGCCACTGTATTAAGTATACTTCGTGTGTAAAACACAAAAATTCGTACCCGTGTCAAAATATGGCGTCTTGCTTTATTCTCGAATCCAAAATACTAAACTTATGTTTCTAAACATACTTTGTAGACTGGGCAATAGAAGAGTGAAAAAATGTAGCCCGGATTGACCATTGCGAGAATACACCTTTTCAATTCGCCAACACACTCAACAGCAATCAAACTAAATGTACACAAGTAGTGTGGAATTCATAAATTATACAAATTTATGTAATACAGTCTCAACATGGGCTAATTATAAATTAAAAAGTTATGAAAAAGGGTCAAAAGGCCCCCTTTCAAAGGGCTAAAAGCCCTTAAAAAAATGATACTTCACACCATGTAAAATTTTCTATCTCTGTCACGAACACAAGATTTTTCGCACCCAAAGCAGAGCAGCATCTGGTTTCCGCCAACGAGTCAAAACAAACGTCACTAGTGCAATAGAACAGCCAATCAGCGACAGAGACTGCTCCGTCGATCCTTTCACTGAACAAGGAGAAAACAATTAGTTATTTTGTAAGAAAGGAAGAATTTAGTAACAAATGTTATGATAGAATCATAGCAATAAAGATGTTAAAAAGGCTACTGAAAATATGAAGGTACGATATTGAGTAATTTATCCGTTAAAAAACGAGCAATGAATGTTATTAATATTTTGTTTATGAAAACTGTAATTGTTCTTTTTTTTTAATGTAGGGAAATACGTCGTGACAGCAATGTCATCCATATTCTATTAAAAAAAAAACCTTTTGTGTTACTGAAGAGGGTCAGCCATACCCCCCTGCTAAATTATAAACCACCACTAGTTGCCCACTGCGTAGTTCTCGTATGACGTTATACACATCCAACCTCGACCAGCATAATTAAAAATAAATATGCAAATATTAACAGGAAGTACAAAATCAGAATTCTAAATCTACATCACCAGGAATTTTTCGTTCATTTTGTTTCGAGATCCGTCAAATGGTTCCTTGGACTCTATTCTCGTCTAGTCGTTACGCGGAAACCGGTTGTTGTGAAGCGAGACAACGACGATTTGCTATTCTCGTCCAGTTGCGTCGAAATCTTGACAGTTTGTTTACAGTCGTTAAGTTACCATCAGCTAGGAGGCAGTTGTTCAGCTGAAAGATCGTCGTTTATCACAATGAAAATGGGCGCGTCTGTATAATGTTTTAGTTTGCTCAGTTAAAGGGACATTTCACATTTTCCACCATTGAAAACCTGTTGTCAACATCCTTATTCAACCTTTCCCCTCCCAAAACGGATTACGAATGATCCCTTGCAACTGATTGGTTTAAAATGTCACCCTCGAACGCAGAGAGTTTGTTCTTCCACTCAAGATAACAACGGCAGACCAGAATAGCACTTAGCCGGAAGATGGTAATTACGGTGGCTAGAATAGTAGTTTCAAACTGTCGTTAACGATTACAAGTGGTGGTTAATAAGCAACTAGACGAGAATAGAGCCCCTGTACAGGGACTTACAACTATACTTTTACGTGCGCAGAAACATGTTTCACATGAAATATGGTATGTAATGTATTTTCCATTTGTTTACAGGACCACGAAGGAGAATTAGTATACAGTATATTAGTAGTTGGAAATTGCCGGAAGAGTTATTTTATACGCTTCTCTTACCGCACTAAATTTAAGATAATTATGTAAAGCGTCTGCAATATTCAATAAAGAGGGTTACCTAAATTTAGACGAAAAAATTTGAAAGATTGGTCTGCTAATTTAAAAACAATCGTAAATGATTTAAAACTTTAAATGCAACATTCAAATAGGGATAGGTTGAGGAGTTGAGAGTATGAAGGCTAAAATTGTTTCTAAAACAATTTTAAACAATTTTTAAAATTCTTTAAAAATGAGCAATTATAATAGATATTACAATATTTTTTGAACATGTCTGTTTTTATGGAAATGCAAAGTTAGAAAAATTGGTGTGAATGCCGACCCAAATTATTTTTATTAAATCTAGAAGTGAAGAGAAAAAAATCTGGAGTGACTCCACTCGACTTTGCGAACACTGAGTAATTAACGGTTTTGCAGATAATGTAAAGTAAGAAGAGTTGTTGAACAAACAAAAGAGAGAAAATTATAATAGGGCGTTTGAGTATTTTTCTCCATATAGCACACTATGTTTAATTTAACGCTACTGAACTTTGAGCATACAGATCATAACGATATAAAAATATTCGCTGTGTCCCTCTAAAAACTTATAAATGCTAGATTCACCAAAATGCTTACAGTTAGTGCAACAGTGACTTATAATATTCATATAAATTTTCAGCTCAATTGAAGAAGGTGTTTAGACGCTATCGCACTTTTAAATAATTGATCCCATACGATATAATGATAAAGAATTTTTCTTCGTGTCCCTGTAAAAAAATTGTAATTTCTAAGTTCACCAAAATCGACGCAGTTCGTGCAACTGTGACCTATAAAATGTGTATACATTTTTTGCTTAGTTTAATAAGACATTAAAACGTAAGTGCTAGACTATAAGTTCACCAAAATCAATAGGGTTCGAGCTACGGTGACTTACAACATGCGTATCAACTTTCAGCTCATTCAAACAAAGCGTTTAGACGCTAGCGTGTTCACTATCACACATACACACACACATCATCTTAAAAATTGTGAAAACAGACTCAGTGGACCTCAAAACGTATAGAAACATCAAAATCTCAAATTCGGATTTTCGACATGATTACAATACTTTCCTTACATATGTATGTTCGGAGAGTAAAAATATGATATATTTAAGTATAATAACTTAAAAGGTGGCATATGTAAACATAATGCATTTTAAAAAATAAATTGAAAATATGTTTTCATGATTAGTTTATATTTTTCATGATTAATTAATTATCAATCATTATTAATTAATCATTAAATAAAATTTAATTAGGAACAGGAAAATAAATTGAGATAAATTACAAACGAATTTCACAAACTTTATAAATTTTTAGCAAGTTTTACTAAATTGTTTTTATAGAGTTAACAAAAAATATAAACTTTTTGTTAAGGAACACAAAGTCACGTCAAAGTGTAATTTTCAGTGAGTAGATAAATACAGAAATTTTAAATTGAACAAAGAAAAAAAAATATCTTAAAAAATCTCATTTTATATTTTAAACGAGAAATTTTCTTTCATTAAAACTTTAAAATTATATCTGAACTAAAATATTGTTTCCTGTGTTCATTAAAAATTAAAAGCGTAAAAATAACTAGAATTTTGTTTTTACTAAAAATAACGCAAGAAAAACACTGGAAGTATGATTAATTTAAAACAAGTACTTTCATTATTTAAATTACATTTTGCTTAAAACATCATTATAGTGCACAAACAATTGTTAAAAAAATATTTTAAATAATGCTTAAGGTTTTGATATTTAATTATTAAATTTTGCATTTCAAGCTTAATTAGACTGTAAAAGATATACTAAATGATTCTACATTTTTTGTAGTTTTCGGTTCCAGGTACAACGAGTTGCATATTTGCCGTAATTAATTTTAAAATGTTGATTAGAGAAACATGTAAAATCAAAAATTGTATGTACGGCAAATTTAAATTTTTATTCTAAGGTGTTTTCAGAATTTTAGAATATATAATAAAAAAGATGTATATTTTTTCTAATAAAGTGAAGATTTCATTATAATGCAGGGTGATTACACTTAAAGTTACTATTTCAAAATGCTATAATTTTGAAACGAACGGTCAAAATGGTTTGATATTTTAGTTGAACAATTGTAAACCAGTAGAATTTTGCTTGGCGAAGGAAAAAAAGTATTTATAAAATGTGCCTATAGATGGCGCTGTCAAGGTAATCTAAAGAAAAAAAAAAAAAGGCCTAGATAGATTTATTATACACAGGAAAGTTGTTAGCAATAGAATAGAATAGCAGGAAACAATAGACTTTGAGGGTTTACGAATATATATATATTTTTTTTTTAACAAAAAGACAAGAATACGTGTTTACAGCGGAAACAGTGATAGTGACAAGAGAAAAAGAGGAGCTTCATAAAATAAATATCTTACGAATGATTAACGGTACATTTTGTAACTCCTTTTTACTTTCTCTTACCCATAAGGTAGAGAAAGTATTGTTTTGGGCAGTGTTGTGCACGAACGCGTTCATTTGAACGCGTTCATGAGCGTAGCTCAAAATTTTTGAGTTTTGAGTTGAACTTCGCTCGTTTTTTAAATTATGAACTTGAGTTGAGCGTAGTTCGTTTTTTACACGAACTTGAGCGTGAAAAAGCAATTCAAGCTCAAACTCATTTTAAATATTTCTGTCTGAAATAGGAAAAGGAAAGTGGAAGAAGAAAAGAACAGAAAAGAGAATAATTGCGCAAAATAGATCCCGGAAAAAAAGGGAGCTTGGAAGAAAAGGGCACTTGAGAAAAAAGGCACTGGTAAAAAGGGCACCATAAAAAAAAGGGCACCCGAGAAAAAAGGGCATTTTTGCAATTTGCAATTTGCAAATACAATAAACATCAAATAATGAATTTAAAGAATGATTTTTCCTAATACATTTTTAGAAATTTAAATCAATTAAATTGGTACCACTTTCTCTTACTATATACCTGGAGGATGGGGGGTCTAGGAGCAGATTGAAATACAATAATTGTTTTTATATCACTTTCTTTTTGATTTTAATGAAACTGTGTCTAATATTCACTTGCTCTTTATGAAAAAAAAAAAAAAAAAAAAAAAAAAAAAAAAAAAAAAAATTACAGTGTCACACATACTTCGGGGACTGAAGGGGGGGGAGGGGAGGAAATTTTTTTAATAACATAGATCTGAGATCGAACCCAGCACCCCAGCACTTCCTGCCTAGCAGCTTTGAAGGTATTTGTACATATATTAATTTGCAATTTGAATGTAACATTACAGTGATATTTAATTAGATTAAAAGATTTATGGAAATTATGTTATCAAAGAATGGCAAAGTCTCGTTAATTGTATATTTTACGAAATATTCATAAATTGTCTGTATTTCACGGGATGCTTTTTTTTTTTTTTTAATAAATATTTACGATTTTAAAAATATTTATATAGATTCAGTAAACTTTTAGTTACGAGAAACGATAACTATATAATATAAATAAATTTTGAAATATTTAAGGCAGCGTTTAGTGGAATAATCATCATTTTTGTAAAATTCTAATTTTAGTTTTAGGAGTTTTCCAAGATGAAAATGGTGATAAAAATTTCCAGCTTTCATACATTTCAATAGTTATTTCTTAAGACAAATAAAGAAATAAGTCAGAGACGCACCCACGAGGGGGGGGGGGGCTTGAGGGGCTGAAGCCCACCCCAGAACCGGCTAACTTGGTAAAAATTTTAGCCCTAAATGAAGAAAATATCGTTAAAAATATTTATAATATTTATATACTATATATAAATAATTATATAAATCTTTGAAATTCTTACTGTGAATAACAAATAAAATAAATTGATTGAAATAAATTGATTTAAAATATTTGATCTTTCATCTTCATCCACAGATAGAACTTTGTACAATTACTCTTATCCCCTTAGGGCTCACACACACATCTCCCAGCCCACCCTACAAGCGAAGCAAATGGCTTTTGGGAATAGCGGATGTACCATTCTTTTAAAGAAAAAGATGGACTATGGGCAGTTTCAGTGGGGCTTTCAGTTTTCTCACTTCATCCTTTTATCAATGAAAGGAAATGCTCGGAAATTAGTTTTATGAGGGTGGTTCAATTCGTCGCGGGTGTTAAGTTTTTTTTTTTTTTTTTTTTTTTTTTTGTTGTTGTTGTTCTCCTATATTTGTAGAAAACGGTTTCGGACAAAATCTCTGCAATCTGCTGCCCTTAGGCTGCACCACCCCTTGTTGTGTATACATTGCATCCTTTTAAGGCGACCTTGGAAAAAAAGAAGCTTTTGGACAACCAGGCACCAAGTCTTTCCAGAATTAATGAGAAAAAAAAAACACACACACACACAAAACAGGATGAAATCATTATATTATTTATAATCAGTTTCACTGCATGCGAAAGGCGCACCACATCTCATTTTCTGAAATTCGAATATTGATGTACACATTAACAAGACTAAGAGGTAAATACTAATTTTATATTTGAATTATATTATACATTGTTATTATTGCCTTGTTTTAAAACTAACTCATGTTTGAAAAGATTTTTAATTTTTTTTATTATTGTAATGATAAATATTTGCATATTCAATACATTCGGAGAATTAATGCGAATTCTATCACTTTTATTTGTCTTTGCACCCGAGATTTAACTTCAGTATATATGCTTGAAATCAAATGTCCTGTCATTTTAATGCTTTCATTAAGGTGCAATAGAAAATGACTGTCCCTTTAGTTAAATTTCTAAATTTAAAAATATATATATATATTTGATATTTCAAATATAAATTATCAAAGCTGATAAACAGAAATGTTGGGTTCGATCGCAGGTCGCGCTCGTCGACCTAATTGTTCGGAGCTTTTTGTTGTTTTCTCCAAAGCTCGCGTAAATACGGACTAAAACCCTTAGAAAGACGCCCATTGAGGGCATTCCACCTATAAGCTAGGACCTGGTATAGTCAATCGGTCTTATGCTATACAACCAACCTAATATATAAATTTCAAAACTATCTGAAATAATCGTAATAATAAAAAATAAATTTTGTGCGTGATAACCATAAACATATATATATACTTACATTAATATCATTATTGCTGTTATTATACTTACAAAGTTTAAAATCCAAACTTCCGAATAGAAATATTGTGTTCATGATTTTGTGATTCTAGCTAATCTAAAAATGTCCAGCAAAAAGGAAAATTGAGAATGATTTTTTCAAAATTGTTTTTCAATATAAATACACTTTAACACTTGTTTTTTTTTTAGCTTATTCATTTTCATTTAAGAATTTTTCTTAGTCTGATTTGATTTCTTGTTAACTTATAATATAGTTTAGTTGGAAGATTTAAGGCCGATTGACTCCGCATGTGTCCTAGGCCTATAGGGGAAATGCCCTCCGTGAGAGTCTTTCTAAGGAGTCCTAGCCCATATTTATGCGAGTTTCGGAGGAAACCACGGAAAATTCCGAACGGCTAGGCCGATGAGCGCGACCTGGAATCGAACCCGGCACCTTCCATCTACCAGCATTGAGCGCAGAACCCGTTCAGCCGCTTGTGGGCCCTTATAATATTATAAGAAAATGCATATTTATTAAAAAATATTAAGTTGTTTATCATTAATTTTTAAGAGGGAAAAAGTTGATTATTTTTGATGAATATAGTATTAAAAAATTATCTAATTCTGTAATTCAAATAAGTAGTAGTTAAGAGAAAAATTAATTCGTATTCGGATTAATATGTCCCGTACAGATTTAGCTTACAGAATACCAAAAATCTGTATTTAGAAAATTAAACTTATTTCTCAATCAAGAATATGTTCATCCAACGTTGGCAATGATTCTCTGTCTTACGGCTTTTTCCGAACATAGAATTTTTTCCCTATTTAATCGTAAAAAAAATTATTCCAAAATCTTGTTAAACAACGTTATATAAAAATTACTGAAGATTAAGATAGGAACCATTCACAGTTTGAACAGCGAGATTTTAGAAGAATTGGACAGAAAAATGTTCTTTTTTTTCTAAGCAATACTAATAAAGGGAAGAGGGGGCTCTGCAACTGTTGTCGCTGATAGCGAAACCCCGTGATATTATATGGGGAAACATGTAATGCAAATTATCCATCACCTAATGTATTTTTTAAAATAATGTTTAGATATTTCACAATCGTTAAAATAATTCATCCTTTCAACAAATTGATTTTTTTTTTTTTTTTTTTTTTTTTTAATGTTTTGTTTTAAAGCTTTAAAATGCGCATAATTAACTAAAAGTATTTTTCGCCCTTTACAGCTTCAAAACAAGATGTTAAAAATTTAAAATATCCGTTTTCGGAAAACTAAAATCAGTTTAATGATATTACGAGTTTGGTTGTCAGCGACGATTGGTAAAGCATCCCCTTAAAATTAAAAACTGAGCAAAATAATAACTCACGCTAAGACATTGATTGCTTTAATGTAATGATGATGTATGTAAATTTAGAATATAATAAATAAAGCTATGTCGTAATCTCCCCCCCCCCCCAAAAAAAAAAAAAAAAAAAAAAAAAAAAAACTTTAAAAATGCTCTGTGTTTATCACTAGCTGTATTCATAATATTTGAAATTTTAAAATAAGTATTTTGCCAAAATAATATATATATTTATTCTGTCGAAAAATTATTCTATGGAAGTCAGTTAAGATCTCACTTTTATTTATTTATTTATTTATTTATTGGATATAATTGAGGAAATTGTCAAAATTACCTTGTGAAAGGAAATTGCTTGAGAATGATAATTATTTTCGCTTACTTTATGTTACACAAAACTTTGTTTAGAGTTCTATACTTCACGTTGCCTTTATAGGATAATTTCGCATTTTGAGTTGCCTTGAATATAGAAATAAAACTTTTAACAGCTCCTCTATGGTTCTATTATCGCAATAAATGAAAAGAAATAAATGGAAGAAATTTAAATTTAGAATGCTAAAGATTATCTGGAAATGTTACTTGAAATTTTTGTCTAAGATCAGTAAGTTACTGATACAAGTTCTCTGAAGAACTTGAAATGCATATTTTAAAATTTCCTTACAACTTTAAGTTTTTTTTATGAATATGTAAATAATTGAATGGGGCATTGGGGGGGAGAGGGGAAATCCCGTCACTCAGAAATATAATATATATAAAACAATTTATACGAATTCAGATTTCTATTTTTAATTTTATTAAACTTATATAATAAAGAAAGTATTGCTATTTGCTGAATTTTCGAAAATAAGATTTCACTACCTTTTCAAGTTTTAAGTCATAAATTATATTTTTAAAAACTGGATTGACCTCTGAGATAATTTGTTCTTGAGACAATTTGTACGCAAACTAACAAGTTGACACACATGCTTATTCCTGCATAGTAAGCTAAATAGCAAGCGAAACTTTCTAATGATTTATCCAAGAACTCAAAACCGACATTGACTGTGGCGCAATCAAACAAAGATTAATTAAATCAAACCATTACACTATTTTTAAAATAGTGTAATTTGAAGTATTGCACTATTTTTAAAATAGTGTAATACTTGAAAACAACAGAACCTGAACCTGCAAATGATGGAATTTGTCTCCTATTAATAAGTTTTCTCATGTGAATAATGAAACGTATTGGAAATTTGAGAATAAAAACCACGCAAAAACAGTGGGTCCACTATTCAGAAGTGTCCGCTAAATAATTTTTACTACACTTAAATTAATAATTTATAATTAAGAATTATAAGTTTATAAATTTAATTAAGCATTAAATTAAAAATAATCTTCATGGTAATTGGTAATAAAAAAAAAAAAAGTAAATTACCTATGAAAGTGTTCACAGAGGAGATCTATTTAGAAAAGAAAAGACAGAAAAAAAAAAAAGCACCTAAAAATGGATTTCTAATGAGTTTCGCTCCTTTTTAAAAATGAACTTGAGTTGAGCGCGTTCATTTTTTCAGACATGAGTTTGAACGCGAACTAACTCGTTTTTTGCACGATGAACTTGAGTTTGAACTAGTTCGTTTTTTTCGTGAACTTGCACAACACTGGTTTTGGGGCGAATTTTCGAAAGCGAGATTTTGTTATATTTACACGTTCTGAGGTCCCTTGAATACGAAAATCATGTTTTTAGCAAATGGTCTGTGTGTATGTCTCTGTGTGTCTGTGTGTGTGTCTGTTTGTGTGTATGTGTGTGTGTCTGTGTGTGTGTATGTGTGTGTGTCTGTGGGTGTGTGTCTGTGGGTGTGCCTGTGTGTGTGTCTGTCTGTTATCAGCATATCTCAAAAACAAATTATGGCAGAAAGTTCAAACTTGGTATTCTAACTGTGTACCATATAGGGATGCTACAGTTAGATTTTCGTTAAGATCAAGCAAATGGTTCGTGTACAGGGACAATCAAGAGAATTCTAATTCATTACATCTATGGGGGAAATTGCAGGTAAGTCGTCTATAGACTGCACTAAACCAAATGAAACGAATATATATATTTTTTTAATAGAGACAGTTAACTGAGAAAAAAATGTTTCGTATGTAGGAGCCTCGCTTCCCCTCTGGGGCGGAAGTCCCCCCTCGAGGGGAGTAAATTTTCATGATGGGTATCATTGAAAAGAGCTCACCAATATCTTTAAAACGAATGGTTGAACTATAAATCTGTGATAATTTAAAACAAAGTTATAGTTTTTTTTTTTTTACTTTTAACCAAAAAAAAAAAAAAAAAAAAAAAAAAAAAAAAAAAAACAGAAAATAAATCGTATTTTTTTTTTTTTTTTTTTTTTTTTTTTTATTGAGAGTAAAATAGATTTTTTTTTTGATATTTAGTGTTACACTACTTATCTAATATGGAAATCGTCTGCATTATCATAAAAGATAATTTTTTTAAATAATGATTTTAATAAATTATTTTTTAAGAACAGAATTATTTTTTAATAACCGAGTTAAATTCGATATAAATGTAGGTGCATTAATGAAACGGGGGGTTAAGGGGGGGGTGATAGCCCCCCTCCCACAGAACTGATTATCGTATAAAACTCTTTTGAAGCCTAATTTGAATTGTTTAGTATAGGTTTACATGACAGTTCTCGTTATCTTACCTCTTAATCTGCAACCTGTATTTATAGTATTAAATTTCAGGGTAATAGAAAGTCGTGTGGGTGACACACCAGATTATTTTTCTTCTTTTTTTCCCTTTAGCCGAACAAAACTCCATTGCCTAGCAATTGTTCTGGTAAAATATCAAGTCATTATCAACGGTAGTTTTAAAATTATAGCGTTTTGAGATCATAACTTTAATTATAATCACCCTGTATAATTGATTTAAACCAGTTTTAAAGGTTTTTCCCGTTATCTTTCGAAAATCTGCACGAAATACAGTGCATTCGAATTCGCAGTTATGTGATGTCTGAATGGAGTAAATGGCAGATTATGGATTGAAATAAAAATGTATCAAGCACTTTTAAAACTTACTGTTAATTGTATAACAGTGCTTCATGCAGAAGATCTGCACAAACTGCGTTAAGAGGCCCAAGTTTCACGAATCTTAAATTGGGATCGGTTTAATATATTTTTACATCTATGGGTTCGACCGGACTGGGATTACACTATTATCTAATTTGTGTCACTTAAGGAAAGTTTTCCATTTTCATCGTTAGTAAGGAAAAAGTTAATATTAAAATATTTCTTTCATTGCGTAAAACTTGTTTCTTTCTTTTCTTTTTTACAAAATAATAGAAAAATACTTTTGACTTTAGTTTGTCTGTAGCTTCAAGTATTCTTTAATGGTAATTATTACTTCCAATACCTACTACCGTAGGTAATGGAAGTATTGTATTCGGTCCAAAAATACGATATCGAGTTTTCACCTGATTTACATGTTTTAAGACCTCGTGAGTCCAAAAAAGTAGTAGTTTTTGGTACTTGGTCAGTGTGTGTGCATAGGCGTAGCCAGCTTTTCATGCGGGGGGGTGCCCAAATTTTAATTTGAAATTTTCAGCATATATATACATACATAGTACGCATATGTATATACGTAAGCGTGCGTATGAGTATTTTAATATACGTGTATTCATATATATGTCGGTAAATGTACATAATAAGTGAATTTTGTTATTGCGTGCACAAACATACATACATATATATATATATATATATATATATATATATATGTATAAAGAATAATGATATAATTCAACTAGCAGAACTACCCGACGATGCTTGGGTTGAAGTAGTGTTTAAAGAATTTAAGAGAAATTGACAAAGATTTTGATTGTTCAGAAGTTTGAGGTAAATGAAATTGTCCATTGTAACAAAACATTGCAGGTGAGGCTCTGAGACAATTTTTAGCACTACAATTTGAGCAAACATTTGTCAATTTTCCTGCGCTGACGCTGACAATACTTTGAGACGCATAATCAAAAGTAGAATCATAGTTAAATGTACACTAAAAACTAATTAGCAGCATACAATGCTTGATAAATTGTATCATTTATGACATTTTGGCATCAGCTTGAATTCAAATATGCCGTTGCTCTTTAGTTTCTTCTTGTTTTCTCACCTCTGTCTGTTGAACATCTGCACGATACCTGTCTAGTCGAAATACAGTAGTTCTTTCTAGTCTCTTACAGATTTCCTTTTGCCTAGTTATTCCTGAAATATTTTTGAATTAATATAAGATGTGGCTGTTGAATAATTTCTTGCTGCTTCTCCCTCTGTCATATTTGCTCTCTCGCAGCAGAAGTCTTTCCGTAGAAAAAACTTTTTTTGGGGGTATAACAGATTCAATTTTTTTATAGGTACTAAACGTAAGTTTTAACTATTTATATGACTGTTGAGTTTTAAAATAAAATGTTGATATTTAGAAAAAAAAAAAAAAAAAACTAATTAAACCATCTTAATAAAATTCATATTAGAGCCATTTGAATTGAACGTGAATCCCAGACAATCAATAAAAATTAAAAATTTTGATTTTAATGTAAGTACTGAATTCAAAACCTAAAATTATTAAATAAAAGTACAAAGTCGGTGTTAAAAATAAATAAACAAATAAAAACAAATGTTTAATATTGTGAAGCTATAATGACATCAATTTTATTTTATTTTCATTTTATTTTTCACGCGTAAAAAAATATTCATTTTTTTGTACAATAATAATAATTATTATTATAATTATAATAAATAAAGAATATGTATTTTTTTGTTATGAGCTCCGTATTTGTTTATAATGTTAAAGATAACATACGTTTATTATTATTATTATTATTATTTAAACTAATCCAGTTGAAGTAAAAGATATAGGATTAGCTAGATTTTGTCTTGATTAATTAGTGTACAATTTTCAATAGTGATAGGTTGAATGAACAGTGCAGTTCTGCATCAAAAACTAAGAAATCCAAACTGATTCATAAACAGATATAGATTTATACATATATATAATGTCAAAAATAAGTTGAAAAATAAAGAGTTTTACACACATTTTTGATGGAAAAGCAGAATTTAATTTAACAAAATGGAAGGGACGAGGTCTGAAATGGAACTTGAGACTTTTGATATACCAAAACTAAATTCAGAAGCTGTCGTACAATCAATAGAAAGCTATTAAAACTTCTTCACTCACCATTTATGGTGTGTGAAGAAATTTTAATATCTTTCTACTTTTGATATAACCCGTTAGTGCTCGACAAACTGAGCTATACGGTTGATATACGACAAAAAACTAACCAATCAACAGATGGAAATTTTCATCTGATATGCAAATAGAAATCTACGCTTCTTTACATAATGAGGGATTAGTGTGAGCCAGATCTTACCTGTGTTTCAGTTGGTTATATGTGAATCTTACTAGAATATAATTATATTGTGGTAAACTGTGGTGACTTGACTATAATATGAAAACTTTAAGAAAATCACAATAAATAAGCTCATAAGGTGATATTATATCGAAGGCAGGGAAGGGTATGAACGCAGATGAAGCATTTCTGTCTCCGATTGGTCTCTGATCATCAGATGAACGGATTGCCAAATGACGATCGCACATATTTCATAATCATTGCATAGAATTGGAGGGAAGCAACGAAAGGAACTCACACCAACAAAATCCCACAGAAAATAAACACAAAGTAAGGTTAATGTATCGAAGCAGAAAAAAGGTGTGGAATGACAGTTGAGTAGAATGCCAAATGACCACCATACATCAGAAGTGCATGAAAAATAACAAAAGAAACTCATTAAAATAAAATTGCGCAGAAAATCAACATAAGGTAACACATTTGTCAGGCACTATAAGTGAATGAGGGGTTCTGCTTTCGAAGCTGGTAGACGGGTGGTGCTGGGTTCGAATTCAGATCAAACCCACCAATGTAGCCGTTGTGAGTAGTTTTCGCCCTAATTTCAGTGACAGTTTTCGATAAGCTTAACGAATATAACTATATTTTTAGAACGTTTTAGGCTGTAATTAAACAAAAAATATTTTTTAAATAATTCAAAGAACTTTTATCCACACCATTTTTTTTAGCTTACTGACTTCAATTATCATTTCAAGATCCCTCCGATTATAATATACATTCATAAAACTTAAAAAATTAAGTTAAATTAACCAATGAGAAGTTCCATCAACAAACAATAAAATACGAGGGTTGTAAATTAAATAGTGGCAACTTAACCTTGAAACTCGCAGAAGGGCGGGCATGCGCAAATAGGATATGGCAGCGGTGAGGTGGCGCTGTTGTCGATGTGTAGAGTGCAAAAAACAGTCGATCTGCTAAGAAGGGTAGTTGTTGTGTGGCGTTAAAGTGAGGAGTTTCGTTTCTATCGCTCTGAAGCCTGTTCTCAAAAGGTGATCAGCGGTCGTGGCTTAAAATCGAAGTATTTGTGCTACTGTCCTATACGGTAGCGCATTTGTGCCAGAGGCTTCCACTAATCCTCGATAGCATTTTGTTGCATTTTTGCCACGGGCAACTTTGATTTTAAGCCACGACCGCTGATCACCTTTTGAGAACATGCTTCAGAGCGATGGAAACGAAACTCCTCACTTTAACGCCACACAACAATTACCCTTCTTAGCAGATCGACTGTTTTTTGCACTCTACACATCGACAACAGCGCCACCTCACCGCTCCCATATCCTATTTGTGCATGCCCGCCCTTCTGCGAGTTTCAAGGTTAAGTTGCCACTATTTAATTTACAACCCTCGTATTTGAATTTTCTTTTGCACATCCTTATAAACAGGTCCCATTTGTCCAATCTCAGTGAGAAATATCATGCAATATCATAGTTCCATGATATTGGGACTAAAAACGATTGTGAGTTCTTTGCGACTGCATTAGTGTCTAGGCTTGGGTGAAGTGCTCCTCACGGGTTCCTAGCTTATATTCTCGCAAGTTTTTTTTTTTTTTATGGGGGGGGGAGGAGGGGGAAAGGAAAGCTTTAAACAGCTAGGCGGCCGAAACGCCCTGTTCAAACTTGGCACCTCTGATGTACCAGCTCTGAGAGCATTGCCGCATTTGATATGTAAGAGCAGCAAGAAATACCGTGAATATATATATATATATACTAGCAGACTTTGCCGCTTCGCTGGTCGCTACATTTAAGTGAATTTTCGTTTCCATATCATTATTAATAGAATCTCAAACAATCAAAAATGAAAAAAAAAAAAAAAAAAAAAATCACTGAAATTAGACGAAACCTTAGCTAAAATTCCCACTGCGTTAGGTAGGGATTTTTCTGCTCGCAACATCAGGATTCGGGTTTCCATTGCCATCGGCAGCGATTTACCCGCAATTCACCTTCTCTCTCTCTCGCGGGTAAGTTAGAAGTTTCATGAAATTCCACCAAAATGCATATTGCGTACATTTCAACAACAACTGCAGACCAAAATTCGCCATTCTAAGATATTTTTGGACCATATTTAAGCTTAAAAGCGTGTTTTTTGCCCCCCTCTTCTACAGGAAGTAAGAAAGTAATTTCGAAAAATCCCTTTGTGGTGTGTGTATTGGGAACGTATAACTAATCGACACATCAAAATATCGTTTATCTGAGATAATTTGGAGCAGAGTTACTCTTGAAAAGGCGTCCCCCACGCATTTAAAAAGCGGTGAGGTGTAGAGAAAGTTTCAGAAAATCCATTTGTTGTACGTGTTCGGTACGCATAATTAAACCACACATAAAAATAAAATTAATCTGATATAATTTAAAAATGTGTTTATTCCCCTCCACCCATCCCTAGGAGGAAAAGGAGGGGATTTTCATAAAACCTGGTTATGCTCATAAAGAATCCACGCACTAAAATTTGTGACTGCAGCTTCCATAAATTTCCCAGGACAAACTTAGCGCTAAAAAGCGATCGCGAATTTGTCTCCTTATAACGCACCCCCCCCCCCCCCCCAAAAAAAAAAAAAAGAAAAAAAAAAAAGAAAATTGAAAGTTGCAAGAAACCAAAAACGGGTTTTTTGAAATATGCTGAAGAAGACGCATGGCTGTCTTTACTAACTTACCACTTTTCGTATCTACTCAAAAATCCAGAATTTCAGAAATTTCCCTCTGAAAATCAATTTTTCTCCCTCCTCCCACTTAAAAATAGAAAAATCCAAAATCGCAGAATTTTTTTTTTTTTTTTTTTTTTTTTTCGTATTCAAGTTCAGTTTCTTCATGTGCAATTTCTTCATCGTAAAGTAATTTGGAGCCGAGTTATGCTTACTAACGAGTTTTTGACTTTAGGTCCCCAGGAGAGGAACAGAGGGAATTTTGGAAAATTTGATAGGTATACTTTTAAGCTTGGTACAGACCTAAATTCTTGCCAAATGTCGTTGAATTGCGTCCAGTTATTCTCGCGTGAAAACCGGACAAAAATAGTTAACAGATGCACTGACACAAAATGACCCCCCCCCCCACCCCCACCCCAAACACGTACATAGAAAGTCATTTTCCGCTTTCAAAATGTCTAAAACGGGAATATATCGCAAATTTTTTTTATTCTAAGAAACTTACAAACAAAAGTTTGTTTTTATGAATATACATTGAATTTTCTGGTACATTTTTCTCTTGCTTAAAATTTTACTTACCAGTGGCAAGTAAATTGGTGGAATTCCCCACACCTGGGTGTGCATAAACGGGGGGGAGGGGGGTGCCCGGGCACCCAGGGCACCCCCCCTGGCTACGCGCATGGTGTGTATGTATGTATGTGCGGAACTTTCTGGCTATCATATCTCCGAAACTTATAAACAAAAAACAACGAAACTTCAGAATTAACACATGTTTGGTGTACACATGAAGTTTGCAAATTTTGATGAAAATTGAAGAATCAGAAGTGGGCTATCGGAAACCGGAAGTTGGACCGTAAGTCCGTATCTCAAAAAGGCTCTATCAATTTTCTTCAAAATTGCTATATAAACACTCTATTAGATGTCCTTTAGAATAATGTAGTTGGTTAGTTCAGAAAAATTGATAGGCGTTCTGTATTAATTGCTCAGTGCATTCCTTTAAAAACTTTTTTTATAAACTCATCATATTAACCCCTTTTTAAATATCCTTTTGTGTGTAATAATTGTTTCCTTGTCAATAATTTAGTATGCTAAGTTTTGGTAAAAGATGGTGTCTCAAAAACTGCTCTAACTGTTTTCTTGAAAATTGTTACATAAATCAATTTTAGATATCCTTCCTCATGTATTACATGGTTATTATAAAAAAATAACAGTCATATTTCTTAGAAAGATTAATTTTAGATCTCGGGAATTGGCGTTTCAAAAAAATAACTCTACCATTTTTTTTTTTTTTTTTTTTTTTTTTTTTTTTTTGTTATTTTCTAACTTGTTACGTAAACTTCGTTTTATATGTCTTTACTCGTGTATTAAGTTCATCATACCGGAAAATATTTAGGTTTCTACTTCGTTAGGTCAATTAAAAAAAAAAAAAAAAAAGCATATAATACGTGTAATAGTGGGTAATGAAATTCGTGCGGTTGTTTCACACCAGATTTTTACGTTCTTCTATAATCAGTAGAAGAAAGTATTGAATTCGTAAAAATTTTCGGCCCCGGGTTTTTGATGGATTTCACGTTTTGTGAGCTGTAGAACACGATTTGATCATTTTTAGAAAATGTATGTCTATGTGTGCGTGTGACAAAATTTTGTGGCAAATGTATCTCAGGAACTATTGCACAGAATTTCATACATATTGTACCTTGACATAAATTAGTGCCTATCAACGTTTGTAAAAATTGTCTTACAGGTTAAATTGTCATCCCGCTTTTTCTAAATTTTTAACATGGGGGTATAGGACAAAATTTTGTATAAATGTGTATAAAGATAATTATTTTTTAATAATCCTTATGAAATTTACAGGAATTGTTTATAATAGCGATAGTCAACTGGGAAAAAGTTTTTGTATATGTAGGAGCAACGCCTCCCTCTGGGGGGGAATTTCTCCCCCGAAGGGCATACATTTTCATGATGGGTAGCTTTCCCTCCCCCCCCTCCAAAAAAAAAAAAAAAAAAAAAAAAACGCCAATACCTTGTAAATGAAAGGTTGAACCTTCGATCAATAAAATGAACTTCTTTTTTGTATATTTAGTGTTATGCTACTTCACTAATATGGAAATCTTATTGCATTATCATGGAAGATAATTTTATTAAATAATGGCTTTAATAAATGCCTGAGTGAATTACGCATACTGAGTGAATTAGCATTTTTACTGAGTGAATTAGCATTTTTACTGAGTGAATTAGCATTTTTACTGAGTGAATTAGCATAGGAAAATATAGAAGAAAGTCATGTGGTGGCCACAAGATTCTAGTTTTTATGATGATTCAATATTTATATATTTGTAAAGATCAAAACACTATTACTTCCACATAAAAAAAAAAAAAAAAAAAAAAAACAAGTAAAACGTTTCGTGCCTAACATTTATTCGCATAAATAAGTATAATATTTTTAAACGGCGTTTTAATTGTAAATAACAGAGGTTAAAATAGATCTACGGAATTTTAAAAGATCCTTTATGTTTTTACTTATTTATTTATTTATTGTATTTATCTAGCCCTGTCTGGCCTGATATTTTTGAATTTTTCTGGACTGGACCGAGATGTACACTGAAAAAGAAAAAAATAAAAAATAAATAAAAATAAAAATAATCAGGTCGGATTTTTTTATGACAACTTCTAGCTCTCATACTTGGCCGTGTCCGGCAATAAAATTTTTCGACGGGCTCGGACCGTTAAGACAATAACTCATACTATTCAAGGTTGCTTGGTAGTCACATAATAGCTTTTACATAGCTGCCAACATAATCTGGAGTATGATCTGGCCTGATATTTTTGGATTTTTCTGGACTGGACCGAGATGTACACTGTAAAAAATAAATAAATAAATAAAAATAAAAATATGCAGGTCGGATTTTTTATGACAACTTCTAGCTCTCATACTTGGCCGTGTCCGGCAATAAAATTTTCGACGGACTCGGACCGTTAAGACAATAACTTATATTATTCAAGGTAGCTTGGTAGTCACATAATAGCTTTTACATAGCTGCCAACATAATCTGGAGTATTGTTAGTACCGCCCAAAATTCCACACCACTTAATTTTTAGAGTAATTCGCTTCAAACGTATTTATGATGAAATAAGAAGAAAAGTGCTGTAAAAAAAGACTGGTGTGAAAAAAAAGTTGTGTACTTACAATACTCCGGATTATTAATTAGGATATTTCTTTTGGATTCCTTTATTTAATTATTGAATGGAAGGTAGAGGTATACTGGATTTTACGTAGTACTAGTGCTACGCTAGGGGAAATTGGCAAAAGTCTAGGACTCAACCCTTTTTTTTTGCGGAGAAATGCCATAACAAGTTTGATCTTCCGCTGAATCATCAAATTTGATCCTCATCTTCAATAACCCGAAGAGGTATTAATTTCGGAGCATGGAAGGCACTTCGGTTACGACAGATTTTACGTGCATCAGATACCATTAATATACACGAGGGTCTTCAGCCGGCTCGGGTTTAGAATTCACAATCTTTCAATTACGGATTCGGCGCTCTATCTTCCATGCTACCGAAGTCCCTATAATCGACTGGACCTACAAAAATAAGTTTTTAATGAAATCACATGAAAATACTAAAGTTATAAGATATTTCTTGATTATTTAAAAATGACATAATATGATTACGCATTACTTGTAAAATTTAATTTTCGAAATCCCAAATTTATTATCCAAAAAATAAATATCTGCTCATGACATAACTTTAAACTTTCACAGATTTCGAAATTTTCACATTTCCTCTTCAAAAAAGGTGTTTACAACATCAAAAGACATATATTATGAAGCCTTTATTAAATTTCGTTACTGGTGTCATAATCAGCAAAAGTTCAAGATAAAATTTATTAGAAGTTAAGAATTCTGTATAAAACAGAAAGCAACAACTTAAGCATTACGAAATGACATATTTTTAATAAGTATAAATTAATTAGAAGGAAAATAATCGAAATTGTATATATGTATGTTTATTTTTTATTTTTTTTAGAAACTATGCGAACTAGCTAATTTTATTTTCTTCATATAACTAATGATTTCTTTTTTAGGGAATGTGTCAAATAATTGAAAATAAACTCATTTTGCTCATTCTTATCATTATTACCGATTATGTTTTATTTGTGTACAACACAATTTCAGTTCATAAGTTTTACAATAGATTTTCATAAAATTAATATGAAATTAAGTACGGAATTTTACGTCCATAAGCCAAAATTGACTAAATGGACTTGAGGAATGTGGCTTTAGTGATCATAAAACCAATGAATAGTTATTATAAGTTTTATGAAATTTAGCAGTCAATGACATGGTTTTTTTTCTATTTGAACAAATTTATTTCTGTAAAAACATTGCCCCTTAGCTCAAAAATTGTTTACAATGATACAATTATCCACGATACGCCTGAACTATATGTACTTATGTTCAATTGTTTGCAATTAAGTCTAAAAATTAACTTATATCTCACAATAAAAAAGAAACTTTCTTAGCTTGTAACATAAACTAAAACAAAACAATCGTACTAATTGTTTTTACTGCACCAGGAAAAAAGTCTGTGACCGACATGTAGAACGTAAAATGTGTCTCTAGTAAATATAGTTCCACATCATCCTTATAAATTCTAAATCTCTTTCTTAGCGAGTTCTGAAAACCCCACTTATATTTCTAGACCGTTATCTATATTATAGTGGTTAAAACATTTAAAGATCTCTGTAAATAAATGCGAGTTCAAGAGGAGAGTTTTAGTAACTATAACCTTGGTTTATCACCCATATTTGGGAAATCAAGAGATAATTTCTCGTAATACAGTGGATTCGTAATCTCCATAATCTTCATACTATTGTTCCGGCATTTAGAAAAGCATAGACTAGAAATTCTAGGTCATTTCGTTTGCTCACTTTATTTCTTTACCTTATATGCATAGCTCGTAAATCTGTAATTCTAATTTAGGGACTTAGAAAATGACTACCTATTCGTTCTAGATACAGGGGTCCCAGCATTCCTATATTTTTACGACCATTTTATTATGCTATTACAGTAATTTTTAAAAAGAAAATTTTCTTGTAGATTTTTATGCTATTTTGGCATGAAAACCTTCATAAAAGTTTTCTTTTTGAAAATTGTGGTGAGAGTATAAAAAAATAATCGTAAAAATATAGGAACGCTGGGACCCCTGTAGATAGAAGCGGTATATTTTTTTCTCAGTGTTAAATTACCGAGCACAACTTTTCATTAAGCAGAGAAAAGTAGGCTTTTATGCAGCACAAAAGCTGAAACCTACAAACTCAGAGCAAGTGGCAAGATAAAATGAATTGAAATTGAAATCAATAAACTGATGTTACTTTAATTAAGTAAAAGTTTAAAAATAAAAGTAAAAAGTAAATATTTGTTCAATAAACAAATAAAATTTTCTAACAAAAATAAAATAAAATAATAAAAAATTAAAATTATGAAAAGTAAAGAAATTTTTTAAGAAGGATTAAAACAACATGGAAGAAAATTTTATGTGAATAATTTTCCAGAATCAGGTATAAAAGTCAGTGAAATAAGAACATTATTTAGTTTTTTAGGAAATATAAAATCTTCATGTAAATCCAAACGGAAAGAACTAATAACTTATTGCCAGGAAAGCCAAAATAATGACCAGAAAGGGCAATGGGAAGCAATGTCTTATTTTACATTATATACGTTTCAAAGGCGTCCATTTATTCCATATTTCAGAAATTTCTACATATACATAAAACTAATAGTTTATAAAATACAGATTGGCAACAGTAAAAAATATAGAAATTGTACATGTAGAGGTAACTATTCATATATATATATCACGGAGTAAAAAGACAGGAGAAGAAGGTAACGCTGAAATTTTGTGATGTTGTTTTCTAATGTTTACAGATGGCGCCAGCGTGCAATCCTTCCTTCTCTCCAGCTTCCGCAATGTTATTCAATGGGGAAATGTCCCGTTTTAATTATTTTTTTTAAAATGATGTCAAGCTGAAAAAATTTCGATTGAAAGCAAATTTCATTAAATAGAGTATTCTAACTAACATGTTTTTTATAAGAGCCATTTTATACTAATTTTACTTTGAAAGAATGCTTTTTAAAAATTACGATTCTTATGAACCGAAGCTAGCTAAAACAGACAATTGGGAGGAAGGAGAATGGATGAAAATTTGTAAAGAAAAAAAATAAACTTACTTTAGGTGCAGAAAACACGAACTCGAACTTTATTTTTCTCCTAGGGCTTTTTTTTCGTTTTCTTACCACTATCGTAGCCTGTTTTAACTCTAGGAATGAAGCATTTATTTGAAACATCTGAATTATGCAGTTTTAAGAACTTACAAAGAAATTAAATTGCTTAAAATAAAAAAATTTAAATGTACTCCAGCAAAATTCTATTAAAAACAACAGTATATCCGCGCCCAGGTAGGGAGGAATGACAAGTGGCGCCCTCAATATTTACCAAAAATTTAGATCACAGTTTCGTAGATTTTTCCCATTGGACCTTCAACTCCTATTAATATTACTCCGTGATATATATATATATATACATACATAATTTAAAAATGCTAAGACCTGAAATCAGAAAAAAAAGGGGGAAATAAAAATAATTGGAAAGTAGGCAAAATAAACTCGTGAAAATAACATACGTCTTTGAAATGACTTTCTAGGACTGCTATTAGATTTATTCTGAACTGGAATCTTATTCTTTTTTCTTTTAATTTCCGTAGACGGTAGTACTTGTGTTAGAATTGATTTATGGTTTTTCGATTTCGTAGAAAGGAGACACTTTGAATTGGACTTGAAAAAGTAAATGTTATATATAGGGCATTTATTTGTTTATAAATGTGCATCAACAATGACATTTATAATTCTGTAAATAGCTATCGAAATTTAATTTTTATTTAAATAGAATGCATACGTGATTTCGATTTCAAAAATTTTATTATTATTATTATTAAAGAATTTATTATATTGAAACTATTAAAATACTATTTTTACATTTTTGCGCCTGTATGTACTTTTCTTAAAAATTAATATATTTTCTTCGATATTCTTTTATTTTCTAGATTATTTTTCATTGAGAAACTCCCTAAAGCAAATAATAAAATTAATCAATGTATCTCATTAAAAAATTCAAGCTTAAACTTTTTATCTACTGTAATTTTTAGAAAAAAATTATAGATTGCGATTATTCCAATCATCACTACCATGTTCAGTTAGAAAAGAAAACTAAATCCTTATAGATATTAAGATTCTGAAATGCTAATTAAATTGGACTGTTTTTAAAATACCGATTTTTCTAATAAGCTGAATGAAATGAAATTTAAGAATACGAGAAAATGAAAAGTTTTTAAGTTATTATATGTTTAACTATTTATGAGAGAAGACTCACTAGTGGCCGAGATGTTCCGTTCTTAAAGCAGATAGGCGTATGTGCCGGGTTCAAACGCAGGCCATGTTATTGTCTTGTCGGCTGTAGGAGCGTTATATCAAATCCCAGTGAGTTAATGAGTTGGCCGATATATGGCATGGTGGTATTGTTACATGCGCATGCGCAGTTAAAGACTTCGCATCAATATCCTCATTGCTGGAGAGTCCTTTCCGCAGTTTGTTGCATGATGGATTCTTCCAGATCAGCACAAAAGGTGTGCCCAAGTTAAAAGGAGACTAAAGTTATCTGTAAAGAAATTTTAATAACAATATTATAATTACAGTTCATGTGGTATAGTACAACTATAAATAACTGCCATTTGATACACTGATCCCAGCGCGTAGGAAGGGAGTGGATGGCTCAACAAATGGGTCAGGCAAACATCCATTCTCTCCGTCTTATGATTCTCTGACAGATGCTTGGGCACCTATTGTGCCATAACCAAGCTTTGTGTGGATTATGTGATGCGCAGTTCCTTTGTTTATCGACAGTTCAACACCAATTTCACTTGTGGTGATCCGGCGATTCTACTATATGAGCTCATCCACAGCCGATCTTTCTGTGCTCATTTAGAGGAATCCATCATGCAACAAACGCGGAAATGAGTCTCCAGCAATCAGGCTATTGATGCGAAGCCGTTAACTGCGCACGTGCATGCAGCAATACCACCATGCCATATATCGGCCAACACATTAACTCACTGTGATTTGATATAACGCCGCTACAGCTAAGATCTGCTTTTCATTTGGGCACACCTTATAGAATACTTTCCGTAAGGGTGCATTTAAGCAGTGCTAGTCCGTATTTACACGATTTTTGAGAACAAAATCCGTCAAAATCCGAAAGGCTAGGCCATCGAGTGGGATCTGCATAAAACTCGGCACTTCCCGTCTCCCAGATTTTAGAGCAGAACCTCTTTGACACTGGTTAGATCCCAAACATTAATTATAGAACGCAGAATAGAATATAAAATAATTTCTCGTTTGTGATTGTTTTATATCTGCTAATTTTCCTTGTGGATATATTAAAATATACTCTTTCTAAAGTGTGTTACACTTAATTTGGAAAATTAGTATTATAATACCTCTCAGTTAGTTTTATATACAGTCGGCAGTAAATTTATTGAAGCGGTAGCAATAATTCCTACTTAAAGATGGATGCACCTAATACTGTTCTGTTAAATAAATATTTTTCGAGTCATGATCTTAGTCTAATACTGTTTATAAAAAAGTAAGTTGATGAAAAAAATTAACGATAATACATATATATATGAAAAGTGTCTATGTGTGCGTCAATAATTTTGCTGCGGAGTGTATTTTTAGAAAATTTCCTACAGAATTTTTATGGTATGATACAGTATATATTCCCTTATCAGTTATTTTGAAAAATCTGTCTAAAATGTAACTTCTAATTTTTATAAATTTCGGATTTTTTTTAAAATTATGCCTGCATTTATAACTGTTTTTAAGACGTATGCGTTTGTCAGTGCATGGCGTCGATAGGAAGTATGTCTTCAATGTATGGAAGCTATGAATGCATATATATTCATAGCTCCCATGAATATTTATGATGTTAGACTTACGATGTTTGACTTATGGTGAGATTTACAGAGCCAGTATGTATGAGTGAAACCGTATGCAACCTGTTTGTTTTTACAACAAATGTAATGTAAGATGCGTATGACATATTTCTTATTTTGGATTCTCTAACGAAAAAAGCGTCACTTAACGCTAAAATTTTTAACTATTTTTTCTTCTGTATAATTTTCTCTCTTTACTGGAGTGTATTAGGGTTTCATGTCAGTCGAACCATCAGATTGTCTTTTTACGGCATTTTCCTTAATTGTGATCTTGCTATATTATAAGGAATACTGAAGCCCCTAAAAATAATGAAATTTTTTGAATAGCATGTAGTTGTTAAAACCTTATGTCGTTGTTGTCATGTGACTGTTTTAAACTGATTTTAAATTGACTGCAGCCTGTGATATACACTGTAAAAAATATGTCCTATTTGCTACCAGAATTTCTCTGTAATTTGAGAAAATACGTTTTGACAACGTAATTTTTTCGTAAATTACGCGTATTTTCTCAAATTACAGAGGATTTCTGGCAGCAAATAAAACCTATTTTTTACAGTATGTATACATATATACTCATGTCCAAAATTATAGTCACACATTTTTGCCATGCTTTTATTAACTTCGATTCTTGTTTGTTTGTTTGTTTGTTTGTTTGTCCAGTACAAATCTTCCAATCGATTTTTAACTAACTTCCCGACTAGCTAGATATTTGAAACTTTCAGGACAGCTCATAACACGCTGGCAATACATTATTTTTAATACTTTTAGTACACTGTTTCAGGTCCCGCTGCCTTCGGCAGCGTTTATATGATTCGAGAGAAAATTTATTTAACTAACTTCCCGACTAGCTATACATTTGAAACTTTCAGAATAGTTCAGAACACGGGGAAAATGCATTTTTTAATACCTTTAGCCAACTGTTTCGGGTTCCTGCTGCCTTCGGCAGCGTTATCAGTACAAAGCTTGCAATCGATTTTTCACTAACTTTCCGTCTAACATTTGAAACTTTCAGAATAGCTAAAAACACATTGACAATACATTTTTTAACTCTTTTTAGTCAACTGCTTTAGGTCCCTACTGCCTTCGGCAGCGTTTATATGGTTTAATTGAAAATTTATTTAACTAACTTCCCGAATAGCTAGACATTTGAAAATTTCAGAATAGTTCAGAACACGGTAAAAATGCATTTTTAAAGTATTTTTAACCATTTGCTTCGGGTTCCTGCTGCCTTCGACAGCGTTACCAGTACAAAGCTTGCAATCGATTTTCCCCTAACTTCCCACCTAGCTAGACATTTGAAACTTTCAGGATAACTCAGAACAGACAATACTTTTATTAATACTTTTACTCAACTGTTTCAGGTCCCTACTGCCTTCGGTAACGTTCATATGATTGAACAGAAAATTTATTTAACTAACTTCCCGACTAGCTAGACATTTGAATCTTTCAGAATAGATCAGAATACGGTGAAAATGCATTTTTTAAATACTTTTAACCAACTGTTTCGGATTCTTGCTGCCTTCGGCAGCGTTACCAGTACAAAGCTTGCAATCGATTTTTAACTAACGTCCCGGCTAGATAGCCATTTGAAACTCTTATAATAAATAGCTCAAAACACGATAGCAATGAATTTTTTTAATACTTTTAAACAATTACTCCGGGTTTCCGCTGCCTTCGGTAGCGTTTATATGATTCAACAGAAAATTTAAAAACATGGTATGTAAAAAGATCTTTTTATCTTGTAGTTATTTCTAATTTCATTCTTTTGCGCATAACTTTCCAACAAATGAACGTATGAACATAAAATTCATATGGCAAGTTTTTTTATCAAATCATTAATCGAATGTTGTACAGTTTTAAGATAAGCAATATATATATATATATATATTATTACTTCTTTTCGCAAAAGTATGCTTTGAAAGAAATAGAAAATTAAAAAAATTTTAAAAAAGAAAACTGTTTGGAAACTTATTTAAAATAGGTTGAAAAAGCATTACAGAAAGGTGAAGATACGCAGGTCTTTAAATGTGAAATTAAACTTGGTTTTCCTTCCTGTATTCTTTTCCTTTTCTTGTTTCACGAATAATTTTTTTTTTTTAATGTACAAACGAATAGGAAATTTGGATATAATATTCTTCATTCATTGACATTTTTATTATTCTGGCGTCGTTGATAATTCCCATATTAATAATTACAATTTTTCAAAAATTCAGCTATGGAAGAAAAAGATAAGTGAATATAGAATGAAAAATTCAATTTTAATTTAACATTTGGAGGCATGTGTATTTTCACCTATCTGTAAGGCATCCTTAACACCGTTTATTATTTAGTTTTCTTTTTTAAAGCTGTTTAATTTTTTTTCATTTCTTCCAAAGCTTCCTTTTAAGAAAATTTCAATCAATATCAGTTTCAAAATTTATGCTTGTATTAAAGTTCTATGAAATTCGATTGATTGTTTGATAAAGTGCATGACATCCAAATTTTATGTTCAGAAGTTCATTTGTTTAAAAATTATGTGCAGAAGAAGGAAATGAGGACAAAAGTGTTGACTTTAATTTCGGACATGAGTGTCTGTATATCTATCTATCTATTTCTCTCTCTCTCTCTCTCTCTCTCTCTCTATATATATATATATATATATATATATATATATATTATAAATATTTAAAGTTAATTTTTGAGAAAGAGGCAGACGATAAGCGCTATAAAAATTATTGTTGAAGTATGACGATGTTGAACGGACGATAATGTGTATCAACAACAATAATTTAGCTGTCGTAGTTAAAACTTTAAAAGAAATGAAAATGGATTTCCCACGAGAGTACTAACACGTTATGATATTCTATGATTTTAAAATGGATCAAATGAAGAATGGCTATAACGTCTACATTTGTCACATGGTAATGAATATAATGAAACTCATGCTTCACCCTGATAATGGTTCTTCTGATACGGCAAGATTGACAGTCTTGGACAAAGCATATTTTGCCTTAATCTTGCCAAGTGTGATGCTAGGTTACAACTTAACATGAAGAAAAAGATACGTGGTTGTCGTTTTCATTCCGAAGGTAAATTGATAAGGCTATAGAAGCTTACGTTTCGTCGATTCTAAGAAATGGATGGCTTGAAGAATTTAATCTTCGGAAATTTCTTCTACAAAATAAAAGATCTTAATAAAAATCTGTAAAATATCTTAACATTGATGTAGACTGGACATGAATGTTAATATTTGAACACTCCTAATATTTGGTAAGTTTAATTTGTATCATTTAGTCGTGTATCATAACCTTTAAAACAATCCTTGTGTATATACACATATGTGTATATATGTGTGTGTATGTGTATATGTGTGTGCGTGTGTAACAGTAGACAACGGGCAAGATATTTTGGGCTATCTCTATACGGGTGGCTAGGAACATTCCGTTATCATCAAAAGCTCATTGATATGATTGACTCTTTAAATAGTGCCCTATCTACAATGTTTATCGAAGTAAGCGACATAATTAATAATACTAATAATTATTGCATTAAAATGTAGTGTTTCTTTCTACCGCATAGAGATAACCCAAAACGTCATTCATGAATATAACTTAATTAGACATTATGACTGAAGCGAAATGTATTAAAATTGACCCATTAATTCAGGAGTTATTACATAGTAATAACATATTTATTAAATATTAAAGCAAATGTTGATTTCAGTTTCTTGTGTTATCGCAGCGTGATCATTTGGTTACATTTTACACTTAAATAACAATTGTTTATAAAGTTCATGAACAACTATCTAAAACGTTCATCATTTCTCATCAGTATTGAGAATTAGTAAACTTGAGAATTAAGTTTGTGAAGACATTTTGTATACAATAATGCATTTCGAAATATAACTTTTAAAATATTTTAAATCATGGTTACACAAATATTCCCAGTGAACTCTTTGTTGTAATCAGGAATCGATAGAAATATATCTAGTTTTTTCAATTATAATATTTGTACTTATGTACATCTTTTTAATTTTTGTATTACTTGCAGCTATATATTGAAATCTAAAACATATTAAAGTCATAAATTCAAACACAAATTTACAATACGAATTAACAAACAGAAATTTTTCCTAATAAAATAAAATGTATAAAAATAAACTTCCATACTTCATCCTCATTTTTCTTGGAAATATTTTCATTTTATCGTGCTTTCACCTATCCTTGTTGTCAAAATTTTGCTTTTATATATTGAACGTTGTGTATTTATTTATTTTTTCTTTTCAGTTTAAGTTTGAAAAATTTGTAAGCAAATTTATTCTTTAAAATTTTGAAATATTTCTCCTCGCATAAAGCGACATCTCCACATATAAACCACAATTTGAATGCAAATCTGCACAGGCTGTTTCAGTAAGATTTTTTTTTCCAGATGAAAATGTTTCAGATAAAATTTGATTTTGATATTTATTAAAATATGTTTACAGAAAAATTATGACAGGTGAACTTTAAAATAAAGAATTATCTGGGATGAAGTACAAATTTCAAATATTGGAAGATAGCAATATAAATGTTTGATAATTTATGATATTTTTTATTGAATACAATTTTGTTGCACATGCAACTTTTATTTAAATAATAAATTTAAAATTAATTCAGAAAACATGCTTGCACAAGTATTAATTATACTGATTTTAATTTTGCAATGGAAAATATTATACAATTTTTAAATACTGATTGTGTTTTTGTTTAAGTCAGAAGATTCTAAAATTGAGAATTAATCATAACATTAAATATATATGTAACACTTTATATATATATAATACTACCCACACACACACATTATTTTTTCTACTTCCCCCAAAATAATAATATTAATAATAATAATAATAATTACTAATTTTGTAAGATAGATTATTTGAAATTTTTCTACAGAAACAAATTCCTATTTGACATTTTGTAATTTTCGTGTATCAATATTATATTTGAAATACCCGATTTCGGTTATCATTATTCACATATTTACATGCTTATCTATTTAAAATGGACGTTTTACCGAGAATATATCTATCTCTATCCTGTATGTTAAATATGTATTGATAAAAATAAATTCTTACCTCTCACCAGAAAAAACGTCCCAAATCAACTGCAACCGATATTTTTTTTTAAATCTGGAGCGTTAGGTTCCACCTTCCTCCCCCTTTTTTGAGTACTATTTTTAGGAGTAAGAAAGCCTTAAAATGATGAAACTTGGTAGGGTAAGTGCTCCAGTGATTCACATGCTCCAGTAATTGTCACCTATCACGAAATAATTAATATATAAGAAAAATAATAAAAGCATATATTTTATATCACACACTGAAGCCTAGGGTGTTAATAACTAGTAAAATGACTAACTATCAGTGTCAAACACTGGAACATAGGGTGCTAATTACAGATAAAATGAAAAAAACTGACAGTGTCAATAACTGGAACATTGAGTAGATGCAAAATAAAAATTCATTTAAAAAAAAAAAAGAAAAATTCCTTATCAAATGTATATATTTCAACATATAGGTGGTTCTGAATGTCCTTACTGCCATATGTATTAATTTAAGATTTCTAAAAATATTTTCTGCTGACGAGAACATTAAAAACATCAGAGACTGCTCTAAAAGTGTCAACCACTGGAGCACTTATCCTACCAAAATGTTGGTTTCCGCTAAATTTGCCTAACTGCCACGACTTTTAAGTGAAACGTTAAACTATATTTTTATTAAAGATACTTGTACCAATACTGTTATTTGTAATGTGGATAAAAAGAAAAAGAAAATGTTGAGCAGTTAAAGATCTAATTTCGTACATTGGCTATGGCTAATGTTGGTTATTATTTTTTACTTTATTTCTATATTTTCCTTTAAATTCCGCTGTGAAGAAATATCCATATTTGTGTAGTAGTGTATTAACATTATAATTTTGGTGAGGATTATTATAGTAAAGAATTTGCTTCAGACTAGATTTACTATTTATGAATATTGAGAATTTAAAAGCGAAACACATAAATTTATGTTTCCTCACGTAATAAGAAAATAACAAAAACACAAAATAAGGTAATACCATGTAGATTCATCTATCTTTTGATTTATTTACAGAAGAGTTAAAAATAACTGAAAAACAGCGGGGTGAGGTTATATGTTTAAATCAGAATTTAGTAAGATACAAAGAAGTGAACTACGGCGAGAAACTCTGTTTGTATACCATAATCAAATTTCATAACAAAACACACACACACACACACACACACACATATATATATATATATATATATATATAATACAGTGAAACCTCTCAAATTGGACACCCCTATAAGTTGGACACCCCTATAAGTTGGACACCCCTCTAAGTTGGACGCTTTTTCTCGGAACGGAATGTATCCATAAACATTACGTCTAACCCCTATAAGTTGGACACCTCTCTAAGATGGACACTTTTCTTGGAACCGTAGGTGTCTAACTTAGAGAGGTCTTACTTTTATATATATATATATATACATGCAATAAAAAATATCATCCATTTATCGGCCGCTTGTGAATATCGTTTTACGAGCACTGCCTCTAAAAAACAAAAGAATACATTAGAATTGAATAGTTATTTCTTATTGGTTAATTTGATTATTTTGAGAAACAACGTACAAAGGATAAAATTTAGCAATCAATCAAATGAAAGAGATTTTTATGACAACGGACAGCTTTTAGGCATCAGAAGTGGCTAGAAATAGTCCGTTGTCGTACATAATTCATTCATCTGATTGATTGTTGAAATGTCATAAGTATGTGTTTGTCTAAGTATGTGAATAAATCAGTGTGAAAAATGTATTCCATTCTAATGTGCTTGTTCTCGACATTTATATGCAGTGCTCATTAAACATCAGTCACCAGCCTCTTGTATAAATCAAATTATTAGTGTAAAACCTGGTATTATATTGGGTTGTTCGATAAATAATGTCGTTTTTTGAAACCTTCGCTTCTAAAAACCAAGGCTTCTTCGAACGTGGAATTTTTCAACATACCGAAAAATGGCAAAAGGTCATCCAACAAAATGGTCAGTATATCATTGATTAATGTTTGTTGTTAATATAAATAAATTTACTTTAAAAAACATGAAAAAAAACGACATTATTTATCGAACAACCCAATAAAATGAAAAAGATCCATTAGAATATGAAAAGAAAAAACAATTAAAACTGTTATCCCTCATTCCTTATTCACCGTTTAACATGCTTACAATTTTTATAAGCAAATTTAGAGAGTTTATAAATTTCTATAATTCCGCAATTAATTCTTTAAAAGAAAAAAAAAAAAAAGATTTTGGGATACTTCACAATAACACTTGGATGAATGTAAGTCTACTTTTATTTTACTTACTTGATAAATCACTCTATTTATCACATTCATTTGCAGCAAATGATGTTACATAAAACTAAGTTATAAGTATATTTCTTCTTCTAAACTCATTTTGAAGTTGGAAAATTTGCATTTTAAGAGAAAACGATAATAGTAATATTTTTTATATCATTCTACGCATTGTGATAGAAAAATTTTTAGTAGTCTATTTATATTTCCATCGCAAACTTAAGTATATCTCAGAAATTTATCACTTGATCAACTTGTTACTTCAATAGTATTTCCATTATTTTTATTGTTGCATTAGTTCCCTGCTGTACTTTTAGGGTAGCGTATATGACTCTCTTAGGAGTGATTATTGTGTTTTTCCTCTTTAATTTTGTAACTTCGTATTTCTTTAGCTTTTTCCTCGTACGTTACATTTAAAAAAAATTATCATAAGTTGAAATAATATTGCTTAGGAAAATAGTGCATAAATTTTAACTTATTAAAAATCATAGCCCTGCACTTAATATTGCAATAGAATAGAAACTTAATATCTTTATATTTAGAAAGAAGGTGATTGTGGAGAGTATTATCCTGCCACATCATTATTCTTTGAAATCCAAATAGCGTAAAGCTTCTTGCTTAACAAATATAAGGAAGTAAATGTAAAGCAGCAATCTTTTAGATTTAGGAAGTATTACGTGCTAAAATCGAATATCTGTTCGATATAATATTGCACAAAAGTTTGCGAAGTTTAATTTGAAATCATATTAATTCTGAAATCCCAATAATATATGTTTAACAAATGAAAAGGTAAATGTAAGGAAGTAATATGTTAGATAGTAATTAAATAAGAATTTCTCTTCGATATAATATTGCACTAGAGTTCTGAAATATTTTAAACTGAATGAATGATAATTTCAATTATATTTATTTTAATATTAATAAAGGATAACAATTTAAATTACATATTTCGGAAAATGTCTTAATGGAAATTTAAAATGTCGGAAAAGATTTTTTTTTTCTTATTGTTTATTCTGCATGTAGAAATTTTCAAATTATTTAATTTTGCTTAGAATACTGAAATTAAGCCGTATCTAATTGATAAAGAAAAACTTCTTATACTTTTTATCATTGCCTTTAAAAAACACGTTTATTTAGAGTTATTTCATGTAAAAAAATCCGTTATTTATTTATATATATATGTGTGTGTATAAATGCACAAATCATCAGACACTGAAAATTAATGCACGTAGACATACACATGGGTGACAAAATAATGTAAAACCTTTTCGGATTAACTGGTTTTGTGAAATAAGAAATATTTAGAGAAGTCGTCTGCAACTTTAAATGTGCGAAGTAGATGTTTGACCACATATTTCCCACATGTTTTTTATGTAAATAAAACTAAGATGTAAATATTTTTCTTCTACTAAACGCATTTTAAAGTTGAAAAATTTGCATCTGAAAAAAAAAAAAAAACAGTAACAGTAATACTTTATATTGCTTTATGCATTGTGACAGAAAATACTTACGTTGTCTATTTATATTTCCATCACAAACTTAAGTATGTCTTAGAAATTTATCACAAAATCAATTTGTTATTTTAGTTGTTCTTCCATTGTTTTTGTTGTTGCATTAGTTCACTGCTGTACTTTTAGGGTAGCGTTTATGACTCTCTTAGGCGCGGAGTGATTATTGTGTTTTTCATCTTTAATTTTTACTTTCCGAACACTATAGTGAAGAAAGTATTGTAATCATGTCAAAAATCCGAATTGGAGATTTTGATGTTTCTATACGTTTCGAGGTCCAATGAGTCCATTTTCACTATTTTTGCGATGATGTATGTATGTGTGTGTGTATGTATGTGTGTATGTATGTGTGTATGTAAGTGTGTATGTATGTGTGTATGTCTGTGAGTGAACACGCTAGCATCTTTACGCTTTGTTCGAATAACCTGAAAGTTGGTACGTATATTGTAAGTCACCATAGTACGAACCCTATAGATTTTGGTGAATCTAGCATACTTATAGTTTTTTTACAGGGACACAAAAAAGAATTCTTTATCATTATGGCCTATGAGAGCAAAATCTTAAAAGTGCGATAGCATCTAAACGCCTTATTCAATTGAGCAAACAATTTATACACATATTATAGGTCTCAAATACTCAATCCGTATAAATTTTGGAGAATCTAGCACTTATAGTTTTTTTACAGGGACACAAAGAAAAATTCTTTATCATTATGCTTTTGGGGCCAAATTTTTAAAAGTGTGATAGCGTCTAAACGCCTTATTAATCTGAGCAAAAAATTTGTACACATGTTATAGGTTACAGTTGCACCAACTGTATAGATTTTGGTGAATCTAGCACTTACAGTTTTTTTACAGTGACACAAAGAAAAATTCTTTATCATTATGGCCTATGGGAGCAAAATCTTAAAAGTGCGATAGCATCTAAACGCCTCAATCAATTGAGCTGAAAATTTATATGAGTATTGTAAATCACTGTTGCACTAACTATAAGCATTTTGGTGAATCTAGCATTTATAGGTTTTTACAGGGACACAACGAAAAATTCTTTATCATTATGAACTATGGGCTCAAAGTTCAGTAGCGTTAAATAAAACATCGTGTACTATATGGAGAAAAATACTCAAACACTCTATTATGGTATTCTCTCTTTTGCTTGTTTAACAACTCCTCTTTCTTTACTTTATCTACAAAACTGTTAATTACTCAATGTTGGGAAAGTCGAGTGGAGTCACTCCAGATTTTTTAACTTTGAATTTCTTTAACTTTTTCTTCGTACGTTACATTTAAGAAAATTTATCATAAATTGAAAGCTTAGGAAAATAGTACATACAAAAATGATAGAACCACATTTAATATTGGGATGAAAAATAAATTTCATATCTTTATATTTAGAAAAACAGTTATTGTGAAGAGCATTAACCTGCCACATCACTATTCTTTGAAATCCAAGTAGCGTATTGCTTCTTGCTTAACAAATATAAGCAAGTAAACGTAAGGCAGTAATCTTTAAGATTCAGGGAGTATTACATTCTAAACGCGAATTTCTTTCCGCAATAATGTTGCATGAAAGTTTGCGAGATATTGATTTGAAATCATATCAGTGAAATCTTATTAATTTTGAAATGACAATAATGTATGCTTAACAAATAAAACGAGGCAAATGTAGGGAAGTAATATGTTAGATAATATTACCTATATAAAATAAAAATTTCTTTTAGATATAATATTGCGCTACACATCTAAGAGATTTTAAATTGAATGAATGATAATTTTAATTACATTTATTTTAATAAGTATAAAGAAGGATAATGTTAAGATAACAATTTAAATTATATATTTCTGAAAATGTCGTAGTTGAAATTTCAAATGTCAGAACAGAATAAATTTTTATTTTTTTCTCATTGTTTATTCTGTTTGTAGAAATTCACAAATTATTTATTTTTGTTTAGTATACTAAAATGTATCAGTGTTTTTAAAAAACACTTTTTTTTTTAACTGATTACTACCGCAAAAGTTATTACTAAAGTTATTATTACCGCGACAGTTAGTGATTTTTTTTTCTCTCTCATAATCGAGTGAATAGCACCTAGAAAATTTTGTTCACCTCGAAGTGAGCTCTCACAATCTTGAAGGCATGTCTGGGAGACCTCGCTTGGAGGGGGGGGGGGGGTGTATAATAGGATAGAAAAAGAAGTACGGATTAAATTAGTATTTTTATATTTTATAATATTATTTTCGTATTTTAGGATATTATTTTCATATTTTAAATTAATATTACAAAATGGCTTAAAGGAAATCTCATATTAGACAGTAAGTTACTTTAAAAAAATAGAAAATAAAAAAACGGAAATTCGTAATCGTGATCATTCAAAAATAAATAAACAAGTTAATAATTTAAATTGAAACCATTTGATGCTTGAAATATTCCATAAATAAATTAAATGATGTTTATAGATGAGGTTTAAGATTTATGAATGTAATTGAGTAATAATTGATGAAAATCAGAGTTTGGTTACTTACGTCAGGGGCAATAATTATAAATAGTGTTGTTTATGAGTTGGCGTCTTGGCGATTGTAAGCGTCACCTTGTCTAGCCGCGCGAAATCATTGGTCAATAGGACACAAAAAATCATTGAGTCATCAAATAATATAACCAATAAAGAAATAGGGAGGAGATTGAGATTACGCCAGAAATATGCCGAAATTAGGACTATAAAATATGAAACACACCAAAAATATACAGTATTCACTAGCTATACACCATTAGTAATGGTCTAACCGAGTTATGCCGGGCGCCGGATCCGGAAATTATGTAACATCGACTTCGTTCAACAGCGTAATGGGAAATCTCAACCTAGTTCTGTACCTGCGGTCCGGGACCGCAGGATTAAATTACTCAGCCTGTTTGCAAAATAAGAACTGTCCATTTTCTTTTGCCACCTTCAGCCAGGATTTGGATGAAATAAAGTTATGTAAAGTAAGCAAGCTTTCTGGTGTTTCTTGAGCCATGACTGCAAGTTACTGCTTTCAGAAGCTGTGACGAACCTATTTTATTACATATATATCTGAAATATAATTAAAACCCCCTTTTTAAAATTAAAGCTTCATTTCTCAAACTTAAATGATTCTACCTACCACTAATCCACTGACAGCGTCCTAATTAATTCTTTATTAATTTATTTTCTAAATATTTCATTAATTCCAAATTCATTAACTTTTTCTCAGTTTTTAAACTTATTTTATTTTATTTTGTTTTCCGATGAAACAAAACCGTTTTTTATTATATTGTGCAATGCAATGGTAGTTTTAATCCAGAATATTCTTTTTCCTCCCTCCTGTGTATAGTATGACTACTCCTAAGCCAATCAGACCGATCGCGATCACGTGATCTCAGCTAATTCAAGGGAAAGAGAAAAGTTGAGTTTGAAGAAAGGGGTTGGATGTAACTAGCAGCGGCAAGAATGACTTAAGATAGTTTTTTTTTTTTTTTTTTTTTTTTTTAAGGCTCATTTTCTGAATATGCGGTGTATACCACCTGAACAGATTAAAGAACCATTTAAGCGAAGCCAGTGACTGCACTTATTTATTTATTTTAATGCGTGGCTGTCCATTTTAATGTGATATATATATATCGATGCATAAATCATCAGAAACTGAAAATCATTACACGTAGACATATGTGTGACAAAATAATGTAAACCCCTTTCGACGAAATACGTTTTGTTAAATATCTTAAGAAGTACCTCAAGATATTTTCTGAAACTTTATGATTGTAAAGAAGATGCCTGAACACATATTTTCCATCGACATTTTGGGGACGGGGGCATTCAAAGGCTCCACTAACAATGCAACTAAACAAATAATGATTAGTATTACCCTGTCATGGAAATAGTCTAAATTGGGCCTGTAATCTTAGAAAAATTTTCACTGGTTCACTTACAACTTTTGT
This sequence comes from Salticus scenicus, assembly GCA_963930645.1. Lineage (NCBI taxonomy): Eukaryota > Metazoa > Arthropoda > Arachnida > Araneae > Salticidae > Salticus > Salticus scenicus. The sequence goes on from OZ005648.1 coordinate 105,118,433, forward strand.
GTTTATTTCTGTAAGGCTATCATAAGTATTCATAAAGGTATAAAAATTATTTTTTCTTTTTCTTTTTCTTTTTTTCTTATATTTTGAATTATAACTCAAGGAATTAAAAACCAAATTTCAAGTAAATTTCGGATGTTTTGAAGAAAAATATTAGAAACGCAAATCTTAAATTAGAAAATCAATATGTTAAACCATTCATGAAATAAGAGCATTTGTTCGAATTTATTTGTGATTGTGCATGCGTTAACGCTATGTGATTGTTTAGGGCAATGTAGATAAATGTTTTGAGCAATGTATAAAAAATATGCAAATAGCTATCTCAAAACTCAAAATATTATTGGCGATAGAAATATCTGTTTTCTGCGATTTTCTAAAAGTTGTTTAAAATTAAGGATCGTTTACACATTGATATTTCACCAATGATCACAAAAGTTTAAGTGGCAATTTTTTTTTTTTTTTTTAAACAGTTGACGATATGAACATACAATTTGAATAACACGTTACTTATATAATAATTAATCAAACTTAAAACAGGAATAAACTACTACGTCAGAAACGCCAAAAAAAAATTATTTAGGTGCATACAGCTGTTTCGGTAGCCTAAAGCGTACCGTCTTCAGTGCAAAAAGAATTCTGAATCTGGAGAAGTGCTCATATATATAGGAGAGGGACCGGATTTAGTTCAACCAATAGGATTACGGAAGAGGTGGGGAGTGTGGCCAATAGGAATTAAGGAATGTGTAGCTGTGTAAACAGTAGAAAAATTAAGGAAATGTGGACTGAATGTAAAATTTCCAACAATCAGACAAATAGGGAACAGCGAAATCACAATTTACAAGGTTTTTAAAATTTTTATAAATATGAAAAGCTTCAAAGAAATCGAGTTCATGAATGGATTTAGGTCTGCAAATTATTTTAGCTGAATTAAATTTAAAATTATGATTTTCCTCCCAGCAATGTTTAGAAATAGCCGATTTATTGGTTTCTTGTTTGCGGACGTAATTAATATGTTCTTTTAGACGAAATTTAAGACTGCGTTTAGTTTGGCCAATATATGATAAACCACACTGACAGGAAATACTATAAATGCCCCAAGAATTATGTATATCAATAGGATCTTTTAACTGAGAAAAGGTGAGTTTATTGGAAGGCGAAAATATTATTTTAAAATCATATTGTTTGAGAATTTTAGCTATGGTTTGACTGGTTTTAGAAAAATAGGGTAAAACAATACTGATATTAGATGTGACTGATTTAGTAGACGAAATACGAGGGAGTTGTAATTTTTGCTTTTAATTTTTGTTAGCTTTGTCTATAATGGAAGGGTCATAACCTCTGTCAATTGCGATGGCTTTCAGGTATTTAATTTCAGATTTCAATAAAATAGGATTTGAACAAATATTAAGGGCACGGTTTACAAAAGTATAGAAAGCAGCCATTTTTTGGTTAGGTGGGTGACATGAACGTGCATGGGGAGGAAGGGAGACTGCAAAATTTTTACGATAGACAGTGGTTGAAAATCCATTTACAGTGCGAGAGACGAGGATGTCAAGAAATGGAAGGGAGCCATTATTTTCTATTTCATATGTAAACTGGATATTACTGTCAATTGAGTTTAAGGTTTCTAAGACATGGTCAATATTGTGATGAGATATGTCGATAAGCGTGAAGGTGTCGTCAACGTAACGGGTCCAAAAAGGAAAAGATATTTTCTTAAAAAGCTTGCTTTCGAAATATTGCATGTAAATGTCTGCGAGAATTGGGGAGAGAGGGGAACCCATGGCTAAACCTTCAAACTGACGATAGAATTTATTTTGGAAAGAAAAAGTGGTTTGTGATAAACAAATGCGGGTAAGAGAAATTAATTATTGTATTTCGAAAGAGGTGAAATAAAACTCTTTTAATCTATTTTCGAGACAGCAGAGGGCGCCACTTATTGGAACATTAGTGAAAAGAGATTTTACATCAAAAGAAACCATAGTGAGATTAGTGTGAGGGCAGTTTTGAATATTTTTTGCAAAATTTATGGAATTCTTAACAGTATAACTATTAGCAGCAAGAAGTGGAGCAAAATTTGTGGTGAGAAATTTAGCTAGATTATAGGAAACAGTACCGATATTAGAGACTATTGGACGAAATGGAATATTGGGTTTGTGAACTTTTGGTAAAGCATAAAATCTGGCACAATTAGCAATAGAAGGGATAAGATGGGATTTAGTCGAGTTCAATAACAAGGTGGGGGGGGGGTTGTGATAAACAAATGCGGGTAAGAGAAATTAATTCTTGTATTTCGAAAGAGGCGAAATGAAACTCTTTTAATCTATTTTCGAGACAGCAGAGTGCGCCACTTATTGGAACATTAGTGAAAAGAGATTTTACATCAAAAGAAACAATAGTGAGATTAGTGTGAGGGCAGTTTTGAATATTTTTTGCAAAATTTATGGAATTCTTAACAGTATAACTATTAGCAGCAAGATGTGGAGCTAATAGTTATACTGTTAGTTGCTGCTAATAGTTATACTGTTAAGAATTCCATAAATTTTGCAAAAAATATTCAAAACTGCCCTCACACTAATCTCACTATGGTTTCTTTTGATGTAAAATCTCTTTTCACTAATGTTCCAATAAGTGGCGCCCTCTGCTGTCTCGAAAATAGATTAAAAGAGTTTAATTTCACCTCTTTCGAAATACAAGAATTAATTTCTCTTACCCGCATTTGTTTATCACAAACCACTTTTTCTTTCCAAAATAAATTCTATCGTCAGTCTGAAGGTTTAGCCATGGGTTCCCCTCTCTCCCCAATTCTCGCAGACATTTACATGCACTATTTCGAAAGCAAGCTTTTTAAGAAAATATCTTTTCCTTTTTGGACCCGTTACGTTGACTACACCTTCACGCTTATCGACATATCTCATCACAATATTGACCATGTCTTAGAAACCTTAAACTCAATTGACAGTAATATCCAGTTTTCATATGAAATAGAAAATAATGGCTCCCTTCCATTTCTTGACATCCCCCCCCCCTTGTTATTGAACTCGACTAAATCCCATCTTATCCCTTCTATTGCTAATTGTGCCAGATTTTATGCTTTACCAAAAGTTCACAAACCCATTATTCCATTTCGTCCAATAGTCTCTAATATCGGTACTGCTTCCTATAATCTAGCTAAATTTCTCACCACAATTTTTGCTCCACTTCTTGCTGCTAATAGTTATACTGTTAAGAATTCCATAAATTTTGCAAAAAATATTCAAAACTGCCGTCACACTAATCTCACTATGGTTTCTTTTGATGTAAAATCTCTTTTCACTAATGTTCCAATAAGTGGCGCCCTCTGCTGTCTCGAAAATAGATTAAAAGAGTTTCATTTCACCTCTTTCGAAATACAAGAATTAATTTCTCTTACCCGCATTTGTTTATCACAAACCACTTTTTCTTTCCAAAATAAATTCTATCGTCAGTCTGAAGGTTTAGCCATGGGTTCCCCTCTCTCCCCAATTCTCGCAGACATTTACATGCACTATTTCGAATGCAAGCTTTTTAAGAAAATGTCTTTTCCTTTTTGGTCCCGTTACGTTGACTACACCTTCACGCTTATCGACATATCTCATCACAATATTGACCATGTCTTAGAAACCTTAAACTCAATTGACAGTAATATCCAGTTTACATATGAAATAGAAAATAATGGCTCCCTTCCATTTCTTGACATCCTCGTCTCTCGCACTGTAAATGGATTTTCAACCACTGTCTATCGTAAAAATTTTGCAGTCTCCCTTCCTCCCCATGCGCGTTCATGTCACCCACCTAACCAAAAAATGGCTGCTTTCTATACTTTTGTAAACCGTGCCCTTAATATTTGTTCAAATCCTATTTTATTGAAATCTGAAATTAAATACCTGAAAGCCATCGCAATTGACAGAGGTTATGACCCTTCCATTATAGACAAAGCTAACAAAAATTAAAAGCAAAAATTACAACTCCCTCGCATTTCGTCTACTAAATCAGTCACATCTAATATCAGTATTGTTTTACCCTATTTTTCTAAAACCAGTCAAACCATAGCTAAAATTCTCAAACAATATGATTTTAAAATAATATTTTCGCTTTCCAATAAACTCACCTTTTCTCAGTTAAAAGATCCTATTGATATACATAATTCTTGGGGCATTTATAGTATTTCCTGTCAGTGTGGTTTATCATATATTGGCCAAACTAAACGCAGTCTTAAATTTCGTCTAAAAGAACATATTAATTACGTCCGCAAACAAGAAACCAATAAATCGGCTATTTCTAAACATTGCTGGGAGGAAAATCATAATTTTAAATTTAATTCAGCTAAAATAATTTGCAGACCTAAATCCATTCATGAACTCGATTTCTTTGAAGCTTTTAATATTTATAAAAATTTTAAAAACCTTGTAAATTGTGATTTCGCTGTTCCCTATTTGTCTGATTGTTGGAAATTTTACATTCAGTCCACATTTCCTTAATTTTTCTACTGTTTACACAGCTACACATTCCTTAATTCCTATTGGCCACTCTCCCCATCTCTTCCGTAATCCTATTGGTTGAACTAAATCCGGTCCCTCTCCTATATATATGAGCACTTCTCCAGATTCAGAATTCTTTTTGCACTGAAGACGGTACGCTTTAGGCTACCGAAACAGCTGTATGCACCTAAATAATTTTTATTTGGCGTTTCTGACGTAGTAAATTATTCCTGTTTTAATATTCCAACGTCAAGTCTCCTGCTATTATTTAATTAATCAAACTTTATATTACTTTAATATCACAGTACATTTTTTTAACTTATGATAATTCAACATATTCTTAATAGTACATTTTTGAAAAAAGGGAAATTTTAAATGGTTTATCCTAATAATAATAAAAGAAGATGAATGTTTATGCATGTTCGGCGCTTTGTTGGAAAACAGATGATCGCAGAGCTACAACATTTTGCATAGAACTTTTTTCGACCTCTCCAGATGCATCTCGAATCCTTATTTCCGAAATTTTATCAGTTTTGTAAATTAGTTTAAAATATATTAATTTAAAAATAATCTACTTTAGAGATGGAAGCGTACTTGTAAAAAGTCTTCCGTGTCCAATTAACTCAGTTCATTAGAGTGTCATGCTAATAACAAGAAGGTTGTGGATTCGATCCTCTAAGGGCCACCGTGTTCGTTTTTGGAGATGATTAATAGAAAAGGTGTCATTTGATAAAAGAGTGTCTTTAGAGTATCCTAAACCATATAGATGACGAGAAAATTACAAAAAAAAAAAAAAAAAGTTAAACATAGAACTGTGTTTGGGTCTAGTAGTCAAACGGCTAATCGCAAAGCTACAGAATTTTGCATGGAGGCCAGTTTTATTTTTACCTGGGGTAACTCGAAGCCTAACTTCGGAATTTTTGATTAGATTTCTTTGATTAAATATTTTGCAGCTGGGAAACTGCCTGGTACTGTAATCTCTTATCATAGAGTAGAGATAATATTCTGTCCATGAAATGTCTTTCTGAAAAACGTAGTTCTTGAATAAAAGGGGCGCCATTTAACGTACAGTTATCACCTAAATTAAAATTTCCGGATAAAGCATAAATCACTGAGAAAAAAAATATACCGCCTTTTCCTAGAATGAATAAGTGGCCATTTTCTAAATCCTTTAACTAGAAATATAGATTTCCGAGCTATGCGCATAAGGCAAGCCAATAAACTGAATTGACGAAACTCTCGAGAATTTCTAGTATACACATTTCTATATGAAGAAACAATATCCTGAATACTCGAAATATTTTGAATCATTTATATTGCGAGAAATTCTCGCTTGATTTTCTACAATTGGGTAATAAACCAAGATTTTAGTTGCAGAAACCCGCCTCTTGTAGTCTCATTTATTTGCAGAGATTTTTAAATAAGTTTGCCCTCGAGAATATAGACAACCGCTCTAGAATTCTAATAGGGGATTCTAGAATTCGCTTTTCAAGGGGACTAGAATTTATAAGGATGACATGGAGATATTTTTTCTAAAGCTACAATTTAGATTCTAGATGTCAGTTACAGAATTTTTTCTCAGTGATGCAAGCAGTGGTGACATGGAACCGATACAGCACAGTCGGAGAAGACGCTGTCGAAGGAAGCTAGAACTTTACAAAAGATTCCAATGGAATATTTTATGTTTTTATAGTTAATTATAGATTTTTTTTTTTTTTTTTTTTTTGAAAATTTCTTTAAATACATAGAGGAGCAGGCAAAGCCAGGTAGAAGAAAATAAAACTAAATGAAAGAGTGTTCAAGGGCATTATAAGTAGATGAAGATGTACCTTTTAGATGCACTTTTTATTACTATGATAAACGCACGAGCACAAGTGTGTAAAAAAAAAAAATAATAATAATAATAATAATAATATGAAAAAGCGAGAAACATTGACTAGAAAAGGAAAACGAAAGTCAATAGGGGCGGCCATATGGTCTCTGAAGTTATCGCCGAGGCTTAGCTACATCTTGCATGATATATAACCATCGCACTTAAGAATGAAAAAGTCAAGAGTAAATGTAAAAAGTAAATACAAAAAAGCATGGAAAGAAAAAGAAAATATAGTAGAATCACAAGTGTGTTGCACGCAAAAGATGAAGGGAGAAATGCAGGAAAATTATACTAGAAAAAGTAACCGAAGCTCGAGAAGGGTGGGCACAGACGACGGTTAGCAACGTCTCCACCGTACTTTACAGTGGGGGGGAAAAAGCGGGAAAAATCCCACAGAAAATAGGATGGAAAAAAAAAGGGAAAATCGCAAATGTGTAAATATACATACATACATACATATATATATATATATATATATATATATATATATATATTATTAGTGTGAAAGAGGAAGAAATCTGAAAAGAAAAAGAAACTGAATCTCGTTAAGAGTTGGCATAGGGTCTTCAAGCTATCGTCGATGCTTAGCTACAACTCGACTAATATATCCGAATACCTCCGATTGATGGTCTCCCAATTAGGTTACCGTGGCCCCTCAAATCAAAAGGTATTTTTTCTGTATGGTGAAAATATAAATAAATAATAATTCAACATAAGAAATTAATATTTAATTATTATTTAATTAATAAAGTAATATTAATTAAAAAATTAAGAAAATAAATATATAATTTGTTAAAAAAAGAAGAAAAAATATGACCAACAGAGATGTAAGAAGAGGCGGAAATACATAGTATTACTATATTTAATAAATGTATAGTAATGGAAAGAAATTGAGACAATTTATGTGAAAAAAAAAATCAAAAAGGGAATTTTTCTATATATCGCAAAAAATAGAATAACACAAAATAAATCACATAACATATAAATTCCGTACAAATATTAAACGATACTGAAAAGAATGGAGCAAAAGCATTTCAGATTTTTAAAAATTCCTATTTACAATGAAAATGAATTGTAAAATATTATTATTTTTACTTTAATACATCTTTTTAATTTAGTACTCCTTTAAACGACATAAAATTTAACGTTCAAAGTTTTCTTTTTACTTTACTCGAAAAAAAATATGGATGTCTGAATTGCCTAATTAAGAGTGACAGTCGCCCTTTCCTTAAGTCTTATTTTAGAATTTTCTAAAGTGTTGTTAATTTCATTAATACTTATTATCATTAATTAAATTATAATGATGCAGTCTTTAATGACAAAGAAATGTCAGACATTGTAGCATATTGTTGGGAAAAATTAAATTGTATCAATCGCTTTGTAATAGCGGGTAAGTTTCACTTATTTTGAATATATCTGCTAATATTGCATTTTGTGTGAAAGTATTTAACTTTTATTTCTTGATTATAATAAGAACCGCTCTAATTGCCGAAACGTCAGTGGAGGCCCTCTGTTGAGACTCAAAACGGTTTTGGGCTGTGTCTGTGTGTCGGTCTGTCGCGCGATAGCGGCCGCAAAAATAGCGCTATTGACTTGAAATTTGGTACACATGTTCATGAGCCCCACGCAATCAGCTGTATAGTTTTTGGTATGTATTCCATTTGTAATTCGTGTACAGGGACACGCCAATGTTTTTCTTATCATTACGGCCTATGGGAGGAATTTCTATGTATCGCGATAGCGGCCACAAAAATCACGCTATTGACTTGCAATTTGGTACGCGTGTTCATGTGCCCCACGAAATCAGCTGTATAGTTTTGGGTGTGTATTCCATTTGTAATTCGTGTACAGGGACACGCCAAAGTTTTTCTTATCATTACGGCCTATGGGAGGAATTTGTATGTACCGCGATAGTGGCCACAAAAATCACGCTATTGACTTGCAATTTGGTACACATGTTCATGAGCCCAACGGAATCAGCTGTATAGTTTTAGGTGTGTATTCCATTTGTAGTTCGTGTACAGGGACACGCCAAAGATTTTCTATCATTACGGCCTATGGGAAGAATCTGTATGTACCGCGATATCCACCGCAAAAATCAAGCTATTGACTTCCAATTTTTTCCGAAACGTCAGTGGAGGCCCTCTGTTGAGACGCAAAAGGATTTTGGGTTCCGTTTGTCCGTCCGTCTGTCTCTCTGTCTGTCGTGCGACAGCGGCCGCAAAAATCACGCTATTGACTTGAAATTTTGTACACATGTTCATGATCCCCACGAAATTAGCTGTATAGTTTTGGGTGTGCATTCCATTTGTAGTTCGTGTACAGGGACACGCCAAAGTTTTTTTTATCATTAAGGCCTATGGGAAGAATTTGTATGTACCGCGATAGCGGCCCCCAAAATAACGCTATTGACTTGCAATTTTGTACCCATATACATGAGCCCAGCGGAATTAGCTGTATAGTGTTAGGTGTGTATTCCATTTGTTGTTCGTGTACAGGGACACGCCAAAAATTTTCTTATCCTTACGGCCTATGGGAAGAATTTGTATGTACCGCTCTAGCGGCCGCAAAAATCCTTCGATTGACTTGCAAATTGGCGCACACGTTCCAGCTTTGCATATAAGTAGCTGTATAATTTTTATTACTATATTTTTTATAAACTGTGTACAGGGACACGCCAAAATTCTTAACATTACGGCGTATGGGGTGAATTTCGTTTAAACGCATTTTAATATCATTACTTTGCAATGAAGAAAATGAAACTAGAGTACGTGAGTAAGATGCTTAAACTTATGTTGTTTGAAGAAAATATGTGCTCTTAAGCTTTCTAATTAATGTACAGGACCTTACAAAAGTGTTCTGAGTACGTCACTTAGTCATCCAAACGATGTTCAATTTGGAACAATTATTAATTTTAAACGCAAAATAAGCTGAATAGTTTTTACTGGTGTATACAATGTTTATGGTTTGTTTACAAAGACACACGAAAGAATTTCGTAACATTAGAGCCTATGGACAAATTTTTAATTTAAGCGCGCACTTTAAAGCGTTTATGCTGAATTGAACTTAATAAAGTTAACATACATTATAAAGATGCTTAAAATCATGCTTTCTCTTAAAAAAGTTTATGTATATACTAAATAATTTATGGAACCATACAACATAATTCCGAGTATGTACTGTAATAATCCAAATGATGTCAAATTAGTTTGTAAAATTAATGAGTTATAATTAATTTGGTTTATTCTTATTATTGGCGTTTATAATGACTGTGGCTACTTTTCCGGAATACATAAAGGAATTTCGTACTATTACGGATTTCTTAAAAGTGTATTTTAACATGGTTACACCCCATCAAATATAATGAAATTTTATTAGAATTTTAAAAGCATGTTTTCCTGTTGAAAATTGTGGGAATAAAATTGATAATTAGTTTAAAGGTTACGCAAAATATTTCCGGTATGTTATGTAAATTTTTTTGGATGAAATTTGGTAGTTATGAATTTCAAGGAAATAATGTAAAACCGTCGTTTATTAAGAATACATATTGTTACGTACTTGGGGGTTCGTAAGTTGTCCGAGAATGAAAGGCGAAACTTGCAAAAATTCAGTGATTTATTCACAGAAAGTTCCAGAAAAATACAGTCTATAAACCAAGTATCAGCTTCAATTCAACCAGTAAACATAGCTTAAACAACAGCCGTTAACAGCAAAACAACAGTGCAAACTGTTTAGCAATAACACATAACGCAAGTCTCATTCAAAGAGGCTCAAAGCAAAGCAAGCATTTGATGAAACTGAAACAGATCTGAGATTGGCCGCCTTGGCTACAAAAAGGCTCCTTTTATACTATTCTATCGTACACAGACTGTTCTGGAAAATTATCGTATCTCATCAGCCAATGAGATTAGAGTTTCCATATTTGGTATATCCCTAATAAGGATTTTCTCGCCAAGGTCGCCAAGAAAATTGCCAAGGAGGGAAACAGTCGCCAAATTTGGCGCCAAATCCATTTCTTCCCCTATATGGTGCTTTTTAATGCGTTTTTAAAGGAGAATTAGGCTATTTTAACGCTAAAACGACTAGAAATGCACAAAATTAGCATTTTATCGACAAACTTAAGCCTCTTTGAAAAAATTTATACAAAAATAAGTGCAATTATTTACAATTCCGTAACACTTTATATGATATACAAATAGGTATACAAAGAGAGATACAGCGGGGTGTTGAGGGGGGCCGCAGCCCCCCTCAGGAATGTATCTGATTATGGTAATAAGTTGATCCAATCAATATATACTATTATATAATAAGGAATAAATAAAAATGACCTATTGAAAAATGTCTGATGCAAATAGGACGTTGAGGCTCCTGATCTGCAGATCCACTAGTTTAGAGATTCATAAATTCATTACAAGGTAGTGAAATAGGAATTCTTCTTAAATTTAAGCGATTATAGTAAAACAAATCGCAAATTACATAACAATAGTCGCAAATTACATAACAATATAAAGAGATCAACAAAACAATTCTATAATATAAGCCGAATATAAAATATTTTTTCACATTTACAATAGTTTCAAATTTATTTAACGGAACGAACTTAAATTTTCCATTGCACTTGTTTGAAGAAAGAAAAAAAATTACGCAAGAAGTTATGCTACCACAAGTCATCTATCGAAATAATACTGGCGTATTTGAAAGTAAAATGGCTAAATGTTTAAAAAACGGATTGTATAGAATTCCCTAAAATATTTGATGTAATTTTCCCCTAGTAACAATGATTGATGCAATACATATAAAAGCGAGCTTCTAATGTATGATGCTATTATCATAAGATCAGTCATAACTCTACAACAAGTTATTAAGCTTAATAATTGACGTTGACTAGCTTGATCAATTGTAGAATATTAGATGGAAAAATAAGACGGTTATGGGTTTTAATTACTGAGATAAAAATGAGAATGACATGTAGATAATAGACTCAAAAGTCCGTCATTATCATTTTATTATTCCATCAAGTACCTTATGCCGATAGTTCATAGCCTCAATATAATCTATGATTAATAATATATACATAATTTATAATTTATCCAGTACTAATAAAAAGGTATATTTTTTACGTAAGATGTAATTATTGCACTATAAAGCTTAAAGTTATTGCATAAAATTTTATGCAAATGTTAGATTACAACACTGTAAAAAATAGGTGTTTAAAAATAAGTATATATTGTCTCAAAATAGCCCCGAAACAATATATACTTACATTTGAAAACCCATGTAACCATTTTTGAGTATAATGACATGATCAGAGATGGGGTTGACCAATAAAAATCCCAATACCCCCTGTTTGACCTGTCAATGTACTCAAAAATGAGTACATGAGTTTTCAAATTTAAGTATATATTGTTTCGGAGCTATTTTAAGACAATATATACTTATTTTTAAGAACCTATTTTTTACAGTGAAAATACTGCAGAAGAAATGTCTTATATTATTATTTTTGTATACATTCTTGTACATATTCTTATATATATATTCTGAATTCCAAATCTCAATGTTGCAACAAATATGCATGCTTCACTCAAAATATAAACTCCTAAAGTTTGTAATAAAACATTTCTATTTTCAAATAATCCCTTGTACTTTGTATTTATATACGTTGTATTCAAATATTCCTTGTATTTTGTTGTTAATATTAAAGAAATTCTACAAACAATTTAGTTAATATATTACCTTTAAGATTTCCACTAATTTTTATAAAATATTAGCTTTTTACCCTTTAAAATATAAGGCGGATGCTTTTCCAGTTATACTACTTATTATACCAAGTCCTTTCTTCCAGAATATATTTCAAATAATCACTTGCTCCGTTACTTAGAGAAAAATTCTTCCATTAGATAAATTTTAACTTGTAAAATCTATTTTCTCATTTTTTAGGGACAAATTCTGGTTTTGAACTTTAGTAGCAAATGCCTTTGCGTCATACAAAGATATTTTGATAAATGTCTTGAACTTAAAACAGTGTTTATTTATTTATTTATTTTTTTTTTTAAGAAATTTTTTAAATTATCCTTCGTTTTATAAATTTCTTATATACGAAATATGAAAAAACTATTTTATTTCAACAACAACTGTATCACCTGTCTACTTCATATAAAGATTTTTTTAATTTGAGAAGTATTTGATGACAGATAACTTAAAATTGGCTGGCTTTATTAGTTAAAAACTTGCTTTATTTACGGAATAGTTGCTTTATTTTAATATATTTTAAACATAAAGTCATTACAAAATGATTAACTCATCCAAAACATCTCTGATAAAATATAAGTTCCAACAATATGCTTTTAATGACAAAATTTACAGAGAGTAAAACACGATAACATTTGATTATTTATATATAAATATATTAAAAACACAAACGTCGAACACCATAAAAACATATTTTAATTGGAAATTCCTACCTAAGGTTAATTGTTCAGAAATAACAAAATTATATCCTTATTATTGGACAATTCCAAATATATCTATATACATCATTTTGTGTACATTTTAATAAATAACATTTGAATAATTAATAATGAATGTATTATTCCTGTCTAAAGTAAATTTCAAATCTCTGACCCGTTATTAAGATGAATTATACTGTTCAAATATTATGTACTGACTTATTCTGGATAGGAATGGTACGTTTTGTAAACGTCTTTTAATAAGATAAAAATTATAAATCGGGAATGTTCGCATTTGTATTTATTTAAAAGTTTCTAAAGTATTTCAATTAATCCTTGCTACATTTTACACGACTCAGTGAAAGCTATATTTGTCAAAAACATGCCTCCAATTAACGAAAAGGAATGTCATTTTGCATATGCCGTAAATTTTAGAGCTAGTAATTGGGGAACGTGTGTCAATGTTGTATTTTTCACAATTATACATTCTAAAAGTCAATATAATCTTTCCTTATTTCAATGTACGCTGCAAATTAAATATCAAAATGCGTATCAATGTAAAGTGTATATTTGTGATCAGCGGCTAATATACGCAAGATAAATTACATCAATAAATGGGTAGTGCTTAGGAATGTATAAAGAGTTATTTGAATAAATATTGAAAATCTTAAGTACGTATTTTAGCAAACTTTCATCTATAATACAAATTAAATGCATTTAAGGTTAAACATTTCTATATTTCACAACATGCATTAACTATTGAGAAACACCCTGCTTGGAAAGAAGTAAGAATTTTGAATTAAATTTGAACATTAAGTTTTCATTCCAGTTTCATTTAAAGTTTAATTTCAAAATATTCGTCTGTCACTTAAACATCGAGGTTATATGAAAATACAGTTTTATAAAATTTTAGAATTTATAAACATTAATAGGATTTTAATGGAAGTAAAAAACTTGTTATAAACATTCTATTAAAACTTAAGTCATGTGTTATGCTTAGATATACATTTTTACTTTGATCTTATTTAATAAAAGAAAGTATCGTACTCGTAAAAAATTCTAATTTTGGTTTTCGATGAATTTACTCATTTTGAAAGGTCAGAACATGATTTGACGATCATCTTTTGAAACATTTTGTCTGTGTGTGATAAAAATATTGGTGTAACTCTATCTTCGGAACTGCTACACAGAATTTCATTGTATATGTAATTGCTTCGTGACGAAAAACAGTGCCTATTAGCTTTTGGTGCAAATCGCTCAATAGGTGTCACTGATTTACTGAGATTTCTTTCGTTTAAGGAAAAGCTATGTCTCAGCTTCTTTTGTATCTGAGACATTCATAGACTGCATCTGTCGATGACACAATCTGTGTGTGAGTCAGTAAGACAGTTTGAAACTGCATTCTGATACTGCATGTGTCACAAAATTTACTATGTGATAAGTCCATTTTGAAAAAATTTACTTATACGTTTTAGGGTATATCTACCGATAGGTGGCGCTAAATTACTGAGATTTATCCCGTCAGTAGGAAGGTTAAATAGCAATTTATATGGCTTATAAATCTACCAAATTTGATGTGTAAAATAACTATTGTGGATACGAACGCTGATTTAATTTGTTTCATATAGGCCAATAGATAGAATTGATATTAAATACCTTCTGTGACTTTCCATGTGGCTAAATTTTAGCATCTTTTGATTAAAACTGCATCAAGTTGCAGATATGAAATCTTTATTTTGAGAAGCTTTGATTAAACTTTTGTGCATGTTAAGCAGTAAGTAACACACTTATATGGAATGAAATGAGAGATAGTTACATGAAAGTTACAACATAATACATTACTTTCAATATTAAATACAGTGGAGCCTGTAAAAGTGACCACCTTGGTAAAGTGACCACCTGACTAAAGTGACCATTCTCCTGACTAAAGTGACCATTTTCCAATTTTAAAGAGACTTTATAAAGTGACCACCTGCATATAGTGACCATTTTAGCCGGTCCCTAGGGTGGTCATTTTAGACAAGTTCCACTGTATTTCTTAAATTTTGTTAGCATTTTGAAATAATTTTTATTGTAAAAGCAATTAAACAATTTAAAGATTCTCCATAATAAAACCTAGAAATAAATGTAATAGTTAAAAAACTTTAACAGATTTACAAAAAAAAAAAGCAACATATTATTACTAGTTATTAAACCTAACCGATTTGCAATAGTAAAATAAATAAATTATGAACTTTTCACGTAAAAGAATTTTAACAATGTTACATGTTTATGAGAATAAAAACTGTCTTAACGATTATCCTCTCCCTTACTCTACATTTCAATGTTACAAAGACAAATTGTTAAAGAAATTACATGTTAAAGTAAGGCACTACATTTTAGATGGTACATAAGAGGCACTACATTTTAGATGGTACATAAGAGGCACTACATTTTAATATAATATATATATATATATATATATTGGGAAAAAAAATATTGAAAAAAAAAAAACAGAAATATACTAAAATTTTCCTACAGAAAAATTTCTAAAACTACTAGCATATAGGATAAGATAACATCTTAATCTGTCAGAAGATATATTTTGATCTGTAGCCGTTGCCATAAATATTACAGCCCGCTTCATTGAAATTCCGTGCAAGAAAAGCTAAGGATTATGCTACTTACCATTCAGTTATTGTCGATTTCAATATATGCAACCTATGTAAATGAAGAAAAGGTCATGATGATGAACGTGTCAGACATTCATTAATTCATTTCTTTCGATATTACTGGTATAACCTGTACAAAAATAGATTTCAATTACCATATTAAAAAGGAAATATTCCTTTTTATGTTTATTTACAAATATTGTATGGAAAAGCAAACATTAAAAAGCATACCACTTTGTGTACACATTTTGTTTTAAAGTTAAAAAGTATATATAGCGATTTTAAAGAATTGTCACAAAGAAAAATACATTTAAACAGCTTATTGCACTTAAATATTAAAATATTTCCCCATAAAAGAGATTATATTAAAAAAAAAAAAGATAAAAAAAGGGGGGGGAACAGCTTTATGATTTTGTATCCACATTTTAAAAATTATTTAAATTTATTTTATTAATATAGTATTTTCTATATACAATATCATGCCAGGTAAAATATTTGTAATAAAATATTAACCTACATAGTTTAAAAGTTCTTCCTAAAAACTCATTATGGGCTCTTTATCCGTCACTGAATTTGTGGACAATATTCCTTTAATCCGAACAGCATTCTCGTATTTTATGAAACATCCTTAAATTAATTGAATTTCAATAATAAATAGGATTATTTTAATCTTATTACAAAGCACTAAAATTAAGAAGAAAAAAAATATCTAAATGCAGATGTAAGCAAAAGTTATATCTACATCCAGAAATTAATTATAAAAGTTGTAAAAATAAATATATTATAAAGCATCAAAATCTCCCATAAGATTATTATTTTAAAATACCCTTCCAAAAAATTTTTCTGAAGAAAAATATAAACTGTAATGTAGATACCAAGCATTAAATTCATAATCTTATTACTATATTAATTTTCGTAGAATAAATGCGAAAAAAAATATATAATGAGAAAAATTTCAAATATCTGTATTTTTCTGTAACGAAATTTAATATATTCTTAGATACATTTCTTTGTTTTCATTAGAGATTTTCATTAAAATCTGATTTGTTTTTATACAACTTTTATCAAAAATTAATTAACTCCTAAACTTCTATTATTCTCCTAAACTAAAATTCTATTAATAAATTATAGATTGAAATTTTGAACCAAATTTATTATGGCAAGATAATTCTTACAAAAAAATATAATTTCTTTCTTTCTTTTTCTTTTTTTAATAGCCTATTATAATTTTAATTTCTTAGAAAAAAAAAAATTGGCCATAAAAGTATCTTAGTTTATTTTAAATTATGAATTGTTAAAGAAGTGTGCAATTTGAGATTTCAAAGAGTAAAAGAATTGTTTACCTGAAAGGTATTAAATAAAATTTATTTCAAAACGCTGCTAATATATCACAGCATTTTTAAATTTCGGTGTTGTAGAAGTTTTCATTTGAAACTAAAAATGAGCTACAATATAAAATATTTGAACAATGCTATTTTAAAAAGTATATCTCTTAAAATATGATAATTATTAAAATTTATTTTCATTCATTTATTTAAAAACATAATATAAACAAATTTAATCTTCGCTATATACCAGTAAGTAATTGGGCCCTTTCGAATTTAGACGTTTTTTCAAATATCTAGAACAATCTTCAGGAATTATTTATAATCTTTGGGAGTATAAAGAACATGTTATATCTCATATATTTCAACAAAAAGAGTTGTCCAGAACAGGAAAAAGAGATCAGAAAATTTTAAACAAAAATCAAATTGTTTTGGATTACCCTGTAAAAAGTATTACTCGAAATACGTTTTTTGCTGTGGTATGTGATATGGGAATTATTCTAATTATCTGTATAAATTTTTATGAGGCTGCTACATATATTCATGGAGATATCATGGTTTCTTTAAAAAATTGCATATAATTACCACTTTTTCAATTATAACACGCAGGGTATTTGACCCAGTAAAAGCCATTTTTAGGAAACTTGGTGTACTAAGTTAGGCAAAGCATATAGCAGTCGGAATGCAAAAATGTTAAATACCTTACTAAATATGATCATTTGTACTAAATAATTTGTAACTATGCATGTGCAAGCTTTTAAAAAAAATCATTTACATAATTTAATAGCCAAAAGTACTGAGCTACTAATATGAAGACCTCAAACAAATATCTTTAATCCACAAAATTTTAATTCTTCAAAAAAAAAAAAAAGAAAAAAAAAAAAAAAAAAGAAAATGATAGAGGTTTTATCAATATTTATTCACTATTGGTGAACACTGCATTACCATTAGGGATTGATTGAATCAAAATAAAATTGTGAGTAAAACTCTTAATAGCTTTTATTTTAAGAAGAACTAAGATTTTGTTGATTCTATCTCTTATATATTTTTTTAATTTGCACGATTTTTCTTTGGGATCGTTATATAAGTAGTTCAATACGTTTGGCTATTAAATTATGCAAATGAAATTCTTAAACAGCTTGAAACGTAGTTACAAATTCTTTAAACGTACGTTAATTCTTTAAACGTAGGTAAAAATTCTTTAGTACAAATGCTCATATTTCGAAACATATTTAGCCTTTTTAAATTCTGATTATTGTATAACATGTCTGATGTAGTATGCCAAGTTTCCTAAAAATAACATTGCACTGGGTTTAATATCCTATATCTTATAATTAAAATAGTGGTTTTGTAACTTTTTAAAGAAACAGTTATATCTCCGTGAATATATGTGGTAGCCTCATACAATTTTATATAGCTATTTAGAAGAACTTTCAAAATCACATACTACAAACAAAGCGCATTTCTACAATCACTTTGTACAGGGTGATCCAAAATATTATGAATTTTGTTTAATTTTTTACTGGTCCCTTCTTATCGGGACAAACGTTTTGCTGATAATTATGAGGTATAACATGTTCTTTACACCCTGAAAGTTTTAAGATAATTCCTATAGAACGTTTCTTGATATTTGAGAAAACGTCAAAATTCGAATGTGTCCAAATAATTATTGGTATATAGTGTACTTGGCTGACTTTCTATTTTACTATATTATTAAAATACTTTCTTTTTACAATTAAGGCCTAAAATTGGAATTCTACAGTGTAATTAATAATACGCTACTCAAAGACACCCGAAAGTAATAATAATAATAATAATAAAGAAATGATAAATAGTTAGAATTATTATTATTTTTTTAATATAACTTTTTAAAGAAAAATATGTCATAATATAAAATAAAAAAATAGGAATTTATTTTTTAATTCTTGCCATATACCTTGGCAAGTTATATTATCTATTGTTTCTCTAATATTAAAAAAAAAAATCAATAAACATCATAACAAGTGAGTCACTGGCGATTAAATAAAAAAAGTTATAGAAATTATACAACTAACTCCGTTTTTTTTTTTTTTTTTGGTAATTTTTTAGGAAGACAGAAAAATATAAAGAAAAGAAATATAAAAAAGAAAATAATAATAAATTAACGAAAAATTGTCAATTTACATGCCCAGGTTTTATATAAATTTTTTGGAGGACAAAATTTTAATTTTAATATTTAATTTTTTCCCCTATGTGTAATATAATCTTTTGGGAATAGTATTAATTTCCATATAGATGTATGTTAACAAATGCGTTACATGAGATATGAAATTAATTTCTGTGTTTAAATCAAAAATCCATATACTTAGTTATTCATGAATTATTATTTTGTTTAGTTTTATTTCCAAGGTTTTCAAGTAACGTAATCATCATTATGTTAAGATAAAAATAAAGACACAATCAGACTATATTTTGTATAAGTCTTACGTATCATTAAAGAATTAATGAAACTGTTGGAATAATTTAATATGATTTTGTGTAAGGAGAAAAAAAATTATGTAACTTAAATAAAGTGGAAAATAGAATCTTTGAGCTGAAATACAGTTAATTTACATTGAAAATAATAAAATGCAAGGTTATAGCACCGTTTGAGTTAAGGTATTTCATTACATTTAATGAACTGATTGACCAATGAGTGAAATTAATTTAAAAAATAATCTTTTTTTAATTGTTCCTTTCGATTAAATATTGCTTGTATTGGACAATAGATATTTTCGTTTGTTATATATATGAGTTTGTGTGTCTATTTATTTATATATATATTTTTTTCGGAAGGGGGGTGGGTGTTAAAATATAATAATTTATATCATTCCGGACAAATAGAAAAAAATTTAATATAAAGGGGAAAAGTTTGGGGTGTATTTAAAATACATCTGCAGCAGAATTATATAATTCATGTCTGCATCTTTCGGTATTTAGAAACATCATCATTAACCATTTATTTCGAATTAATAATTTATGCTCTGCAAAGTTTAAAAACAAGAATATTAATAAACTGATCACAGCCACTGCTAAAATGGGTTTTCCTAAAAACTTTGTATTTTCTATTTTATATCCTTAACCATGTCTCTGTCAGTACAAAAAAAAAAAAAAAAAAAAAAAAAAAAAGCTGTGTACACTTTTGTGTATATCAACAAAAAAATTATAAAATAATAAAAGACAATAAAAAAGGTGGCGGTTGGGTGGGCAGATGTTTGATTACGGAGGTGGGGGGGTGTTGTAAGGCTGGATGGTTGGGTGGGTTTGTGAAATTAAATTAAAAAAAAAAAAAAAAAAAAAAAAAAAAACAGTAGAAGGCTTCTTGCATTTGCTTTGTATTACTATGCAAACTTTCATTTTTCAATAAAATTTCAGATTTTTCCTTTTTGAGTTGTCAACTATATTTAATGTTCTAATTACACTGTTAAACACAATGTGATCAATTGGTGAATTTGTGGTTTCATTGTTGTTCATCTGCTTTGAAATTTTGCATTTTTAAATCCATATGGTTCCTGTTCTGGTTGTGGCAGGCTGGGGGAGTGTTGCCGGCGTAAAACTAGTGTAACCCCACAGGCAAGTCACAAGTCTTGCCGCCTGCCTCCTTCTTCCTATCTTGTGTTTCTTGGGTTGTTTTTTCATTAATTTTGATAAGTTTATGGTTTTAAGTTAAGATTTGTTGTTTTACTTTATTGATTCGTTTGTTTTGCAGGATGTTAATTAATAGATCTTTACATTAGTGTATTTCATCTTTTCTTTACATTAGTGTATTTCATCCACTGATGATTTTTTTTTTTTTAATCTTATTGGTCATTGGTGTTTCAGTGATCTTGTATCTGTTGCTTGGCTTCTACTATGCTTAATAGATCATCTTTATTATATTTACATTTAAAATTAAACCTGCTGCAATTGCGCATAAATTTTGAATGTATTTTGTGTTTATTAAAACTTATTGCTTTGTCATTTAAATTATCTAATATATGAATTTCATATATTTAGATTTGTCTTAAATTGGCATTAACACTATTTTTTGTATTATACACTTTGTATAAAGCTGCATTTGCGCTCTTACAATTTGTATTATTTCTGTAATTTCTGTAATTTTTTCAATTTGTTATTTACTGATTTAAAATTTATATTATATAATGATTCTTGTAGTGTTGTGAAGTTTTGCGACAGTATTTTGTCACTGGCCCTGGATCATTTTTAACTAACTGTATAGTTGGCAACTTACTTTAATAATTTATTCTTTAATTAGACAAATATCTTTAGAATATCATTCACTGATCCATCGTAAATCATGATAAAAAATATGTTGTGTTTATGTAGTCGAATATTTAATTCTAATTATTATTTAGCATTTTGTGCCTGACATTTTGTGAATTGTGATGGTTAGTTTTTCTTACTTTACTTTTAAAAAATGGGCGGAATTTAATTTGTAATTGGAACCAAATCAATAGATTAGGTCAAAGGAGGTTTAGTGTAAATATGTACATATTTTTTACTTATTATTATTATTATATATATATATATTTTTTTTTAGTTCTCTCTTCACTTTTCATTAATCCAGATATTTATTAATCAAGAATCAATTTAATTAAGTAATTGAATTTGGTATAGGCCACTTTCGATAAAACCAATGTAAATACTTACTTGCCTTGTGATTTTTAATATACAAAAACATTTTTTCTCTCTGACTCTGTTTAGTAAATTTTTAGATCCTGGCAAAAAATACTTAGCTTCACAGCAGTATTGTGCCCGGTACAAGGATATTTATAGGGATATCCTTGGATCGACATCCAGTTACCTATTATCTCCTCCTCCTTTACTTCAATTTAGAACATGCGGTTCTAATAGATGTAAAACTTGCCCTATGGCCTCTCACACCCAATTGAATAATAATCACTCTTTGGTTACATTTTGTCAGGCATACAATGTTATTTATAAAATCAGTTGTGGTCATTGTAAACTTAGTTATATTGGTGAAACTTCATTTCCTCTACATCTACGCATTAATCAGCATCGATCAGATTCTAAAAACCTTTCAGCTGCACCTTCTAAATAAACGATAGAATTACAACACTTTAAATCACATAATTTTAATTCATGTACCATAGAGATTGTAAAAATTCAGAAAAATAAAAGTGAGCGTCTATTTCTTGAATCAAAATTTATGCAATATTATAATACTATTTATCCATATGGCCTAAATTCCGAATACTTTAGTAAAACTATTAAAGCATATTCTAACATCAACCCTCTACATGATTATTCGACTATTTATGCACAACTCAATCACAAAATTAACAATAAAACTTCTAGAACTAAACGAGGTAGTAAAAAAACATATTTAATCTTTTCTAAAAGTGCCATTATTAAACTCATTTCAGATCTACAGACTAATTACTTATCTAACTATAACTGGTTAATTATTCGAAAATTTATTTTTGCAATTAAAAAGAAATACTTAGTAAACTTTCTGAATGTCTTTCAAAGCCAATCCTATAATAAACATTTTTCAGACATTTTTTATGATATTATAATGTACAAAATCAAACAATTTAATTTAAAAACTAATAAAAAGCCCAACAAATTTAAAACAAATACTCAATTAATTGTGAATTTTACAAATCAAATATTGAACAGTATTAATATTACGTCTATCATTAATGACAAAGAATGTTTGTTTCCGATTAAAGATTTAAATCTATCTCGTACCTTCAAATATCCTCTTCCTCTTGGCAGAAAGATATTCAATTATAATTCTGTATCTAAGTCTACCTCTTTTACTAACACTGTAACCTGTAAATGCAATGATCCTTCTTTCTCAAAATTTATTGACAGAGACCATGGACACATTATCACGGGTAATCTCAATATTATTGATAATTATCAATTAAAAAAATTCATGAAATTTGGCACCAAATTTAGATTTCCAGTTAAAACTAGCATTCCACAAATCTTTCAACAGTTTTCTTATGACCTAGATTTATTTATTTATAAAATATCTATTACTCATAATAAACCTATTGCCTACTTCACTCAATGGAAAGTTTTAGTGTTACAAAAAATCAAAAATGCATTATTTATCAATTCTTCAAATCTGGTGTTATTTAAAAAATCTGTACTTCTTAACTCAATCAAATCACTATAGGATGACTTTGTGATCACTTATGTTGACAAATCACCTATTAATTATGCCAATCCTTTTAAACTCTTCAATCAATAATAGTAATATCTTCAGTTTAACTAATAATAACCTTATTATTAATAACCGAAAAATACATAATTACTATAAACTACTTCAACTTCCCTTCAATAACTTTAATTATCCTTATATAGTTCTCATACCTAAGTTTCACAAATCTCCAATTAAATTTCGCACTGTCACGGTTGGGTGTAACACTTATAACAACAATGCTAATAAAGCTCTACTGGATATTCTAAAACAAATTTACAAATGTACTTGCAAAGTTGATAATTTACACTGTCTTAAAAATAGCTTTCAATTAATTCAATACATCAAATCGCTCGATTCAATAGACAATATTATGACTTTTGACTTTCAAGATCTTTTCAATAATATTGAGTTATCAGATCTTAGTAATATCATTTACAGTCTTTTTCAAGAATATAAAGCTCAAATTAATCTTCCTTACAATTTTAAAGCAGAAAAATTTAAAACACTTCTTAACTTTGTTATCCATAATAATTATATCTTCCACAACAACGATATCTATTTGCAACAATTAGGCATCCCACAAGGAGGTTGTAGCTCCAGTATTTTGGCAGATCTCTATCTTTATTATTATGAAAAGCAAATTTGCAATGATGATGTTCGATTTTATCGTTACATCGATGATATTATTGTATTTTATCTCAACAAGAACTCACAAAATGGCTTATCCTTCAATTATCCACCTAATTTAAAGCTAACTCAAAATACTCTGACTAATCAATCAATTAACTTTTTAGATCTCAAAATAATCATCGACGGTAATAAACTTTACACAGATATCTATGACAAACGGCAAGATTTTTGTTTTAATGTAAACTTATTTACACATTTTAATTCATGTCTGCATCTTTCGGTATTTAGAAACATCATCATTAACCATTTATTTCGAAATAATAATTTATGCTCTGCAAAGTTTAAAAACAAGAATATTAATAAACTGATCACAGCCACTGCTAAAATGGGTTTTCCTAAAAACTTTGTATTTTCTATTTTATATCCTTAACCATGTCTCTGTCAGTACAAAAAAAAAAAAAAAAAAAAAAAAAAGCTGTGTACACTTTTGTGTATATCAACAAAAAAATTATAAAATAATAAAAGACAATAAAAAAGGTGGCGGTTGGGTGGGCAGATGTTTGATTACGGAGGTGGGGTGGTGTTGTAAGGCTGGATGGTTGGGTGGGTTTGTGAAATTAAATTAAAAAAAAAAAAAAAAAAAAAAAAACAGTAGAAGGCTTCTTGCATTTGCTTTGTATTACTATGCAAACTTTCATTTTCCAATAAAATTTCAGATTTTTCCTTTTTGAGTTGTCAACTATATTTAATGTTCTAATTATACTGTTAAACACAATGTGATCAATTGGTGAATTTGTGGTTTCATTGTTGTTCATCTGCTTTGAAATTTTGCATTTTTAAATCCATATGGTTCCTGTTCTGGTTGTGGCAGGCTGGGGGAGTGTTGCCGGCGTAAAACTAGTGTAACCCCACAGGCAAGTCACAAGTCTTGCCGCCTGCCTCCTTCTTCCTATCTTGTGTTTCTTGGGTTGTTTTTTCATTAATTTTGATAAGTTTATAGTTTTAAGTTAAGATTTGTTGTTTTACTTTATTGATTCGTTTGTTTTGCAGGATGTTAATTAATAGATCTTTACATTAGTGTATTTCATCT
This sequence comes from Salticus scenicus, assembly GCA_963930645.1. NCBI lineage: Eukaryota > Metazoa > Arthropoda > Arachnida > Araneae > Salticidae > Salticus > Salticus scenicus. The sequence goes on from OZ005648.1 coordinate 105,143,140, forward strand.
TTTCTTTACATTAGTGTATTTCATCAACTGATGATTTTTTTTTTTAATCTTATTGGTCATTGGTGTTTCAGTGATCTTGTATCTGTTGCTTGGCTTCTACTATGCTTAATAGATCATCTTTATTATATATATATATATATCTATATATATAAAAGAGCAGAGTCTGTCTGTGTGTGTGTGTGTGTGTGTGTGTGTGTTCGCTATAGAATCCTAGGCCGTTTCACCGAGCGGGACCAAATTTGGCACGGTTAATGTTTACGACCCGAGAAAGACAACGCCGCAAGCGATTTTACAAAATTCGCCCCCCAAGTGAGGGAGGGGGGGGGGCAAAACGTAATTTCACAAAATCCTCCATATCTCAAACAAAAAAACAGATATCCGTAAAATTTTTGCTTTTAAATATAGCTAATACAAATGTCTAAAAATCGGTTTCTGGAATTTTTGAAATTCGGTCCCCAAGGGGGGCGGGGGGGGCAAAACGTGATTTCACATGCGTAAGGGGGGGGCTATGGGGCAAAAACAAATAGAAATACAGTTAGGCCGTACAAAATTGGTACAGATAGGTTTAAGAGGCCTGCAAGTCGAATGGGGATATTTTCGATTGTGTAAAGTTATTAGGAGGGGCGAGTAGTGGGGGAGGGGACGGGGGGGGCAAAAAAATAAAAATAGTGTCAGATCGTTCAAAATTGGTACATAGAGGTTTTCGATACTTACAAATCGATTGCGGATATTTTTGAATTTGTAAAATTATTAAGAGGGGCGGGTAAGGGGGTGGGGCAGTAAGGGGGGGCTATGGGGCAAAAACAAATAGAAATACAGTTAGGCCGTTCAAAATTGGTACAGATAGATTTAAGAGGCCTGCAAGTCAAATAGGGATATTTTCGATTGTGTAAAGTTATTAGGAGGGGCGAGAAGGGGGGAGGGGAGGGGGGGCAAAAAAATAAAAATACTGTCAGATCGTTGAAAATTGGTACATAGACGTTTCCGATACTTATAAATCGATTGCGGATATTTTTGAATTTGTAAAATTATTAGGAGGGGCGGGTAAGGGGGTGGGGCAGTAAGGGGGGCTATGGGGCAAAAACAAATAGAAATACAGTTAGGCCGTTCAAAATTGGTACAGATAGGTTTAAGAGGCCTGCATATCAAATGGGGATATTTTCGATTGTGTAAAGTTATTAGGAGGGGCGAGAAGGGGGGAGGGGAGGGGGGGGGGCAAAAAATAAAAGTAGTGTCAGATCGTTGAAAATTGGTACATAGAGGTTTCCGATACTTACAAATCGATTGCGGATGATTTTGAATTTGTAAAATTATTAGGAGGGGCGGGTAGGGGGGTGGGGCGGTAAAGGGGGGCTATGGGGCAAAAACAAATAGAAATACAGTTAGGCCGTTCAAAATTGGTACAGATAGGTTTAAGAGGCCTGCATGTCAAATGGGGATATTTTCGATTGTGTAAAGTTATTAGGAGGGGCGAGAAGGGGGGAGGGGAGGGGGGGCAGAAAAATAAAAATAGTGTCAGATCGTTGAAAATTGGTACATAGAGGTTTCCGATACTTACAAATCGATTGCGGATGATTTTGAATTTGTAAAATTATTAGGAGGGGCGGGTAGGGGGGTGGGGCGGTAAGGGGGGGCTATGGGGCAAAAACTAATAGAAATACAGCTAGGCCATTCAAAATTGGTACAAATAGGTTGAAGAGGCCTGCATGTCGAATGGGGATATTTTCGAAAGTGTGAAGTTATTAGGAGGGGCGAGAAGGGGGAGGGGAGAGGGGGGACAAAAAAATAAAAATACAGTTAGATCGTTCAAAATTGGTATATAGAGGTTTTCGATACTTACAAATCGATTGCGGATATATTCGAATTTGTAAAATTATTAGGGCGCTCATATATATGCATTCGCGCGTGCGCATCGCGCACGGGTCTTCGATGCCGAAGGCAGTGGTGACCCGGTGCGACATTTTTCCAGATCAGAGTTTTTTTTTCTTTTTTTTTTTCACATGATAAAAAATTCATTAATTATAATGATTCATTTAAAAATAGTGACCAGCGAAGCGGGCGTAGCCTGCTAGTATATTATATTGCAACAAAATCAATAGAGGTTACATCATAACTGTCGAAGTTTAATATACAAAAATGAATGTCATTTTATAAGAAATTTTAAAATGGTCAGAAATTTGTTTTGTGAATAATTGCATAGGAATATTTTCATCGCATATATTTTTAAGTTTTTCAATAGCATCACCAGATTTTAATATGCTATAATGAAATATTTTACTTTGTTACAACATATTAAGTCCTTACATAGATTATATGTACAAATATTAAAAAATATATATATATATATTAATATTTTAAGTGAAAAACTTGTATTCATATATAGAGATCATTATTAATACTAAAAATTGTCCATGTATTTTAATAGTTGATGAAGAACATTTTATAACATTTTAATCAAATACCTGTAAAAAATTAAGTGGAAATTTGTGTTCATATATAGAGATCATTATTAATACTAAAAATTGTCCATGAATTTTAACAGTTGATGAAGAACATTTTATAACATTTTAATCCAAATAGCTATAAAAAAAATATATATATAAATCTAATAATATGCTTTCAATTACAACATTTACACAGAGTAAAATAACATAACATTTAATTACTAAAAAACTCATTTCTCAAAATCTATGGAAACATATTCCAATTAAAAATACCCACCTAAAACTAATTGTTTAGAAATACTGAAATTATATCATTATTAGTGGACAATTCCGAATATATATGAATAAACATGATTTTATATGCATTTTAATAAATAACCTTAAAATAAGTAATAATGAAATCGTGTCTAAAATAAATTCTTAATATGGAATCCCTTATTAAGTGAAATTATACTGTGCAAAGATTATGAACTGACTTCTCCAGAATAAGAATGCTGAGTTTCGTAAATGTCTTTTAATTAAGATTAATATTAGAAATTGGGAATGTTCGTGTTTCTATTTATTTAAAAGTTTCTAAAATGTTTCATTTAATCTTTGGTATATTTTACACGACTCCGTGAATGCTATATTTGTCAAAATCATGCCTCCAATTAACGAAATGGAATGTCATTTTACATACAGCACTGTAAATTTTATACCTGTAAATTAGGGAAAGCATACCAATATTGTATTTTTCACAATTTTAGATTCTAAAAGTCATTATGATTAAAATTTCAAAAATTCTTATCTATCTTTATTTCGATGCTCAATGCAGCTGCCAGTTGAATGCAAAAATGTATATCAATTTAAAATGTGTATATCTGTTAAGCGGATAAAATACGCAAATAAATTATATCAATAAATGGGTAATTCTTAGAAATGGAGGAAGAATTGTCTGAATAAATATTTAAAATCTTAAATGTATATTTTGAGAAATCTTTCATCTTTAATATGAAGTAAAAGCATTTATCTATATTTCATAACACGAGTCAAATATTGGGAAACATCATGCTTGGAAAAAAAGTAAATAAATTTGAACTGAATTTAAATATTAAGTTCCCATTTCAGTTTCATTTAAAAATTAATCTTTGATTAATTTCAAAATATTGGTCTGTCTTTTAAACATCGAAGTTATATGAAATTATAAGTTTTGTATTGTATTATATTAATAGAATTTTAATAGAAGCAAAAAGCTTGTTAAAAATGTTACTTAAACTTAAGTCATTACACATTTCGAAAGATTAATAAGTTATCATTTCATCCTACACACAAGAAAACGCATATTACTTACGTAGTTTGATTTAATGGAAGAAAGTATTGTAGTCGTAAATATTTACTAATTCTGGTTTTCGATGAATTCGTTCGTTTCGAAAGATCTGAACACGATTTAACTGCCAGTTTTGAAAATGTCTGTCTGCCTGAGTGTGACAAAAATATTATGGCAATTTTATCTACGAAACTGCTGCATATAATTTCATATAAATTTACATGTAGTTGCATCTTGACATAAATTATTGCCTACTGTTTTTTGGTTCCTCTCAACAGGTAGTGCTTCTCTACTGAGATTTTTTTCATTGAAGGGAAGGCTATCTCAGATTTTATTGTGTATAATCGAACAAATTTACTGTATGAGAGGGCACTAATGAAACATCATACTGATTTATTTTAGGTGCATTGGACCGATAGGTGACGCTGAAGTACTGAGATTTAACCTGTGAATAGACAGACTAATTATGAGCTTCTATTGCACAAAATTGCACCAAACTAGATATGTAAGATATTTATTCTGGAAGCGAACGCTGGTTTAATTTGGTTGCATATCGGCCGACAGACGGAGTTTCTGTTACTCACATTCTGTTATTTTTAACATGGCTACATTTCAGAATTCTTTTGTTAAAACGGCATTAAACTATATATGAGTAAAATTTATTTTTTGAGAAACTATTCTTAAACGTTTGTGCATGTTAAATTGTAAGGGGCACTTGTTATATAGAATAAAATAAACAACAGTTTTGTGATGTCTAGAATATACAATCTTTTTATATGCAAAAGAAAAATACAATCTTTCAATACTTAATGGGTCTTAACTTTTGATAATTTCTAAAGAAAATTATATTGTACTTGTGATTAAACATTTTAGAGATTTTCAATACTATAAACCTGTAAATTAGTGTAATAGCTTTTTAAAAATTTTGCAGTATTTTAATAGTAAAACATATATATTATTACACTAGCTATTAAACTTTATCGATTTTCAATAAGAAAAAAAATGAATTATTAACTTTTCATCTAAATAAATTTTAAGACCGTTAATACAGATAAAGTACCTTTATCTTTACGAGAAAGAATAAACTCGCGTATCGATCATCTTCTCCCATACTCTGTGTTTTAACGTCATAAGGACACATTGTTATAAATTACAGGTTAAAGTGTAACATAAGAGGTACAATATTTAGATAAAAACATAAAATATGTTTGTTAAAAAAAAAAAAAAAAAAAAAAAAATGCATTTTTCCTACAAAAAATCTTCTAAAACTACTGATATTTAGTTTAAAATTAATCTGTCGAAAGATATATTTTGTTCTGCAACCACATAAAATCTATAACCATTGCCAGAGATATTTTAATGCTCGCTTTCCCAAGATGAAGGCGTTACTGCAGAAAAATTACCAGCACCGCGTCTTTTTCTATCGTTTAGATGTTGCAACATTCCACTGGTTACATTTGCTATCTCTGGCGAATTAGCACACTTTTTGAGTGAGGCGGGTTTAACTAAATTTCAACTTCAAAATGGGGTCAAAATCGGAAAGCGAGGATTAAGGAGTGGGTAAATAATTTTTCTGTTTTGCATACGGAAGGGACGGATTGGAAAGTGCTAAGCAACAGAATGTGGCTCCTTGGATGAGAAGTGAAATTATCGTCTACAATACGGAGGAATCCGGTTCGATCCATGCCTGTCAAACTCGAGAATTGTATTTAATGTGAGATTTTGTTGCAATATGCCCTACGGAAAAAAATCTTTTATTTCCGATTATTTTGTATATTGTTCAACTACGTATTTTTTTTTTTTCGATTTTCTTTTTTCCTTCGTAGCATACGTATATTTTCTAGAATTTTTTTTATTTTTGCTTTAAAGTTGAATTATATATATATATATATATATATGTGTGTGTGTGTGTGTGTGTGTGTGTGTGTGCTTTAATAACAACGGAAAAATATTCGAAGCAGTTCTACATGGTATATATTTAAAAGGAAATACTACTCTCCTAGACCCCTATTTTAAATACTGTACATACATTTGATAATGTTTAAGGCGGTCGTTACATAATAAACATATATTAAATTATTTAACAAATTATCACTTAAATTACGCTTTATGATTTATTCGTTTTAGTGTATATTTTAACCCTTTTATCTACCGACGGTAAAATTACTTTTATTTTAAAAAGCGTATAAAAGCAAATATATGGGAGATATGTCCAAGATACTTATAAGAATAGTAAGTACGAGTCTCACTTTAATTTTATTACAAGACACTAGATACTACACCCCTAACAGAACACTTATCCATAGTACATCCTGAGGATGTCCCTTGGATGTACTTTCATCCATAGGATATCCTGAGGATGTCTTGTGGGTGAGATGTGCTGTTAGGGATGAAGCCGTTTTTGTTACAGAAAGGATTTTATAGAGTGCTCTTGCTGTTTTTACTTGACACTTTTCAGGGTCTTCACGTTTGTTGAATTAATTCCTGTATTACTTCCTGAATTACAAGAATTTCCCACCACCTATCTTAGGAAAAGTTTATAGTACAGTAAAGCACTGTTTATACGTCTCTCCTTTATATGTCTTTTACATTTATACGCCCTTTTAGTCAAGTCTCGATCCATTCCTATACATTTTAATGTAAAATTTTTTTCGTTTATATTCCTTTAATATCGGTTATACGTCTTTTCTACTTTACTAAAATTTTTGCAAAATTTTCGACTTGTCACTATTTTCCATTCTAAATAAGAACGATTTTTCCTAGAAAACATCTTAAATGGAGGAACACAGGAAAGGTTCGAGAATACTGATCAAAGAATTGAATTCCCAGTAAAATTTTTAACACTCATAGATAAGCAGCAAATCAGACGAATATTAAAGATTTTTAATGTTATTAAATAATTATCTGTATGAACACAAATCGTATGCTTATTATTAAAGATACGCAATATGTATAATTAATATTGAAAATGGGCTCATATAGTTCTTAAGAAATGTAATATAGTACTCAATATATGATATACGTAATTAGTCCCTAGTCATGTATTAGTGTGATTTTTCTCAATTTTTATAATATATATATATATTTTAAACCAATTATTGTGTTAAAAAAATGTTTAATATGCATTTACTAACATGAGAAATTATATTAATTAGTATTGTCATATAAATTTTGCTTTTAAGTGTCATTAAATTTGTAATAATCAAAGTGTTATTATTGAAATTTCGATTATACGTCTTTTCATTTATACGTCCTTTCACGTCAATCTCTTGAAAAACGTATAAACGTTGCTTTATTGTATATAAAAAATAAATACACATTTCCGCTTTTTTAACTTTCAAATAACTTTATCGACCTCTATGTACCAGTGGTACACATAAGAACCACCTAAAAAAATTCTCATTAATTATTAGGATTATGTGATATGCATAATATTTATTACATATATTTTAAGAAACATTCTTATGTAACTAAAACAAAAGTGTGTTTTTAATGTTTTTCTTGCGTGGTTAATAATGCGGTAGATAAAGTTTTAAAAAAGTAGCCTTTTAAATACAAACATTGATGTTATTAAAATTTAGACTTTCCGTTTTTTTAAATTAATTAATTAATTAATTTATTATTATTATTTTTTAAATAATGAAAAATAAGAAAATGTTAGACCATACTCCTCTTTCAATGTTATCTTTTTTTAAAGTTAATTTCAAAATAGAATCTGTACGTATTATATGCATTCTTAGTTGAAAGTTTCCACTTTCTGAACTTAATTCCTTATCATATTTATTGAAATTTTATTTTTCTGACTGAGTGAAAATAATGCCTGGACCGGGAGTCGAACCCCGGATCATTGACTTACAAGGTCAAGGCTCTACCAATTGAGCTATCCAGGCCGACAACCGGTCGGCATTACTCACTCAGACAACCTTTAGGCAGAAACATCTGGTCTACCATGCAGATAGCTCGACAGAAATAAGCCGCAGGTAATGGAAAACACCACTAAACAATGGGCTAAAGGTTGCCCATTATTTGGGTATTCTGCCTAAAGGTTGTCTGAGTGATTAATGCCGACCGGCTGTCGGCCTGGATAGCTCAGTTGGTAGCGCCTTGACCTTATAAGTCAATAATCCGGGGTTCGACTCCCGGTCCAGGCATTATTTTCACTCAGTCGGAAAAAAAAAATTCAATAAATATGACTTTCTTCCCAATCAGTTAATTGTGTGATTTTAATAAAAAATTAATTCATTATCTTTATATATTAATGTTATGCTGATAATATGTAGGTGCACAAGCATGAAGACCAAACTCTAAAAACATTATTTTTGCATCTAGCTGTCTTTAAAACATGTAGATACAGCAAAATCTAGCTTCAATAAAAGAATTCCAAAAGAACACTCTGATAATTAAATATAACACCCGTGTGTTTCAGTTCTAATATGTAATCCTATTAAAAATAACATATTAAATAACACCTCGTTTCATTGAAATTACAAAAAAAAAAAAAAAAAAAGAATAGTAAAAGATTATGCTGCTTACTATTTAGTGCAACGCACATAAATGAGGAACAATTACTTACGATGGTCGTGTCTGAGATACATTAATTGATTTATTTCGATTTTACTTGTATAAGTTGTACACAAGTATATTACGATTACCACACTGGAATGGAAATATTCACTTCTATGTTCATTTACAAATAATGTATTTTAAAGCAATTATTAACGTGCATATCACTTTATACATTTTGTTTTGTATATACAAAACATTTCTAAGAATTTTTAAGAATTTTCACAAAGAATAACACGTTTTAAACCCCTTACTAAATGTAAATATTAAAACATTCCCATGGAAAAGAGATTATGATTAAAAAAAAAATACTTAGAACAGCTTAATGGTTTTGAATCCATTGTTTTTAAATTATTACAATTTTTTTATTATCATAGCATTATCCACATATGATATCATGCCAGATATTTTTTTTTTTTTTTTTGTGATAAAAATATTAACCTACATAGTTTTAAAATTTCTAACTAAAAACCCATTATTGGATCCGTATCCATCATTGGATTTGTGGACAAAATATTTTTAATCCGAACAACATTCTCGTAGTTTATGAAACGTCCTTAAAATAATCGAATTTCCGTAATAAGTAGATTATTTTAATCTTATTACAAAGCACTAAAATTAAGAAGAAAAATAAATTTTAAATTCCGATCTAAACTTAACAAAAGTTATACCTATATCCAAAAATTAATTATAAAGTTGTAAAAATAAATATGTTATAAAACATCAAAGTCTCCCAGAAGATTATTATTTTAAAATACTCTTTCAATTTTTTTTTCTAAAGAGAAATATAAACCCGAATGTAGATACTAAGCATTAAATTCATAATCGGATTACTATGTTAGAGTGAATGAGAAAAAAAAAATGAAAGAAATTCATGTATCTGCTATTTTCTGCGACGAAATTTCATAAATTCTCCGATAGATTCTTTTGTTTTCATAAAAGATTTTCCTTAAAATCTCATTTAGTTTTATACAATATTTATTAAAATTAATTAACGCCTAAACGAAAAGAAAATCTATAAATAAATTATAGATTGGAATTTTAAACCGGATTTTTTTTGGAAAGTTAATCATATTCCAAAAGTATATATATATATATATTTAATAGCCGATTAAAATTTTAATTATCCGGGAGAAAAATATATTACTTTAATGTAAAAAAAAAAAAAAGAAAAAAAAAGAAAGAAAGAAAAAGAAAGAAAGAAAGAAAAAAGAAAAAAGAAGAAGAAGCTTGCTAAAGTGCTTATTTTTAGATCATAAACAAATTTCAAGAAATTTTATGGGGATAAAAATTATTGTAGTTTCAAAATTATAATTCAATTATTTTGAAACTGTTGCGTCTGAAATTTTTTTACAGTAATATAAAATGAATAATTATGGGGTTATTATTGTTTTCCTACACTAAAAACAAAATATCATAAAAGTATCTTAGTTTTTTTAAAGGCAATAAATTTTAAATAAGTATGTACTTTGAGTTTTTCCAGAGAATAAGAAACGTTTACTTGAGAGAAATTGAATAAATTATAACTCAAAACGCAGATAATATTTGCTATCATTCTTAAATTTTGGTTATAAAGAAAATTAAATTAAAAATCCAACAATTACTATAATGGAAAATATGTGAACTATAACATTTTAAAAATTCATTTTAAAATTTAATGATTATAGCTAAAGTTTATTATCATTTATGCATGTGAAAGTATAATAATAATAATAATAAATCTATTTGACTGAATTTCTATTTTACTGTATTATTAAAAATATTTTCAAATTATAATTAAGGCACAATAATGGAATTTTACGAAGTAATTATTTATATGCTAGTAAAATACATTAATAAAAAAATAAAGTCATGCATAATTAGAATCTTTATTAGGACAGAAGACTGAGTTTCAATCTGAGATTTTTGTAGACCAGTTTTGTGTAACACCAAAATAAAAGAATTAGGTGAGAACTCTTTATTTAAATTCATTTCAGTCATTTTAAAAAGTATGTGGCACAGTTTTACGGTCAAAAAATGAAATAAAAATAAATAAAAATAATAAATAAATAAATAAGTAAAAATTTTACAGATTGAAATTAATAGTCCTTCATATTAAACTAAATTCTGTTTTAGACATAATTTTCACTTTTATTTTTTTAATCCAACTTTTTAAAAGAAATATCTGTCACATTAGTAAATGTGAAGAATTGGAAATTGTTAACTTTAAAATTCTTTTCGTATGAAGTGACAAATTAAAATGTCTATTAATAAGTAGAAAACTTTGAATGAACACCATAAATACAATAAACTCGAAACAGTTGATTCAGGTTGACAGAACACACGACCCTTCGTCAGGCGAACAAAATTGGCACGAGATCAGTGGTCAAAACCGCTTTAACTACTAAGTGGGTAATCAAAAAATTATCATTATTTATTTATTTATTTATTTTTTTTTTTTTCATTTTTACATTTTCCAAAAACATACTAGACGAAATAGCTTGGAACTTCCAATATGCAAAGAACGTTTAAAAACTTTTAACATTTCAAAACATAGTTTAAATATGAAACTCTGATGGATTTCGATAACAAACTTTTGAAAATAACCATATGTTGATTTTTTTTTTTTTTTTTTTTTTTTTTTTTTAACAAGTCTTTTTTTTTTTTCTATCTTCTCTCATACGAAAAAAGAATTCTACAGGTTCTGTATCCAGTTAGGTTCTGCAGTCCAATAGGTTCTACAATCTGACTAGAAAAGAATTTTTTAATTTATACAATTGAATTTTAGGTTCAACAATCAAAACTATTTTACAGTATTAGTCAGAATAAAATATATAATTATACCATATAAATATGTTTTTTAATTATAATATATTTTATGCATATGAAATCAACATTATGTGCTGAGGTAATAAAAATGAATTTTAAATATTTTCAGAAATATTTTGTATAGCATTTAAGTATTATCTTACGTGTACTATTTTGAAGAAAGTTTTAAAACAATTTCTGTAAGTACAATCAAATTGATTTTATAATATTAATCATACTAAAATACATAATGCCATTATAACATAGTTTAAAATTAAAATATTTTTTAAACATATGTACTTAATCTATAAAACTCAATGTTCTGAGCTAATAAAAATGAATTTTAAATATATTCACAAATAACTTTTTATAGTAGTTAAGTATTAGTTTAATTTTTTCTAATTTATTTTTAAAAATATTTTAATTTTGTATCCATCTTAAATGTGCGTTGGATGAATATATTGCATAGAATTTTACACATTTCTGAAATTATGATAAATTTTCTAACAAAATTGTTCTAACTATAAATAAATTTTAGAAATTCAGTATTCTACTCATTAAATGAAAACAATAATATTTGTTTGCAAGATCATTTTATTTCCTTTCTTAAAAGAGTGTGTGGTATATGTCATTAGAAAAAGAAGAGGAAAATCCCGTTATATGTTTAATTAAGTCAGCTATGAGACTTTGTTTAGTCAAACATAAGAATTGTTTGTGGAGAAGCGAATCTACTAGAAAAGTATGTCATGCGCAGAAAAAAAAATACTTTTATAAACAATTTTTCTCTCACCTATAAAAAATAGATACTTTGCTTGGATTTTTTTTTAACTAAATAATACGTACCTTGACTAAGTGTTTTTCATTATATTTAAAATTATGCTTACTTGTTTACATAAAACGGCTGGAACATTTTTTCCACTGTCTGATATTTAATTATTTTGATTAAAAAGAATAAGAAAAATTAATAGCAAAATAAGTGTTTTGATGCAATTAAAAATAAGCATTTATCCACGAAAGTCCGTTTTTATAGTTTTTATATAAAGAATACGCGTTAGTTAAAATTATTTAATATATGAAGCCTGTGAATTAAAAAAAAAAAAAAAAAAAAAAAAAAAAAACTGATATTTACATTTATTATTAAATATCCAATTGTACTAACATATTTTAATGTTGTACTTTTAATTTGTATTTTAATATTAATTTAATGAGGCATTAGACAAGTTGGAGTAAACAGATTTAGATCAAATAAACAATTTTTTTTGTCTGTGTTAATAAAATACTTTTAGCTTCGCGGAAATGAATAAAATTTTCCTTTAGAATAGCTATAGTTTTCAGACTATTAAGATTTTGAATAATGTGTAAAAAATGAGTAATAACTCAGATAATTTATTTTAAGGTAAACGTGGGAGAATTATTTACATATTTTATAAACTCATATGTTGCAGATGCATTAATATTCATATTTGTTGAATGCATTTAAAAAACGTATCATATGCTCTATAAAAGTAGTTTCATTATTTTGTTTTAAATAGTGTGAAGACGTTATTAGTTAAATCACATCATGCATTGCATTGTTTAATAAAACAACTGTAGCTTCGGGGAAATGAATAAAATTTCCCTTTAGAATAACTATAGTTTTCATACTACTAAGGGTATGAACGTCTCAGATGTTTATATTTATGTATATTTATTTTATGTTATTTACATCAATTTGTCATAATTTAGTATTTGTGGCCATACGTGATTGTGAAACGTCACATAAATTGCTCAAAATGCATTTTTTTAGTAATATATTTATTTACTTATTTAATAAAAAATTCTAAAAGATACACATTCAAAATTTAGATATTTATTCCCTTAAAACCCGGCACGAGTTTGAACTTCACTCTAGTCGCATCACATATAACTCGAAATAGAAGACAGTAAATACTATACTAAATTATATAAACAAGAACATAGTTTATAAACAACATAATTTATAAAATATCGTTTTGTCTTATGCTATAATCTCTTGATTCAGTATGCGGTTTTTAGGGATTCCAGAAAAAAAATAATATAAATATATGATATTGCTACAGCCACTACTGTTTAATAACTAGTCGTAACACTTGTGTAAGTTACACTTTAATAGTCATTTTTTTTTTAAATCATGTAAATTAGTGTTTTCTAGGTAACACAGCACATGCATAGAAATATATTTTTCTAAAAATCAGAACCGTTTCAATTTATTAGTGCAGATTTCGTTCGTTAGCGCATATTTAGTATTTTCTCTTTTCAATTCTTACTTAAGTACCTACTAATCTGTGTATATAGATATCTTTTTACTTTTCGCATTTTTACTACTTATTTTATTTCTTCTTCCAATGGGATATCCCAATAGACATTACATTTTTCAGAAAAGGAAGTCATTCAAGGTAATTTTCAGATTAAAATACACACACATAAAACAGGGTTAATTAAAGTTTTTATATATATATGTAAATAAATATGAATTAAAAAAGATAGATTCATTAATTTTAATAATTCACTCTTATTATTCATTAGCATAGTTATTTACAAGTATTAAGAACAAATTCTTTATAATATAGATTGAATTTAGTAACAACTGTACCACTTCTAAACAGAAAGTTGTCCAAAGATTAATGTTTAAATGTTGAATTTACTGCATAAATGGAATGCTAAAGAGAAAATGATTTTATTCACACCACCAACTATAAGTGAAAAAATATGGACATTTATCAAGTATTATGCGAACATGAGGCTAATAAAAAGATAGGAGAATTAGAATTTATACAAACGCAAAACCATTTTGTATTTAAAAAAACTCATTGGAAAATTAAAGTCAGGTCAATGGTGAAAGCATATTAGAGGAACATAGATATAAAAATAATAATGAAGAAGAAAAGAGTAAGTATTTAATTAAATCAAATAACTAAAAAAATAGATTTATTTTTTCTGAGAGCATTTTTGCCATGGTGTTTGAAAAGTAAAAATATTACAATTCGTTTCATATTTCACTTATCCAACTAACAAAAATCTTGCTGCACTTTTTGGTTATAGTATCGCTAAATATAATCGAATTTTTGAAATGATAATCGATACATATCATGCATAATTTTAAGATTAAATTGAAAGAATGGGATTTGACACTTCAGATAAATTTAAATTACGTGCAGACCACAACACCTGAACCGTTTCATTCTATTCCATCCGGCCATTTTTGCTTGATATCTGGACAATAATAAATAAATAAATAAAAAGTTAGAGGCATGTATACACGTATCCACATTTATACGTAGAGAGAAATTATTTTAAAGTCATATTTTGCTTCCTTCATCTGTGAAACTAAAAGATGCCACAGAATTTTCCATTCTGTGCGATTTACAGGCAAAATGGTTTGCGCATAGGCAAAGGATTTTTCAACATATAATTCTAAATCTAATGAAATATTTCAAATGGTTGATTGATATAATTTAAAGTTTTGAACAGGTGAAAGTTTCTGCGGAGTGTCTTTTTTTTCGTCTAGTTATTTTTCCGTAACACCCAGATGAATAAGAGACTTTCTCCGTCCTACACACAGAAAGAGAAAGAATATAATTTGGAGAAATTTTTTATTTCATTGCTGTCCAAAACGTGAAGTTATCTCAGTATTATTGTACTATGCGCTATTTACAGAGAAAAGTTCTACTGCGCACGCACAAAAGATTTGTATATGTATATAAATATAATCAAGAATTAGAAATGGTCGGTAGATGCAATTTTAAGTACAATCCTAAACTTTCTATTACGCCCAGCTCTTTTTGAATTATATACCCAGACGGAACATGCATTTTGTCATACACGAAACTACACACACGCAAGAAAAAAATACATTTTAAGGATTTGTTTTTTGTATTTTCGGTATTTTAAACGTAAATATATTACAAAATGGATTCTAAGTGATATAGAGACAAATCTCTCATTTTTTTAATATACATAAAAGCTGAAATTCAATTTTCTGATAATAAAATGGTATTAAAAATAATTGTTCGTAAAACGATTATATTTCTCATGTTATAGGAATAAATATGTGATTTCAAAATTAAGAGCATAGGTATATATATATATATATATATATATATATATATATATATATATATTTGTGTGTGTGTGTGTGTGTGTGTGTGTGTGTGTGTGTGTGTGTGTGTGTGTGTGTGTGTGTGTGTGTGTGTACGTGTGTGCGTGTGTGTGTGTATAATATATGAATGGATAAAGAAAAAATACTTACTTTAACCAAATTGATCAGAAAAGTTCTTCAAAGTAATGCACTACAACGAGAATATTGGAACATCAGACAGCTGTTTCGGTAGCATTTTGCTCATCGTCATGACTGCATTAAGAAATGAAAGAAAAGTGTTCCTAAATACAAGGAAAGAATCGGATTCTAATCAACCTATAGAATTATACAACGTAGGGATTAGCCTATAGGAAATTTAGGAACGTTCACATTCTCCCTAATACTGCTTGTTTAGAATCCGAATCCTTTCATATATATAGGAGCACTTCCAATTATTTTCTTTAAGTACTGGAGACGGCACGCTGAATGCTATCGAAACAAATATTTCCTGTTACATTATTCGCTTTGGCGTTCATGATGTTGAAGATTTTTTCTGTTTTAAATATTTGGCGACCAATATCTTTTAATATTAAATTTGTATAATACTATTAATCATATTCAAACATTATTATTGATAATGTTCAATGCATATAGTAATTTTTAATGTCGTAGTATTGAAAAATTGCTTTAAGTAATAGAGAAGATCTCACGTAATGTCACACAGTGCAAAATTTTAAAATTAATTCTAGAAAGTTATAGAAGGACTGTTTTGCTATTGATTTAGAATATAGCATGAAAACTTCGATATTCTGCTAAAGAAAAAAATAATACGTTATTACTTTTTGAACATACATATGTATGGAAAGTATTGTAATCATGTCAAAAATCCGACTTTGAGATTTGTGTCTTTTCTATACGTTTTGAGGTCTCCTGAGTTCATTTTTACAATTTTTACCATTATGTATGTGTATGTGTGTGTATGTATGTGTGAAAGTGAACACGATAGCGCCTAAACGCTCTATTCGAATGAGCTGAAAGTTCGTACGTATGTTATTGGTCACGATAGCATTAATCGTATTGATTTTGGTGAATCTAGGACTTATAGTTTTTTTACAGGGTCACAACTAAAAACTCTTTATCATTATTGTCTATGGGCTCAAATTATTTAAAGTACGATAGCGCCTAAACGCCCTATCCAATCAAGCTGAAAATTTATATACATAATATAGGTGACAGCCATGCAAACTGTATAGATTTTGGTGAATATAACATTTTTAATTTTTTTACTGGGACACAATGAAATATTCTTTATCATTATGGCCTAGGGAGCCAAATTTTTACTTTCTCTTACACATAAGGTAGAGACTCGTTATCTTACCTATTAATCTGCAACCTGTATTTATAGTATTAAATTTCAGGGTAAGAGAAAGTCGTGTGAGTGACACACCAGATTATTTACTTTCTCTTACCCATAAGGTAGAGAAAGTGTTGTTTTGGGGTCAAATTTTCAAAAGTGAGATTTTGTTATATTTACATGTTCTGAGGTCTCCTGAATACGAAAAACGTATTTTTAGCAAATGGTCTGTGTGTATGTCTGTGTGTGTGCCTGTGTGTGTCTGTCTGTTATCAGCATATCTCAAAAACAAATTATGGCAGAAAGTTCAAACTCGGTATTCGAAATGTGTATCATATAGGGATGCTACAGTAAGCTTTTCGTTAAGGTCAAGCAAATGGTTCGTGTACAGGGACACTCAAAAGTATCCAGATTCATTACGTCTATGGGGGATATTGCAGGTAAGTAGAGTTTAACATCTATAGACTGCACTAAACCAAATGAAACGAATATATATTTTTTTGTGATAGAGATAGTCAACAGGGAAAAAAAAAGCGTATGTAGGAGCCTCGCCCCCCCCCTGGGGGAAAGTCCCCTTCCGAGGGGAGTAAATTTTCAGGATGGGTATCTTTCAAAAGAGCTCGCCAATACCTTTAAAACGAATGGTTGAACCATCGATTTGCGATAATTTAAAACAAATGTATCGTTTTTTTTTTTTTTTTTTTTTTTACTTTAAACGAAAAAAAAAAAAAAAAAAAAAAAAAAAAACTTAGAAAAAAAGTATTATTATTATTATTAATTTTCTTTTTTAAAATATTGAGAATAAAAGGGTTTGTTTGTTTTTTTTCTTTTTTGGATATTTAGAGTTATATACTACTTCTCTAATATGGAAATCGTCTGCATTATCATAAAAGATAATTTTTTCAAATAATAATTTTAATAAATTATTTTTTAAAACAGAATTATTTTTTAATAGCCGAATTAAATTCTATATAAATGTAGGTGCATTAATAAAATGGGGGCACCCGTTTCATTAATGGGGGTGATTTAATATGATAATTAGATATATAAAACTCTTCCGAAGCCTAGTTTGAATTGTTTAACACAGGTTTGCATAACAGTACTCGTTATCTTACCTATTAATCTGCAACCTGTATTTATAGTATTAAATTTCAGGGTAAGAGAAAGTCGTGTGAGTGACACACCAGATTATTTAAAGTACGATAGTGTCTAAACGTTTTATTTTATTGAACTGGAAATTTATACACATGTTATAGATCACCGTCGTACGTATTATACAGATTTTGGTTAATCTAGTCCTTATAGAATTTTACTGAAACACAACGAAAAATTCTTTATTATTATGATCTATGGGCTCAAATTAATTAAAGCGCAATTGAGTAAAATTAAACAATAAGGGAAAAATACTTAAACCCCCTATTATAATTTTCACTTTTAATTATTTAACGACCTGTCTTACTTTATTTGTACAATGGTTAATTACTTAATATAAGGTCGAGTGGAGTAATTCCAGATATTTTAATTTTCCATTTAATTTAACCATTAATTTTTGTGACAGGTACGTAATTTCGTGAAATGATCATGATGCCAAGTTATTGTCCACAAAAACATTATGTAAGTTTTTTTAGATGCAATTCTAAAATAATTTGCTTTAAATGGAAAATCGTTCGTCGTTAAATATAGCTGCAATTTTATTTAAAGCTTATAAAGTGCTAAGAGAAATTAATTTTATATTGCAATATTTCATTTATCAGTAAAACTTTATTTCAACTCAATATTTATTCAATTTTAATTTTATCTTTAAACATAAAGCAGCGTTTAAGACCAAATACATATAAATACGTAAAGAACAATCATTAGTATATTTGATAAAAGATAACATGTCACTAAAAAAACATGGTTAAAATTCTTTTTCTTTTGAAAGAAAAATTTCGCAATACCTGTTTAATTAAGTTAGCAATGTGGATTTGTTTAATCAAACATTAAAATCGTCTGAGAAAAATGAAACACTGGAAAAATATGTCATATGTAAAAAATACTTAGAAAAAAAATAGAAAAAAAGATTATATATATATATATAATTTTTTTTTCTCAACTACGAAGAATAGATACTTTGCTTGGATATTTTTTTTAACGAAATAATGCGTTTCTTCTCAAGATATTTTTTATTACACATCAAATTATTCTTAGTCATTTAGATAAAGTTGTTGGAAGCTGTTTTGTTTTCAGTGTCTGATGATTGATATTTTGTTTGAAGTAAACAAGAAAAATGTATCGCCAAAGAGAGTAATTTGATGCAATTAAATTAAATATTCATTCAAGTTAGTTTATTTTAAAATGTTTACATAAATAATTCGCTTTATTTCAAATATATTTTTAAATTGTCTGCTTGAACAATATCTTTAATATTCACATTCACTTTTGTAATTTTTAAATTGTACTTTAATATTTATTCAGTATTTGTAATTTTCATTGTCATTTTAACTTCATTTTAACGTAACTTTAGTAAAGTGGGAGTATAGAGAATTTGAAGAACTTTAGGAAATTTAATGTTCTCCCCGTTATTGCAATTTGGTTGTAAAATTAATACGACCTTTTAAAGTGTTTAATTATTTACCTTTTTTTTTTTTTTATATGAACATCGTTATAAGTAAAACAGCTTCATCTATATATTATACGCAAACTACAACATTTCATATACTACAATATTTTATATAGCAATACGTTAAAGTAAATTTTATAGAAATAATTTACAAATCAAAATAGTTATTATTATTCAAAGCAGAAAGGTTTCACAAGTACTCTGCTGATTACACTTTCACTATATAAAATGAAAGTACTAATGAAAACCCAAACAGGTTACACGTTATTGTCTGTCTTAGCTTAAATTTTGCCAGGTACTTCATTATGACAGTGGACGTCCGTTTAAATTAGCTTCAGTAACTATACATATAAAAGGATGGGAGTCTGCACGTTATTTAATTCTCTGAGTTGTTCAGCATAACACAGAAATCTCCTATTTATTTCTCATGATTTCTAGAGAGGTAATATGAAATAAATGAAAGCGAGGCAAATAATATGTAGAAATTGTGCACTTTAGACTGTATTTCTCTTCAAATTTCCTTCCGAAATATTAATACTGCAATGTGTAAGAGTAAATTTATCGGAATTTACATCTCAGGTAAGTTTTACCAAAGTGAAATAGTCACCATAATTGACAGATTCCTGTTAGAGAGATGTAATAAAAAAATGCGTTATATATTCTACAAAAAATAGTTTCACTGTTTGTTTCAAATATCGTTGTATTTTATTAAAGTATTGTTGAATTTTTTAAACATTTACTTAATTTTTTTTCATTTTATGAGCTCTGACATTGATTGGATTACATGAAAGATAGGTGTTTTACTTGCACAGCCATATGTTCCGTAAGTAAACGAATTGTTACTTTTGAATAGTTACAGTTTTAATACAATGAAGACCGCTGAATATCACAAACGGTGCCTTATATATATATATATATTCAATTATTTATTTAGCTATGTAAATAAATCCGTAATATCTCTCTTTTTTTTTTTTTTTTTTTTTTTTTTTTTATCAGGTATCGTTTTAAAATTTCTTATAAATTGCTGAAAAGGCGTTTTACTTTATTATACTTTTTTAATAATCCCTTTACGTATTTATTTATTTGTAAATCTTCTGATTTATATAAGTTTGGTATTTATAATTTATTCTCTTAAAACCTCTCACGAATTTTTTGTAACTTTACTTGAAGTACATATAACTTTATATCGAGTATAATAAGACGTATTTCACTAAATTATATTATGCAAAATTAGTATTTTAATAAACACATAACAGTGTCCAAACAGCTGTATGCAAGTTTTAGGAATTTCAAACGTAAAATGCCATAAATCGACGCCAGAACTACAACCACTCCTATTTGACATCCAGTCGTAACACACAACTGTGTTATAGAACATGTCATCCAAAATATCTGCGATTTCTCTTTATGTATTTTATATAAATATCTTTTCTAAATGATAAGAGAATTTTTGATTTATAGTACAAATTTATATGTTTTTTTATAACAGATTAAGTAATTGTGAATTTGAGTATATTTATTTATTTTTTTTTTTAATTTAATACTTTTGGTACAGGGATGTTAGTAATATAGTACAGATATTCCTGTTCCATATAAACTGTATCGTTTTTTTTCTATAGCTTTTTCATGGATGAGTTAAAATAAGCTGTTTAGATAATTTTTCTTGATCCACTTTCGTTTACTTTTTTTTTCTGCAGTTGTTTCAAACAATTAAAATGTACTAATACAAGAGAGCATTTGAATAAATATCATTTAATGTATCTTTTAATCATGACGGTAGAGAGAAGGAGGAATCTCCTCTACGGCGATTTCCCGCAAAAATGGGCCTAACGCGCAAACCACCGCATAGTGGCGCTGATGTAAGTTCTTATGCCGTTTTTGCATTAGCATCTACGTGAAAGTTACATTTTTTTAAATATTAAATTATTTATTTAATCGCAATATGTCCAGCTCTAGAATATGTTTTGTGTGTGGGTGTGACACAGGATATAGTAAAGCCTTGAAGAGAAATAAACAACAGGGATTAAAGAATCCATCAATGTTTTCTGCTCCTAAGGTAATCGAGCTAGATGAATGTTGTTGAGTAAATATTTACGTAATATTAAATTTAAATTGAATGAATATTGATAAATGAGCAAGTTAAATATAAATTGTTATGTTTCGATTTTTTTTCTAATAGTCTTACTGAAGAGCCTTCAATCAAATTTCGCTTAAAAACTGCATAACAAAACTGACAGGATTGCTAAGCCTTTAAAATCTACATTTGAATTGAAAGGTCTTGTTTACGTTTGTCATGCAATCAGGAATTAAAACATGTAAATATGGTTTTTATTGCGAACGATAAAAGAGATATTTACGTCTTTCATTTTATATATTATTTTGTAGTTATATTTTTATTGCTTTTACAAATGACTTAAATTATTAAGTAATTTGGCCGTAGTAAATTCTGCAGGAAGGATCGTTATTTTTCCTACTTTTTTGTAAATTGTCCTTTCACTAGACAAAACTAGGGACAAAAATAAATTAAAAATAGACGAATCTGGACATAATGTAAGCAATTGAATGAATTATTTATGCTTGATGCATAAATAATTTATGAGATTATTCTGTCAAAGCAATAAATTGTACTTTAAACTTAGCTTTTATAAATTTGCAATCGATATATTTTCCCTTAAATTAATAATTTGAAAAGTAGAAGATGTCATTTTATTTATCAATTAAAAGAAAAAAAAAAACCCTAACTACATAGTGTATTGTATAGTTTCCTAAGTAAATCTGTTGTTGATTATTATTATTCCATTATCATGTAGATTTAAAGAGGGGGGGTGTAAATATGTATATATATTTCATGTTCTATAACCTAAAGTTTAAAGAACAAAGGAAAGAGTCTATTTTCAATGAAAGTTTTTATGAACATGTGATTGTATAATTACCTTTTATAAACAATTACCTACAAAATTTTATTTTCATTAATAATATTTTATTTATTTCTTATGTTGAAAATTTTGCCAAGTTCATCTTTATTTAATGAAACTATCTTAAAAATAATTTAAATTGATTATGTAATGTGTACTTAGCATGGAAATCTTTTTATTTAACATTTCTAATATAGGGAGTAAAAAAATTTATAAATATAAGTGGAATGTGTTTTAATAATTTATATCAATATGTCATTTCGCATTGTTTTCATTTTTATATAATATTTTACTTAAAATACAAATTTGTTATTTTTATAATTTTTATCGTAGAGTTTTAAAACTACTTAAAATACAAATTTGTTATTTTTATAATTTATTTTTTACCCGAGAGTTTAAAAAATGAAATTATATATTTAAACGATTGAGAATTTTATATTTATATACCGTATATCAAGGGCTGGCTTAAAATGAGTACTATGTATTTAGTAACAGAGTAAAAAAGCAGCTACATTAATTTCTTAATCATTCTAGATAATATGGAATTAGGCCCTTTTTTTTATTATTATTCTATCTACTGAATTTTAGTTTGGGCAAAATATGGATCATATTTGGATTCAGGATGTCATTTTACATAATAGTCAGCAGGAATGGTATCGGGACGCAATTTTTTTTTTTTTTTTGCAGAGCAGTGTTATTTAAAATGATGCCCGAATTTGCATTCAGAAAATTAACAGTAATGTAATTATTTTGTTAATCACTTTATTTACTTTTTTAAAAATTTGCTAGAAATAAATATATAGAATATTGATTTTTGTATAACTGTAAGTAATGTCAAGTTTTGTACTTCGATTAGCTCATTAGTTTTTTCTTTAGATTTTATCTGTAACGAAAGCCTGACCAGATGAAGAATGAAGAGAATTTCTAATTTATAAAGTGGACTTTGTCTGAATGAGAACTGATTTGTTATGTTAGTTTTGATGTATTGACGTAACAAATTGTTCTTTTTCGGATTTATATATATTGTCTGCTCCCCCAAAAAATATTTTTTCAAGAATTGAAAGAAAATGACTTAGAAAAATCAATTGCCATGTAGCTGGATAGTGTTCAAAAGGATTTGAAGCTAAA
Source organism: Salticus scenicus (assembly GCA_963930645.1). Taxonomy (NCBI): domain Eukaryota; kingdom Metazoa; phylum Arthropoda; class Arachnida; order Araneae; family Salticidae; genus Salticus; species Salticus scenicus. The sequence goes on from OZ005648.1 coordinate 105,166,335, forward strand.
TGAGGGCTATTGCGCTGGATAGCATCAGCTTGAAGAGACAGCTTTAGTATATAATAAACCGAAGTGCTTAAGAAGAAAAGGAATTGCAAAAACTTTGGATTGTCCTATTTATTTTTGTAAGTATTTTACTTTTCAAGTTGTATAGTTTTTCATTACTCAATTATTTAGCAGTTCTACACAAGAATCAGGTGAGTATTTGGAAATATGAATTAATTTGATAATTTAAATATAAATTTGTCTGTTTTCGTTTAAAAAAATTTCTGCATAGACTCTGTAAAATGTCAATTTTTAATAATCAATTAATGAAACTTGCACATTTTTGTGGTTGATTGTCAAATAAAATTTAACATTCTTGCGGCTTGTTTCTAAAATATAGATATTTCATCGCTGATCAAAATAAATTATATTTAATCACAAGTAACTGCTGAAATACCTTTTTATATGTATTGTTAGCTGTGGCGTTTCATGAATGATTTTTTTGGCAGTCTCGGCACGGGTGCCTGGAAATGATAGATGGAGTATTTATTTGTTTTATTCAGTGATGCTGTTATTGTGTGGAAAATCGAAGACAGGACGTGGAAAATTTATTGTGGCCTGTCCCAGGGGACGCATAATTTTCATTCTTAAAATTATTGCATTTGTTTCTTAACAGCAACCACTTCCTACATAATATTAGTTTTAAGACAATCTCAAAAAGAGCTGGTTAAAAATTCATAAAAAACTGTTTTTCATTTACATTAAGATAAAATTTCAATTTATATCTTTAATATATAAATTAATTTATGTGAGGACCCATGATTTTGAAAGCCTAGCGGCATCACTGTTTATTAGTTAATTCATTTACTTCAAGAAACAATACAATGTAAATATGATGACATTTTAACCCTTGCCTTTTGGTAACATATTCAATTTTGTCTTCTAAAATATTATTAGAGTAATATTCTAGCTCTAATGCCTAATGTTAGCCAATAAATTACATACTGATAGTATTATTAAATAGAATTTCATCATGTTCCTTCGGCAACACTAGTGCTAAAAATTATTAAGTACTAGGTAAAGTATGTACATTTTTAACCGTTTGAGTCCCAGGGGGTATTGAAAAAACACTGTCGAAGAATCCCAAATAGTGCAACCGCGCTTTCTCTAAATAAGTACGAAAAGACCCAAGCAGCGTGATAGCGTTTGTTTTATTTTATGTCGAGAAATACCAAGCGGCGAGATAGCACTTTGTTTATTTTACATCGATGAATCCCAATTGGAGCAATAGCGCTTCTTGTATTTGTTAGGTAACGCGATTCTCGTCTTTTTCGCATCGCTCCGTCATATTTATTGCAGTTTGCAAAGCGATCGGCCGTTTTCTTGCGTAAGTGTTTCTCATTGTTAATAAGTGTGTGTTTCAAAATGATTAGGCAAAGCAATTTGTGTTCTCAATTTCGATTACAAGAATTCACTACTTTATGCATACAAATGTACTGGGTTTTCTCGACATAAAATCTCAACAGCGCAATCGCGCTGCTTGGTACTCAAATGGTTAAATTGATTTATCAGGCATTTAAGGGTTAATCATCAGATAAATAAACTCTTTATGATAATAATTTTTTTCCAACCACCCACACCTATATAGTTCAAAACTGATTGATGCCACATATTGCTAGATATATATTTTTTTCTTTTTTTTTATGTATTTTGTGTGGTTCTGTGTATAAGTGACTTTTGATTTGCTAGGCAAAACAACAGAGTACTATGATATACTAAGAAAAATAAAGAAGACTTTAATATTAAAACCCGAATAAACTACTACGTCAGAAACGCCAAAGAAAAATACTTGAGATGCATACAGCTGTTTCGGTAGCCTTAAGCATACAGTCTTCAGTGCAAAAAGAATTCTGGATCTGGAGAAGTGCTCATATATATAGGAGAGGGACTGAATTTAGTTCAACCAATAGAATTATGGGAAAGGTGGGGATGACGTAGTAGTTTATTCAGGTTTTAATATTCCAACGCCAAGTCTACTGTTATTATAAGACTTAAATACTTTACCACCGCTTTAAAGGGGATACATGGGTTCAAAGACTAAAGCATATATATATATATATATATTTTAATGTAATAAATAAAATTTTTTGTTTAAAATTTTGAGCAGTTTAAAGAGCAATATTTAAACAATACATTCTAAATTTTGTATTAAAAAATTTGGAAAATTCAGCTGACATGTCCTGATTTCCATTCACCCTTCAGGAAAGTAGTGAACAAAATTTCCTAAAAACTGAAGCACTGATGTTATTCAAATTTTGTACATATTTTCAAATTAGAATTGACCAGGGCTTGAACGAACAGTTTTATTATTATTATTAAAATTGATCTATTGATCCCACATATAAGGCTATATGTGTGGTAAAATGCATCAAAAATGTATTGTTTTTGCATAGAACTTCTCTAAAAATTTAAATGCCTTTTTAAAAGAAAAAAAAATGTTCAAGAACATTTTATTCCGAAGAAATGCACAAAATTTCAATAAGACTGAAGCATTAGTTTTCGTGAAATCATGTCAAGTGCTTTTCTAAGAGTCTCCGAAAACCAGAACCTGCTGCCTGAATTTTTATAAAAAAATTTAATGAAAATTTTACATGATATTATTTAAATGTTGTTCTTTTATGTGCTCAATTTTTTTTTTTAATAAACATATAGAGAAAATACTTTTTTTAGCCTTTGAAACTATACTTATCGCTGAAAGCTAAAGCCAATGTTATTCTATGGGGAATTAATCGCTATTACAACCCTAACTAAAACTAATACAGGTTTTGAAATTCATTTTTCACATTCAGGAAATTCACAACTGTTAAAACTAGTTATCATTTTCTAAAAACTGATTTTTCAAAATTTTCTTTACAGTGAAACCCCGATCTATCATTCCCACATTGATTTTTTTTTATTTTTATGGTCCATGCACAAATTGTATTTAAATAATGTTAACAAAACCTGCATGTATCATGCTTAAAAAAGTCATTTTCCCACATTCATCGTTGTAAAAATTTTCTCCTGACCTTGTAAACATTTTCTCCTGAAGCTCAAGCGTTTCGATATGGCATACAAACTGGAATTACTTTTTTCTTCCAAAAATAACTCTTTTCCCCCATTTCCATTGAGGATCAAAATTGGGATACTTATGTCTCTGGACCATCTATTCATTTTGCAACTTCAGCATGGCAGGAAATAACCTCTTTAGTAAACCAGAAATTGTTTTGTGAAATGCGGTTACATGCGAAAAAATGATGAATATCAAACAGAAGGGCAATTTAATCTTATACCGTAAAAACCGGCAGATTGGCCGCATTCGCATATGAGCCGCATCAACGCAATCTTAGGTAATGAAATGATAAGTTTTTCAGAAGTGTCGCACCTTCGTGAGAGCCGCACTATTTTATTTCGGCCCTTATGAAGGTGCAATGCCAGAAATCCGCTCCAGCTCTTTCATAATAAAAATAACATATAAGAAATATAAAGATTGTTTAAATAAAAGTGAATTCATTTTTAATTTATACTAGCCGCCTTCGGTGACCAGCTGGTTCGTGATCCTTGAAAAATCCTATTTTATAAAATTCCCGCTCGGTGGCGAGTGCGGCACCTTTTTCCCGTTTCAGGTCCTGAAACCCACGTACGGAATTTAACGACTTATATAAGTTTAAAGTCTTCAAAATTTTAAATGATGTGTTATAAATAATTTAATCATAATTAGAATTCTAAATATTGAATTATTAAAACATTAAAGCGCCCTCTGACGACAGAGATTTACAACATACACTCTTCAGTTTCAATTCAAATAACTTTTAAAATGATACATTACTTATGAAATTATGTTAATTAGAAGCTGAGATACAAAGATAATATAAACATTTTTATAAAAAGATTTGTGTCTGATTTATCCAAGGTTTTCTCTGAAACTTGCGTAATTCCGGGATATATAATGGTAAACATCTTTAGTACAAAATGTGAGTGGAAATTGAAATTCGAAACTCTGCAAAGTATAAAAGAATAAAGGCGTTCTGTGTTTTCCGTTGTTTTCCCCAAAACTCCCGTTCCTTTTCTAAATTTTTACCCCCACCTTTCCGTCCCTCCTGATAAATTTACACTTGAAAGTATCTGCAATCAATTTATCTTGCCTTAAAACCTAATAATACCAATTTCAAATGCAGTAACTTTCTTTCTTTTTTGCCCCTTCGTCCCCCTCCTTAAGCCCTTCCTAATAATTCTACACTTTCAAAAATATTCACAATCGAATTATCGGGCGTTAAAACAAAATATTACGAAATTTCAATGGCATATCTCATTTTAAATTACTACAAAATAAAAAGAAAATCTTAACTTTTTTTTTTTTTTTTTTTTTTGGTGATGCGAGTCGTGATAAATATAATTCCCAATAAAAATGTAACTTTTTTTGTTCATTCACATATTTTCATGAAAATTGAACTGTAGCTTTATAATATGCTGTCTAGACCAAATATTAAATAAAATGTAAGGTGAATGAAAATTTGAAAATTGCCATTTTTCCCTCTCTTGCACACCATTGGAGAAAAGTTCAGAATGTGTCAAGGGAGGAGGGTGGAAAAGAAAAAAAAATTACGTAAGAGCCGCAGATAGAAAAAATAGACCTTTTTTTTTTTTGTATCCGCCGCGGCTCATCTGCCGGTTTTTACGGTAATTATATGAAAAACTTGCCTTGTAGGAAATAGTATATGAAACAAATGAATTTTTCAAATGATGAATGCTGCATTCAGTTTTTACCTAGCCATTAACTGGTACTTATAATAAAATTTCAGCGTGTTTTTTTTTTTTTTTTTTTTTTTTTTTTTTTCCTGGGGGGGAGGAGGGATATGAGTGTGTGGTAAAAATAACTCTTAATGTCAGATATAAAAATTCAATAACAAACTTTATGCATGGGAAAGTATATCAATTGTAATATAGGCAGGGCCCGAAATTTCAACTCAGATTACACTCGCCGAAAAAAAGTTTTACTCGCCACAAAATAGGGTCGTCATTTTTTTTTTTTCTCTTTTATGCATTTTAGGTTTTTTATATTTTTCCTAACAAATCATATATATTAAAAGTGTGTCCTATATCATCATGTCTTATAATCAGGGCTGGTCAACCTGCAGCTCGTAGTGGACCCTCTAATACCATGCTTTTAATTGTAATTAAAAATTCACAAAAGTTTTACTGAAAAATACCCCTCTTTCAATGTTAGTGAATTCAAGTGAATTTCAAAATAAAATCTATACGTATTATAATCATTCATAGTTGAAAGTTTGAACTTTTTGAAATTAATTAATTATCATTTTGTATTAATGGTAAGCTGACAATATGTAGGTGCACAAACATGAATACTAAAGTCTAAAAACTTTACTTTTGTATCCAGCTGTCTCTAAAACATGTAGTTACAGCAAAACCAAGATTCGAAAATTGATGTCCAAAAATGTACTTTGATAATTAAATATAATACCGGTGTGTTTCAGTTTTAATATGTATTCCTATTAAGAATAACATGTTAAATAACACCTACACTCGCTTCATTGAAATTCGTTGCAATAATAGCTAAGGATTTTGCTGCATACTATTCAGTAATCGTCGTTTTCAATACATGTAGCATATGTGAATGAGGCAAAGAAAATTTATGATTTTATCAAATACATTAATTTATTTCTTTCGATTTTACTAATATAAACTATGCAAAAAAGTAGATTTCGATTACCGTATTGGAATGGAATTATCCATTTTTATGCTCATTTACAAATAATGCATTTTAAAGCAAATTTCAAAGGGGCGTACCATTTTATGGATTTTGTTTTAAACATACAAAACATACATAGGAATTTTAAAGAATTTTCACAAAGAATAACATGTTTTAAACTCTTTACTGCATGAAATATTATGATATATCCGCATAAAAGAAAATATGATAAAAAAATAAAATAAATAAAAAAATAAATACTTAAAACCGTTTAATGGTTTAGTATCCATTGTTTTAAAAAAAAAAAAAAAAAAAAAAACTTCATCGATATAGCATTATCTGCATATAATATTATGTCAAATAAATATATTGTTGTAAAAATATCAACCTACATAGATTTAAAATGTCTACTTAAAAGCCCATTATTGGATTCGTATCCATCATTGGATTTATGGACAGTATATTTTTTAATACGAACAACATTCTCGTATTTTATGAAACGTCTTTAAAATAATTGAATTTCACTAATAAGTAGGATTATTTTAATCCTATTACAAAGCGTTAAACTTAAACAAAAAAATAAATTTTAAATTCACATGTAAACTAAACAAAAGTTATACCAATATCCGAAAATTAATTATAAAGTTGTAAAATTAAATATGTTATAAAGCGTCAAAGTCTCCCTGTCTCCTAGATGATTATTATTTTAAAATACTTTTCCAAAAAGTTTTTCTAAACAGAAAAATAAACCGGAATATGGATACTAAGCATTAAATCCATAATCGGATTACTATATTAGAGTGAATTATGTTAGAGTGAATGAGAAAAAAAAACATGTATCTGCCTTTTTCTGCAACGGAATTTAATATATTCTCAGATAGCTTCTTTTGTTTTCATAAAAGATTTTACTTAAAATCTCATTTGGTTTTATACAATATTTATCAAAATTAATTAACGCATATAAAAAAAAAAAAAAAAAAAAAAAACTATCAATAAATTATAGATTGGCATGGCATTTCAAAACGAATTTCTTATAGCTAAGTTATCATATTGCAAGTTATTATAATAAAGTTTTGTATTAGCCGATTAAAATTTTAATTACCCGTAAGAAAAATTAATTACTTTATTGATATAAAAAACATATTAGCTTGCTAAAGTACTTATTTTTATATCATAAAGAAATTTCAAGAAATTGTATGGAGATAGAAATTATTGTAGTTTCGAAATTAAATTCAATTATTTTGAAACTTTTACGTCTGCAATTTTTACAGTAATATAAAATGAAAATTTTGAAGATAAATAATTAAACAATAATAATCATGGGATTATTATTGCTTTCATATAGTAAAGAAAACTTTTTTTGAAGGCTGTAAATTTAAAAAAAGTATGTACTTTGAGTTTTTCCAGAAATTAAGAAACCTTTACTTGAGAGAAATATAATAAATTATATTTCAAAACGCTGATAATATATGCTATCATTCTTAAATTTTGGTTTTAAAAAAATTACATTAAAAATAAAGCAATTACTGTAATAGAAAATATGTGAACTATGTTATTTTAAAAAGTATTCATTTTAAAATTTAATGATTATACATAGCTAAAGTTTATTGTCATTTATGCATGTGAAAGTATAATATTAAAAAAAAGTATATAAATAAAATAATAATAATAATAATAATAAAAGTAATAATAATCTATTTGACTGAATTTCTATTTTATTGTATTATTAAAAATATTTTCTAATTATAAATAAGGCACAAAAACAGAATTTTACAAAGTAATTATTTATATGCTAGTAAAATACATTCATAAATAAAATACAGTCATGCATAATTAGAATCTTTATTAGAAAGGATAACTACTAGTTTCAATCTGGAAATTTTGTAGACCACATTTGTGCAGCAAAAAAGAAAAAAATATATATAAATATCAGTCCTATCGTTCCAATTTCGGTACCAAATGAAAGGGGCGATTTTTCTGAATCCAGTTGTGTAAACAGGTTTTTCACACGACAATTATATTTTTTAAAATTAACTGAAGCATGAAATTTAGGTGACAACGCTTCATTTTAATTTATTTCCGTCATTTTAAAAAGTATATGTCACAGTTTTTTGGTAAAAAAGAAACAAGATAAAAAATAAATTTAAATTAAAAAAATTAAATTAAAATTTTACTGATTGAAATTAATAGTCCTCCGTACTAAACTAAATTCTGTCTTGGACATAACTTTTACTTTTTTTTTCATCCAACATTTTAAAAGAAAAATCTGTCACATTAATAAGTGTAAAGACTTGGAAATAGTTAATTTTGTAACTCTTTCCGTATACAGTGATAAGTTAAAATGCCTATTAACAGTTAGAAAACTGTTAAAAATAAACACCATAAAATGCAATAAACCCCCAACAAATGTTTCAGGTCGAAAGAACACAGGACCCTTCCTCAGGCGAACAAACTAGGAACGAGTGCTGTAGTCAAAGCTGCTTTGACTGCTAAGTGGGTAATAAAAAAATTAGATTTTTTTTTTTTTTTTTTTTTTTGGGGGGGGGGGTAGGGCATTTTTTACATAAAAAAAAAATACTAGACAAAATAGCCTGGAACTTCAAATATGCAAAGAAAGTTTAAAAACTTTTAACGTTTTAAAACAGTTTAAACTGGAAACTATTCGATAACGAACTTTTGAAAACAGCTAACAGTATGTTACAGTTTTTTTTTTTTTTTTACAAGTATTTTTTTTTTTTTTATGAACATGTCTTTTTTTTTTTTTTTTTTTTTCTATTTTCTCTCATAGGTAAAAATAATTCTACAGGTTCTACTATCCAGTTAGGTTCAACAGTCAAACAGATTCTACACTCTGACTAAAAAAGAATCTTACAATTTATACAATCGAATTTTAGGTTCAACAATCAAAACTATTTTACAAATTTAGTCAGAATAAAATATATAATTACACAATATTAATATGGTTTTAAATTGTAACATATTTTATGCATATGAAATCAACTTTATGTGCTGAGGTAATAAAAATGAATTTTAAATATTTTCAGAAATATTTTGCATAGCCTTTTAGTATTATCTTACGTGTCCTATTTTGAGGACATTTTTTAAATAATTTCTGCAAATACAAATGAAATCTGTTTTACAATATCAGTCGTAATAAAATATATAATGTCATTTTAACCTAGTTTAAAATTATAATCTTTTTTATGCATATGTAATCAATGTTATGTGTCGAGCTATTAAAAATGAATTTTGAATATATTCACAAATATTTTTTTATGGTAGTTAAGTATTATTTTAATTTCTTCTAATTTATTTTTAAAAATATTGTAATTTTGTATCCATCTCAAATATGCGTAAGATGAATGTATTATATAGATATTTATACATTTCTGAAATTATGATACATTTTCTTAACAAATTTTTCTAACTATGAATAAGTGTGAGAAATTCAGTATTCTACTCATTAAATGAAAACAACAACATTTGTTTGCAGGACCATCATTTTATTTTATTTTTTGAAGATTATATGGTATATGTCATTAGAAAAAAAAAAAAAAAAAAAGAAGAAGAAGAAAATCCCATTATATGTTTAATTAAGTTAGCTATGAGAATTTGTCCTGTCAAACATAAAAATTTTTAAAGCCAGAAAAAACTACAACGTCAGAAACGCAAAAAATAAAAAAAAATAAATAAAAATAAATAAATAGAAAAAAATATTTGGGAAGCAGACAACTTTTTCGGTAGCCTTTAGCGTACCGTCTTCAGTGCATAAAGAAATCAGAGAGAAGTTCCCATATATACGGAAAAGGAATCGGATTCTGCTCAACCAATAGAATTACGGAAGGTGGGGGGAGTGGCCAATAGGAATTCTAGAAACACCAGTTGTGAAAACTGTAAAAAAATTAAGAAAATGTGGACTGAATATATTGCAACAATCGGACAAACAGGGTACAGCGAAATTACAATTAACAATATTTTTAAATTTTTTATAAGATTTTTAAAATTTTATTTTTCTTTGGCGTTTCTGACATTGTAGTTTTTAATGGTTCTAATAATTTTTCTTTGGCGTTTCTGACGTTGTAGTTTTTACTGGTTTTAATAATTATAAAAATCTTGAAAATATTGTTAATTGTGATTTCGCTGTACCCTGTTTGTCTGGTTGTTGGAAATTTTACTTTCAGTGCTCATTTTCTTAATTTTTCTACAGTTTTACTAACAGTTTAACAGAATTTTTCCACAGTTTTTTTTTACAACATATGAATTAAAAAATAGGTTAATTAATTTAACAATTGATTCTTATTATTTATTAGCATAGTAATTTATGAGTATTAAGAACAAAATTTTTCTAATATTGTTTGAATTTAGTAACAACTGTATTGCTTTTAAACAGAAAGTTATTCAAAGATTAACGTTTAAAAGTTGAATTAACTGCATAATAGAAATGTTGTTTTAATTACACCGCCAACTGTAAGTAATATATATATATATATATATATATATATATATATATATATATATATATATATATATATATATATATATATATATATAAATAAAAATCTATTTTGCATTCTGACAGCATTTTTTCTGCAGTATTTGAAAAGTAAAATTATTGCAATTTATTTTTTATTTTATTTATACTATAAGCAAGGGTTACTGCGTATATATATATATATGTATGAACATTAATCAAGTATTATACGAACAAGATGTTAATAAAAAAGATAGGGGAAATACATGTTACAGGGTTTTAGATGAAATAATTATTACGGAGGAAAGAGTAGGCATGTAATTAAATCAAACAACTGAGTAAATAAAAATCTATTTTACATTCTGACAGCATTTTTCTGTAGTATTTGAAAAGTAAAATTATTGCAATTTATTTTTTATTTTATTTATACTATAAGCAAGGGTTACTGCGAAAAGAATTTTTGTTTAGAGTATCTCTAAATAAAATCTAATTTTTGAAATGGTAATCGACACACTTTATTAATAACATAGTTTTAAGATCGAAAGAATACACCCCGCGACAAAAAAGATAGGTACAAAGGGTTTTTTCTTTGATTTTTCATAAAATAACACTATTCCCGGACTAATTTTTGTTTTAAGACTAATTTAGAAAAGTTTTAAGACTAAAATTTTTCTAATTTAAGACTACGCACCGCGACAAAAATATAGCAACAAAGAGTTTTTTTCTTTTTTTTCATAAAATAACATTATCTAATTTATGCTGATCATTTATTATCATAACAAAATATTATCATACCAAAAACATATTACTTGAAAGGTGGGGAGAGTTCCCGTAATCCTATTGGTTGAACTAAATCCGGCCCCTCTTCAATATATACGAGCACTTCTCCTGATTCAGAATCCTTTTTGCACTGAAGACGGTACGCTTTAGGCTACCGAAACAGCTGTATGCATTTGCAATATTTTTCTTTGGCGTTTCTGACGTAGTAGTTTATTCGGGTTTTAATATTCCAACGCCAAGTCTCCTGTTATTAATACTATTTTGTTGAATAAATCCTTGTCAAATGATGTTCTTAGTGAGTCCAAAAACATGATTCGACAAGGATTTATTTATAAAACAGTATGAAGTGTACTTTTTTTTTATATCGGAACTGTTAGCTAGTGCTTGGATACTTTTTCTGTCGACTGTAAGCTTTTTCGGAAATTTTATTATTGTAAAAGTAAGTATATTACAAAATGGATTCTAATCGATTTAGACACAAATATCTTATTTTGTTAATTTGCAGAGATGGTGTTCTTAAATGTGTTTCAGCAACAATTAGAAAACTCCAAGAAATTGAGTTTTCTGATTACGAAATGTAATAAACATATTTCTTCGTAAAATAATTTTATTTCTCATTTTATACGGATAAATACGTGGTATGTAATTTGAAATTCGAACTCATATGTATATATATATATATATATATATGTGTGTGTGTGTGTGTGTGTGTGTGTGTGTGTGATATGAATGGATAAGGAAAAAAAAACTTACTTACATATAAATTAATACAATAAATACAGAAAAATTCTTCAGAGTCATGATCGCTAATAGATAATTGCCCAGCCATTTTTACATGATATACCCAGACAAAAAATGCATTTTGACATTCACACAACCACACACACGCACACACACACACACACAAAAGTATATTTTAAGGTTTTTTAGTAATTCTAATTTTCTGTTTACGAAATGTAAGAGAACATTGTTGTTCCTAAAATGACTGTATTTCCCATTTTATAGGAATAAATACTTCGTGTGTGATTTGAAATTCGAACTCGTATGTATATGTATGTGTGTGTGTTATATGTAAACTGATAAAGAAAAAAATACTTACTTATAAATACATTAATATAATAAACTAAGAAAATTTTTCAAAGTAGTGAACGCCAATGAGAATAAGGGAACAGCAGAGTGCTGTTTCCGAAGCATTTAGCATACTGTCATCAGTGCATAAAGAAATGAAATTGAAATGTTCCTAAACACAAGAAAATAATCAGATTCTAACCAACCAATAGAATTATAGAACGTAGGACCTGTAGGAAATATAGAAATGCTTCACATTTCCTCTAATTATATTGGTTTAATAGAATCCGAATCCTTATTATGAATAGGAGTACTGCCATTTACATTTTTTAAGCACTGAAGACGGTTCAGTGAATGCTATTGAAACAACTGTTTGCTGTTACATTATTCCCTTTGGCGTTCATGATACTGGAGGGGTTTTTGTCTGTGTTTAGATATCTAGGGACAAATTGTTTTTTAATATTAAATGTATATAATGCTATTAATCATATTTAAATATTATTATTGATTATGTTCAAAACGCAGAGTAAATTTTTATGACGTAGTATTGAAAAATTGCTTTAATTAATAGAGACAATCTCATGTATTATCACGCCGTGAAATTTTTTTTTAATTAATCGTAGAAAATTAAATAGAAGTATTGCTTTGCTAGTGATTTAGAAAATAATGCAAGAGACTTGGATATTCTGCTAAAGAAATAATAAAATAATTACATTATTTAATTTTCAAAAGTTAACTCTTAATATTTTCGAATGGCGTGGAATTTCATGGAATGGTCATGATGCCAAATTATTGGCCGCCAAATCCTTATATAGGTTATTTAGTTACATCTCCAAAATCAATTTCTTTAATTTGATTTTTTTTTTTTTTTTTAATATAGCTACAATTTTATTAAAAACTTATAAAATGCTAAGAAAACACAGTTTTGCCTTGTGATATTTTTTAATAAAAAATGCATTTCAATTCAATATTTATTCAATTTTAATTTTATCTTTAAACATAAAGCAGCATTTAAACCAAATACACATAAATGCATAAAAGCCAATCATCGTTATATTTGAAAAAAAAAAAAAAAAAAAAAAAAAAAAAGATTACGTGTTACTGAAATAGCATGGTGTAAGTTATTTCTCTTTTAAAAGAATAATTTCACAATACCTGTTTAATGAAGTTAGCAATGTAGGTTGGTTTAATCAAACATTAAAGTCACTTTAGAAAACGTGCAGCATAAAAAAAATATGCCATATATAAAAACTACTTTTTTTAATAAATATTTTTTTCTCGCCTACGAAGAATGGATACTTTGCTTGTATTTTTATTAACTAAATATTGTGTTTCATCTCAGGATATTTTTTACTACACTTCAAATTATTCTTAGTTATTTACCTAAAGCTGTTGAAAGATTTTTTTTTTCAATGTCTGGTATTTAATATTTTGTTTGAAGTAAACAAAAAAAATGTAGCCCCAAAGGAAGTAATTTCATGCAATTAAATTAAACATTCATTCAAGTTAGTCGATATTAAAATGTTTACATAGCGAATATTCTTTATTTCAAATATATTTTTAAATTGTCTGCTTGAACAAGATCTTTAATATTTACATTTACTTTTGTAATTTTTAAATTGTACTGTAACATTTAGTTAATCTTTGTAATTTTAATTTGCAATTTAATTTCAATTTAATGTACTTTTAGTAAAACTGGAGTAGAGAGAATTGGAAGCGATTAAGAAAATTTCATGTTTGCCCTGTTATTGCAATTTGATTTTTAAAGTAATACGAATTTTATAAGTGTTTAATTTTTTTTTTAATATGAACACCGTTATAAGTACAGCCTCATCTATATATCTCATCTGTAATATACAGCCTCATCTATGTATCAATACGCAAACTACAATATTCCATTTACTACAATATTTTATATATATATTTTTTTTATTTTGTATGTAATATTTTATTATATATAGTAAAATTTAATGTTTACCCCGTTATTGCAATTTGGTTGCAAAAGTAATACGGCTTTCAAAAGTGTTTAATTTTTTCTTTTTCTTTTTTCCTTTTTTTTTTTTTTATATGAAAAACATTATAAGTAAAATAGCTTCATCTATATATTAATACGCAAACTACAACATTTCATATACTACAATATTTTATATAGCAATACGTTAAAGTAAATTTTATAGAAATAATTTACAAATCAAAATAGTTATTATTATTCAAAGCAGAAAGGTTTCTCAAGTACTCTGCTGATTACCCTTTCACTATATAAAATGAAAGTACTAATGAAAACCCAAACACGTTACCCGTTATTGCCTGTCTTAGCTTAAATTTCGTCAGATACTTCATTATGACAGTGGACGTCCACTTAAATTAGCTTCAGTAACTATACATATAAAAGGATGGGAGTCTGCACGTTATTTAATTCTCCGAGTTGTTCAATATAACACATAAATCTTCTGTTTATTTCTCATGATCGGGAGAGGTAATATGAAATAAATGAAAGCGGGGTAAATAACATGTAGAAACTTTAAACTGTATTTCTCTTCAAATTTCCTGCTAAAATTTTAATACTGTGTTTTATAAGAGTGCATTTATAGGAATTTACATCTGGGGTAAGTATTATTAATATGAAATAGTCACCATAATTTACAGATTCCTATTTAGCAGATGTAATAAAAAAATGCTTTCTATATTCTACAAAAGGTAGTTTCACTATTTGTTTTAAGTATCGTTGTATTAATTAAAATATCGCTGATTTTTTCAAATGTTTAATATATATATATATATTTTTTTTTTAATTCTATAAGCTCTGACACTGATTGCATTACATAAAAGATTGGTGTTTCATTTGCATAACCGTAATGTTCCCCAAGTAAATAAATTGTTACTTTCGAATAACTGCAATTTTAATAGTATAAAAAAATTTGTACATCACAAATGACTATTTTTATATATTTATTTAATTATTTCTTTATTCATGAGAATAAATACAAAATATCTCTTTTTTGAGCAAGGAATCGTTTAAAAATATTTTATAAATTGCTGAAAATGCGTTTTAATTTATAAATTTTTAATAATCTCTGTATGTATTTATTTATTTGTAAGTTTTCTCAATGTTGTAAGTTCGAGATTTATAATTTATTCTCACAAAACCTCCACGAATTTTTATTTAATTTTACTTTCAGTACATGTAACTTGAAATAGAGGATAATAAGACATAATACACTAAATAATATAAAATGAAAAATTTGCTTTTTAATAAACACATGATAGTGTTCTGAAAGTTGTATGCAAGTTTTAGAAATTTAAAACCTAAAATATCATAAATCGATGCCTACACCCACTACTATTTTGACATCTAGTCGTAACACATAACTATGTTATGGAACATGTCATCTGGAATTTCTGAGATATCACATTATGGATTGCATATAAATTTCTTTTTCAGACAATTGGTAAAATTTTTGAATCATAGCATAAATTTATATTTTATTATAATGGGTTGAATAAATGTCAATTTGAATATGTATATATATATATTAATTATAGTTGTTAATAATTTTGATAAAGTAACATCAGTAAGATATTATAAATTTCCATATAAGATGTGTCTTTTTTTCAATAGCTTGTTTATGAATGAATTAAAATAGCCTGTTTAGTGAATTTTACTTGGCCCACTTTCATTTATTTTCATTTATTTTCATGTTTTAAAACAAGAGAGTATTTAAATAAATATTAATTAATGTGTCTTTTAATTTTTATCAAAATTGAAAAAAAAAATCGTTTATAGATTGTTTAAGGTTGTATGAAGTACAAGTCTAGTTTTCTGTAAAGCTTTTTTTTTAAAAAAAAAAAAAAAAAAAAAAAAAAAAAGCTTCTGAAATTTTATTAACGTTTCACTCTTGATTGACTAAATCAAAAATGGAACAAATTTTCCATGTTACATACAGATATACAACATTACTTAATCTAAAATATGCATATATATGTATATATAATGTATTATAATGTTTAAGAAACTACAATCCAAAAAACGAGTTAAATAGATAGAATTTGTTATAAATAATTTCAAAATGTCATGCAAATTTGAAAAATGCAAAAACGTATGGTTTTTTTTTTTTTTTTTTTTTTTTTTTTTTTTTACGAAACATGCAATAAAAATGAAAATTTTTGCCACTTTGATAATTAGCTGAAACAAGACTTAAACAATAAATAATTTTTTGTGTATTTTTTTAAGAACTAAAACACCTGTGTTCAGTTTAAACAAACTCAATTGTCGCACGTATTGTGATATTTTAATAGGTATGAGACCTATCATTGTTTTAATTAGAACTTCCTTCAATTTTACTTCAGTTCATAGGCAACATTCAGTTCATAGACATTTCAAAGTTTTTTACTATTTAGCTGACACGTTTCGATTCTGAAATTTTTTTTCTGTCTGGTGATACACTACCTTTCTATAAATGACGGGACACCTTCGATTTCAGGCGTTTGCTGAAATATCTCAAAAACCAATAAGTAAACCATCTTGAAACTTCTGGAATGGAAGAACATGTTATACCTCATATATTTCAATGAAAATTTTGCACCGAAAATGAAAGGGGAATCACTAAAAAATGAAAGAGAAATGAAAGCGTTTGGCATCACCCTGTAAAAATTAATGCTTGAAGTGCAATCTGGCTGCAGCATGTGATTATGGATCATTTTCTTATTATATGTATACATTTCCATGCCTCCATCGCATGTATTCAGGGAGATATAACGGTTTCTTCCTAAAATTGCAATAAACTATGTCACTATAAAGCTATAACACGCAAGGCATTAAACCCAGTGCAAAGCTATTTTCATTAAACTTGACATACAATATTAGACACAGCATTCTGCTATCAGAATGAAAAAATATTAAGTACCTAATGAAATATGAGCATTTTCACTAAATAATTTTTTATTGCACATGCGCAAGATTTGGCGAAATTTCATTTGCATAATTTACTAGCCAAGTTTATTATAATCACATGCTAAAGTCAGATAACATTTCAAGGCCGTGGTAGCCTGGTCGGTAAGAGCAGCAAGTTCGTGATCGAAAGGTTGCGGGTTCGGTCCTCCAGCAGGCTGAAGACCGTCGTGTACACTATTGGTGACTGGTGCACGTTAAATTCCGTCGTCGTCGCAAAGTCCTCCAAGTTTCCATCGAAAAATATACCTCTTGGGGTACCGGAACATGGGTTTATGTCGGTTTTGATCCGGATCAAAATTCGAGTTCCTGTGGTTTGCTGGTGATGCCATCTTTCGCCAGATTCTGGAGCTAAGACGTTCTTCCTCCCAATGTGGCGCCTCTGAAAAACGGAAGGCGCCACCCTCCTGCCTTAAATCCGGATAAGGTTCCATTTTTAAAATATTCAATTGAACTTGGAAAATAAGTTTTTAATAAATTCACTCGCAAAAACTCAATGAATAAAGATATTTCTAGGTTACAGAAAAGTGTCATATATTGGTTACATATTTCTTGTAAAATTCAATTTTTTAAATCTTGATTTTATTTTCAAAAATATAAATGTCAGTTAATGACAAAATAATCACTTTTTACTAATTCTTAAAACTTCACTTTTCCTTTTCAAAAAACATGTCCCCAACTTCAAAAGAAATTTATATTGTAGCCATTAATAAATTTCTTAACGACTGTCCTAATAAACATAAGTTAAAGATTCACGCTTCTCAGAAATTATGAGATCCTTATAAAATAGAAAGTATCAACGATTGACGCAATTTCGAAACAACATATTTTAGACATTTATTGATTAATGAGAAGCGAAGAAGTTCCAAACTAATTTTTAAATAAATATTTTAAAATTTTTATATTTTTTTCAGAATGTCAACGTTATTATTTTATCGATTTCTTAAATTAATTAATACAATCAATTTTGGGAAATAACATTAGATTCTGAAAATATTTTGAAACTTTTCATAATTATATTCTTCTTTTTCTTCTTCTTCTTATTATTATTATTAATGGTTATGTTTTATTTATTAACTAGTGGGTTTTACATCTTTACAATATTTTAATGAATTCTAAAAATTCCATAACACATATTAATATAAAATCTCAAAAATAAAATAAAAACTACAGAAACTTTCCTTTATATCAGCCAAACCTCGGTTTAGGTTTCCACTGCAAACGTCAACCCCCCCCCCCCCCTGCCGTACCGTCTCATGCTGGTACAACATGTGTCCTCCTCTGTCTATTACTGCAGTTATGAAAGTAAGTGCAATCGATTCCCATATCTGAAAACTTAACCAAAAAACGAAATTCGTCCTTCTATGAATTATCTGGAACAAAATTACGCTTACATTTTTTTTTTTTCCTTCAAACGAACTGAAAAATTTACAGCCACATTACACATATATATACTTGAATTCGTATATTCAGATTCAATTTCAGGGCATTCTAACCAGAGTTCCTTTATAAAAAAAACTTTTTGAAGTTTGAAGTTTAATTTTAACCCCCCTGTGTATTAATAATTCCATAACAAACCAAGAATAATTTATCTGTTTTGTAAACTTCCAATCTATTCAAACATGTTGTTTCTTTGCACGTAGTTATTGAGGATTTTCTGATTTCGAATTACGGCAGTGTGCGACACAGGTATTATTATTAAAAGCCCTAAAAAGTTGGATTTTCTCGGAAATTCAAATATTTTTATGTCTAAATTATGCATTTCAGCTGAATTAAAACTAATCAAATAGTTTATGAATTGTAGCGTATTAAATACAAACTTATTACGTTTCATAGAGTAGACTTACCATTACCAATTCGTTTATTTCTCACAAAAAAAAAAAAAAAAAAAAAAAAAAACTGTGTACGAAAATTACTAGTTACTTTATAAAAAGTTTATATTTTTTTAAGTTATTTTAAACTAAGGTTATAAAAGTAATTTTTTTATAATTCTCCATGTTGTAAAATCGAATGTATAAAAATATATGTTGTTTTTCTAACGCCATATTTATAAATTTCAAATAATTTAAGTTGTGTGTTGCATACATTCATACATTAATACCTAAAACAGATTAAAGAAACAAATTTAAGCACATATTTTATTGTACTGACTACCTAACAGAAACATTTTTCAAGAAAATAAATTGTACAAGTAAAATAAACTTCAATACCTCTTCCTCATTTTTCTTATTTTGCGAACATTTTCATTTTATTGTGCCTTCACCTATCCTTGTTGTCAAAGAATTTGTTTTTATATTAAACGTTGTGAATTTATTTCTATTTTCTTTTCGGTTTATTTTTGAGAAAATTGTAAGAAGTCTCATTCTTAAAATTCTGAAATATTTCTCCTTGAATAAAGATGCATCTTTACGCATAAACCTCAATTTTGATGCAAATCTACGCAAGCTGTTTAAGTAACAATACACTTTTTTCTTAAATGAAAACATTTCGGATAAAAATTTGTCTTTGATATTTCTTAAAATATGTTTGCAGAAAAATTATGACAGGTAAAATTTAAAAACAGAGGATTATCTGATACGTTTAAAATTTATTTTTCTGATAAAAGTTTCAAATATTTGAAGATAATAACATAGAAGTTTTATAATTTATCATATTATTTTATGGTATAAATATTTCTTTCATATTTCAGTTTTATTTTAATAATAAATTAAAGTTAAGTCTGTAAATAAAATCATAAGCTTAATGTAAATTTTTCAGTATAAAATTAGAGCAAATATTAATAAACTTTGACATTTTATTTCTTTGTTTAACTAAAATTACAGTTATATTATACAAATGGGTAGAAAGTCTCGGAGAAATTTTAATCATAACAATAAAGAAAGATTTGCAACGTGAGAATTATTTAAGTAACGTTTCACTGTCTTTAAAGGAAGATTTTAATCTTAAAATTTTGTGCTACATATGACTTTATTTAGGAAATTAATCCATATAATTCAGACATTCAGACAGTCCATAGCACCACAAAGGATCGGAAAACAAATTAAACAAATTAAAAAGAAGAAACTAAAAATATGCAATAAAAAAGAAACAACAAATAATTAAAGAAAAAAAATATTAAAAATGGTTAATAAACAAGTATAGTTCAATCATTGAGTTCTCATTCTGGTTCTGTCATTTCAATACAATTTGCTAATGTCTCCATTATTTTTGGAGTCAATGTTACTCGCGTCCGGGAAATTCCTTAATTCACATGTAAGTGGTGCTAGCCCTAATAGCATAAAACGTTTCAGAAACGTAACAGTCATATAAATAATAGCAATCATTTCCTATGGATTTTGTATACTATAATGCAATGCCTTATAATATCATCTATAATGAAATTCATTTTTACTTTCCTCATATGTACACTATGTAAGGAAAATACTTTAATCCTAAAAAAAATCAACTATGGAATTGTGATGTATATGAATAGGTATTGAAGAATGTGGCGTGCATTTCTGCTATTTCTGCGGTAATAACATATGTATATGTGTACGTGTAAGTGTGTGAAAGAACAGGTTAGTGTCTAAACGTTTCATTTAATTGAGTTCCAAATTAAAGGTCACAGTCACAGTCACAAATTCTCGAGACAAATATGCTTAGTTGAGTATATAAGCTTCGAGTAGGGGTTAATATGTTAAAATGAAATGAATAAAAGTACGGAATTTGTGTTTCGATATAATAATCAAATGTGATAAAATGTAATAAAATAGGTTGGACAGACTAAACAGGATATTTTAAATTATAACCACTCTCTTTCTATTCTCAGTTTGAGATACTTGAAAAATTTAAAGTGAAATCGAGAGCATGCGCTAATATGCTTGTGTAATTTCATGTTATTTTGAAAAAGGATTTTGAAATATATTGTATCGGTTCTCTTAAAATAATATCAATTTATTTTTACTTAACTACTTCAAAATCTCGTTGTTTATTTTATATTAAAATGTGGATTTATGAACAACAAAATATATTAATGGATTAATGATAAATAAAAATAAGTATATTTTTATAAATTAAAGGGAATTTTTATTCCAATATATTTATTTCAAAATGTGAAAATATATATTTAAAAAATAAAAAGAGCTCTCTGTACGCCTTGTCATAAAGATAATTTAAGTTGCTTATATATATTTCCCTCACACACTAAAACATTTTTTAGAAATTTATCACTCGATCAACTTGGTAATTTAATAGTGTTTCCATTATTTTTATTGTTGCGTTAGTTTACTGCTGTAGTTTTAGGATAACGTATGTAACCCTCTAAGGAGTGATTGTTCTGTTTTATCTCTTTTTTTATTTCTGTATTTCTCTAACCCTTTTGTGGTGCGTTACTTTTAAAAGAGTCATCACAAAGTAAAAGAATA
This sequence comes from Salticus scenicus, assembly GCA_963930645.1. Lineage (NCBI taxonomy): Eukaryota > Metazoa > Arthropoda > Arachnida > Araneae > Salticidae > Salticus > Salticus scenicus. The sequence goes on from OZ005648.1 coordinate 105,187,730, forward strand.
TTGCTTAGAAAAAAATGCAAAATGTTTAATTAAACTAAACAAATGATACCACTGTATTTTAAAATGAAAAAAAAAAAAAATCATTATCGTTATATCTAAATAAAAATTATATAATATGACATTATCTTTCACCGTCATTAATTGTTGAAACGATGTCAATCCATTACATAACAAATTAATGTGTTAGGAAATATTACATGTTAAATAAGAATTTCTTTTCGAAATAATATTTTGAAAGAGTTTTACTAATTATAATTAAATTCATCTAATTATTATAAAAGAGGAATAATTTTGGAATAATCTTTTGAGAATAATGATTTAAATTATATTTGTCTCAAAAGATCTAAATAGAAGTTTTAAATGCCAGACAAGAAATTAGTTTTGCCTCATAGTTGACTATAAATTAAATGTTTCTTAAATTTATAGATTTTTTTTTTAAATACTAAAAAATGAAACCTAATTCATCATAAAAATGAATTATTTATGAATTTTTATTGGTGTCTCAGAAAAATGAGTAATATTTATATTTATTTAAAAAATAATATAACAAGAATCAATCCATTATAGCTGATTATATAGAAATATCTAAATGCGTAAAGCGTCAGCAAATAAAAGTTACTGCACGTATTATACATAAGCATGCATATATATGCATGTAGATAAAGTCTCGCAAAACGCTATGAATATTTAAATTAAATTTAACAAACATTTATATGAGTACATATAGTTATTAGAGATAAATATAATGTTTCTATCTGACACTCCTACCTTCGCACTCCTATCTTCTTGAAGATTGAAAAAAATTCTCTTTAAAATTCGTTATAGTCATAATTTATATAATGATTAAGCTATTATTAGCATAAATATCATTATTTGCATTGCAAATGACCTATGGGTATGTACTCACAGTTGTCAATTTAGTACCCTTTGGCTACCGGTAAAATTTAATAGAAATATTTATTTTATTTAATCTTTCAACTGTAACGGTTTTCATTGATAAAGTAAATTGAAAAAAAAAAAAAAAAAAAAAAAAAAACGGTATTTAAATTTTCTGGTAGTCAAACGGTGCTAAGTTGGCAACTATATAGAAAATATCTCCGCATGGTTAATCAAAGATTAAAAAACTGTAAATGGTAAAAAAAAAATGTTCAATAATTAAATGTACCTCACGATTTCTGTACAACTATTCATGTAATCAAAGAGATCATGAATGTTACATACTAAATGTTCTTCAAGATTTTTTTTTTTTTTTTTTTTAGTAAATCGATATTGAAATGGAAACAGGAGTTAAGCTTTATAAAACGATTGTTTTTAAAAAAATATGGCTAGAACACTAAAAATCAAATAAAGAAATGTCCTACTACTTAAGAGGATATTTTTTGCTAATAATGGTAGATTTAAAACTGAAACGTGTACAGATATTATATCGATAAATTGTACTTGTATGAACTAAATATAAAGTCCAGAACATTATTACCAACTCATACTTCAAATTATATCTTATTTCGTTACTTAGAGTAAATTTATACCTATTGAATAAATTTTATTTTTAGGAAATTATTTTGTCATTTTCCAGAGTTAAATTTAAGTCTAATCCAGTTCTGATTTTTTTTTTTTTTTTTTTTTTTTTTTTTTGTAGATAACTAAAATCATGGAAATACTTTTTTGTAGATGTCCAATATTTTAAAATATTTTTTTTAAAAGGGTATTTAAATGATTTTACGTTTCATAACAAAATTATGATAGAAGTGAGACAAAAAAAAAAAAAAAAAAAAAAAAACTCGCTTTACTTTAATAAATGAATTAACTTCTTATTTAAAATAAATATTTTGTAAATTTGAGTAGTGTCCTTTAATACCACACATTAAAAATATCCCTCGTGAATTAAAGCTTTGAATCAGTTATGGAATCGTTGCATTGTTTTCTTATATACTCAACTTAGAGTCATTTTAAAACGATTACGTTATCCAAAAAAAGTAATGATAAAATATAAAAATTCAGTCATATCTCTCAATTAAATTACTTCGGTGTATTTTAATACCATAAGATTTAATTATTCGCATGTAGAGGAGAGGTGGGTATTTATGAATTGTCGGGAAATATGGAATACCGAGGTTTCGGCTCTGAGTAATATTGCTATCTCGTGGAATTACCATGCATTACTTAAGAATGATTCTCATAATGCAATATAGTATGAAGCAACTGCTTGTTGTTCTCGCACCATTCCCTACAGAACAAAGTGTGTTTTGTTATCTTCAAGAGTTTTTGTAGGTAAGTTTGTGACGAACGATTTGTCGTCGCCATATCTATTTAACTTTTAGATTGGAGCTGAAACTTGATTGCTTAATTAATGAAGAAATGACAAAGTCAGATTTATAAAATAAATGAGCTTTTATTCTGAGCTTAAATAAAAAGGTGGGTGTTGGACTTTAATTATATTTAATAACTTGTAAACTTAGTTGGGCAGCCTTCTTAAATACTTTTAACTATCAATAGATACTCACAATTAATCTCAACTACTTTATTTAACTTCATTCACCCGCGCGGCTCAGTAATATTTCGTACGTGGGAGGATTCCCTGACACCACGATACTACTCAAATTACTATCTCCGGCTATAGCCGCTAACAACCAACCTTCTACTAACTCCCCTCCAACTCACTAACTCTTACTCTCCTTCCAACTAACTCTCTTCACTATAAAATGCATCGCCTTTTATCCATCTTAATTTCCAAAATATTTGCATATTACAATTTCGTTTATTATAGGAACTAACTCAAGTGATCAGCCGAAACATAAATTCTTCACATTCACGTTTTACTCGTAAAGTGCGAATTTTAATTGTAGCTAACTTTGCTATACCTCACAGTTCCTCCCCAAAAGAAAAAATTTCACGTAAAAATCCACAACGGGTTTTTACCCGTGAAAATTTTAATGCATTACTATGCAAATAAAAATTAGTTGCAGTGACTTACTGTTGAAAATTAAATTACATAAGACTTTAGAAAAAAGGAGGGGGGAAAACTTAAGTTAAACTGCCCAACAAGAACTATTGGCTTTTTAAAAATCTAATAGTGAAAAAAAGTAAGAGTGCCGAGCTTAAAAACTGTCCACTCAGGAAACATTTATGATACAAATATTTTTTAATCTCCATCTGAGGTGTTTTACGACAGAAAACTCTATGCACTAAGCTTAGTTTAAAGTCCAACGATACAGAGGGGAATTACAGATCAACTTTCCTTACATTGAAAGGAGAAAAATGTCATTTATTTAAAAAAAATTTAGTAGAAAAAGGATCGCTTAAACACAAAAATGCGATCATTCTTCAATTTAACTTCTAACATTAAGGTCTTGACTTGAGCACCTTGTAACATAATAATTTTATTAAACAGAAAATCTTGAAATGTCTTGAGCCATCAGAAGAGTTTATCAAAAATTTCCAGTTATCTACTATCAGATGAATCTTTAAAAAGAGATCCGCTGTTGGCACTCGTCCAAAAAGCACCTTCGACTTTCAGCAAAGAAAACGCTGGCAAGATTCCAAAAACACCTCTTTTTTTCATTTGAAAAGTAACAATTTGAAGAAATCAGCCTGGATTTTCAGATGAAGGACTGGACATCAGAATTTCTAGAATTAAAACTCTTTTTAACGTATAAATCAAAAATAGACGTGAACTACACTTGTATATAAATGACATAATAAGTAAGACATAATAAGTAAGATAAACGACATAATAATTGTATAGATAAGCAATATTTCAGCTAGCTATTTGCATACGGAAAAAAACTAAATTGTTAGTGTATTAAGGTTAGTTGTTAAACGCGAATTTACATGCAAAATAGCGAAGAAAAAAAAAATTCTTTTAACCCCATATTAATATATACATACATTAAACTTTTAGTTTAGCATACAAGAGTTTACAACAAGAAATATTCATTTTATACAATTTATCAAATTTCATTTTATACAATTTATAAGACAATGAGAGAAAAAGATAAATAAGAAATATATACAAAATACTTCAAAAAGTTTTTTTTTTTTTTTTTTTTTTTTGTTTCAAACTGGCGTGGACGGCTACAAAATAGAAAAAGATTAGAGTATGTACATATAGATCATGTCAAAAAACTAGAGAGAAAATTTATATACAAAAGGTAAGAAAATTTATCGTACTAATCACTGCAGGTGATGGCTAAGGAGAAAAATCATTAACGTACATACATGCATATATTATATAACAGAAAAAATTTATGACATGTAATCAAAACATGAAATTTCGGGAGTTGAAAGTTCATGCTCCAAGTTTAAATTTTACATTTTGAAATTTAAAAAAGTTCATGGCTTTTAGCTCATGGTTGAAAGTCCAGAAGGCTTTAATACTTGTTCTAGATTTTATAACTGCTCTGATAGACCAATACTTGAGAAAAAATAAAATACTGAACGATACGACCTGACAAATTGTCCTGGCATCCTTGAAATTAGCAAAATTAGAGATGCGGTTCAGGCAGGTCTGCGGAGTTGCTGCTTGTAGATAATGGTCAGACGTTGCAAGGTTGCTGTCCTGAGAGGAATTCGAGCCTGGTGCCTGGTCACTCTCCGGAGGGGTTTTTGCACCAGGAACCTTGTCACAGTTCGGAGGAGGTGTTGCAGCCTGAATCTGGGCCTTGTAATGAAGGGGTTTCGAGCCCGCCACCTTGTCACTGCCCATAGTAATCACAGAGGACTGCGTTCGCTCCGTACTTTCGAATGCAGGGCTGCTAGATCTTCTAGAAACTTCAGAAGAGGTTAAATGCACGTTTGAAATTACCTTCTTTAAAATACCTGCATTTTCTTTTAGTTCAGTCGGCGGGTCATATTGACCATTTACGTGCAATTTCTCATTGAAAATATTTGACTGTGTCGGCTGTATAGATTTAAAACTGTTATCTAAAGGCGGGTAAAGATTAGCCGAATCACTTACTGATTTTACACTTTCACTCATTTTAACGGTTTCCGCAGCCACAGTTATTTTAATTGGATTTTCCTTTTCAACCGCCGTCGCGACACTAGATACTTTATCGGATTTTTTATCCGTACCCAATGGCTGAATAACAGACGTAGATTCGTCTGTATCGCTGTTTGAAAGCGAAGTTTGCTCGTTTGGTTCAAATTGCGTTTGGCTTTTGTCACTAGAAATAAAGTTTTCCTCGCCAGTTTTAGGGTGATTTAATGTACTCGAGCTTACTTGTTGCGACTGAATAACTTGTTGTGTTTTTTCCACTGGCTTTATTACCGCTTCCCACTGACGCTCGTGGGGGGGGGGGAGGGAACGGTTATGTTCCAATCTTAGTCTGTCATACGGAGTGGCAAAAAGACTTATCACTTTCCTTTTTAATTCGTCATAGGTTGGATTTGGCCCAAGTGAATGGCAGGCGATAAATTTATGCCACTGTCTCGATTCTCCTTTTAGGGCATATGCTAACCAAGCATATTTTTCTGCAACATCGGTTTTATAAAAATTGAAAAAATATTCAAGTTCATCAAAAAATTGAAGCACGCTAGTGGTGCCGTCAAAAAACATTAGCTCGGGGGGGGGGGATTCGAGCAAAGATGGGCGCCAGTGTGACGACCTATTTGTCGTCGCCATATCTATTTAACTTTTAGATTGGAGCTGAAACTTGATTGCTTAATTAATGAACAAATGACAAAGTCAGATTTATAAAATAAATCAGCTTTTATTTTGAGCTTAAATAAAAAGGTGGGCGTTGAAATTAATTATATTTAATAACTTGTAAACTTAGTTGGGCAGCCTTCTTAAATACTTTTAACTATCAATAGATACTCACAATTAATCTCAACTACTTTATTTACTTTCATTCACCCGCGCGGCTCAGTAATCTTTCGTACGTGGGAGGATTCCCTGACACCACGATACTACTCGAATTACTATCTCCGGCTATAGCCGCTAACAACCAACCTTCTACTAATTCCCCTCCAACTCACTAACTCTTACTCTCCTTCCAACTAACTCTCTTCACTATGAAATGCATCGCCTTTTATCCATCTTACTTTCCAAAATATTTGCATATTACAATTTCGTTTATTATAGGAACTAACTCTAGTGATCAGCCGAATCCTAAATTCTTCACATTCAAGTTTTACTCGTAAAGGGCGAATTTTAATTGTAGCTAACTTTGCTATACCTCACAAGTTTTCAAATATTTTAACTGACTAGTACACAAGTGATTTGGACATTGATGTTAAGCATAATGTATACTCAAAGAATTGTAGTTTATTATACTTTGGTCGTTAGCTGAAAATATTTTGTCCATTAATTTAAAAATCCGTTTTCCAAGATGGCATGTCGGGTATTATGGAATACTAGGTATTGCATAAATTGATTTCATATATTCAACTAAAGAACAAGAAAATAAAGATGCTGAATGCATCTTCTGTAACGGAAAATTCTCCGAAGATGAACGAGGGGAAATTTGTATTAAGTGTTTCAGCTGTTCTCTGTGGGCTCATCTTGACTCTATCGGACCAGAGAACAAAGATTACATCTGTGACTTATGGAAGTAGATTCTAAGCAGAAATAGCTTAAAAATATGGTCTTAAAAATATGGTCTTTATAGTTAAAAATAACTATATTTTATGAAGTCTAATTAGTTTTTCTATGGTTTAAATTACCTATTTCATATTAACGACCATTTGTAACTTTTTGTTTCAAGTAAACTTTTTATAACAACAATATATATATATATTAAGTGACAGTTCATTACAAATAATTACACTATATACTCATCATGATTTTGGGAATTTTTATCAAAAACAAGTTAAGTCATTTTAAGAAATGTAAACGGTATTCCATAATACCCTCCTCTCCTGTAAGTATATATAAATAATTAGACGTCAAATACTAAATACCCTCTAACAAATTTCAGCGATAGATTACGGTTGGTGCGTGTCAAAAATCGTTTCATTTACTAATTTTAAAAGTTCCATTTAAGGAATGAAAAGGAATGTGACCCATAACACAAGTCTGTGAAATCGCACTTTTCATTTTTTTTTCATACTGCTTTTGACGTCTCTAATATGCTTTGAAGCGTTAAATTCAGAAATTCTTAACTTTTCTTCCTACCACGTAAAGGATTTTCACAAAGTAAAGCTGAAGATCGCAAAAATTCAAACAACGCCTATAAGAAATTCGAAACTTTTTATGTATAAAACACATAAAAATATGCTATTATTTGCATATTGCATTTTAAATGTGTTTCTTTACATCGAAGTTCGTTTAGAGCTTTTTTCTTGTGCGCTGTTTGGTGATTGAAGGGTGGGGTGGGAAGATTCTCTATACAGTATCCTGCAATAATCTACTAATATGTTAACACTCCATCTTCCTTGATACTTCCTCTATATTTCTTTGATATCTTGATGAAATAGTTCACCTTGTTCTTCACTCACATCAACAAGATTTTCTGGGAAATAACATAAATAGGAGTTGAAAATGTGTAGCTCTAAGTTTAAACAAACCTATTGTTTGTCAAAATGTACGTGAGAGAAATTTTTAAATAGTTTTTCTGTAATCAGCATCCGAAAATATCCTCCCCCCCCCCCAAAAAAAAAAAAAAAAAAAAAAAAAACATTACCTTAAAGAAAGAATTTCATCTTCGAACTGTGTAATTAAACGTCAAACACGCTGAGATTTGCAGTAATTTGTCACGGCAACTGATCTTTTTTCTCGGCGGTAAATGACTGCATAATTTAACGCCCGGCTATCCAAATTTTACTGAAATTTCTTAGAGTGTAGATTCATTCTAAATGGAAGTATCTACTTCGGATTTATTGTTTAGAAATAACTAAATTATCATCAATATAAGTCTGCCGACCTGTATATATCTATAAATATCGTTTTATGCTTTAATTAATTACCCAGAAATTAATAATAATGACCATACCATTAGTCATAAAAAAAAAATCAAAAACTTAACCGCTTATTATGATAAATTATACTGCGCAAACATATGTACTGATTTATCCTGAATAAGAATGGTGTGTTTCGTAAAAGTCTTTTAAGATCAAAAGTACAAATCGGAATAGTTCGTATTTCGATTTATTTGAAAGTTTGTAAAGTGTTTCAATTAATCTTTGCGACAATGTACACGTTTCCATAAAATTTATATTTGTCACAAACATGCCTCTAATTAACGGGATTGAATGTCTGTTTGTATATGCTGTACATTTTACCTCGTAATTAGAGAACGTGTGCCGATACTGTATTTTTCAGAGTTTTACATTCTAAAAGTCATAATAATTAGAATTTCAAAATTTCTAATTTGCCTTTATTCCAGTGCAAATTGAATGCAAAAATGTGTATTAATTTAAATTGCGTATTTCTCTTAAGCGATTAAAATACGCATGATAAATGACATTAATGAATGAGTATTAAATCTTAGGAATGTATAAAGAGGGATCTTGATAAATATTTTAATTCTCAAATGCACATTTTCAGACAAATTAGATATAGTTTAAGTTACAATATTTTAAGATTTAATATTTTCATGTTTCATTGTAGCATGAAATATATAAATAAAATAAATAAATAAATAAAATAAATAAAATAAAATAAAAAAAGAGTTTTGAATGAAATTTGAATATGTAAATTTTTCATTCCAGTTACGCTTAAAATTTAACCTTTGATTCACATGAAAATTGTATTAATTCTTTAAAACATTCAAGTTATATTACGATTGTATTCAAGAATTTCAATAGAATATAGAAAATGTTAAAAGTGCTATTAAAATTTATGAAATAGCACATTTCTAAAGATTATATCATTCGAAATTTTATTAAATAAACATGAAAACATGTCTGGACATGTTAATAATAATAAATAATAATAATAATAGTAGTAATAATAATAGTAATAATAATAAAAGAAAAAAAACTGTATGACGGATGTAGTTTTTCGATATGCAGTATTTTCTAAATTTTGACAGCATTTTTAAGAATTTTGTAATGCATTCTGAATTAGTTATTTAAATACTTCCTGATTTATAATTTTAAAACATATAAATTACTGCACTAATTATCAAAAACGAAAGAGATTTTTTATAGCAAAAAATATAAATTACACTGTACAAAATATTTAAAAAAAATTTTTTGTCCTTTTTATGAAACTGTGCACTTTTACATAAACAAAAGGTGCTTGATTCATATATAAAAACTCAAATGGCTCATCACGTACCGTTTTCGTAGGAGACATACTTCGCATATGTATACAGGTTCGTTGTTAAGAAATGTAACAGAAGATTGTTTATCAAAAACACAAACACTAAAATGATTTTTTTTTTTTGCTGTTTTCTCTTGTTAGCATTAGTTTGTGTGTCTCTGATGACAAATCAGCAATATTCAGTCAGCATAGTTTCATTTGTGGAGGATATATTTCACTAACTCTTCATACCTCTCTATGTCCACTGTACGATCAATAGTTAAAGTACAGAGACAGTTTTAAAATTTAACAGAAACACTTTAATTGAAACTCTTATTTAAGGGGAGAATTAAGACTACTTGTCTAGACGTCTCATAAAATATGAATGGCCTATATCTTCACTTAAATATAAGTAATAGACTTTTTTCACTATTTAGAAGCTTAACAAATATCAATGGTCTTTATTGTTACTGAACTATAAGGCAATGAATGAATTAATATGACCCATATCTTGAAAGTGACATAACAAGCGTCAAACTTGGATATGCTTCTTAATACTATACTTCATGTACATTACAGTCTAAGATCTATCGCAAACAACAAACCCTCTAACCGCAGTTTTCCCATACAGCACAAAATGTTTCAGTTATGTTACAAAAAGCTTACAATCTTTCAAAAACGTAACACGTTTTAGTATGCTCTCTGATACCTTTTTGAAACATTCGCCCTTTTTGATTTTCTATCAGTTAAGCGATTGTAACGTTTCTGTTACGTATCTGATTTTAGTGAGTGAATATATCCATCTTTTGAACATTTACAAATAATACATTATAATGCAATGATTAACGAGTATACCACTTTATACAGCAGATATAATAAACATATTTATATAGGGATTTTAAAGAACTTTCATAAAGAATAACATCACGTTTAAATTACTTACAATATGTAGATATTAAAACGTTTCCATATAAAAGGAATTATGAAAAAAGAAAAATTCCGTAGAGATTAAAACATATTCCAGTTGTTTTGTCTCTTTAGGTTTAAAATTATTCTACATATTTTATTAACATAGCATTATCTACTATCCAACATATATAGTCATGCCAAATAAAAATATGCAATAAAAATAATATTCTACATTTTTTTTTTTTTTTTTTTTTTTATCGTTATTAAACCTTATCCATCATTGGATTTCTGAATAATATATGTTTTTTTAATCCAAACAACATACTCGTATTTTATGAGACATCCTCAAAATAATCGAATTTCTTTAATAAATAGGATTATTTTAATCTTACTACAAAACACTAAACAAAAAATAAATAAATAATAAATTCTAAATTCGGAAGTAAAATGAACTAAAATTTCTATATACACCCAGAAATTAATTATGGGAGTTATAAAAAAATTACAATATATTGCATCAAAGTATCCCAGAAGATTAATATTTTAACATATTCTTCCAAAAAAAAATTCCTTCGAAAGAGAAATATAAGCCGGAGTATAGATGCTAAGCACTAAGTTTATAATCGGATTAATATATTAATTTTGTTAAAGCAAATGATAAAAATGTAAAAAAAAAAAAAAAAAAAAAAAAAAAAACTCATATGTCTGCATTTTGCTGCAACAAAATTTAATATTTTCTCTGATAATTTCTTTCTGTTGTTTTGAAAAATGTTTCTTTTAAAATCTTATTTAGCTATATATGTAATATTTATAACTTTTAATTTACTCCTAACCATGAAAAAGTATCTGTTAATAAATTAAACATTTGAATTTTAAATCATAATTGTTATAGCTAGGTTAATAATGCAATGCATTATCACATTTTAAAGCCAGTTAAAATTTTTATTTCTTGGAAGAGAGATAAATAACTTAAAATTTTTGGTATTGAAAGAAACACATAGCATTCTTTCTTTCTTTCTTTCTTTGGTAGCTACGAAAACTTTGTCAAAACTCTTTAGTTGTGACAAAAAAAAAAAAAAAAAAATCCTTTTATAAACTTAAAGTTATGTTTCTATCAATGTTGCTGTTATTTTTTAAACATTTAATTGAACTCAAAAACAGTTACTCCCGGCTCAATCAGAAGCTTAAGATTTTTTTTTTTTTTTTTTTTTTTTTTTTTAATTGCGGAACCGACATTTGGAAATGAAACAGTGGATCAAGTTGATTAATCAACTTAGCTGAGTTCTTGGTATCGACTATATATTAACCTATATTTTCAGGCAAAGCGGTTGATAAATACGCTTATTATAACAGTTTAAAGTATTAATGAAGACGTTACCATGAAACAAGGTAACAGATCAAACTAGCCAATAAATTTATTCGAAGTATTCCAAAGAAAAGTGCCCTGTCCAATTTTGGTTCATATTCGTTTAGCTGGAAGTTACTGTAATGACCACTGTCCCTTATATATATATAAAGAGAGAGAGAGTGAAAGAAATAAGTTAAATTATTGTAAAAAATCTAATTAAAAAGAATTTAATCTGAAATAGTTTTTTAATGATTATTTCATTAAAAACGCCAGTTAAGCAAAACATACTTTTAATTTATTTATTTTTCACTTAAAATACAATGCACCATGTAAAAGCTAAAGATATTTTAACGTAAGACAAAATCATCAATATGTTTATTAAAAGAAAAGAAAGTTTAAAGTTATTTATTTAAAAAAAAAAAAAAAAAAAAAAAAAAAAAAATCAGGCATTTGTTTAATTAAGTTAGTTATGCATATTTGTTTAGTGAAATATTAAAAATCATGTGTGAAAAAGTGAAGCTACTAGAAAAATATGTCATATGTAAAAAGTGTTTGCTTTTGTAAACAACCAATTTTTTCTCCCCTACGAAAGAAAGATAATTTGCTTGGATTTTTTTTTAAATGAGAGTAAGTAATGTGTATCTTCTCAAAGTATTTTTCATTACACTTCAAATTATTCTTACTTATTTACATGAAATTGCTTTTCTACCGTGTTTACTATTTAATATTTTGCATTACGTAAACCAAAAAAAAAAAAAAAAAAACAGATAACGGAGTATTTTGATCCAATTAAATTAAGCATTCATTCAAGTCACTCTGTTTTTATAATACTTACACAGCGATTATTCTTTATTTAAAATATATTTAAAATAATCTGGTGTGTTACTCACACGACTTTCTATTACCATAAAATTTAATACTTTAAATACAGATTGGGATTAAGGGGACTAATTTTTAATCAAAACTCATTTTTTTAAGTCTAATTTAGAAATATTTTAAGACTAAAATTTTTCTAATTTAAGACTACACCCCGCGACAAAAACATAGGTACAAAGTTTTTTTTTTTTTTTTTTTTTTTTTTTTTAATTTTTCATAAAATAACATTATCTAAATTGTGCTGATCTTTTATTATCTTAACAAATTATTATCATATCAAAAGCATACTAAATATTTGTATCATATTGAAAATAATCATATTAAAAAAAAAAAAAAAAACTTTGTACCTATCTTTTTGTCGCCTAGTGTAGTTTTAAGTTAGAAACGTTTTAGTCTTAAAATTTTTCTAAATTAGTCTTAAAAAAAAAAAAAAAAAAGTCTTGAAATAGTGTTCTTTTATGATAATAATAAATGATAACTACAATTTAGATAATGATATTTTATGTTAGGAAAAAATCCTTTGAACCTGTCTTTTTGTCGCGGATTGTATATAAACCTATGTTAAAACAAATTAATTAGGCTTCGGAATAGCTTTATTTCACAAATAATTCTATGTGAGTGGGGCTACCGCCCCCTCAACCCCCAGTTCCATTATTGAACCTACGTTTATGTTGAATTCAAATCTGTTATTAAATTCAAAAGCTTGTTTAAAATTATTCAGACAACTTTCACACGCAACATTCCTTAAAACTTATCGATCTTGGTCAAACTTTTCTAGTAACAAACGAATTAACTTCAAAATACAACATTTGGATTCCCTGAAAATATTTATTTTTAATTTATTCTAAGAGACACAGACAAAGATCAAACTTTAAAAACTTGACTTCGGTATTCAGGGTACCTCAAAACATGTAAATATACAAAAATCCAAGCAATTAATAGCTGCAAATAACACATTATTTACCATATGGTTATGAGGAATTAATTTCAAATTCTCAGCAAGCTTCCTAGGACATTGTAAAATATTACAATAAAGCACTCCCATTAACAGCAAAAGAGAATATTTTGGCTAGAATATTGGCTGCCCTGTATATATTTTGAAGGTTATGTATACACCACATGGTGCAAATAAATATAAGCCCATATTAATAACACACGCCCTAACCTGAAATACACTTCCATCAATTTTCAAGTATTGTTGCACTATAATCTATTTATTTTCTATAGCCCTGTAAACGAGCAATGAATGATTTTCATGCCACATTGTACAGGAAACATGTTATTACGCATACAAAAAATATACATTAATTTAATTTGGTTTAGTGTTGTCTATAGATATAAAAATTTTACATACCTGCAATTTCCCCCGTAGACGTAATGTATTTGAATTCCCTTGGATGTCCCTGTACACGAAAAGTTTAGTGTAGCATCTCAACGAAACGTTTAGTGTAGCATTCCTATATGATACATATCTAAAATACCAAGTTTGGAATTTCTGCTATTATTTGTTCTTGAGATATGCTCTTTAAAGGCAGATACACAGACATACATACACACACACACAGACCAACCACTAAGAACCTGATTACTGGATTCAAGGGACCTCAAAACATGTAAATATAACAAAAACTGAATTTCGAATATTTGAACCAAAAGCAATACTTTCTCTACCATTTATATGGGTGAGAGAAAGTGAAACATGTTTAACACAATTTTTGAGTTTATTTTGATATTTTAAATTGTACGGTATATTTTCGTTTCCTCGTATTTTTAATATGAGTTTAGTAAAACTGGTTTAAACAACATTTGAAGAACCTAACTATTGTCATAAGTATTTTTACATATTACAGTTTACACTGGTTTTATTGGCTAAAAAATGCAGTTTAAAATGAAAAAGTTTTAAAGTTTTAAATTTTAACTTGCGCTTTCTAGCAAATGAAACCAGTGTATCCTTATGTTGAGTAATTTAACGATAGTGCTTTAATGATAGAGACAATTTAGAATTTATTAAAAAATATATTATTTTTTTTTCCTTGAAGATTAAAGCCTTAATATATAGAACAGCCTTTTTCTGTAAGAAATTAATTTTGTGTCATATACTATAATATTTTCATGTTAATTTAAGGCACCGCAAGTTACCAGTAAAAAAAAATAAATAAAAAAAAAAAAAGTATAAATTTTTGTTAACTTTCTGTATTTTTTGACAAGTATTTAGAAATTTCTTACTCTCCTCCCTTAGATAGATTCAATACAAAAGTAAATATCTACTTATTGTAGCGATGAGAAACGAAAATGTTATAATTCCGAAGTTTTTATATAATTTTTCGAAATACGAAATCAGGATATCAAAATCACTATAACTTGGAATGCTGATTTGTATAAGTTTTTGCCAATCAGTTTTCATTTATGTATGTATTTGTTTATGTCACGCGTAAGTTCCCACATTTTAATTCCTTAATAATTTTGACCTTATGGTGTACGGGCGATTCTTAATTCAAGAAATTCTACTTTCTAGTTCCAGTGCTCCTGAAAAGTAATACTTCCTAATAACTGTCGATAGTAAATAACCCTACTATACACAGATAGTGATACAATTAGAACTTAAACATAATTATTCATAAAATGAAGCTGCTTAATTTTTAGATCAAACTATATTAAACTCTTAATTTCCTCTGTGTACAAATGAAAAAGTATGGTCTTCTAAGTTCCATTATTTTTACAAAACTAGAGAAAAAGATATTTTTAAGCGTGGCTAAACAATAACAAAGAACGAATCAACCAGCATTGTACATGCTTAATTTATGACAAATGATTAGCAAAAATTCAAAGAATATTTTGCCGTGGTATACCAATGTTTTTCAATGATTGACATTCCTACAAAAAAGCTGTACCTGGAGTAATATTTAGTGCTTTAAAGGATGTTATAAACATTTATAACATTGAACATTAATCAACTGAAAAAATAACGTTTGAAACATCATGCCTTTTCTTATAATTAAATTTTTTAAATTGTCAATTTTATACACTTTTATGATCTTCTACATAGGAAAATGCAAATGAATATTTAATTTTTTTTTTTGTATGTAGCCTATGATATTCTATATAACACACTAAATTAAACTGTAAAGAAGTAGTTTTTAAATCATAATAATAATTAATATTCAAAATAGAAACTTTTCACAGTTAATCTGCTGATCATACTTTTCCATTATACAGTGAGAGTACTTAGGAAAACCCAAAACACATTGCGTGCAGTTCCCTATCTTCATTTCTATTTTGTGAGAAACTTAGTTGTAACACTGTACGTCTGTTTAAATTACCGTCAGTAACTGTACAAGTTAAAGGGTAGAACTCTGCACGATATTTAATTTACTGGGTTCAATATTACAGAGTAATCTCTGTTTTAATTCTCTTGATTTCTAGAGAATTTAATATAATATAAATAAAATAGAGATAAATAATGTATAGAAATTATGGAGAAAGAGCGGTAAATAATATGTATAAAGTGTGCAACTCTAAAGTGTATTGCTCTTTATATTTCCTTCTGAAATTTTTGTAACACATACGGTGTAAAAACAAATTTAGTGGGAATTGCAACTGATATAATTTTTTTAAGGTAAAATGGACACCATAATTTACATATTTCTATGAGTAGACTGGTACAAGTTGAGTGCATCAAAAAACGTATAATATAATCTACAGAACATAGTTTTACTTTATTTTCTTAATTATCGTAGTATTTTTTTCGGAATTTGCTGTACTTCAAATTTTGCCCAAATATGTTCTTTCATTAACTGCATCACAAGCAGCATTTCTATGAGGCAGTTCATGGGGGCATTTCTAAGTGCATGGTTTATTGTCACACAGTTGCAGTTTTTCTGGAATAAATACGTTTAATTCTATACAATTATATATTTTATCATGTACTCAATTCTTTATTTGTGACAAATTTGTGACAATAAAATTTGTGTTTTTTTTTAATCAGACACGAATTGGAATTCCACTTTAGTGGTGTTATATATAACTCGAGGATAATACGTAAATAGAGGATAATAAGTAAAATACTATATTATAAAATTTATAACCCGTCTTTAATTAACATATGGTATTTTCTTATATTGTATGTTCTCAGGGCAAAATGCGAGTTAAGGTGTTTCAGGATTATTATATCATACATATAAGCTATCACTATGACTATGACTTGCAGCATCAAGAATTATAAAATTGTTGCATTACCTTATTATATTATGCATATTTTTTTCCTTCTGAATATCAAGCTTTTAAATTGCATAGGGTGATATATATATATATATATATATATATATATACAGAGCTGCCAACCAAATCCGGCAAATTGTTAATAGCGCCCCTTTTTCTACACCACTTAATTATTAACGTAATTCTCTTCAAATAAATTTACGATGAATTAAGAAAACAAATACTCTAAAAATTAAGTGGTGTAGAAAAAGGGGCGGTACTAACAATTTGCCGGATTAGGTTGGCAGCTCTGTATATATATATATATATCAGTGTTGGGCATCAATCGATTAAATTTTCAATCAACTAATTAGTTGACTAAAAATTTAATCACGATTAATTTAATCGCAACTAACGGTTATTCATTTGCTGCAACTAAAAATTAAATCGCGATTAAATTAATCAAAAAACAGACGACTAACCGTTAGTTGCGATTAAATTAATCGTGATTAAATCAATCGTGATTAATATTTCAGTCATTTGCTGCAACTAAAAATTCAATCATGATTAAATTATTCGAGAAGCAGACAACTAACCGTTATTCATGATTAAATTATTCGTGATTAAATCAATCGTGATTAATATATTAGTTGCAGCAAATGATTAACTGTTAATCATGACTAAAATAATCATGATTAAATTAATCGTGATTGAATTTTAGTTGTATCCATAGCTGATATCCCCCCCTCCTTTTCTCAGAAGATCAAATGATGCCGCTAAATTTTTGATAGCAATTTTCAGTAACGGTTTTTAAAAACTTTCCAACAAGGTTGAAAAATGTTAATCACTTCGGTTTGTCTGTCTGTCTGTCCACGCTCTAGCTCTATCTCCCGTAAATATTTATGGAATTTCTTAAAAATGATATACGTTATTCAAGTTCACAATCGAATGTTCCCTATTGGAAGTGGAGTAAATACCTCTACTGCTCTGTGTACAGGGACACCCAAAAGTATTCCAAAGCATTGTAATCTATGGGAGGTATTTCTGTAAAGCATATTTTAATTGCCGAAACGTTAGTGGAGGCCCTCTGTTGAGACTCAAAACGGTTTTGGGCTCTGTGTGTGTCTGTCTGTCGCGCGATAGCGGCCGCAAAAATGGCGCTATTGACTTGAAATTTGATACACATGTTCATGAGCCCCACTAAATCAGCTGTATAGTTTTTGGTATGTATTCCATTTGTATTTCGTATACAGGGACACGCCAAAGTTTTTCTTATTATTACGGCCTATGAGAGAAATTTGTATGTATCGCGATAGCGGCCTCAAAAATCACGCTATTGACTTGCAATTTGGTACACGTGTTCATGAGCCCAACGGAATTAGCTGTATAGTGTTAGGTGTGTATTCCACTTCTAGTTCGTGTACAGGCACACGCCAAAGATTTTCTACGGCCTATGGGAAGAATCTGTATGTACCGCGATAGCCACCGCAAAAATCAAGCTATTGACTTCCAATTTTTGCCGAAACGTCAATGGAGGCCCTCTGTTGAGACACAAAAGGATTTTGTGTTCCGTCTGTCTGTCTGTCTGTCGTGCGATAGCGGCCGCAAAAATCACGCTATTGACTTGAAATTTTGTACACATGCTCATGATCCCCACGAAATTAGCTGTATAGTTTTGGGTGTGCATTCCAATTGTAGTTCGTGTACAGGGACACGCCAAAGTTTTTTAAGTGAAAACTTCTTCAGGCGCGTTCAGCACTTTTGGGTGAACAAAAATCATTGAACTCCCGTCATCGTCAGCTAACGCTACCCATTTGAAGTGAAAACATTTGGGTGAACAAAAATCATTGAATTCGCGTCATCGTCAGCAAACGCTTTCATGAGTCAGCAAACGCTCATCCTTGCATGATAAAAATAATGTATCATACAATTAACTTGCTAATGTGAAGTGTTAATAATTACATACTGTATATTTTAAAATCTGGTGCGGCTCTACACGACTTCTCTCATCTCCGGGCACTGTCTCTATTACAGTTAGACCTCACAAAACCGTGAGAAAGCCCAAAGCCGCCATTTATATTACGTTTTTACAATCTGGTGCGGCTCTACACGACTTCTCTCATCTCCGGACACTTTCTCTATTGCAGTTAGGCCTCACAAAACCGCGAGAAAGGCCAAAGCCGCCATTTTTCTCACGTTTTTACAATCTGGTGCGGCTCTACACGACTTATCTCATCTCCGGACACTGTCCCTCAAGATTGCAGCCGGAAACGTTGCAGTTAGACCTCCCAAAACCGTGAGAAAGGCCAAATCCGCAATTTTTCTCACGTTTTTACAATCTGGTGCGGCTCTACACGACTTCTCTCATCTCCGCACACTGTCTCTATTGCAGTTAGACCTCACAAAACCGTGAGAAAGACCAAAGCCGCCATTTTTCTCACGTTTTTACAATCTGGTGCGGCTCTACACGACTTCTCTCATCTCCGGGTACTGTCTCTTAAATGTTGCAGCCGAAAATGTTGCAGTTAGACCTCACAGAACCGTGATAAAGGCCAAAGCCTCTATTTTTCTCACGTTTTTACAATCTGGTGCGGCTGTACACAACTTCTCTCATCTCCGGGCACTGTCTGTTAAAGGTTGCAGCCGGAAACGTTGCAGTTAGACCTCACAGAACCGTGATAAAGGCCAAAGCCTCCGTTTTTCTCACGTTTTTACAATCTGGTGCGGCTCTACACGACTTCTCTCATCTCCAGCCACTGTCTCTTAAAGATTGCAGCCGGATACGTACCAGTTAGACCTCACAAAACCGTGATAAAGGCCAAAGCCTCTATTTTTCTCACGTTTTTACAATCTGGTGCGACTCTACAGGACTTTTCTCATCTCTGGGCACTGTCTCTTAAAGGTTGCAGCCGGATACATTTCCAGTTAGACTTCACAGAACCGTGAAAAAGGCCAAAGCCGCCATTTTTCTCACGCTTTTATAATCTGGTGCGGCTCTACACGACTTCTCTCATTTCCGGTTCTATTCCAGTTAGACCTCACAAAACCGTGACAAAGCCCAAAGCCGCCATTTTTCTCACGTTTTAACAATCTGGTGCGGCTCTACACGACTTATCTCATCTCCGGACACTGTCCCTCAAGATTGCAGCCGGAAACGTTGCAGTTAGACCTCACAGAACCGTGAGAAAGGCCAAAGCTGCCATTTTTCTCGCTTTTTCAATCAGGTGCGGCTCTACACGACTTCTTTCATCTCCGGACACTGTCTCTATTGCAGTTAGCGCATTAAATAAAATTTTAATATAATTTTTGTAGTCTTAGTTTATATTAATGAATAAAAAAACACTTCATTTAAAAGTATTTCCTGTAAAACCGTGAGAAAGCCCAAAGCCGCCATTTTTCTCACGTTTTTACAATCTGGTGCGGCTCTACACGACTTGTCTCATCTCCAGCCACTGTTTCTTAAAGATTGTAGCCGGAAACGTTGCTTTTTCAATCAGGTGCGGCTCTACACGACTTCTTTCATCTCCGGACACTGTCTCTATTGCAGTTAGCGCATTAAATAAAATTTTAATATAATTTTTGTAGTCTTAGTTTATATTAATGAATAAAAAAACACTTCATTTAAAAGTATTTCCTGTAAAACCGTGAGAAAGCCCAAAGCCGCCATTTTAATCACGTTTTTACAATCTGGTGCGGCTCTACACGACTTGTCTCATCTCCAGCCACTGTTTCTTAAAGATTGTAGCCGGAAACGTTGCAGTTAGACCTCACAAAACCGTGAGAAAGGCCAAATCCGCAATTTTTCTCACGTTTTTACAATCTGGTGCGGCTCTACACGACTTCTCTCATCTCCGCACACTGTCTCTATTGCAGTTAGACCTCACAAAACCGTGAGAAAGGCCAAATCCGCAATTTTTCTCACGTTTTTACAATCTGGTGCGGCTCTACACGACTTCTCTCATCTCCGCACACTGTCTCTATTGCAGTTAGACCTCACAAAACCGTGAGAAAGACCAAAGCCGCCATTTTTCTCACGTTTTTACAATCTGGTGCGACTCTACAGGACTTTTCTCATCTCTGGGCACTGTCTCTTAAAGGTTGCAGCCGGATACATTTCCAGTTAGACTTCACAGAACCGTGAAAAAGGCCAAAGCCTCTATTTTTCTCACGTTTTTACAATCTGGTGCGGCTCTACACGACTTCTCTCATCTCCGGGCACTGCCTCTTAAAGGTTGCAGACGGAAACGTTGCAGTTAGACCTCACAGAACCGTGATAAAGGCCAAAGCCTCCGTTTTTCTCACGTTTTTACAATCTGGTGCGGCTCTACACGACTTGTCTCATCTCCAGCCACTGTCTCTTAAAGATTGTAACAGGAAACGTTGCAGTTAGACCTCACAGAATAACGCTATTCACTTGCAATTTGGTACACATATTCATGAGCCCAACGGAATTAGCTGTACAGTGTTAGGTGTGTATTCCTTTTGTCGTTCGTGTACAGGGACACGCCAAATTTTTTCTTATTTTTACGGCCTATGGGAAGAATTTTTATGTACCGCAATAGCGGCCGCAAAAATCCTTCGATTGACTTGCAAATTGGCGCCCTCGTTCCAGCTTTGCATATAACTAGCTGTATAATTTTTATTGCTATATTTTTTATAAACTGTGTACAGGGACACGCCAAATTTCTAAACATTACGGCGTATGGGGTGACTTTCGTTTAAACGCATTTTAATATCATTACTTTGCAATGAAGAAAATGAAACTAGCGTACGTGAGTAAGATGCTTAAACTTATGTTGTTTGAAGAAAATATGTTCTCTTAAGCTTTCTAATTAATGTACAGGATCTTACAGAAGTGTTCTGACAATGTCACATAGTCATCCAAACGATGTTAAATTTGGAACAATTATTAATTTTAAACGCAAAATAAGCTGAATAGTTTTTACTGGTGTATACAATGTTTATAGTTCGTTTACAAAGACACACGAAAGAATTTCGTAACATTGGAGCCTATGGACAAATTTTTAATTTAAGCGCGCAGTTTCATGCGTTTATGCTGAATTGAACTTAATAAATTTAACATACATTATAAAAATGCTTAAAATCATGTTTACTCTTAAAAAAGGTTATGCATAGACTAAACAATTTATGGGACCACACAAAAAATTTCGAGCATGTACTGTAATCATCCAAATGATGTCAAATTAGTTTGAAAAATTAATGAGTTATAATTAATTAGGTTTATTCTTATTATTGGCGTTTATAATGACTGTGGCTACTTTTCCGAGATTCATAAAGGAATTTCGTACTATTACGGTCTATAGTCGGTATTTCTTATAAGTGTATTTTAACAAGGTTACACCCCATCAAATATAATGAAATTTTATTAGAATTTTAAAAGTATGTTTTCCTGTTGAAAATTGTGGGCATAGAATTGATAACTAGTTTAAAGGTTACGCAAAATATTTCCGATATGCTATGTAATTTTTACTTCCATTACCCTACTACCGTAGGTAATGGAAGTATTGTATTCGGTCTGAAAATTCGATATCGGGTTTTCACCTGATTTACACGTTTTAAGGTCCCCTGAGTCCAAAAAAGTGGTTTTTGGCAATTGGTCAGTGTGTATGTATGTGTGTGTGTGTGTATGTATGTATGTATGTATGTATGTGGAGAATCTTCTGGCTATTATAGCTCAGAAACTAATAAAGATAGATCTACGAAACTTAAGAATTGAAATACGTCTGGTGTACAGATGAAATTTCCAAATTTTGGTGAAAATTGAAAAACCGGAAGTGGGACATCGGAAACCGGAAGTGGGACCGTAAGTCCGTATCTCAAAAACGGCTCTAAAAATTTTCTTGAAACTTGCTACATAAACACTCTATTAGATGTCCTTTCGAATGATATAGTTTGTTAGTTCAGGAAAATTGATAGGCGGCCTGTATAAATAGCTCAATTTCAGGCCTCGCAAAGGCGTTCCTTTAAAAACGGTTGTACGGATTTTTTTCAAACTCACCATTTTAACTCACTTTTAAATATGCTTTTGTATGTAATTATTGTTTTCCTGTCAATAATTGAGTTTAACCGGAAGTGGGACCGTAAGTCCGTATCTCAAAAACGGCTCTAACGATTTTCTGCAAACTTGCTATATAAACACTCTATTAGATGTCCTTTCGAATGATATAGTTGGTTAGTTCAGGAAAATTGATAGGCGTCCTGTATAAATAGCTCAAGTTCAGGCCTCGCAAAGGCGTTCCTTTAAAAACGGTTGTACGGATTTTCTTCAAACTCGCCATTTTAACTCACTTTTAAATATGCTTTTGTATGTAATTATTTTTTTCCGGTCAATAATTGATTTTTTGTAAAAGTTGGTATCTCAAAAAAGGCTCTAACGATTTTCTCTTTAGGTCACTTTTATGTTTTCTGATCACATTATCTCTCAAAAATGCATATAATACATGTAATAGCGGATAATGGAAGTCGTGTGGTTGTTTCACACCAGATTTTTTTTTTTTTTTTTTTTATGAAATTTGATAGTTATTAAATTTGGTATTTATGAATTTCAGGGAAATAATACAAGACCGTCGTTTATTAAGAATACATATTGTTGCGTGCTTGGGGGTTCGTAAGTTGTCCGAGAATGAAATACGAAACTTGCAAAAATTCAGTGATTTATTCACAGAAAGATCCAGGAAAATACAGGTCTATAAACCAAGTATCAGCTTCAATTCAACCAGTAAACATAGCTTAAACAACAGCCGTTAACAGCAAAACAACAGTAAAACTGTTTATCAATA
This sequence comes from Salticus scenicus, assembly GCA_963930645.1. Lineage (NCBI taxonomy): Eukaryota > Metazoa > Arthropoda > Arachnida > Araneae > Salticidae > Salticus > Salticus scenicus. The sequence goes on from OZ005648.1 coordinate 105,211,047, forward strand.
ACACATAAAGAAAGTCTCATTCAAAGAGGCTCAAAGCAAAGCAAGCATTTGACGAAACTGACACAGATCTGAGACTGACCGCCTTGGCGAAAATAATGCTCCTTTTATACATTTCTATCGAACACAGACTGTTCTGGGAAATTCTCGTATCACATCAGCGAATGAGATTAGAGCTTCCATATTTGGTATATACCTAATAAATATTTTCTCGCCGTTGCCAAAAAGAATCGCCAAAGAGGGAAACAATCGCCAAATTTAGCGCCAAATCCATTTCTTCCCTTATTGGAGTTTTTAATGAGTTTTCAAAGGAAAATTAGGCTATTTTAACGCTAAAACGACTAGAAATGCACAAAATTAGCATTTTATCAGCTTACTAAACCTCTTTGAAAAAAATTATGCAAAAATAAATGCAATTATTTACAATTCCGTAACACTTTATATGATATACAAGTAGGTATAGAAAGAGAGATACAGCGGGGGGTTGAGGGGGGCGGCAGGCCCCCTTTGTAATGTATCTGATTTTGGTAAGAAGTCGATCGAATCAATATATACTATTACACAATAAGGAATAAATAAAAATGGCCTATTGAAAAATGTCTGATGCAAATAGGACGTTGAGGCTCCTGATCTGCAGATCCACTAGTAACTTTACTTTGCATAAAGCTTAATGAAATTGAAATATGTTATTTATATGCGCAAAAGAATGCTTTCTATAGATTATAGTATGATTAGCATTAGATTTACAGGGCCACACAAAGATATTCAGTTACATTAAGAGACATTAGTAAAATTTTGCTGGAATTGCACGTTCGTTTACATTAAGTATCTTTACATTTTCTAACAATTTTTAAGTATGAATTTTACTTCAGTTTGTGTATCTGTCTGTCTGTTCGTCTGTTTGTCCACGCTCTAATTGTCATAAATATTTATGGAATTTCTTGAAACTGATATATGTTATTCAAGTTTACTACTGGATGTTCTCTATTGAAAATGGAGTGAATATCTCTGCCGGTTTGTGTACAGGGACAACCGAAACTATTTCAAAGCATTGTGTTCTATGGGAGGTATTTCTATAAACCATATTTTAATACCTTTATTGAACACAAATTTTAATGAAATTGAAATATGTTATTCAAGTTCATAATTGGTTGTTTCCTATATATATTGTTTAAATACCACCACTGGTTTGTGTACAGGGACACTCCAAAGCATTCCAAAGCTGTGCGTTCTGTGAGGTATTTCTATAAACCAAATTTTGATAACATTATTACAAAGCTTAATGAAATTGAAATATGTTATTCATACGCACCAGTGAATATAATATAATTAGCAATTGATTTACAGGGCTACACAAAAATATTCAGTTACATTAAGAACTATTAATAAAAATTTGCTGGAATTGTACTTTCATTTACGTTAAGTGTTTTTAACACTTTCTAACTATTTTTAGGTGCGAATATGATTTCAACTTGTGTGTCTCTCTGTCCGATTGTTTATTTTTCTATCTGCCTGTCTCCCGCCCCCATCAATACTTTTAGAAATTTTAAAAATTGTTATTTATTAGTGGAGTTCACAATGGAATGTTTCCTATTAAGAATGGCATTAATAGGTCGTGTACAACTAGTTTGTGTACAGGGTCAGGTTTGCGTTTTAGGTCAGACATTTTTAAAAATCATATTTAAATAATTTTCTACTGTAAAAATCATAAAGAAATTTTATGTATTGTTAATATTCTAACATAATGTTTTGTATAGAATATGATATGATTAACCTTCAGATTACAGGACTACACTAAAATATTCAGATACATTAATAGCTGCAATTATAATTTACCATGTGCATTTGCTTTTGTTTTAAGCCTCGTATCTCTCGGAAGGTTTTAAATTTACATGAAGGTTTTAAATTTACATGTTTGGGTGTTTTCATGTAAGTTGCTCAATATCCACTGGATCTAATGCCCTACGTGTTTTAATTAAAAAATCTGATGTGGGCACCACATGTCTTCCTTATACACTTTTAGAAATATACATAATGTTAAAAAATATTGTCACTGGACCCGAAACATTTGGCTAAAAATATTTTAAAAAAATGCATGCATACGTAAAAAAAAAATAATAAATAAAATTGTGCCTTGAGGGGACTCATTTCAAAGTTGTGCCTTGGGGGAGACTCATATCAAAGTTGTGCCTTGGGGGGGAATCATGTCAAAGTTGTGCCTTGGGGGACTCATGTCAAAGTTGTACCTTGGGGGGGGGGACTCATGTCAAAGTTGGGCCTTGGGGGGACTCATGTCAAAAATGTACCTTGGGGGGGACTCATGTCAAAGTTGTGCCTTGGGGGGACTCATGTGCCTTGGGGGGGACTCATGTCAAAGTTGTACCTTGGGGAGGGGACTCATGTCAAAGTTCTGCCTTGGGGGGGACTCATGTCAAAGTTGCGCCTTGGGGGGACTCATGTCAAAGTTGTACTTTGGGGGGGGACTCATGTCAAAGTTGGGCCTTGGGGGGGGACTCATGTCAACGTGTTCTGAACTTTTCTGAAAGTTTCAAATGTCTAACTAGTCGAGAAGTCAGTTAAATTGCAAGATTTGTCCAAACCGTTTTTGAGCTATTACCGTTTTTTGATACATTTTGCCCATTATGAACCTAATTTTCCTAAATATCTCCAAAACGGAAAATCATATAAGTCCAAAAAGGGAGGTGCACAACTAGATGTTATAACAAACCTATGTACCAATTCGCAACTTTCTACGTCCAACCGTTTTTGAGTTATGCGACATACACCCACCCACACACACACACACACACAGACACACATACATACAGACGTCACGAAAAATCGTGTACAGTCGCTTATATCTCTAAAACGAGAGCTAGTGTTAAGACGAAACTTGCAGGTGTGCAACTAGACATCATGACTGCCACACGTATAAATTGGCAACATTCAGCGATCATTCGTTTTCGAGCAATGTGAAATACAAAATCCATTTCGCAAATCGGGATTACTATACTTCCTTATACTTTGTATAAGGAAGTAAAAAGGAGAAATTTTTTTGTGATTTTTTAAAGAAACCGTTATATCTTCATGAACATATGAGGTAACCTCTTAAAATTTATACAGATATTGAAAAAAAAAAATCCTCATAATCATATGCTACAACCAAAACGAGTTTAAAGCATTATCTTTTACAAGGTGATCCACAACATTTTGGATTTTGTTTATTTTTTTACACTGGTGAACTTTTCCTCTTCATGACACAAATTTTGCTGAAAAACGTGAGGTATAACATGTTCTTTACACTACCGAAGTTTCAAGATGATTCCTATAGAATTCTTCTAGATATTTGACAAAATTTCTTAATTCGAAAGTACCTAAATACGTAAGTATTTGGGTAGCATATCTCTTAAATAGAGGTCTTTAATTTGTTTTATAAATAGTTAATAGTTTACATGGTATTTTCGCAAATTCAAAAATGAAAATTATAAAAATGAAAATTAAAAACTATTAGGTACTCAATTTTCGACACTTTTCTTTATTTTAAAAATACTTAAAATGAAGTTTAAACTGAAATTTCTTTTCAGTTTACGTAAGTCTACTAAAAATGCATAAAATAATATTTCTTAAAAATATTACTGAGCTTATTAGCTACTTATATAATTATTTATGTAATGAATTTATTTTGAGTTTGTGCATATTCTTGAATGAAAAACTGATTTTAATTTTGTCTTCCTGACTAGAAAACTAAAATAACAAAAACTATGTTTAATTTGAAGATATATTAGTAAATGAGAATTTATCGTCTGCAGATAAAACATTTTTTAAATATTCCAATCCGCGATTGTAATGAAATGCTCGCCCTCTGGTGGGCTAAGGTGAAATTACAATAAACGTGGTTTAATTCGAATTCCATACGTCCGCCATTGCTTGCCGATATTTAGTTTCACATATATTTATTGAATAAAAATGAATAAATACGGTAAAAAAGATAACACATACTGTTGTGTGCTACAATCTAACTCCATAGGATCAAGAAATCCAGAATTGAGCTTTCCATTTATTTCCAAATGACAAATTTAAAATTTCAGTTGCTTCGGCTAATGGAAGTAAAGAATTAATCAGATGATTTGAAACTAATATTTGTTCAACTTCAGTTAAAAATCTACTTCCGATCGAACTTTGAATAAACTGAAGTATTTTTTCCAAAAGCAATCAATTTTCCATGATGTAATGGCGGAGAAATTATAGTACGAATATTAAGTAGAATAACAAAGAACACTAATGGAACACACGTGTCTATAATGTTTACAAACAACTGCAGTGCTGAGAAAGCGCCATCTATCGATCATTACAATCGCGGATGAGAATATTTAGATAATCCGCGATTGTAATGATCGATAGATGGCGCTTTCTCAACACTACAGTTGTTAGTAAACATAGCCACGTGTGTTCCATTAGTGTTCTTTTTGTTATTCTACTTAATATTCGTACTATAATTTCTCCGCCATTACATTATGGAAAATTGATTGCTTTTGGAAAAAATACTTCAGTTTATTCAAAGTTCGATCGGAAGTAGATTTTTAACTGAAGTTGAACAAATATTAATTTCAAATCATCTGATTAATTCTTTACTTTCATTAGCCGAAGCAACTGAAATTTTAAATTTGTCATTTGGAAATAAATGGAAGCTCAATTATGGATTTCTTGATCCTTTGGAGTTAGATTGTAGCACACAACAGTATGTGTTATCTTTTTTACCGTATTTATTCATTTTTATTCAATAAATATATGTGGAACTAAATATCGGCCAGCAATGGCGGCTGTATGGAATTCGAATTAAACCATGTTTATTGTAATTTCACCTTAGTACACCAGAGGGCGAGCATTTCATTACAATCGCGGATAAAAATAAATTAAAAATGACTTTAATAATTACATATTTAAAATTTGTTCGTCTGCGAAATATATATTTTTTCTCCTGTTTTAAAATTTATTTTTAGCAACAGTTTTGAAAGATAATTTTTTTTTATTTACAATTTTATTGAGAAAGATGGAACATTTTGTGATATTTTGTTTACTATTCCGCTTATTTGTATAAATATATTAAATGTTAATATTTGTCGAATATTTATAAGTGAAAAAAATAATTCTTTCTTGGTAAAAAATGGAAATTCCAGATAATGATGATGAAGTTTATGATATTGCCATCAGTTACTGTGATAGTAACAATACACCTCCTTCAATTTATGTATTCAGCTGTTCCCGACCGCGGCTTCTTTTATTGGATGGAACATTTTTTAAGTACTTGCCTGAAGAGTCTAATGCTTCTACACCTGTGGCTTTATGTATGAAATGTCCGGTTAATCAACAAGTTAAAGTAAAAGGACGTTATAACACACCATCCAATTTCCTTAGTCATCTAAAACGGCGGCATGGAGAAGATTGTGTGAAAGAATATAAGAAGTATAATAAAAGAAAAAGATCTGAAAATAAAAATGCAAGCAATAGCGTTAGCATTTCCAAAAGTATTTATCCTACACAAAATAAAGCACAAACAATTTCTCAAGAAACGTTTGAAGAAAATATAACTAAATATTTTATTCATTCGATGGTATCTTTAAGAACTATAGAAGACCCATATTTTTCGAATCTCAAACTAATCAGTCGAAGAACATTGACACGACGAATAAATGAAAACGAAATTTTGAAAATAAAATCGGATTTGCATAATGTTGAATACGTATGTACTGTGATAGATATTTGGTCCAGCAAAAAACGAAGTTTCCTTGTTATGACAGCCCACTGGATTAACAATGATATGCGCAGGGTTTCGGCTGCATTAGCCTGCCAAAGATTGAAAGGTACACATAGTTATGACCACTTATCTGAAGTAATTCAGGAAATTAACCAAGATTTTAATCTTGACGCAAGTAAAATAGTGGCATCAATAACAGACAATGGATCTAACTTCATAAAAGCCTTTAAGGAGTTTGGCGTGCAGCTCTTCAATGTTGAAACAAGTGAATATTGGAAATCAGAGAATATTGATCATATGCAAGATGAGGTAACTCCTAGAAAATATTCTGAAGACGAAGATGAAAAATCGTTTGATTCATACGTGGATTTTCCCGAAAATTTAAATGCTGACGAATTATTGTTACCAGCGCATTTACGTTGCTGTGCGCATACACTAAGTCTATGTGCAACAACAGATGCTAATAAAATTTTGAATTTAAGTGATACCCCATTATCAAACAAACATTGCAGTGTAAGGAAAAAGTGCAATGCTTTGTGGAAGGCAACGGCACGCCCCCGTACTTCAGAAATAATATATGATACACTACAGCATACTTTGAGTAGACCTGGAGAAACAATGTGGAATAGTTTATTTGATGCATTTCAACAAATTTTAAATATAAAAGAGAAGAATTTACAGTTACATAAGGCTTTGAATATAAAAAATACTTTTACAGATAGCGACTTCGAATACATAAAAGAATATTTAGTATGTTCTGCGCCCATCACTGAAGCGCTTGATATTATGCAAAGTGAACAGAACACCTATTATGGAATTACATTACCTTGTCTTCTTGCTCTTAGAAAAAAATTGAAGAAAATTGACAAAAAGAACAATTTTGCTTATTGCAAATCATTAATTGAAACATACAAACAGAGTGTAAGTTCAAGATTTGAAAATTTGTTTGATATCAACAAACCAGAATCACAAAATGCTGCAATTGCTGCTTTGTCATATCCATGTTTTAAAAATAAATGGTTGATCTGTTTGGAGCCTGCTGACCGCGATATTGTTTTAAAAATTTTCAAAACCATCATATCCAAACAAATTTATGAAAAACCAAAAGAAAACATCAACATGACAAAGGCTGCATGGAAACATGTTTTTAATCCCCCCGTCCCCCCCAACCCTCAAGGGGGTGATAGCGCGTAATTCCAAATAATGCCTTTGTTGTTTGTTTGTGTTGAGTACACATAACCAATTAACCTATAAAAAAATCGCTTTCGTGAGATAATTTGGAGCAGAGTTACTCTTTAAAACGTGTTTCCACCCCCCACCCCGCCCTTAAAGGGGGGAAAAGGAAAATTTCACAAAATCGACTTATAGTGCGTGTTGGGAATGCATAACCACCCCGCAAATAAAAAATCTTCTAAGATAGTTTGGAGCAGAGTTACGCATGAAAACATGATTTTGCCCCACCCTGAAAGGGGATAAGGTGGAATTTTACAAAATCCCTTAGTAGTGTGTGTCTTGAGTACGCATAACCAATCGACGTATCAAGAAATCGCTATTCTGAGATAATTTGGAGCAGAGTTACTCTTAAAAGCGTTTTTTGCCCCCTCCCCTCCTTCGAAGGAGGGGAGGGGGAATTTTTGTAAGATCCCTTTATAATGCGTGTTTGGAATGCATAAACAACTCATATGTAAAAATTAAGCTTACTGAGATAATTTGAAGAAAAGTTATGCTTCGAAACATGCTTTTTGCAACCCCACCCCCAAGAGGGAATAGGACGGAATTTTACAAAATCTCTTTTTAGTATGTGTCTTGAGTATGCATAACCAATTGACATATCAAAAAATCGCTATCCTGAGATAATTTGGACCACAGTTACTCTTATAAGCGTGTTTTTGCCTTCCTCCGCCTTTAAAGGGGGGGGGAGGTGAAATTTTGTGAAATCCCTTTACTGTGCGTGTTGGGAAAGCATAAACAACCCACATATACAAATTAATCTTGCTGAGATAATTTGAAGCAAAGTTATACTTGGAAACGGGTTTATATTGCCCCCCCACCCCCAAGGGGAAAAGGGGGGACTTTCGCAAAACCCCATTGCAATGGGTGTAACCCCCCCCCCCCAAAAAAAAAAAAAAAAAAAAAAAAAAAAAAAAACGAAAATCGCAAAAAACCAAACATGAGGTTTTGGAAATATTCTGAAGAAGGATCTTGACAATTTTCTATATCTTTGTGCTGTTATTGGTACAGTTTTACCCAAAAACCCGTATTTTGCTAAATTTCCCTGCGGAAATCGTTTTTACCCCCACCCCTTCTTAAAAATCCAAAATTCCAAAATCGCAGAAAATGCTTTTTTGCACTGTAGTCTCTCTCTCACCAATTTCTTCACCGTGAAGCAATTTGGAGCCGAATTATGCTTATAAGGGGGTGCCTTCTGCCCCCCCCCAGGGGAGAGCGGGGATATTTCGCAAAATCCTGCCATAATGGGCGTCAGTCTCCTAAAACCAACGTGCTCACCAAAATTTGCGAGTCTATCTCTCATAGAATCGCAACGGCTGGGTTGAGTCAGTGAATGAGTGATTTTTCTCTTTTATGCCCCACCCCACCCCACCCAACCCCCAAAGGTGTAAAAGGGAGGGGGTCTTTCACAAAATCTCGTTACAATGGGTGTTGGACACACGTAAATAAGCCACACACAAAATTTGTGACCTCAGCTCATAGATTTCCACGGATGAATTTAGTGCTAAAAGGGGGGATCGAATTTACCCCCTCGCAACTCCCCCCCCCCAAAAAAAACCCCAAAATTAAAAATCGGAAAAAATCAAAAATGAGTTTTTGCAAATACCTTCAAGAAGACGCTTGGCATTTTTTCTTTTTATATCTTTGAGCTATTATTGCTAGAATTTTACTCGAAAATCCATGCATTGCTAATTTTGCCTCCGAAAATCCTTTTTATCCCCTCTCCCCCCTTAAAAATCCAAAATCGCAGAAAAAGATTCTTTTGTACTGAAGTCTAGTCTGCCCATCTGCAATTTCTTCACCGTAAAGTAATTTGGAGCCGATTTATGCTTATAAAGGTGTTTTTGCCTTCTGCACCTCCGAAAATCATTTTCACCCCCTTCCCCCCTTAAAAATCCAAAACTCCAAAATCGCAGAAAAGTTTTTTTTGTATTCAAATCTAGTCTCCTCATCTGCAATTTCTTCACAGTGAAGTAATTTGGAGCCGAGTTATGTTTATAAAGGTGTATTTTGCCTTCTGCCCTCCCCCGGAAAATCTCATTTTTTCCCCTTACCACCTTAAAAATCCAAAATTCCAAAATCGCAGAAAATGATTTTTTGTATTCAAGTTTAGTCTCCCCATCTGCAATTTCTTCACCGTGAAATAATTTGGAGCCGAGTTATGCTTATAAAGGTGGTTTTTGCCTTTTGCCTCCCCCGAAAACCTCATTTTTACCCCTTACCCCTCTTAAAAATCCAAAATTCCAAAATCGCAGAAAATGATTTTTTTGTATTCAAGTCTAGTCTCCCCATCTGCAATTTCTTCACTGTGAAGTAATTTGGAACCGAGTTATGCTTAAAAACGTGGTTTTTGCCTTCTGCCCCCCCCGGGGGGGAACGGGGGATCGCCATAGCCGTGTTGAGTCAGTGAGTGAATTAATGAATCAGTGAGTTTACTCTTTTATATTATATAGATTAGTACTAGCAGGCTTTGCCTGCTTCGTTGGTCACTATATTTAAATGAATTAAAAAAATAATCTATATTTTTTATACAGTTCAGCAAATTAAAACTAAAAAGAAAATACATTGAAATTGCTTAAAAACTTCACTTCGGGCGCTCTCTGACTTCGGCAGACTTCTTCAACGCAACGTCTTGGTACTGTATAATTTAATTTAATTTAATTTATAGAAATGTCAATAATACAGGAAAAACTGCATTAGTCATTTTCTTTTTGATAATAAACAGAACGGAAAACGTATAATATTTTACATGAAGATATTTTGTATAATTAGACCAATTAAAAAAAAAAAAAAATCCTTTTTTTCCGCACTCGAATTACAGAAATATTTAAAATAAAATTGAGAAATATTGTGCAAAAAAAAAGCTTGGAACTCTTGGCGGAACATGAAATTTGGCACTGAAGTAACTTGGACGTTTCTCGCCAAAATGTTTACTTAGGCATTTGCGATACCCATATCAACTCATCGCCGAAATGACAACAAAATTATACATAATTATAAGATTAAAAAAAAAAAAACTTTTTATATACCATGTTTCTAAATTTTCTGTTGAATCTTATAGCTATAGATCTACATTAGCACTTTATCAACATGTAGAAAATTTTAAAGTGATAATGACGTCATTTTTGTGAGATGCATGATTTATTTTTTTTACAATTTTTTAATGTTCACGTTTAAATTAATGTACTTATTTTTATGTCAAAAGAAAATGAACGCGTATTTATTTATTTATTTATTTTTTTTTTTCTTGGGGGGTGGGGCAACTAATAAATTATAACGAATATTTATTTTCATATTTTATTTAATTAAAAGAAAACTTTGCAACGTAATATCTTTAATAACTTCTGGTATATAGTGTCCACACAAAAAATGAACAATTTTTAGAACTCTTTTAAAAAATATAACATCTATGCAGTATCTTTTTAAAAAAATCATCCGTTTTACTAAAAAAAAAAAAAAAAAAAAAAAAAAAGGCCGACTTTCATCACCAAAGTAGTTAAATCTAGAGCAATCAAAAATAGGAGTGGTCCACCGGATGTGCTCCCGACAAACTCTTTGCTTTTTATTTATATACAAAAATTTATTTATATTCAAAATTTTAAATTACATTAAAAATAACTAATCTAATTACAAACAAAGATTCAGTGTGTAATATGACCAAATTTCTTGCGTATTACACTTACTTTAAAAATGGTGTGACTCTTCTCGACTTTCTGAACATTAAGTAATTAATGATTGTAAATATATAGGAAGAGAAGTCCTTAAACAAACGAAAGAGAAAATTAATATAGGGTATTTGATTATTTTTGTTTAGATAGTATGTTGTTCATTTACATCACTGCTCCTCAAATAATTTGAGCCCACAGATGATAAGGATAAAGAAATTTTCGTCGTGTCCCTGTAAAAATCTATAAATGCTAGACTCACCAAAATCTATGTAGTTCGTGTGATGGTGACCGATAATATTCATATAAATTTTCAGCTGAATTCGATCAGGTGTTTAGGCGCTATTAATTTGAAGCCGCAACCACAATAATAAAGAATTCTTTGTGTCCATGTGAAAAAAAATGTAAGTGCTACATTCTCCAAAATTCCTAGAGTTCATGTGACTGCAATCTATAACACGTAAATACATTTTCAGATCAATCGCATATGTCGTTTAGACGCTATTGCATTTTAAAAATTTGAGAACGTAGAGCATAATTGAAAAGGCTTTTTCGTTTTGTCCCTGTAACAATTCTATACGTGCTAAATTCACCAAAATCTATTCATTATGTTCAACGGTGACCTTTAACATATGTATAAATTTTCAGCTCAAACAGATGAGGCGTTTAGACTTTATCGCATTTTAAACACAATTTGAGCTGTTAAGCAACAATGATAAAGATTTTTTCTTTGTGTTTCTCTATAAAAAACTTAAAAGCGCTACACAGTCCAAAATTTCATATAGTTAGCGTGACGGTAATTTAAAACATGCATATAAATTTTCAGCTTAACCGATATGGCGTTTAGACGCTAACACACTTTAAAGAATTTGAGCTTAATAATAAAGAAATTTTCGTTGTGTTCTGTAAAAGAACTATATGCGCTAGATTCACCAAAATCTATACACTTTCTGCAACAGCGACCTATAGCATGTGTATAAAGTTTCAGCTTAATTGAATAAGATATTTAGACGCTATCGCAGTTAAAAATTTTGAGTCTATACCATAATGATTTAAAAAAAAAAAAAAAAAAAAAAATTGCACTCCGGGAGTGCCGACAGAAGTGAAAAATTGAAAAATTACGTGTGTATTTCTTGAATCGTCAGGAAATATTTTATTGTGCAGGAAATACTTTTAAATGAAGTGTTTTTTTATTCATTAATATAAACTAAGACTACAAAAATTATATTAAAATTTTATTTAATGCGCTAACTGCAATAGAGACAGTGTCCGGAGATGAAAGTAGTCGTGTAGATTCGCACCTGATTGAAAAAGCGAGAAAAATGGCAGCTTTGGCCTTTCTCACGGTTTTGTGAGGTCTAACTGCAAAGTTCCCGGCTGCAATCTTTAAGAGACAGTGACCGGAGATGAGAGAAGTCGTGTAGAGCCGCACCAGATTGTAAAAAGGTGAGAAAAATGGCGGCTTTGGGCTTTATCACGGTTTTGTGAGGTCTAACTGCAATAGAGACAGTGTCCGGAGTGAGAGAAGTCGTGTAGAACCGCACCATATTGTAAAAACGTGAGAAAAATGGCGGCTTTGGCCTTTCTCACGGTTCTGTGAGATCTAACTGCAACGTTTCCGGCTACAATCTTTAAGAGAAAGTGGCTGGAGATGAGAGAAGTCGTGTAGAGCCGCACCAGATTGTAAAAACGTAAGAAAAATGGCGGCTTTGGGCTTTCTCACGGTTTTGTGAGGTCTAACTGCAATAGAGACAGTGTCCGGAGTGAGAGAAGTCGTGTAGAACCGCACCACATTGTAAAAGTGTGAGAAAAATGGTGGCTTTGGCCTTACTCACGGTTCTGTGAGGTCTAACTGCAACGTTTCCGGCTACAATCTTTAAGAAACAGTGGCTGGAGATGAGACAAGTCGTGTAGAGCCGCACCAGATTGTAAAAACGTGAGAAAAATGGCGGCTTTGGGCTTTCTCACGGTTTTGTGAGGTCTAACTGCAATAGAGACAATGTCCGGAGATGAGAGAAGTCGTGTAGAGCCGCACCAGATTGTAAAAACGTGAGAAAAATGGCGTCTTTGGCCTTTTTGACGGTTTTGTGAGGTCTAACTGCAATGTTTCCGGCTGCAATCCTTAAGAGACAGTGCCCGGAGATGGGAGAAGTCGTGTAAAGACGCACCAGATTGTAAAAACGTGAAAAAAATGACGGCTTTGGCCTTTCTTACGGTTTGGTGAGATCTAACTGGAATAGAGACAGTGTCCGGAGATGTGAGAAGTCGTGTAGAGCCGCACAGATTGTAAACACGTGAGAAAAATGGCGGTTTTGGCCTTTCTCACGGTTTTGTGAGGTCTAACTGCAATAGAGACAGTGTCCGGAGTGAGAGAAATCGTGTAGAGCCGCACCAGATTGTAAAAACGTGAGAAAAATGGCGTCTTTGGCCTTTCTCACGGTTCTGTGAGTCTAACTGCAACGTTTCCGGCTGCAATCGTTAAGCGACAGTGGCTGGAGATGAGAGAAGTCGTGTAGAGCCTCACCAGACTGTAAAAACGTGAGAAAAATGGCGGCTTTGGCCTTTCTCACGGTTTGATGAGGTCTAACTGGGATAGAGACAGCGTCCGGAGATGAGAGAAGTCGTGTAGAGCCGCACCAGATTGTAAAAAAGTGAGAAAAATGGCGGCTGTGGGCTTTCTCACGGTTTCGTGAGGTCTAACTGCTATAGACACAGTGCCCGGAGGTGAGAGAAGTCGTGCAGAGCCGCACCAGATTGTAAAACAATATACAGTATATAATTATTAACACTTCACATTAGCAAGTTAATTGTATGATACATTATTTGTATCATGCAAGGATGGAAAGCGTCAGCTGACGATGACGGGAGTTCAATGATTTTTGTTCACCCAAAAGTGCTCAATGCGCCTAAAGAAATTTTACTTTAAAAATTTCTTTGTGTCTCTTTAGAATAAACATATATATATATATATATATATATATATATATATATATATATATATAAAATCTAGATTCACCAAAATTTGTACAGTTTGTGCGACTGTTACTCGTAATATGTGTATAAATTTTCAGCTCAGCCGAATAAGGCATTTAGATGCTACTTTACTATAGAAAATTTGGGCCCTTAGACCATGATGATGAAAATTTTTTCTTTGTGTCCCAGTAAAAAAATCTATAAGTGCTAGATTCACTAAAATCAACAGGGTTCGTGCTATGGTGAGCTATAATATATATATACCCCCTTTTAGCTCATTTGAACAAAGCGTTTAGACGCTATCGTGTTAACTCACATACATGTACACATACATACACACATACATCATCGTAAAAATAGTAAATATGAATTTAGGGAACCTCAAAACGTATAGAACTACCAAAATCTCAAACTCCTATTTTTTACGTGATTACAATACTATCTTCACTGTAGTGTTTGGAAAGTAAAAATCAACTGTTTCAAACATTCACAGTACACACATTGAAAGGCAAGCCATATACTTTGAAAGGCAAACTTTTTTCTCATACAACGATTTTACGTCAAGTATTAATATTATGCATTTCTTCTTAACGAATTAAACTTACGTTATGAGTCATGTTGCTTTAAATTGCTACGAAGGAAGAAAATGCCATTCAATCTCTGCATTCAAAAGATTGTATTCCTGAAAAAGCAACATAAAATAATTCTCTAATATGGGTAGACTCACGTTTTTATCCGTGGGTCAAAAATTAATGCTAACCCGACTCGCACCCGTCGCAGAACGCTACCTGAGTAATATGCATCAGTTTCAGGTCATTCTAAAACTATGACAAGAAAAGCTGATGGACAGATTGACAGTCATATAGACAGACCGAAATGTGAAGTCCTAAACACATTTAAATGATATTGTAAAAAGGTTTACTGTGAATTCTTATTATTTCTTATAAAATTTATCATTAATTACTGATTTAGTCGTTAGTCATACAACTTTTGATTAATGATTGATTCAATCATTAGTCATAAAAATACGATTAACGATTGAATTATTCGTTAGTCATAAAAAATATGATTAATGATTAAATTATTCGTTAGTCGTAAAATCTACGATTAACGACTAATTTAATCGTCAATCAAAACGTTTGCGATTAATGATTAAATTAATCGTTAATCAAAATATTTATGATTAACGATTAATTTAATCATTAGTCAAAATATTTTTGATTAACGATTGAATTAATCATTAGTCAAAATATTCTTGATTAACGATTAATTTAATCATTAATCGTTAGTCGTCCAGATGATTGAAATTTGCCCAACACTGATATATATATATATATATATATACAGAGCTGCTAAATATATATATACATATATTTACAGGAGTAGAAATTAAAAAAATAAAGTTAATGTACGGCAGAACCAATAATTTTCAGATTTCACGGTCTTTGAAATTGTGGTGGCATGTCTCCGGACCACCTATATCGATGTGTCCCAGGCCGTCGCCAATTGTCCGCCAATTGCAGGGAATAGGTGGTATTGACATTTATAAGAAAGTACACTTACTATTGTTGTAAAATATTATTTTGCAACAAATTTACGGTCAGTGTTAGATAAAAATAAAAAAAAGGAAAAGCTTCACTGGTGCAGTGGACCACTAGAATTCATATTTTGATGGTCAGTTGAATATTTTTGTGGTCCCGGACCAACGAACCACTGTTAATTTTGAGTCTTGCATATATATATATATATATATATATATATTCAAGTACTTTTGAATTTGAGTAATTCGTTTTCAGCTTGTAATTTTGTTAGTTGTTGTATCCATTCTTCGCACAAAATGATAATAATGAATACTGCATTTTACAGGGGGGGGGGGATTCTAGTTACTATTAATATATGCAAAAGAAGGTGAAATGAAAACGATAAATAAGAATTTTAATAATAATTTGTATTAATAAATTTTTATAACTTATTTTTTTGCATTTATTATCACAGTAGGCTGAAATTATAACAAAATAAATACACACACACACAAACACACATATATATATATATATATATATATATATATTAATATAATATTATCAGTGCAAAAATTTGAAATTTAAAGATGATTTAATTTCAGTATTCAAACAATTATTCTGATCAAAAACGAAGACCACCCAAATCAAACCAAAAAAAGAAATAAAGTAAAATCTAAATGAATATAGCAAATTGGAATGAGAAAAAAGCATTATTTGCATTCTAACGTTTTCAAGGGCCTGGTAGAATGCAAATATGCTAAAAAATGGATGTTTTTCTGTCACAAAGAAAGCAAAAGCTAAGAATTTCTTTGTTCACAGGCCCGAAACACCCATAGTAAAACCAGAAAAAATGAAGATCAAAATTAAACACCTTACTATAAATGATAATCCAAAAACCATTTAAATACGTAGATCAAAATAAACTCACCATTACAAATAATAATCCAAAATGACTTAAATATTATTATTGAAAAAGAGGCAAATCAAATTTATGAAAAACGAGACACATGTAAAAATTTGACAAGCAGTTATAGGTTGAAAGCACAGTTAGTCAGTTCAAAATAGCAGTGAACATGGAGTAAAATAAAGAATTCACAAAGTTATTCAGGTTGAATCCTAATGCAAATTAAGATTCAGATTATTATAGTAAATTAGGATTCATTTATTATTGTAACATGAATAGTGCTGCCATCTACAGTAATTTTATGAAAATAATGGAAAAATTAATGAATAAATAATAAATAAATAAAATAAAATAAAATGAATTTAAAAAATGAATAAATAATAAAAGAAAAAAATTACATACTATGTCTGTACATAATGGCCAGGAAGCAATGATCAAAGTAAAAGACAAAAAGATATTCAAGCAATTTTTTTTTTAGGATTCATATAATCAATGTAGATAATTGAATAGTGTTGCCATCAACCACGAAGATTGAAAGATAATGGAAAAACAAACTAACCATAAAATAATACCCAATTTTTTAGACCTAAAATTAAATTCGAATAAAATTTGAGAGGAGAAAAAAAAATAATAATTATTTTTTTTTTTTTTAAATATATATATTAATTACACATTATTTAAAGTGCATTTGTATTAAAAAAAAGCCAAAGGCAGCACTAAAAATTATACAAAAATATGTAATTTAAAATATTTTCATATTTTAAGACATGGGAAAAATGGAGATGAGGATGCGGAGGGGTGATTTTTCACACGTAGTGTTGTTTTTACAAATGTTTTTGGTTACTTTAATTCGTTGTTTTAAGTTTATTAACGTTTTTTCTTCTTGTTGGCCACGCCCACTTATCTTCAAGTCTTAACATATTTTCAAAATTATATATTATATCCCTAACAGCACAAAAGTTTGCAGAAATGTGACATTCATATAACATCGAAACATTCGAAATATTTCAGAAGTGTTTTGAAACGTTCAGTTTGCTTTCATATTAGTTTAAAAAACGTAGAAATGTCCACGATTGCAAAAAAAAAAAAAAAAAAAATCTGATACATTACAGAAGCTTTTCAGTCACTTAACAGATGGAACATCGAAAAGTGTGAATGTTTCAGAAAGGTATTAGAGAACATACTTAAATGTGTTGTGTTTTTGAAAGATTGTAAGCTTTTTGCAACATAACTGAAACGTTCTGTGCTGTATGATATATATATATATATATATATATATATTAAATATATTTTGAATGTAGAATCAACTGCAATGTTTTTTAAACAGAAAATTATTCAAATGCTTTAGTTTAAACATTGATTTAACTGTAAAATGTAAGAATTTTAAAACAATAAATTAAATTAAATCGTTATCGGTAGATAATAGAATTCTTAAAATGAACCAAGTATTATATGAATATATCATGTAGGTAGGAAAGAAATGCGTAATATTTGGATAAAGACGCCGTTACAGACATACACAAAACCTAACACAGACAAAAATAAAATATAATATAATCTTGAAAGTATTTTTCACATCCTTAATGTCTGAAACGTGTACATATCGCAAAATATTTTGATTCTGAGCTATGTTTGAATATAGTGTAACCACGTTTCCTACGCCTAGCAGTGAGGACGAGTCGAAAATCTTGTAGGGTTCCCAAGTTGACCAACAGGTTTGAATTTAGTAAACATCCAGTCATTCGGTATTCCCTTATCGCTTATTTTCTCTCAACGAAAAGCTTGTCTCCCCTATTTTACTAGTGGACTCGTTGAATCCGCACTTGCGCAGAGGCTTCCATGGTCGCAAGAAATGTAGTTAAAGAGTATGTGGTATGTAATTTGAAACAGAACTTGTAGCCTTTGTAACTGGTACGATTGCACAAGGCTGTGGAATCGTACTTTTTTCATACTTTTTTTTAACAGCTTTGGGAATTTTTAATGTGTCTTGATACGCTGAATTCAGAAAGGGTTTTTAACAAAGTCTGCATAAAGATCGGAATATTTTACACACAGACGATAACAAATTCGAAACTATTTATGTATTATAGATGTATTAAAACAGGTTATTATTCACACATTACCTTTTACATAACCTCCTTAAGTAGACGCCTGTCGCATGGCTCTTAAGCTTGGCAACAGTTCAAGTGGTAGACAGCGCCACCTGGTACAGATTGCGCGACTTTTTTATTCAACAGCCACCAAAATTTTTTAAGAAAGGGATTTGAAATACAAAAAAGGCGAATAGAATCGAAGAAATGTCGATTATATATATCACATATGACTTCTTAAAGTTATTTGTGACAGTTGAATAAAAACCTCGCGCAATTGTACCAAGTGGCGTTCTCTACCGTTCGACCTGTTGCGAAGTTTAAGAGCCACGCGGCACTATGACCTTTTAAATGTGTTCCTTTGCATTAAAGCTCCGTTTAGAGATTTTTTTTTTTTTTGGGGGGGGGGGCGGACTGCACGGGACCTTCAGAGGGGAAAGGAGTGATTCTCTATTCAGCTACCAACAATAATCTTCTAACGTATTAAAACTCCATCACCCCTGATATCTCTTCTCCATTTCTTTGGTGTCTTGATGAAGAATATCTCCTTGTTCTTCATTCACATCATCTACATTTTTCCGGGCAATTGAGACTAGAGTTGAAAAATTAAAATTTTAAGCTCAGAAAATCACATTTTTTGTCAAATCTGTACGTGATGAAAATATTTGAATTTTTTTTTTCCTTAATCAACATCCAAAATTACACAAGAAATCACATCAACTGGAAGAAAAAGATTTCATCGCAGAACTGTGCTATGTATGTCGGGTCGGTCAGGATAATAAAAACAGTTTTATGATCCAAGTCGAGTCAGGCCTGCCTAATTTCGGTCCATGCATATTTCTTCCTCACGTTCCAAGTACACACGAGATTTCTAGGAATTTTTTTTTAAATAGGTTAAATGCTTAAAAAAAAAAAAAAAAAAAAAAAAAAAGTGAGAAAAACCACCAGCGAACAATCAAATTATATATATATATATATATATATATATATAATATATATAGATTACTAAATGAAACATACACATTATCTATTGCAAAATTCAATTTTCGAATTATTTTTTTCATTTTCAAAATCATAAATTTTCACTTTTCCTTTTCAGAAAGAATATTTCCAAGATCAAGGGAAATTTATTTTGAAGTCGTTTTTAAATTTTGTAACTGCTGTCACAATCAGCAAATCTTCATGATAAACTTTGTTAGAAGTTAGGAGTTAACTTATAAAAGGGGAAGCAGCAGCTGAGGTATTACGAAAGAACATATTTTTCACATGTGTAAATTAATTAGGACGAAAAGTAATCGAGACTAATTCTTTAAAATACTTTTTTTAAACTATCTTTAATAATAGGCATGTATTTTTAATGACTTCTTTAATTAATACAATTATTTCTGTGAAATCATTGAAAACAATTTCATTCACGAATATAATCAATATTATCATAATTTATTTATGTACCAGGCTTTCCGCGCAAAACATCTGCGTGATATGATTCTCAGAAAACTCTCATAAATAAAATAGCTGGAAAATTTCAGTTTTTTTTTTTTTTTGAATAAAATATATTTAAATCTTTGACATTTGCATTATAATTCTAATTTTAGAAATAATTGTTTTGCGATGCTAAGTTAAAAGTTCGTAAAATTAAACTATTTTTGCATTGCAGTCATTTGCAAAAGTTTAAGACCGCCCATAGAAAAATCAGATTTAATGAAATTCCGCAAAAATAACACACATATTTCACATATAAAAGAACAAAACAGACTACACATGGTTATGTACTGTAATTAAGGTAATTAATTATTTTGTAGGAACTCCTTTGTTTTTAATAACTTGAGCAATTCTCTTTAGGCATGCTATAAATAAGAGACTAACAGTAAGCTTTAGAACTGTCTGTGCACCAGACATGCTTCATTGCTTCAACAAGTGCCATAGCAGTGGATGGTTGCTTTTCGGCGACTTTATTTTTCACAATCCACCACAGATTCTCTAATGGATTCAAATCTGGGCTGTTACCTGTCCAGTCAAGCACTTTGATTTCCCGTACACTAAAATATTTCATGACAATCTTTGCCCTGCGACACGGAGCCCCATCATGCATGAAAATTGAACATTTATGAACATGCACGTGAAGCTTCAACTTCTCCCGAAACAAATTAAGGTACCGCTTTCGTTCATAGTGGTTTTAGGTGGCACAAAATATAGACTAGAAGTACCGGACACAGACATTGAAACCCATATCTTTTGTCTTGGAGGATGTTTCACAGTTTGAATTGTATATCTCTCATCATATCTTTTTCCCATTAAGCGGCGAACACTTGTAGTACGTGCAGAAAATTGCTGCACACTTGACTCATCCGAAACTAAGACCCTACTCCACTGTTGAATTGTCCAGTTCTGATATTGGTTGACGAAAGTCAGTCGTTTCTTTTTCATACTTGGAGTAAGTCGAGGTTTCCTTGCAGGGTTATAGGATTATAAATCAAAATATCTGGCCAAACGTCTTGAAGTAGTACTCAAACTGACGTTGGTGCCATTTGCAGCCAACGAATGTCTAATCGTATTGCAGGAGGTTCTTGGATCTCGTACGACCATCCTTCTTATCACCTGATCATCATGTGCACTCGTTTTTCTAGGGCGACAGCTTCTCTTAAGGTCCACAAATTTTACCGAAATTTGAAATTTACTAATAACTTGATGCATAGCTAGCTGTCTTGCTTACATTTACCCTCGAACATATTTGACGTTCAGAAAAACCAATTTTATACAGGGTCAATATTTCTGACTTTTTTGTAACAGTAAGTGAATTTTTTTTTTTCATTACAATAATTACACAGCAGCACTGTCTATGACAAAATTCAAAAAACAACTGGCGATAAACATGTCAGGCACCTTTATTTATAGCAGTAGAATGCGTCTGATGCAATATGTTAAAGTACTGAAAATCGGCTACTTGTCTTAAATTTTTGAAAATGACTGTATGTAATGACTGTAAATGATTTTTATGCAAATGACCTCCTGAATCCGAAAAGTACGCCTAATTTGCCTTATCACTCACCGTTTTTTAATGCCCCCCCCCCCTATTTTACCACTTTTCAGTAATTTTATGGCTATAAATTTGATTTATAGAGGAGAAAATAAATATTTTAACTGTTAAATATCTTTTGAGGGCCTAAAGAAGTGAAAAAAAATCTATAACATAAACATTTGCGACAAGGGGAAGATTTAGGGGGGGGGGGGGGATTTTCTACTGAAACTATAAGCTACATTTATTATATTTTATCAATCACTTATTATTATCTCTTATTATACATTATACATTATATATATATATATATATATATTAAAAGTTAAAATACATTTTTTTCCATTCTTCAAATCGAATTCATGGCCATAAAATTACCGCAGAGTGACGAAAATTACGGGAGGAGTTGACGGGCAAAATTGGGATCATATTCGGATTCAGGAGGTTATTTTACATAAGAATCAGCAGGAATGGTATTAGGAGTCGATTTTTTTTTTTTTTTTTTTTTTTTTTTTTTTTACAGCAAAGTATTATTTGTTCGCACATTTAAACGGGATTTTTTGCCAAATATTATTATTTTTTAAATATTTTCTTTAAATTTTGATGTATTCTGCCTAAGTATCTTTATCCATATCACGTTGCGTTAACTCGCCACAACGGGTATACCAACTAACCATGTGTGCGTGTTTCGCAGACATAATAAGATTTAAGGGAAAAAAGTTTTGCAGGTCGCATAAATAAGTATTTAATTGGTGGATCTTACATGATTTTGTTTACAAAGAGTGAAGCTTTTCGATGTATTCAACAGAATTTCTCAGTGTGTTGTACAAAGAAAAGAAATCAAAAACCCTGATATATGGCAATTTGCCTCGGCTACCCCTACTAATTACATATATGTTGACAAATAAAAATAAAACGTGAATAATATAAGATAAAAAAAAAAAATAAGAATAAGAAGAATTAAAGAGAGAGAGAGAGAGAGAGAGAGAGAGAGAGAGATTAATATATATATATATAAATATATATATAAAAGGATCGAAAAAGAGAATGGTGTGTGAATAATTTTCCAGAATCAGGTACGAAAGACAATGGAAAAATAACATTATTTCGTTTTAGGAAATGTCAACATTTTTATGTAAATTCAAACGACAAAATAATAATAATAAAGTTATCTCCAGGAAAGTTAGAACACTGCCTAGAAATGGAACAGCAGATAATTTTAAATTTATTTGAGATGTACCTTTAAAGTCATTTATTTATTCTATATTCAATATATTATGACATATGCACACGATTAATAGTTTAGAAAATCGAGATCGGACACAAGAATGTAGACAAAATTTTGTTATTTAGCCCTAGTAATTTATACGTATAAAAATAATTGAAAAACGCTTAGACCGGTAAGCGAATAACTACCGGAAAAAAAGTATTAAGAAAATAAGAAAAGAAACCAATGAAAGTAATGCGCGTTTCTGAAATGACTTTTTGGAGTTACTATTAGTTTTATTCTAAGCTTCAATTCGTTTTTATACTTTAATATCCGTAGACGGTAACACTTATATTTGAATTGATTTATTATTTTTTCGATCTCATAGAAAAAGAAACTTTGAATTAAATTTAGAACAGTGGATGTTTCTTACGCAATATTTATTTCTGTGTGACATGTCCGTTAAAACAATTCTTTAAAATTCGGTAAGAAATTATCGATCTTTATTATTATTATTATTATTTTTACATAAAAAGTTTGCTTATATAATTTATGTTGTAAATCGACTAATTTTTAATGGATTTATTTTATGTGAAACTTTTAAAATGTTTAATTTTTTTTTTTTTTTTGTGTGTGTGTGTGGTTTTCTTGCAAATAATTATTTAAATATCTGTATATTTTTCCTTATAAAATTCTTAATGTCAAGAGTAAAATTCAAATTTCATTATAAATTAAATTTAAACTCTTTTATCTATTACTATTCTAACTTAAGTTTAAAACTTTAAGTATTATATTCATCGGTAATATGTTCAAGTCGATTAAGACTAAATCCTGCTAAATTTTAAGATTTAATGAATGGCTAATTAATCTGATCCATTGTTATAATGTAAATTTCCATAATAAGGAAAATGAATGTAATTATAAGAGAAAAATGAAATTTATGGGAATTATTAAAATTAATAATAAGATGAATCCTTTTAGTCTCTGAAAGTTTACAACCTTAAAATAGATAGATGAAATGGTGCTAGGATCGAACCCAGAACTCGCTTGTTGTCTTAACCACTTAGAGCTATCCGTAGTTTTTTTTTTTTTTTATAACTTGCATAAACACTGGCTGTCACCTACAAAAAAGTAAAAGGATGGAATTCCTTACAGTCCTGGGTTACTCTAATCACCCTAACACTAATGAAAGAAGACAGTAAAATTAAAGTTTATGATATTTTCTTAATTTTATGAATTTATTTAAGGTGGTTTTCCTGTAAAATAAATAAATAAATAAAATAAAATAAATTGTCTGAAATATGTATTTTGTATTAGAAAAATGATATTATAATTCATCTGAATCACCTTTATATATTTTTTGAAAATTTCCTATAGTTTTTATATAGCATGATATAATTAATATTTTATCTGTTAATCAAAAAAAAAAGTATAAAAGGGAAGGTCGAGTTTTATAATTTTCGAATATTATTTAAAATACATTTGTAGCTGCATTAAATTTTGTGCTCTCTGTAATGTACCAATATCAAAAGGGGGTGTATTCTAACATTACGGGAGCTAACACTATGACACAAACATACTTATTTAATATGAGATTTATTTATTATGAGGCCTTTTATGAGAATTATGAGATTTTTGATAAATTTTCTGACTAGAAATGTATAAGGACACGCTTTAAATATTGTGATGTATCATCAACATATGTTTTGAAATCTGTCAAAACATCAACATGCTTTAACTGCATGTATATTTTAAGTATTATATTATGTTATATTTCAAGACCGATATATTGTATTATAGAAAGGTGTTATTAGACAATAAAACTAAAGCATTTTTGTATACGTAACAAAGATTTTTGCTGAATTCTACAAAACATAATAGTTTAAGGCATAATCAATAACAGCATGTTTTTATTGTTATGATATCATAATGCTAATGTTATTATTCCTGTTATATTATCATTAAACCGTTTTATTACTATACAAATTTACTGACGATAAATTCATATATGAACTTAAATATTAATCCTTTAACCTTCTGATCTCCGAAACAGTATTTCTTCACTAAGCTATATATATATATATATATTTTACAGCAATGTACTATTTTAAAATAATTTAATTTTTCTTTGCTTGTATTGATGTTTGAAGGTCACACATAATAGCAATAAGTTTTATCTTCAATGCATAGTTATGTGAAGATAATATAACCCTCATTTTAGAACCTTATAAAACAGTACAGTGAAAACCACGTTACAATTTTGCCATTTTTCCAAGACAGCCAGGTAGTTAATAATTCATAATAGTGCAATGCAAGTTAAGTAAACTCAGATTTAGCGTAAAAAATAATTATTAAATATAGAGATATTCGAATTTACGAACAGATGTGAAATGTGAAAGATATTTTTTTCATACATAAGATGTTTTACATTTTCAAGCTTATTTTTAAGATATGAATCATTATATCCCATTGGGAAAATAACTCGTATGTAAATTAAGATTTCAATAAAGCTTTGGTTAAATAAAGAAACGTATGCATTAACTACCTAATGCAAATTTTAAAAAAATAACAAAACTGATCATACTTGTACTAAACATTTGCAGATTCATTAAATGTAATAATTTATTTGATTTATATCTATCTATCTATATTCTTTCTATCTATCTTTGTTTATATATATATATATATATATCCATGCATATGTATGCCCTGAAATATAGGTAGTATAGATAGTACCAATTGTACATTGTACTATCTATAAAAAGATTAAATAAGAAAAAACAAGGATTCGCTAAACGTATTTATGTTTACAATTTGTAGTAAAAGTGATACTTTTTCAAATACTGTAAAACTCCATTCAAAAGAAAAACTTTACAAAACGCTATAGAAACTGATATTTGGACTGTTTTGGGGAAAAGCGATACGATTCTGAATCAAGTGAAGTAAAAAATGGTAGAAAGTGATATTTGCTCTATTTTGAAAGAGTGATGGGACTCTGACTCAACTGAAGAAAAAGTAGTATGTAAAATGAAACGCCGAATGCTAGCTATAGCTTTGGTTCGAATGAAAAAAACAGTATAGTTTTATATTTTGAAATATTTTCTTTTTAATAAAAATCTATTTACCATTTCCTCGTATAAAATAGTCAGCATATTCATAAATGGACCTAAATTTCATCGTCTAATATTAACTACATTTTTTTTTTCAACTTTGTAAATATTTATGTTAACTAAATATGAAAAATATAACACACACACACACAAAAAAAAAAAAAAAGAAGCATATAAAATTACTATCGTGTAAACTGAAATATAATTTCATAGGGCTAAAAATAAAGAAAAAAAAATCTTCTGATAATTATTTCTAAATACTTTTTATTTCAAAATAAGTAATTTATCAAAAGTTATAGTGTTAAAAATTTTTTGAAACATCTAAAAGTATGTAAATAAGTATGCTGTAATTAACAAAACTCAAAGCGACTAAAATTTGAACTGAATGTATGGGAAGGAAATAATAAATGTATGTGAAAAGAAAAGAAAATAGCAATAGATGGGGTTTTATTTGTCATAACATGTACCTGGACTGGGGTTCCAACGACACTGACAAATCAGTACTGTGTGCGGGTTACAAGTTAAACTAACTATACTGTGCAATTTGCATGACTGCAAAAAAAAAAAAAAAAAATACTGAAAAAAAAACTAGTGAATAAAACAGACTTCCAAAACGTTCGTAAATATGGAACAGTTAATTGAAAGCTCATGTACTGTGAAAGGTGTTGTCATACAAGATAAATAAAATATGTATTTAATTATCCTGAGATCAAATGCGCAAAAAAAATAAATAAATAAATAAATAAAAAAAGAACTATTCAGAATTTGAAATATAATTTTCCTAAAAAACACAGAAAATGTGACAATTGATTTTTATTATCATTATTTTTTTTAATTGTCCGATTAAAACCTGCAGACAAACTAACAATGTAATCGATTTTTAATTGTTGTGAAATCTAAAGCCAGAGAAGTAGCAAAAATAAAATTATTTTTAACTTTTCTGAAAACCAAAAGGGTGAACAACATCGACGAAGAAACGGGTTTTTATCACTCGAGAGTTGTTAAAGAAATGTTTACTTTGCTGTCTACTGTTTTGTGAAACAGATCCATTCTGATGTCCTGAAATTTTTGTACAATGCATGCCTTCTGTTAAGCTAAAATTGTAATTAAACCATAAAACACAACATGTTTCAGGCAATCTGAAAGAAATCACAAGGATTAATATTATGTGATACTGATAGATAGTTTTCTGAAATCTCACTGCTGAATTATCTATGATATTTCTTTTTCTAATCAATGCAGAGCAACAGTTTAATAGGATTTGGAATACGTGGAGGAGTGCCGTTTTGTATTAAAATTGTTCTGTCTACAAACACACGTTTTATAAGTGCTAAATGAACGTCATTCTTCAAAAAGAAATTCACAGGGTACACCATTGACTGTACGGGTAACAGAATCTGTTGTTCCTGCCTCCTGAAAAGAATTACCCTACTATAAATAACGTCTTAAATTCCCATCAGAAACACTTTCATAATGAAGATATACTGATGTATATTCGAATAGATTTCAAATTGTCCATACACTGCAAGATTTCACAAACATGTTGATAGCGAAATAAGCTTTACTTGTCCAAAACATATTCCATAGTCATACACCATCTGCTTGTATGTGAACCAGATATTCCAGGGCAACGGTGTATTATAATGACATGTCAGCAGAACACAAGACCTTAACATAGATAGTTTTATACGGAAGAATGTAACGTTTCATAAAATTTCGTTTTACGAAACATCAAGCATATTTTCAAATACTTTAATGTTCGGTATATCTTTAAAGGTATGATCGCACAGTCTCTTGTAAAACAGCTTTACAAGCGGCACGTTTCGTTTCATTAAGAGAGTTAGATCAACTACACGGAAAGAACTTGTATGGGGGAAATGACATATAACCAGGTTATTTTTACTATAAAAGTACACTGTGATGCGCGTAGCACGTATCGTCTTTTTCATATTCTGGCGGAAAAAGCTCAATCTATTTCTGAAATTTTGAATATTTTTTTTTCTATTTTACGAGTATATTTTGGACGTACATTAAGTTATTCTAACCAGTTGTTGTCTTTTTAGTGCAGTTTGAAATCTGAACCTTAATTATAATAACCTGTAGAATAAAAATTTTCGAAAAAGCTGAAAAACTTAATATTTGAAAGAAACTGTAGTGCAAGTGAGATAGGCTGAAAGAGCATCCGTCTATTTTGACCAAAAATAAAATAAAATAAAATAAATAATTAAATACATTTTTCGGCTCTACACTGTGTATCACGTATAAATATCACGTAATAATGGATTACATAAAGTTACGTTCTGTAGATAAAAGAAGAGATAAATCACGTACACTAAGAAAAAATTCTGTAACTGACATCAAGAATCTAAATTGTCGCTCTAGAAAAAATAGTTCCATGTCTACCTTATAAATTCTAGTCCCCATTGAAAGCGAGTTCTAGAAACCCCTACTAGAATTCTAGAGCGTTTGCCTGTATTATCGAGGACAAAGTTATTTAAAAATCTCTGCAAATGAATGAGACTACAAGAGGCGGGTTTCAGCAACTATAATCTTCGTTTATTACACAATTCTAGACAATCAAGCGAGAATTTCTTGCAACACAAAAAAATTCAAAATATTCAGAATATTGTTTCACCATCTAGAATTGTGTAGACTAGAAATTCTCGATCATTTCGTCTATTCAGATTATTGGTATGCCTCATACGCAGAGCTCAGGAATCTATATTTCTAGTTTAGGAATTTAGAAAATGGCCACTTATTCATTCTAGAGGAAGGCGGCATATTTTTTTTTTCTCAGTGTAACACTGAATTTGTCCAAGATTATTTAAAACCGGACGATTTTTAGACCACGGCAATATGATTTATTCAACAGTTTCATTTGAAATCTATTTTCATCAGTTTCCTCACAGCACATCCAACACTCCAGTTTCATCAATTTTAGTAATCATCATTCTCAAAGAATTTCTCTCCACAGGCTTTTTCCGAAATCTGTTTTGGGCGTCGATATTATCGCAGTGCAGTTGAAAAAATAGTACCATTCCAATATAACAACGTGATCAGAAAAATCTATCTTTCTATTCTAAAGGTATGGGGAAGAATGATTATACTACACTCATTAATATTTATTTAAAACTTCAGTTTTGCACAATATCTTTTCTACATTGCAGGAAAAGTCTATCGGAAAAAAATTAAATGTTAATTTCTATTTCAGATTTCTTTTCCCCACGGTCCATGTAAAGCATACATCAAATTTCAGCGAAATACATCTATAAGATCGGTATCTAAGTAAGTTTAAATAGGGTATATTTAATTATAATCACACAAACTTTCAATTTGTTGCATAATGTGTATTTATTAAAGAAACATGTAGTTGTTGTTTGGTTGTTGTGTTGTTAAAGATTTCAGGCTTACTGCAGCCTGCATCACGCTTCAGTTATTAAAGGGGTTATGTTGTAAACAAAAATTTGGAATTTATTTAATATTTCAACACCCATATGCACAGACACACACATGCAGACACAGGCATGCAGACACAGACACACACACATACATAAACACACACACACACACACACACACACATATATATATATATATATATAAGGTGTACCTCTAATTACGCCTCAAAACTGCATAGATTCATCACTTTCAATGCATAAAAAATGACCAAATTTCTGCACTTCTATGACCCATAGCCTTCAAGAAAAAAATGCGAAAGATAAATATTGCGTCATATCCGCTGCTGGGGAAAAACGTTATTTGAAACATGAACATCAAAATTTGCATTTTTAAATGCAGAAATATTCTCAAATTATTCACCGCGAATATTGATGCACGCCTGCATTTGCTGTGGAAAGCACGGACTACTCACGTTGCAGTATCAACCAATTTTCACGCAGCATGTAAACGAGCAGCTAAGTCACTTTCTGTTCGAATTAAGTCTCTAAAGAACTAAATCCATCAAATGATCCCATTGCTAGAAATTGAAAAGTGTCTAGTCTAGCGCTCGTAGTGACCATAAATCTGACCTCTCACGTCCAATACAACGGACTGAGTATTCGACATCCTGCATTTTGTATCGAAAACTATGGGTTGTACAGGTTCATTTCTTTAAGTATTTTTTAGGTATGCCAAGGGAGGTATCTGCATGTTTAGACTTTTAATAACACTGATGGGACAGTTTTAATTTATATATTTAAATTAGATTTGTCGGCTGCAGCAAATTTCATTAAAATCTATCAATCATATCATGAGTTGTAACGCATTCAATACAAATTTATTAAACGTACAACAATTATTGTTTGTCTCTTATGTATGCGTAGAAATTTTAATGTTAATTTTTCCATTTAAACTGTAACTATATTAGCAACTATATTAGCAAGTATACTATGTTTACAAGATGTCTTATAAACGGTTCATTATTTTCTCGTTATTTAAACTAATAAATTTGAGAATTTAATTTTCTTAGAATTTTTTTTTTTTTTTTTTTTTTTTTTTTTTTTTTTTAACAATATTGTGCTTGAAATTTACAAATTATTATAAATCAAGGTAAGTCTGTTTCATATAATAAAACTCATAGAAATATATATAGTTTTTATATAAAATATTATTTGTAAAATTTACAACATTTTAAATATACCCCACATATATCGATGTGTTAAAACCTAAAACATATTGAAATAATAAATTCAAGCACATATTTTTCTGTACTTAATAACTAACAGAAACATTCCCCATGAAATGGAAATGTGTAAGAAATAAAAACTTCAATACTTCATCCCCATTTTTCTTGTTTTGGAATATTTTCATTTCATCGTGTTTTCACCCATCCTTGTTGTCAAAGTTCTGCTTTTATGCTGAACGTTGTGGATTTTTTTTTTTTTTTCGGTTTATGTTTAAGAATTTTGTAATCAGTTTCATTTTAAAAATATAAAAATATTTCTTCTCGCACAAAGATATATATTTCTACACATAAATCTCAATTTGGATGCAAATCTGTGCGAGCTGTTTGAGTACTTTTTTTATTTTTTATTTATTTATTTATTTATTTATTATTATTATTTTTTTTTAAGGAAAATATTTCAGATAAAAATTTGACTTTGATATTTATTAATATATATTTGCAGAAAAATGATGACAAGTGAACTTCAGAATAGAAAACTTTCTGAGACGTTAAAAAATTACTATTGCGATAAAAGTTTCAAATGCTTGAAAATGATAATATAAAAGGTTTATAGTCAATGCTTTTTTCTTAATGGGATAATTTTTTGTACATATGACCTATACAAAATAATAATTTGAAAGTTATATTCACGAATAAAAATCCTATTATTAAATTTGAATGTAAAATTTTAGCAATTGTTAAAAAATTTGTTTAAAAGGTTTGATTAATCAATCGTTTAATTTTTCGTGTAATTAAAACTGCACTCACAGAAACAAAGCAGCAAAAATTCTCAAAAATGAACAAAATTTCGTCAAATTTGAGTCAATCACATACTCCGAAGTAAATATACACAAATTTAAGAATTCCGTGTAATTATTATTGAGTATATAGACATGCTCAAAAATAACACCAATTATCGGATATATCAATATCCCAATCATAGATTCTCATTGATGCAGTCTTCCTCAAACCAGTCAAATTTCCCCAAATTCTTATTCAAACGCCGAGAAATATAACTCTGGAGGTTTGAGGGAATAAATTTTGTGCTTGAAATCTATTTAAATTTGAAGAAATTCTTTTAACTCGAAAATCGCCGCGTCATTTTCTGTAACGCAAGTGCTCGCATTTCGGTCTATTTTCCGCCGTCCGTAGTGTTGGTGCAAAGCCGAAAGAAAGCCAGTAGAGAATGAAGAGAAAGTGCATCTATTTCTCGAGAAAATTTTCCCGCAAAACATTGACCTATCTGAAAAACGAAGAGAGGGAAAAAATGAATCAACGTTACTGGTCGCGTCGCAGTCAAATAGACCGATTTTAGAAGTAAAATGTTATTAACTGCTCGAAAAATAGTAGGAATGACTTAAAAATATACTATGTTAGAGGACACCCTGTAAGGTCGAGACTATAGAACGTCTCCACAGTCCGTTTGAATTTCAGCTGAATCCAGCAATCTAAAGTTGGGACGGTCAAATTACTTCTTCGCCAGTAACTCGGCGACAGTTGAGGTTGAGTGAGTTTTATGTCGGCATAGTGCTGCTGTGAAATAATTAGGATCTGAATGTTTGATGAATGGGAAGTGATTGTAAGTTTTAACTGGAATGAAGGATGAGAGAATCATGGCCCATTCAGATTCTCTACAGTGGCGTCCAAATTCGCTCGAATCCCCCCCCCCCCGAGCAAGAATTTTTTGACGGCACTAATAGTGTGCTGCAATTTTTTGAGGAGCTTGAATATTTTTTTAACTTTTATAACATTGATCTATCCAAAAAATATGCTTGGTTAGCATATTCCTTAAACGGAGAACCGAGGCAGTGGCATAAATTAATCGCCTGCCATTCACTTGGGCCAGATCCAACCTATGAAGAGTTAAAAATCAAAATTATAAACACATTTTCCTCGAGTGCTGATAGAGCTCAATTGATGCAGGAACTGTATACTACTAAAATGTCTGTATTTCATAAACCGACGACCTTTTTCCTGCGTAAACTGGATTTAATTAAACAACTCGATCTAAATTTATCCTTCTTGGAAACATTTGACATTATAAACCCGCTGTTTACAGTCCAAATTCAAGATTTTCTACATTTAAAACCAGCCGCATCCATTGATAGTCTATTTGAACGGCTAGAGAAATATCAAGCACGTCACACTGCTAAACCTGCAAATAACTCCAATCGCCCGCAGGAACCCGTAAATATTAAAAATGAACAGCAAAAAAATTTCGCCTCCCCTCAAATTGATAATTTCATCCGACCGCAACAAGCTAACTTTTCGCAGCCGAGAAACAGTCATTTAAATCAATCTGAAAATGTTGCACAGGATCAAATAAACTCTAATAATACCAAAGTACAATCTATATGTTTAAATTCTCTTTCTATTTCTTCAGTCAACTTGCCACATTTAAATTCTTCTCAATGCGTTTCCAATTTCAACTCTCCGTTACCTTCAAATTTAGAGAAGAATGAAATCCCATTAAATGTTGCGGCTAAAACTTTCGTCAAGAAACCAAAATTATGTTTTGAAACTGTTAAGTCAGCAGACTCTTCTAGTAGTTTAAATTCACCGCATGATAAATTACAGTTTAATTCTAAAACTGTCAAGTCAGCAGATTCTGCTATTTTTAAGGATACATCATATGCAAATGCTAAACCGGTCGAGTCCGGAAAATTGTCTCAGGTAACAGGGAAAATTGTCGCAGAAAATGATGTTAACATTAATGTTGGTACTCAACCTTTAGCAAATAAATCAAATTTATATTTTATAACTGGTCAGCCACCAGATTTAATTATTAGTCAAAATGAAAATGTTGTCGTACAAGTAACAGAAAATAGCAGTTTAAACAACGATGCTTTTCATAAGCGAGTAGCTAATTTCAATGAAAGTAGTGAAAAAGGACATTTAAATTTTCTACATGTCAAGCCGATAGAACCCACTAGTTTAAACGAAAAAATAACTGAAAATGTTGTAAAAGAAAGTGGAAAGTTAAATAGCTGTCCTGCTCAAAAACTGCTAGCTAATTTACCTAAAAATGTAGTGAATAAAAGCGATGAATTAAAACATTTCTACGTTAATTCTTCATCTGTTAGCTCTAAACTTGAACATACGGGCTCGGATGTTCTTTCCCGAACCATTTCTAGTAACTGTTTTTTCGGTAGCATAAGAGAGACTACCTCACTTCAAACGACTTTGCACTTTAATCTCAGGAGATTTTTTATAGAACCAGCTAAACCTTCTCCTGGAACTGTGGACAGTAGCAAGATGCCGGATTCGATCCCAGCCCAGGAATGTGCCTTTGCAACACCTGACCTCGTGCTGCAGACCTCCAGCCCTGTGATTTCTGTGACGAGTACAATAACTAGCTGGACTAACTGGTGTAATGCCAATGCTGTTGCAGCGGAAACCGTCCGTAAGGTCGTATCGTTCTTTATTTTATTTTTTCTCAAGTATTTGGTTATCAGAGCTGTACCAAAATGTAAGACATGCCTTGAAGCCTTTCGGACTTCTTATTTTTGTATGAAAGAGCAGGACTTTCTAAAACTACATGAACTTTCTACATGAACTTTCATTTCGAAAATCATGTTTATGCTTCAAATGTCAACATTTTAGTTCTCTCTTAATATATTTTATGCATGTATACTAATTTCTTTTATTTTTAGCCATCACCTGCAGAAGGTAATATAATTTTTTTTTAAACCTTTGTAAATACCCCCCCCCCCTTTTTTTTTCGTCTTATGTTATATCTGTATATATAACCTGAACATTTGTATATATAAAATGAATATTTCTTATTGTAAACGTTTGTATAAAAACCTAAACGTTTCTCTGTATATATGTATATATATGTGTGTTTGAGTGGGGAAATATTTTTTTTTTTTTGGCTATATGCATAAATCATGCGTAACTTTAAACTAAAATCACTAACAAATAATTTTTTTTTTTTTTTTTTTTTTGTCTTTTCGCATGCTATAGCCTAGGAGGGAAAATTATTGTGTAAAAACTATTTTATGTATTCAGAGACAATTTGTCTCGTTTATCTGTCTGCAAGACGCACTTTAATTTCGTATATTTTTTATACTGTCCAAAGTCTTTGCATTTTAGAAAAACTCCGTTTGGACAATTCTGACGATCTAAGCTGATGTCCAAGCTAGTATGCTGATGACTGACGTTTCTGAATGAATTTGTCCTCAAGTACTTGGACTAGCTGATGTGGTTAAGCCTAGACTGGCTCTGATGGCTGAAGAAATTCCTATTCTAAGTTTCGAAGGATGGCTTGCTTCGGACAGAATTTCAAGTTTTTTTTTTTTTAATCTCAATAAAAATTTTCTTCATGTTGCTAGTATGTTAAAGCAACCCTCCTGTACTTAATCCTCCTTCAACTTAACTTTAAAATTGAGTTTTTGTTTCCCTTTCTGGAATAACAGAAAGATGATTGTAAGCCCCATTGTATAGTTGAGCTAACA
Source organism: Salticus scenicus (assembly GCA_963930645.1). Classification (NCBI taxonomy): domain Eukaryota; kingdom Metazoa; phylum Arthropoda; class Arachnida; order Araneae; family Salticidae; genus Salticus; species Salticus scenicus. Next base: position 105,245,636 of record OZ005648.1, read on the forward strand.
TATTTGAGGCGTTTTTTTTTTTTTTTTTTTTTTTTTTTTTTTTTTTTTTTCCGGATTTTCAGGCCATAAAAGGCCCTCATTTTAATTAAAAATTTAAATTTCTTTTTTCGAGGTGTGTCCTGTTTTTCGCTTAGGAATTTTTTTTTATTCGCCATTGTATTTGAAGCTGTAAGCAGTTCATTGCTCAGAAAATTAAACTTTAGTTTTTTTTCTAAACTTATTTTAAATTTCAGAAACTAAGTTGTGGCTCCACTCACTCCTATGAGATTTAGTATTGTTTAAATTTACTCGTTAAAACCCGTTGGGGATTTTCCCGACTAAATTTTTTTTCTTGGAGGGGGACTGTAAGGTCGAGACTATAGAACGTCTCCACAGTCCGTTTGAATTTCAGCTGAATCCAGCAATCTAAAGTTGGGATGGTCAAATTACTTCGTCGCCAGTAACTCGGCGACAGTTGAGGTCGAGTGAGTTTTATGTCGGCATAGTGCTGCTGTGAAATAATTAGGATCTGAATGTTTGATGAATGGGAAGTGATTGTAAGTTTTAACTGAAATGAAGGGAAAGGATGTTTGTTAGGATGTAGTATAAAAGGAAGGATAGTGAATTGCTAGGATATAGATATAGGATGTGTTGTAGTGGATTGGAGTGGCTAGCGGTAATGGAATGTGATGAGTTGGTTGCTGATAAGAGTGCAGTGATGGTAGAGAGGTGTAGTATTGTGGCGTAAATTACAGTAGGAGTCCGTCGTGATCGGGAATCCGCTCGACACTCTGAAGTGAGAAAAGTTAGTAGTAGTAAGGAGCAGTCGCCAAAAATATCAGCATTGGTGAGATAAAACAACTTCCTATTTTATATCTTGTTTAAAGTTAGTTCCTGACGTCATTTATTTAAATAAGTTTGCTCAACGCCCTCCTATATATATTGAACGCTAAATAAACTTTGTTATTCATTTGTTAACTTTGTCTCGAGCTCTCCTCATTACGTAATTAAGTTAATCTAAGTTAATCTTTAGGATTTAGATTCAACAATAGAGAATCATGGCCCACTCTGATTCTCTACAAACCACCCAAGATCAGTTACACAGAGTTTCCCCACTTCATCTTTAAGGGGTGATCCGTAGGATGAATTAATAAGTAATGGGCGGCGAAATGACCAATACGCGACTACTAACGGGTTTAATATGAGTTATTTTTGTTCAGCATATTTATACTAAACTAGCTGGACTTACCCTCTTCGCTGATCCCTATATTTAAATGAATGTTTTTTATAAGTCTAATATTTTATTCCTATATTTATTAATAAGCCTAAAAAATATGGACAATTTCCGGTTGCTACAAAGGAATAATTTTTGAAATAATTCATTTGTAAAACAAAATTTTCGAATCACAACACTCGTAAAAAAAGAAAAAAGAAAGTATGTGCTAAGAAAAGAAAGAGCATGTACGAATAAATTATCTTTAACGTGGAAAAGCCTTGTATGTAAATACGAAATACCACAGTTCATTTATTCATCTATCAACGTCGAGTCCAAGTTTTTGAAGTTAAAAACATGTATATACAATAGATTCTTTTCATAATGAAGAGGCTCAATATAATTGCATTTAACTAAATTTAAACCTTAATGGATTAAAAGGGGAAGTCGATATTTTTTAACATTTTCACCCTATTTTTGCAATGGTTTAACAAAGCATAGAAGCTTGAAGTTTAGCCAAATGACTTTACGTACGCTCTAAATAAATTTAAAGAGAAAATTCTTCTGAAATTCAGTGCTTAAGGAGTGTGAGTGGGGCGTCTAACAGTCCTACCCGTTCTTTTTACGTGGAAAACCGCAGTAACCAGTAAAAGCTTTAAATGCAATAAAATGTCCCTTCTTAAACCATAATGCAAATAAAAGATGGGAATTCTTTGAAATTTAACCATTAATAGATTTTCCACCCATGGATTTCTCAGGGCAAATTTGGTGCTAAAAGGTATGTCTCGAATTTACCTCCAGTCCCCTAAAAAAAATTCTAAAATCATAAAAAACAAAAATATGTTTTGGGAAATATCCTAAAGAAGATGCATGACTGTTTTCAACGTATTTGTTCCATTTTTGGTAGAGTTCTACCCAAAAGTCTGGAAGCTGCGAAATTTCCCTTCAAGAATCGATTTTTCCCGTTTCTCTCCTTAAAAACCGAAAATTCTTAAATTACAGATAACATTTTATTTGTACTCAAGTCTAGTCTCGTCATGTGCAATGCCTTTACCCTGAAGAAATTTGGAGCTAAGTTATGCGTACAAACGTGTTTCTACCTTCTGCCCCCCCCTGGGGGGGAGGGAGGAGAATTTCTCAAAAGTTGATAAATATAATTTTAATTTTGGTAAAAACCCAATATCATGCTAAATGTCATTGAATTCTGTCCAACCGTTCTTACGTGATACCTGGACAAAAATTACGTTACAGACATACAGACATACAGACACGACACGCACACACAGAGGAAATTTTCTGAAGTTATTTTTGAGTTTCACGATGTGTGAAACGTAAAGATGTAGTGAAATTATTTCATTCCAAGAAATTACAAACAAAAATCTGATTTTATTAATACTGATGGGATAAAAAAAAATAATAATTTAACAATTCTATCGACACTCTATTTTAAATGATTTTTTAATTATTTATTTATTATTATTATTATATATATATATATATTATATATTAGAGAAGTGTTGGACTAACTTTATAAAAATGCTCTCGTTAAGAAAAACATTGAATCAATTATGGAATTAAATTTTCCATTAGTTTATTATATTTTAACATAAAAATATCATAATTGGATAGTCTCATCTGAAATAGAAAGGATAAAAAAAATATATAAATTCAATAGTGGGCTTTGAATTACAGTACTTTTAGAGCATTAAACACACTAAGATTTGATTATTCACATAAACATACAATTACTTTACTCAAACATCGAACACCTTATGAATTAATTTTAATTAGAGATAAGGTTATTTTAGAACCTAAGATTAATTGTTTAGAAATAATCAAATTACCATATCATTACACGATGAATGGACCTCATGGTACATCATGAATGGACCATTCTGTTTATATATTTATAAGCATCACTTTATATACTTTTTAATAAACAACCATTAATTAAATAATAATGACAGTACTATTGATGTCAAAAATGTATTCTAAATTTCTATCCACTTATGAAGATAAATTATACTGAGCAAAGATTATGTACTGACTTAAAATGTATAAGATTGGTGTGTTTCATAAACGTCTTTTAATTAAGATTAAAATTACAATTCGAAAATGTTCATATTTCTATTTATCTAACAGTTTCTAAAATGTTTTGATTAATCTTTGCGATATTTTACGCAACACTATGAAAGCTCTATTTGTCAAAAACATGCTTCTAATTAACGAAAAGGGATACCATTTTGCGTTTGCTTTAAATTTTACAGCTCATAATTAGGAAAACTATACCAATATTGTATTTTTCACAAATTTACATTCTAAAAGTCATTATAATTAGAATTTCAAAAATTCTAATTTGTCTTTATTTCAGTGTTCAATGCAGCTGCAAATAGAATGTCAAAATGTGTATCAATTTAATGTGTGCATTTGTGTTATGCGAATAAAATAAGCAACACAATTGACATTAATGAGTTATTCTTAAGAATGTATAAAGCTAGAAAATATTTTAATTCTGAAATGCGTATTTGCTTTGAAATTTCATGTATAGTTCAAGTTCAAAGCAATTAAGATTAAATGTCTCGAAATATAAGGATTTACATTACATATCGAGAAATAGCATTATTGTAAAAAAAAAAAAAAAAAAAAAAAAAAAAAAAGGTTTCAAAATAAATTTTGACATGTTAATTTTTAAATTAAGTTTCATTTAAAATTTGATGATTGATTAACTTCAAAATTGTTGTACATCCGTGAAATTTTCAGATTATATAAAAATGTTAGTTTTATTCTATTACATTAAAAGAAATTCATTTGTGGAAAAATTTTAAAAACGTCATTGAAAGTTAAGTGAACACATTTGGAAAGATTATTTTTTCATAATTTCAGTGAGTTCACAAGAAAACGTGTCCTGATTTTCAGTACATAGCGAATTTTTGCTGTACATCTGATAAAGAAAGATGTATGTAGAAATTTCATACACAGTGTTCCTTACATTTTAACAGTGTTTTTTATTTTTATTTTATTTTTATTTTTTATTATTTTATTTTTTCACATTTTTTCCTTTTCTTTCTTTCTTTCTTTCTTTTTCCTTTTGTTGAAATTGTAAGGAAATTTAATTACAATTTTCAGTATCAAAACATTTAAATTACGTCCTAGTTACGAAGTCTTTAATAATTTTTAATATTAAAACATGGTTCGTGCGATCCTTTTTTTTTTTTTTTTTCCATCAGTAATATTTTATAGCAAATTTTAACATAAAATAAGATTATAATTTTAAGTAAAAATCTATTATATAAATATTATGGAGAAATAAACCTTACAAAAAGTCGTATCTGTAGGAAACCCGTAAAATATACAAGATACTTCACTAGTTATCAAAATCTTAACAGAAGTTCAAATTAATATATTTAAAAAATAAGTTTTAATTTATTTCATTTTGAAGAGTTTTACATGTTTATTGAAATGAATAAATAATTAAACTCGCGTAATGCTCACACCACTTTTTCTTACACATTATTATAGATTACAAATAAAGATGCAATGTAAAAGATATAGATTTTCAACATTCTAACGTATTTTCAAATTAATTTAAAAGAGTTTTGAAAAAAGTTTTATTTGATACATATTTTTGTGTGTGGGGAGGGGGGACTACTACTTCTTTTAGCTTTTTTACATCCTCTCGTTTAAATGGTATACCTACATTTATAAAGCTTTTAAGGTTATTTTCAGAACACATTCGTCCAAACTCTTCTTCAAAACTTACCAATTTCTGTTAATATTTTGGAATGGCATCTCGATATAATATACATGATAAATAGAAACTTTGGATTTCATGATAAATTTCCTGATTCTGAATACTTATTAATGAAAAATAATCAGAAAATGTTCGATCATACTACCACTTTCATAGTTACTGATTTAAATAATAATATTTTAACAATTTAAAAAAATGGCTGCATTTAACTTGAAATCTATACTGTAAAAAAAGTTTGCAGTAAGAAAAGGGTAATTTGAACAACAGTTTTCTCTCCATACATTTGGCCATATTTTTAGATAACGGTTATTTAAACACATTTTCATGTTATGGTTAAGAGACCGTAAAATAAAACAAATAAATAAAAATTATACATTAAATATATCATAAAATATAAGAATCTTATTACTTATCTTACAAATATAGTCTTGTATTCATTCATTTAGGTTACAGTCGGTAACAAAAGTCTCCGAACACTAGCAAAAATTCCTATGTAAGGAAAAGTACACTTAATACAGTTTTGTTAAATACATCCTTGTCGAATCCTGTTCTGAGTCAGTGTAAGAACATGATTCGATAAGGATTTATTTGACAAAACTGTATTAAGTGTACTTATTTCATATAGGAATATTTTTATAGTGTTCGGAGACTTTTGTTACCGACTGTACAAATACTGTACTGAGTTACTTTATTTCTTTTATAGGAATGCTGAATCCAATAAGGCATAAAAGAAATTTAAAATGTCAGCATTGCAAGACAGTCAGACTACAAGTAAAATGACGGTTAATTGACCTCACTCAAGTTAAATATCTGTACGACAATTTTTTTTGCATGATTTAAAGAAATCTTTGCGAATTAATGGTATTTCTACTGTTTTGTAAGTAAACGGAAAAGAGAGAGTAAAATGAAAGATTAATAAACAATTATTTTACAGAAAATGTTTACAGTGTAACATATACTACAGTAAAAATATTATATTTCAATATAATAATTACACTTATACTCGTTTTATTGAAATTCCATGCAATAAAAGTTAAGAGACATAAGGCTGACTTTATGGATAGCACATATATGTCGGGAAAATAAGTTATTATGATCATATTAGGGCTTTACTCATTCACGTCATTTATTTTACTGATATGAACGTGGCAAGGTAATGATGCCTCATGCACTCACTCGACATCGCGTTGATGAGATTGTAAGCGTAAGTTGTCCATAGAAAATTAGGTTAGTTGAGTGTGAGGAGGCCATCTGAATTTCTTTTACTTGGCGTTGGTTTCGGAGGAAGTCTAGAATGGCCATAAAGAGTTTGGTTACTTCAAGATAAGATATTCATTCGGATTCATTTTTAGTTGGCGTTGGTTTCAAAAGGGATGGGAAAAGTTCATAGAACAAGTTATGGAAGTTAGAAAGTTTTAGAGTTCACTTGCATGTCGGTAATTTTAATTAAGATGTTTTCATGTGAATGAAAGGAAATAATTTTCCAGTTAAACTATTTAAGTAAATCAGAGTAAATCTTTCGGGTGTTCGTTTGGAACTTAGTAGAGTAAACAGATTATCGGCTGTATTCACCAATAACTTCAACTCCCGGTTGAACACGAAAATTTGAAAAGCGTATAGAGTCAGAGTTCAACTCTTTAGTAAAATTTGACTCGTTGCATCTGCCATCTAGCGGAATTCTTATTTTCAGCTTTTTTTAGCTGAAAATAACCAATGAAAAATTATATGAAAATTTTGTCGCTAGATGGAAGTAGCAGCGTGCCAAATTTTCTTCAAAAGCTTTACTCTGCCTTTAGACGCTTTTCTGTTGAACCGGGAGTTGAAGTTAATGGTGAATAAGGCCATATATTTTCTAAGTAATTTATAACTGGCAAATTATCACATTTAAGAAGTTTCATGGTAATTTAAATCTATATTCACATACATTAACAATAAGTGATGCTCTATATTATATTTAAAGTAAAATAAAGTGCGAGGGAAAATACTCATTTCTTTCTTTAATAAAACTTTTTTTCTTTAATAAAAAAGATTGTGTTATATATAATTCTTTTTTCCTTAACTTTAAGATACTCACTGAAACAAACATTGGAGAAATAGAAAAAGCTGCTATTAACCTGCCCTTATACAATTTTACCAAAATAAATTGCCATTACATGTTATAGTGGATATATTCATTTTTATCTATTTTTACGTATAACGTATTATAAGGCAATTATTAATGTGCGTACAACTTTATGTATTTGATATGTTTTGGAAGATGGAAAAATTACATTATTTCAAATGAAAACATAATTTCCGCTTTTATATCTGTATTTGTAAAATTGATTAAAATCTGCTGTTTAACATGGAATTACATATTGTCCAATACAATATATTGACAGATAAAAAATATATGATTAAAATATTAACTTATATATTTTTAAAATTATTGTCTGAAAAAACATTATTGGATCCATATTCATCATTGGATTTGTGAACAAAATTTTTTAATCATACCCGTATTTTCCGAAATATCCTAAAGTAATCGACTTTCCATAATAAATAGTATTATTCTTATTATAAAGCATTAAATAAAAAAAAAATTCTAATTCAGATGTAAACTAAAGCTTATCTCTACACCCAGAAATTAATTATGGGCATTATAATATATATATATATATATACAGTCTCGTAGTCTCTCAGAAGATTATTATTAATACATACTCTTAAAAAAAAAAAAAAAAAAAAAAAAAAAAAAAAGAGAGAGAGAGAGAGAGAGAGAAAGAAAGAAGAAATAAGAGAAAATATCGGAAAGAGAAATATTCAACCGGGACGTAGATACTAAGCATTAAGTTTATAATCGGATTAATATAATAAATTTACTCAATTAAATGAAAAAAAAAAATGTAAAAAAAAAACTCGTATATCTACAATTTGCTGCAAATTTTTTTTATGTTTTCTCAGTTTGTTTTCATAAAATAAGTGCCTTTAAATCTTATTTGGCTTTTATTTGTAAAATTATTTAAACATTAAACATTAAAAAAAAAAAAAAAAAATGTAAATAAGTCAAAAATTGAATTTTAAGTCATAATTGTTACGTTAATGCTAATCTTGCAAATAATAAGGGCTTTCACAGACGATTAAAATCTTAATTCCTCGGAAGAAGAAATGAATTGCATAAAAAAATATTGTTATCAAAATAACATAAAATGTACTTTTATACATTTTTACTTTAATACTGAAACAGAGTTATGGGATTTAAAATAAGATTGCCACATTATTATAGTTTCTAAATAATAACTCAATTGCTTTGAAATTATAATGTCTGTAGTTTTTACGGATTTATAGGATAAAATGGTATAAAGGCTTAAAGATTATTATTGTTTTCATACAATTAAGAAAGTGTCAAGAAACTATCTTTGTATATATTAAAATGTGAATACTTAAATAAGTATGCACACATAGGTAAAAAATAAGTATTTACCCGAAAGATAATTATTAAAATCATTTTCAAAAATTTGATAGCCTCAATTATTTTTTTTTTATTATTATTTGAGGTAGAATTAAAGCACGTCTTATCATTTTAAAAATTACTGATTTTAAAATAAACTGATTATAGTTTTTATTCTTCATATAAGTAAAAATATAATACAAGCAAAAATAATCTATTTTAATAAACTTTTTTTTTAATTATTACACTAGGGAACAGTCATTTTGCGGCATGGTAGCCTAAAGTCAATTCTGTATAAGACTAGTGTGCTGAATACTAGAAAATTATTAGGTTTGTCAAATTGGCTCTAGTTTTTGAGATAAAGACTATTAGCTATTTCACTGAAAATACCTAAATAAAAATACCAATATGTATTGAAAAAATATTTTTATTAAGATTCTTTATAAGAACGATATAAAAATGAAAAATATACATGCTGTTTATCAAATAATTAAAACCAAAAATTACAAAAAACTTTTTCTTTAAGCTTTTTTGTCATGGTTTTTCTCAGGACAATCCCTTATTAAAGTCCAACAGTAGTCTACAACCATGTGGCGATCCCATCGACCTTGGTATCTTTCTTCCATTATCCCGATGTCCTGGTGGAACCGTTCTCCTTGTTCCTCACTGTAATCGCCCAGATTATCCGGGAATCTGTACAAATGGCTATGCAAAAAATGAAATTTAATGTTCATAGTGACTCCTAATGTGTGAAACTTTTGAAGTATTTCAGCAACCAATTCTGTATATTCTGGTGTTTTATGATTCCCCAAAAAATGTTTGACTACTAAAACAAAGCTTAGCCATGCTTCAGGTTCAATTTGTGTCATATGGTTTACAAATACAGTGTCTTTTATAAGAGTACGGATTTGTGGGCCACCGAAAATGCCTGCTTTTAATTTTTCCATACTCAGGGCTGGAAATTTTTGACACACATATTTAAAACAGTCACCAGTCTTATGGAACTTCGGGACAGGCTTTGATGAACTGTTTCATTAGCCTAAGATAGATGTGAAGTGGTGGAAGAAGGATATTCTCTCTGCTTATCAGTGGTTCATGAATCACGTTTGCTGTTCCTACCTCCATATTTTCCCTCAAACGCCACACCTTTCTAATCTAATGTTCTGTTTTTGAGCAACTATCCCATAGACATATGAAATAGGGATATTTAGTATACCCACCTTGTTGGCCTAATAAAAAATTCACCATCTTGAAGTCGACGCATACTGAGTACTGATGTATTGCGCACGAAATCTTTTCTAAAACAATTTTAATATTTTGGTATTCCTTTTTTAGTTTGGTAGTATGACCGATTGGAACTGAAGCAAATTTATTTCCATTGTTCAGCAATACACATTTCAGACTTCTTTCTGAACTATCTATAAAAAGCCTCCAATGTTCAGGCTGATATTCGGGAAGGCCCGTACAGTTTAAGAGTCCAGAAACATTGTTACAAAATACAAGCTTATCTTCTTCGGTAATGTAAGGAAGAAGGTCTTGCTCTCTGGTCCTAAAGGATGTAATGGTAACACCAGGTTGAAGACAGTTTTTTTCTTTTAATCTCGAAGCAAGAATTTCGGCCGATTTTTTTGATAAATTCAAATCACGAACCAAGTCATTGAGCTCCTCTTGAGAAAATCCCTGTTTTGTAGAACTACTTTCTTCGAACTCACTTTCAGTGCTGCTCGTCTGATCACTCTAACATTTCAACATCATCACAGTTTGTAGTAGATGGTCCTAAAAATAATGGAATTGGCAAATCATCACTATGCGATACTAGGGGTTTAGCCGATTCCACATTAGGAGAAACCCAAGTACGTTTCTTATACGGTTGATACTTTTTACATTCACTGCACAAAAGTAACAGCCATTTAAGTAATTAGTAGGCTCAGTCCATATCATCAGCCCTACAAATTGAAGCCATTTACGGCTTCCTTGACTCCAGTATCGTAAAGATTCTACACAAGACTTACAGACGATATTGGACACCCAATACTTATTCTTTTGAGCAACCTTTCTCCCAAAGTATGCTTCGTAGGTTTTTATCACAAACTCCGTGATCTTTTTTCTTTGCTTTTATAAATAAAATTTGCTACATATATAACAAAAACTGTTCGGGTTGCTAACACAAGGTTTTCGTAAAGAACTCGTATTTTTCAAGACAAAAAGCACTTTTAAATATACAATAAGACACGAACTGATAATTTCAAATCCTAATAGCTGATTAATAAAATTATTGTACCTATATACGTGAATAGATAATAAAATTTTGTGGTTTTAATAGATCTTTAGGAGGGTAGTCTAAATTTTTTTATTGATTTCTTGTATTTCGTTTATCTCAAGAACCAGAGTCAATCCAAAAAAAGTAAATGCATACTGTGTGTGTCTAATACAAGTGTTTACAAAAACCATTAACAAAATCAATGCCGCAGATTTTTTTTTTTTTTTTTTTTTGTTCCGCAGTGTTATTATTACAAATATTTTCTCAGTATAATCAAGGCATCAAAGTAGAATTTTTCGGAAAAATTAGATACACATTGATTTAAAAAAAAAAAAAAAAAAACCGCCGGGGGGGGCGGGGTTGAGGAATTTAAATACAGGGGTTCCCTAAGTCTACTAAATTTAAAAAATTCATAACTAATGAATGATTTGATAGAATTGAACGCGGTTTGCGAAAAAATCATTCCAGTGAAGAAGATTTTATTTTCATTTTTATTTTATTTTTATTTATTTATTTTTTTTTGGGGGGGGGGAGGGGGGGTAAAGGTGATTGTCGGTGATAGTTAGACAAACATTTTAATTTTTCGCACGGATGTGAAAGAAAAATATGCAATAGAAAGTCCTATAAGTTGCACAGTTTTGCGAGTAGAACAGTTTATTTCGTATTTTGCCAGCCAACTTGTGCATGCATGAAGTTTTAATTGCGATGCTGACTTAGTAAGTAAAGTATTATTGGGGAAGATGTTTTCCCTCAGGAAAGAACCGCCGACTGAAGCTGAAGTTAGCAGTTTGCAAACTGTAATCTAGGGTGACGATGAATCATAGAATAGGATTTATATGCCTGTAAACTTCTGCATGTGAATAAGTACAGTTTTTCATACAAAATGTGGGATCTGGTCACACACGGCACCCTCTATCGACAAATAACTTAATTATTATATTTTCTTTACTAAAAAAAAATCCTTCTTCCTGAGAATGATTTTTTCGTAAACCGCGTCTAATTCTATCAACTTATTCATTAATTATGAATTTTTCAAAATGTCTACAGACTTATGAGACACCCTGTATATAAAAAAACACTGACTATTAAACACTTTAAATGTGTTTATCAGATATTCAAATTTTCCAATTCTCATTTTTTTACTATCTAAGGCATCATTGTTACGATATGATTAAAATATTAGGTATTTGAAATAATTCTCGCTGTTTGTAGTTAAGAAAACATTCTAATAGAATAGTACAAGAGAAAAAGGTCATGTTGCATGACGGAAACATATGGTAATCGGAACGTGCGACGGCTCGTAAATGTAGCGGAAGAGAAGTAAGATATCCCACCGAAATCCTTTAATGTCTTCACACAGTTTGGCACGTGTAGTTTAGCATTGTCATGAATCAGAATGACTCCGTCATACCTCTGAGAATATTGCAAGCATTTATCTCAAAGTTCCAATAGAGAAATTGTATTTTTGAGCGTTCAGAATTCACCATTTGACCTTATAAAAACACCACAGAAGTGACGCTTAAAAGTGATATGTACAAATATTTGAATAAACAGCAAAAATTGCAAGAATTCGAAACAATTGTCTCCAGTTCTAGCATGTTATAATGGTTATTTAAAGTTATGTGCTTATTACCGTTTCACCTTGTTAAAAAAATCACGATGTACCACACCAACTTTTGCAAACTAAATGCACAGTGTAGCTTTCTTTATGGGAATATCCGTCTTGACATTCACGTTGATGATTCGCCAAAACGCGCTCTTTATTTCTTGCTCTTCGGATTGCCGTAAAAAATCACTTTTCATCGTTAATTACAATATAATAAAAAAATGATACCTTTAGAAAAAAAAAAAAAAAAAAAAAAAACGCTTTATAAACGGTTAAGCGTTTCACAACGTCTCTTTCTGATAATTCATTTATTATTAAATTTCGAAATTTCTAAATTATCCCCACTGTTTAAGTGATTATTAAAAATTGACGCATCCCCATTTACTGTTTAAGACAACTGTATAAGGGGCTGAGATGAACATTCCAGCAGTAATTCCGGGATATTCATCGAAATTTCCATCGTTAAAATTTACCAGATGAACAGAACATAGAAATTTAATTGATCAACCTGGAAATTAATTTTTGATAGAATGGAGTAGAAGGCTGATTTTTTTACCAACTATGTGAAAAATACCAGACTCGGCTTTAATGCAGACTCGGTGACCTTGCCAACGTAAATTATGTGAGAAGTACCGAGCTGGTTATCAGCCAGGGTAGCTCAGTGGTTAGAGCATCCGCGCGTTAAGCGGAAGGCCCGGGGTTCGATTCCCGGCTCTGGTATTTTTCACATAGTTGGTAAAAAAATCAGCCTTCTACTCCATTCTATCAAAAATTAATTTCCAGGTTGATCAATTAAATTTCTGAATTGAAATTTCGTGGCCGTTTGGAGTTATGCCATGTTTAAATTTGTCACTTGATATAGCTGCTTTAATGCAGACTCGGTGACCTTGCCAACGTAAATTATGTGAGAAGTACCGAGCTGGTTATCAGCCAGGGTAGCTCAGTGGTTAGAGCATCCGCGCGTTAATCTGAAGGCCCGGGGTTCGATTCCCGGCTCTGGTATTTTTCACATAGTTTGTAAAAAAATCAGCCTTCTACTCCATTCTATCAAAGAACAGAACATATTTTGTCACTCGCCTCAAAACGGGTGTCTTTGAATAATCGAAAGTAATATTTGCATGTTGTTTTTGAGAGAGCATGTTCTTTATATGCTTTCAATAAGAAAACAATGAATTTCTGCAGCATATTTATCGAGAGGAAAGCAGAAGAGTATCTCTTTCTGATTTTAAATTAAAAAACTTACAAGACACTAAATAAGCGTGTTCTTTTCACTCCACTGAATGTTTCTACATAGTAAATATTTCTGGTAATAAAGCCTGCAATGCTGTTTTATCACAACTACTGCCTTCTCCTTGTCAACAGTGAGAATATAATTCAAGCACCCCAAAAAGACTAAATCTTACTAAATTCAAACAACTTTAAAGTTTCAATGAAATAAAAATAAATCACGGCATTTGTTTAAATAGGTTTGTTCTGTAGATCATTATTGTCAAACTTTGTAAAATGTATGTTGCCTTTGTTATTGTCAAACATCAAAACGGTTTGTAAAAAAGTGAGCTACTTGAGTAATATGTCATATGTAAAGCCCTACCTATTTTAAATACAAACTTTTTTTTTTTTTTTTCACATCTGAAAGAGATTTAGTTAGCTTTATTTTTGAAAATTAAAACTAAATGATTTGTATCTTTTTTAGATATATTTCATCGTACTTCAAATTATTTTTACTTATTTACACAAAACTAAGAGACGAGATTTTTTTTTTTTTTTAAGTGTCCAGATTTTAATGTTTTGTGTAATGTAATCAATGAAAAACATCAGATAAAAGAATGGTTTGATGCAATTAGATTAAAAATTCATTCAAGTCAGTGGGTTTTTATAGTGTTTATATAACGAGTACATTTTATTAACAACAATAAAAAAAAATCAATCTGCTTGAATAAAACGATGTATGTTTGTAATTATTTTTAAACATTAAAACTACTTTTTCAATTCTATTTTAAAGTTAGCTTAAATTTCTCCGTACTTTTAATTCGTATTCTATTTTTTTATATTTTAACTTCAATTTAATATGTGACTTTAGCAAAGCTCGCCAGTAGCTTTTAACGTTGTTATAACGTTGTTATAACTAATTTTTCACTGTTCAGACTTATTTTCATCGCTGTAACAACGTTATGTGCTACCTGGACTGGAGTAAATTTAATTGGAAAAATTCTAATGAAAATTACAAAATTCTATTTGTACTTTTCATATTATCAAATTTTATTACATGTTTTATAAGGTATAGTTATTTTTTTTTTTATTTGACTTTGAATATCAAAATTCTTATAAATAAAACAGTCTCATTTGTAATAAAAAATCTGTAAAGTGCCGGCAAAAAAGACTTTACGTGTCAATTGCCGTTCCCGCCATAAAAATGTGTCGAACCCCAGTAAAGACACTTGGTGTTGTCGATCACAGACGACCTATCCCTATCCTATCAACAATGTCATCACTGTTCGACACATTTTTATGGCGGGAACGGCAATTGAACATGTAAAGTTTTTTCCTTGCCGCTCAAGTGTAAACTTTTTTTTTTTTTTTTTTTTTTTTTTTTTTTTTTGCCGGCACTGTATATTGCTTACTGTTTTTAATAATCGTCATCTATTTCAAACACTACTAGACACTTTTAAAATCAATGAGAAACTAGTGTTGAATATAAAATATAAATTTGCATCTAAGTTCAGTTTCTGATAATACTTGTTTACAAATTCCTTCTTCTTCATTATTAAATAGATTTAATACAAAAGTAAATATCTACCAATTGCAGTGATCATAAATAAGAAAAAAATCTAAATTTTTTAAATGGAATTTGATATTTACGTCATCCGAAAACCGAAATCTCCGTAAGTTTAAACGTTGATTGAAATGTGCTTAATACATATTGTTGATTTATATGTTTGGTGTTTCTGTCATAAAAAAAACGCTCCAATTTTTACCATTTTCTGGTTTTGACTGTATGGAAGACAGTGATTACTTTAACAGCATTTCGTAATATTTAGGCCAGTGTTTTCGAAATATAACACATTTCACTCATTTTCGAGAATTCAATAAACCTCTTGCTTATAAATAGTGCCACAAGTAAGATTTAAAGCATAAGGTTTGAAAAACTGAAGTATACGAACTTCTTACTTTATTCATTGGGACAAATAAAAAAGATGGCTTTTAGGGTTCTATTACTCTCCAAAACTTGAGGAAAAGATTTTTCGGTGTTCGAGTGTGTTTCAATGATTTGCATTCCTAAAAATGAAACTTTAATTCGAGCAATGTTTAGCATAAAAAAGAGTGCTATAAACATTTGTTAGATTAAACATTAATCAATGAAAAAAAAAAAATTGAAATTTCAGTCTTTGCCCTGTTGGTGATAAATGTGAATTTCAATCTTTTTCACAAAGAGTAAGAAGAAATTCTATCATGCAACAGCATTGAAAAACTTTAAGTCATAACTTTAAATCATTAACTAAATCCTTTAGTATTGACTATAAAATCATATTATTAAATTTAAATTTATGTATTTATTCATAATGCTAATATTTTATTTAAAATATAAAAATAGAGCACTTAAAAAATAGTTATTTTCGAAAGAGTTGGGAGAATAGTATATATATATATATATATCTGACATTTTGTATCAGATTGATTAACAAACTTGGTTCAGACCATTTTGTAAGCTATATACACATGCAACTGGATTCATAAATACATTTTTGTGAGTTTGGAATTTTGAAATTCGCTAATATGAAATAAGATGAAGGAGAAGATTTATTAATATATTTAATCGAGAACACTATATTCGCTTTGTTTATATAAAGACTCCAGCAAATTAGTTCATAAATATTTTTTTTTTTTTTTTTTTTTTTTTTTTTTTACGTTAAAATAAAATTTTCAAGTGTCTTTTATTTCAAACAAGGTGATCGATCAAGTTGACCAACAAATTCATCTAATTTATTTCTAATATAAGCACAAGGTTTAATTTTGATTAGAATTGATTCACTATTTTGGGAGATATCGTGATCACACATTGTGTGTATACAGTCGGTAACAAAAGTATCCGAGCACTAGCTAATAATTCCGATATCGAAAAAGTACACTTAATACTGTTTTGTTAGATGAATCCTTGTGGAATCATGTTCTTAGACTGACTAAGTGATTCGATAAGGATTTATTTAACAAAACAGTATTAAGTGTACATTTATATATATATATATATATATATAACTTTTTTCTTGTGCTCGGATACTTTTGCTGCCGACTGTAATTTAATAAATTAAGTAACTGCAATAACTCAGATTCTGAAATAATCAAATTCTCAAATACAAATTATAGTTTAAAGAGCCTAAAATATATCTAATGAGTTATTAATTTTAGAAAAAGGGAATTTGTTCAATATTTATTCAATTTAAATATATTCTTTAATCATAATGTATCATTTGAAACTGAATGTAATTTTACATAAATTTATCAATTTTTTTTTTTTTTTTTTTTTTTTTGAGTCATGTTAGCAAAAACATTCTTAAAATTAATTCGCTCTATCTCTCTCTAAAAAAATAAATAAATAAAAATAAAAATAAAATAAAATAAATAAATAAAAATAAATTACGGCATTTGTTATTTATTCTATTTCGTTATTTGTTTGTCTATCCTATTCTGTTATTTGCTATTTTATTATTTATTCTACTTTGAAAACTGTAATTTTTATTTATCTATTTCAGTTTCTTTATTTGGAACTGCAAATAAAACTTTAAAGAGATAATTTTTATGAATTCTACATCATTTTGCATAACGATGATGTAAAGTAGATTTTAAATAAGTAATTTGTACATCAAAATAATTATGATTGTTCAAAATAGGAAATGTTCGCACTCAGTCTGTTGATTAAGCTTTCACAACATAAAGTGAGAGCACTAACTAAGTCCAAAACACATTGCATGTTATTGTCTGTCTTGGTTTAAATTTTGTCAGAAGCTTCATTATCACAGTAGATGTTCATTTATTTCACCTTCAGTAACTTTACACTTAAAAGGATGGGAATCTGCACGTTATTTAATTTTCTAAGTTGTTCAATATAATACAGAAATCTCCTGTTTATTTCCCGTGATTCCTACTGAGTTACCACGGAATAAATGAAACAGATGTAAATAATGTCTATAAACTATACACTTAAAAGTGCATTTCCCTTCACATTTCATTCTGAAATTGCAATAGTACACGATGTAAAAGTAAATTTAGGAGAATTAGCAGCTCAGGTAAGTTTTATTAAAGCAAAGTACACACCATAATTTACATACTCATGTGAGTACACGTATACTTTAAACCAGTTTAAATGCAAAAAGTTGCACTGCAATATTTTAAACGCTGTTGTACTTTCTCAGTCTTTTTTTTTTTTTTTAAGTAAATGTTTTGCCTCTAGAAACTGTGTCATTGATTGCATCACATGAGACTTTGCTGTTTCAATAAATCATTGTCCCAATTACACAGTGCTGTTTTTCGCGAGTTTTACTTCGGAATAGTTGCAGTTTCTATGCTTATAAAACTTCTAAGCAACACAAATACCTTTTTATTTATTTATTTGCTTCTTTATTTTGCTCTGTACTTAAAGGTCACTTTAATTTTTTGTTTGTGAGCAGGATTAGTTTGAAAACTTCACATAAATTGCTTAAAATGATTTTTTATTTAAATCTTAAATAATCTATTTATTTATTTGTTTATTTAAAAAATACTGAGATATATAATATTAAGTTTTATAGTTCCTACTTTGAAACCCTAGGAAGAAGTTGCATGTCATTTCTCTTAAATAACATATACTGATAACAAACACACAGACATCCACACAGACAGAAACCCAGACCATTTACTAAAAACATGATTTTCGTATTCAGGGGACCTCAGAACGTGTATGTGTAACAAAAACTCAAGTTCGAAAATTTGACACTAAAACAATACTTTCTCGATCCTATAGATAAGAGAAAGTAAAAATGCTGATATATATAAGATTAAGTTTTATAGTTCATACGTTGAAATCCTATGGCGAAATTCTATGTCATTTCTCTTACATTACATATAACTCGAAATAGAGGATGATATGCAATTCACTAAATTGTATTTTCTATATCTTGCTTTTGAAAGAATGTTTGGTATTCTTTTAAATTCACACATCTACATAAGTGATGTTGACAAAATTTGATTTGATGATTTTAGCTGATCTTTATGTTTTTTTGATGTGCTGAAACCGGAAATGCAGCCCGTTTTTCTCTATCACATATAGATTTTTGTCAATACAGGGTGTTTACCAACACAAATTCTTACATACATTTATCTTCATAACAATAGATTGGTTAGGTGGTATGGTTTTCTGTTGCACTAGTGCTGCGCAATCACAGCAATAGATATTCATGATTAATTAATCATGGAAGCATCCTGTGAAACTTACCATTTAATTTTATTGGTGGAAGGATAATGAAAGAAACTGCATAGGTAGGCACCCTGTATTGACAAACATCTATGTGTGATAGAGAAAAACTAGCTTCATTTTCAGATTCAGAACACCCAAAAACATAAAGACTTTCAAAATTATAAAATCAAAAGACCTGTGATATTGCCCTTTTCACACTCAAATGCCCGCTATCAAAAAAATAATTTTGCATAATTAAATTGTAGAAATAGACTCTATCGTTGTGACATCATAAAATCCTTCACATGTGACCACTGCGTGGATAACTGAACTGTCTTATGTTTATATTTGAATACTATAGAGAAAAGTTTGAACTCCATGGGGAAATGTTTTGTTGTATAGGAAACAGGATTTTTGTTGTATTGAGAAGTGAAAAATAAGAAATCCTCGGGGATAGAAAACAATTGATAATTTAGCCTCGAACCCAAAACAACCGATAAAGTGCATTGTTTTCCTACTGTGTTCAATGCCCAGTTGGAACATGGTGTTATGCTAAAAGTACAGCAAAAAAAATCTGCTCTATTTAATTTTCTAAAGTTAATTTTGAATTATGTTACAGGTGTTCCATTTTATAAAATAACTTTTAGCTCCGAAATAATTATGTAATTTTAAGTTATTTAGTTTATAACTATAAAATCACTTGTTTAAACTTAGAAGTATATTTCTATAAAAATTGTTGATATTTTATAATTTTTTTTACGTAACAAAAAATCATCAACATGCTTATTAAAAAATGTAAAGTTCTCGAAAAACAGTTCTTCAAGTGAAATCTCTCTTAAAAAAAAAAAAAAAAAATCAGGGAATTTGTTTAGTAAAATTTGTAAACTGGATTTGGTTAGTCGAACAATAAAATTGCTTGTAAAAATGTAAAGCTACTAGAGAAATATATCGTATGTAAAAAGTATTTGCTTTTATAAAAAAATAATTTTTCCTCACTGACTAATATACTGAATGTAAATACTTATCTAGGATATTTTTAATTAAACCAATAATGTATATCTTCTCTAAGAATATATTATATTGATTATTTATTATGTAGAAAATACTCGTTATCATTATTCTTAAAACGACTTCGATTGAAGTCAATATTTATTCAACTCTAACTTTTCGATTAAACATAATGTAGTAGATATTTAAAAACAAATTATTTTTTATATAAAATAAAATTATCAAATGTAAGTTAAAAGATGTTATCTTAGCGAAAAAACGTGCTTAAAGTCATTTCTCTTTTGAAAGATTTTTAGGCATTTATTTAATTAAATTAGCTATTAGGATTTGTGTAATCAAACATTAAAATCGTCTTCGAAAAATATAAACCGACTACAGAAATATGTCATATGTAAAAAGTATTTGATTTTGAAAACAAACATTTTTTTTCTCACCTACAAAAGATAAATACTTTGCTTGATTATTATTATTATTTTTTTTTTTTAAATAAAACTAAGCGATATATATTTTTCTTTACGTATTTTTCATTACACTTCAAATTATTTCTACTTATTTACATAAAACTGAAAGAAACTTTTTTTACAGTGTCTGATTTGCTTAAAGTAAAGAAGAATCAATAATTTAAAACGTAGTGTTTTGATGCTTTTAAATAAAGCAAACATACAAGTCAGTCCGTTATTATAGTGTTTATATAGAGAATATATTTTATTTTAAATTGTTAGAAAAATTGAAGGCACTTAAAAAAAAAAATCGTTTACGTTTAAATTTTTGTATTCTGATTTTATATTCGATTTTTCATGGTACTTAATTTTTATTCTAAATTTAAATTAATGAATTTATTTAAGCTGACTAAATAGTATTTGAAGATAATAACAAAATGTCATGTATGTTTTACGCATTATTAACATATGTGTCCAATAATTTAAGGAATTCTACAAGTATTTAATTATATTTTTTAAAATACCGAAATCTTATTTAAAAAAAAAGCCTGATTTGTAACAAAACGTTACCGTATGTTTTGAAGAATTGTTATTTATTTTTAAAAATTCTTGAAGGCAGAGAAACTATTGACAAACTGGCACTCATTGTAAATATGTGTTTGCTAATTTACTGTGTCTTATGAAATTTGTTTGCACATTTCTTATTCTCCATTAGCATATAGATACAACGCAAAACAATCTAATGTGTCCGTCATCCGACTTTCTTCTCCTCTGAATTTTAATACTATAAATACAGATTGGAGATTAAGAGTTAAGATAACGAGCACTGTTATATAAAGCTATGATAAAACAATTTAAATCAGGCTTCGGAAAAGCTTTATTTGACAAATAGTTCTGTATGAGGGGGGGGGGGCTATCGAATATATATATATATACACAAGAATATATAAAAACCTGTATATAAGAACCTCCCGTTTCATTATTGCACCTACATTTATATAGAATCCAACTCTGTTATTAAATTCAAAAGTTAATTTAAAATTATTCAGACAGGTTCACACACAACATTCCTTAAAACTTATCAATCTTGATCAAACTTTTCTAGTAACAAAAGTATTAACTTCAAATTACAGCATTTGAATCGCCTAAAATTATTCGTTTTAAATTACTTCAAGTGACACAGACAAAGATCAAGCGTTAAAAAAATTTGACTTCGGTACTCAGGAAGCCTCAAAACGTGTAAATATACAAAAAACCAAGAGATGAATATTTAGCTTAGAAAATACATTTTTAGCCATATGTTTATGAAGAATTAATTTCAATTCCTGAGCAGCTTTCCTGGACATGGTAAAATATCATAGTAAAGCACTTCCACTAATAATAAAAAAAAATGTTATGAATGTATTGGTAGCCCTGCATATCTTCTGAAGATTATATACACACCGCATAGGGTGCACATAAATATAATCCTATATTAATAACATACTGCACAACCTGAAATACAGTTCCATCAATTTTCAAGTATTGTCGCACAATAATCTAGTTCTTTTGTGTAACACTGTAGACGAAGAGTGAATGATTTCCAAACTATATTCTACGTGAATCATATTTTTGCGCATATGAAAATTATATATTCGTTTCATTTTATTTAGTGCAGTCTATAGATGTTAAACTATACTTACCTGCAATTTCCACCATAGACGTGATGCATTTGAATTCTCTTGGGTTTCCCTGTACACGAACCATTTGCTTGATCTGAACGAAAAGTTTATTGTAGCATATCTATACGGTACACATTTAGAATACCAAGTTTTGACTTTCTGCTATTATTTTTTCTTGAGATATGCTGATAGCAGACACACACGCAGAGAGAGACACACACAGACACACGGGCACACAAGCACACAGACGAACCGCTAAAACCATGATTTTTTAGATTCAGGGGACCTCCAAACGTAATAACGTCAAATGGTAACGTGTAATTATAACAAAAACTACATTTAGAAAATTTGACCCAAAAGCAATATTTCCTCTACCATATACATGGGTAAGAGAAAATAAAATAAATATCTACCAATTGTTCCCTTCAGTAAAGAGAAAAAAATCAAAATTTTGAGAATCAGTTTACCAGTTACCAAATCAGGTTGGTTGGTTGGTTGGGTTTAACGTCGCACTAGTGCTGCGCAGATGGGCAATTGGCGACGGTCTGGGACATACCCCTAGAGGTGGTCTGGAGACATGCCATCACAATTTTGATCCTCCACGGAAGGGATGGCTTTCCCGCTTCGGTGACCCCCAGAGGTATAATTTTTGTTGGGAACATGGAGGACATTGCGGCCACGACAGATTTTACGTGCACCAGCCACCATTAGTGTACACGACGGTCTTTTGCCGGCTCGAGTACCGAACCCGCAATCTTCCAATTACGAGGCCGGCGCTCTACCGGCTGGGCTACCGCGGGCCTACCAAATCAGGAAATCAAATCCATAAGATAAAATATTGATTTGTATATATTTGATATCTAATGTTGATTGATATATACAGAGTGATTATAATTAATGTTACAATTTCAAAACGCTCTAACTTTAAAACTACCGGTAAGAAGGACTTGACATTTTACCAGAACAATCGTGAAGAAAAAATCGAATTTTGTTTGGCAAAGGAAACAATATAGTTCCGAAATGTGTCGTTTATCATCTGTAAGGTGTGTGTTTCATGAAGCTCGTCTTTTTCGCTTGTCACTATCACTGTTTTCATTGTTTTCACTATAAACACGTATTCTTGTCTTTCTGAAAAAAGTGTCGTAAACCCTTGGAGTCTGTTATTTCCAATTATTTTATTCTATTGCTAACAATATATTTCTGTTTCATGAATCCATTTAGACATTGCCCTGACATTAACCTGAGAACGCCATTTTTACTTCGCCAAACAAAATTCCATCTCTTTACGATTGTTCTGCAAAAATATCAAATCGCCCTTACAAGTAGTTTTAAAATTAGAGGGTTTAGAAATCGAAATTTTAATTTTAATTGCCTTGTAAGTTTCGTATTTTTTGCCATTTGAAAAGCCCTCACATTTTAGCCATTCAATATTTTTCACCATATTTTTCACGGGCACTACTTCTGCAACAGTACAATTTTTTAAGAAATGTAAACTTTTAATAAATTTCGAGAAATTAATAGTATTATTTTTTAGGGTAGTGGTAGAAATGATACTAAAAAATAAGGGGGATGGGGATTAATTTCTTAATTGCTTTATCTGTGAAAACAGGAAAATAGGCTCTTCCGAATCTGAAGAAAAGGATTTTTGTCTAAGTGTGAATTTGCAACACAGTAGAATGAAAGAACTGACATTGTACTTTATTAATATGATTATGTGACATATTAAGAATGCTTGCTTCATGGTACTTGAATGTATTTAAATGGACAACATTCCTAGAAATGAAACCTTATACAGGGTAATATTTAGTATGTTAAACATTTGTAATATTAAAGTAGAGAAAAAATATATTTTGAAACTGCAAACTTTTTCCCGCAATTATAATTCTCAAATAGACATTTTTAATTTTTATGTACTTGTATAAGTTTCTGCGCACGAAAATGCAAATGAACATTTATGTATGTTTGTATGCACTCTATATTATCTTACATAACAATACGCTAAAGTAAATTTTAAAAAGGTAATTTGCAAATCTCATTTTCTTATTACTCTCTCATCAAACTTATTACACATCAAAGCAGAAAAATGTCTCGAATAAGTCTACTTATTACACTTCCATTTTAGAAAGAGAGATTGCTAATAAAAACCCCAAACACATTGCATGTTATTGGATTTGTCTTAGTTTAAATTTTGTCAGAAACTTTATTATGGTAGTGGATGCCCGTTAAATTTACCTTCACTTACTCTACACATAAAAGGATAGTTTTCTACTTGTTAAATATTTCTCTGAGTGTTTCAACATAATACAGACATGTCTCGTTTATTTCTCTTGTTTCTAAAGCGTTAATTTGAAATAAATGAAAGACATGTGAATAATGCGTAAAATTTGTGTACATTGAAGTGTAATTCTCTTCACATTTTACCCTGAAATTTTAATAATACATAATGTAAAAATAAATTTAGTGAAATTTTCAACTCAGATAAGTTTGTAAATGTAAAATGGATATTTTACATTTACAAATTCCATATGAAAATTAAAAAAAAAATATTTCCATATTTTATTACAAATAACACATTTACATTTACAAATTACATTACATTTACATATTCCATGTGAATTCACAGATATATGTTCCGTGTATTTAAAAACATTATTATATAATTTACATTTTTTTCACTATCGCTACATATTTTTTCAAATTTTGTACTACTGTTTTTCATGCCTATACACTGAGAAAAAATATATATACCGTCTCCCTCTAGAACGAATAAGAGGTCATTTTCCAAATCCCTAAACTAAAAATATAGATTTCCGAGTTATGCGTATAAAGTAAACAAATGACTTTGATAGACGAAATGATCGATAATTTCTAGTATACACTTTTATAGATGGTGAAACAATATTATGATTATTATTAAACGTTTAGATTGCGAGAAATGCTTGCTTGATTTACTAGAATTGGGTCATAAACCAGAAGAATAGTTAGAGAAACTTGCTTCTTATGTTAGCAAGATTTTTAATTGAGATTGGCTACGATAATATAGTAAAACGCTCTAGAATTCTAATTTTGATTTTTAGAACTGGTTAGCAAAAGTACCTAGAATTTATAAGGGGGACACAGAAGTATTTTTACTAGAACTACAATATTGTTTCTAGATGCGAATCACAAAATTTATTTTTCAGTGTAAGAACTGTCACTGACTACATCACATTAGAAATCGCTGTTTTAGAAATACTTATTTTGGTTTATTTAATTCTTTACTTTGTCATGAACATAATCTTAACCTATTTCTTTATTTATGACCAAACGTATTTTTAAAACTTCATGCATTATTCTTTTCTTTAAGTAATATGTTTACTTATTTATGACTTTGAAAAATTTCTGAAATATGTGTATTTAATATTTTTAATTTATTTGCTTAAGGAGACTTGTCATTTTTTGACTTGCAATTACTGAAGGTTTCATATAATAACTAATACTGCATTCTTATTTATTTATTTATTTATTTATCTTTTTTATATAAATTCATGATCTCCAAAATGATAAAACTTCTACAGATATTTAAGAATTTATTTAATATTATTTTTGAATATTTAAAAGAACCTATTTATAAGAAATAGTGATAAATTTAAAGTATAACAGATTTTTTTTTTTTTTTTTTTTTTTTTTTTTTTTTTTGTCTTTGGAAATCTTTTAACAAACATGCTTTTTTAAGGTTGTTTTTTTTTCCCTCAAAATCATTAAATTTCAAAATTTACCCCTAATTCTTTTAAGTTGGTCATATTAAATATCCAAAAAAAATGTTTAGTGTTTCTTAAGTATCTGTAAAAAATTATCATTTTGAAGATCAAGAATTCATCAAAAATGCAGACTGAGAAAATGCAATTTAAAGATTTCAAATCTGTAAAAAATGTATCAGTAACAATAAGAATTGTTGCCTGAAAATATATTTTACTGAACAAGCCTAATATAGTTAAATTTAGAAATGTTAAATGGAAATATAAGCTCTCATATGAAACCTTCAGTGCCAAGTCCCTTTAAAACCTGGCATTAACTCGTATTTTACTTTAGTCACAATATACATAACTTAAAACATTAAATTATACTAAATTATATAAGGTAAAATTTGTTTTTTAATGAGCATATGACTTTGTTTTAAATGCTGTCTGCTAGTATCAGTATTCTAAATCTTAAAATGTCGTATGACCATATGACTTTCTTTTAAATGCTGTCTGCTAGTATCAGTATTCTAAATCTTAAAATGCCGTCAGTCGATGCTAAATGTGAGTGCCGAGAAACATTACCCGTACCCGACTAGCAAAACGACTTTTAGCCCGAAACGTGACCCGTAATAAAATAATGTTAAGGTTATATTATAAGATACTGAATTAAAATTACATTACACAAAACAGAGTTATATTATTGAACATAATATTCAGAGAATTAAATGCTACATATAAAATTGCAAGTAGAGGAACGGTGGGAAATATGGAGCAGTCGGGTAAAATGGAACGACGTTACATCTCCCCTGTTCGGTGCTGCAATCGGTCGGAAGCATGTCAGGCGTCTTTACTAGGCTTCAAATTTGAACCTTATGTTAGAGCCCCTAAATAAAATAATAGGCCGGCGCATCACCGCCATTTTTGGGCCTCCGAAGAGGACAGCATTCCCGCTTGGCGTCCTTATCGCTTCCCTGATGATTTTAAGAAATTTTGATCTGAAACTAATCCGGTCAAGATAAGATTAATAAGCAACAATATTTCTAAAAACACATTTTTTTCACAGTACATTCTCAGGATGTCATTTTATTCTGAGTATATCCTATAAATCTACTGGGGTAAGTTTTGTTGTTAATGCGGTTTCTGTTTCCTTTACAAAATGTCACCAACTTCACTTCTTGAATGATTATAGCAGTTTATTGCTAAACAAACTTCCATATCATAATTTACTTAGCTAAAATTATGAAATATGATAAAACAAGTTACTTTAAAGTAACGTAAGACGATTAAAAAAAAGTTTGTCGTTTGTTTATCAGAGAAACGCGCTGGGTACATGTGGCAACCCTAAAGCAACAAAATGCCTGATGCGCCAGGTCGTATATATAGGAGCCTTACCTTATGTCAATAAAAAGAGCACTTTTTGCGTCATACGTCTTCTTTGGTTTATTAAAGTTCAGACTTTTTTGGAGGTAAGTATTACGAATTATGTAATCTATTTACGAAGCTGTAAAATGAGTGAAAACCTAGTGTCATTTATGGTAAGGGTGTTGAGTTACTTAGTATTTAGTTTGATTTCCATGAACTTATTTCTACCAGCACGTGGTTGACGTTGATTTATTCTTCAAGATGGCAACTCCTTTTGCAATTTTCATAAAATTTGAATTTTGATATATATTTTTTTTTAATACTGTTTGTTTTTAATAATAATTACGAAATGAAATGTTCATAAAAATTTAAATAAACACAAAAACTGTTTTACATCCTTTATGTCTTGGCCGTAATGAATTTTCGTCGGGGTCCCCCATTTTGCTCACCGGCACTCACGGTATTGGAAGACATGAGCTTTTTTGCGATGTTTCAAAGCTGCGCAAGGCTTCCAACTGTGAGTGCCGGTGATCAAGCTGGGGGACCACAGCGAAAACGCGTTACGACAAAGGCGTGAAGGATGTAAAAAGATTTTTGTGTTTATTTACTTATTTTTGGGGGGTATGAAGCTTCATGTTAAGTATATTATTTAAAATGTTCATATTTAATTATTCATGTTTTTTGTAAAAGTACTACTCTATACCATATTATCCTTTAAAGAAATGTGTGTTTCATATTTCTCTTGATAACTATTCCATATTATTCATTTGGTCCATATTACCCGAAAACAGCTTTTTCTTTCTTAACTAAAAATTTGTTTGTAAGTTCTATTTTTCGTAACATTTACTGAAATAGTATTTTGTAACTAGCATCTAGAAACTAAATTGTGGTTCTAGTAAAAATAGTTGTATGCGATCCTTATAAATTCGAATTATCTTTCCTAGCGAGTACTAAAAAGAAGACGGACAAGGAGAGACAAGAAGACGGACAAAATAAATAAATAAATAAAGAGACATATAGACTTATTCTTAAACATTTTTAGAAAATGTTAAAAACTCTTAATAAGAACGAAAATGCAATTTCGGAATATTTTGGTGTGGCTTAGTAAATCTGAATGCTTTTACAAAACACAATTAATTGTGCATTTGAATAATAAATGCCAATTTCGTTATGATTTGTGCAAAATTAAAATTTGTGCAAGGTATTAAAATATGGTCCATAGAAATACCATTAAAAGAACGCAATGCTTTTGAATTCTTTCGGGTGTCTCTGTACACATTCCAGTGGCTGTATTTATTCCATTTTAAATGAAGAATATCCTATAGTAAACTTTAATAGCATATATCAATTTCAAATAATTCTATGAATATTTAAGAGAGTTAGAACGGGGATAGAAACATGGACAGACGGACAGAAAGAAAGATATATAAGCTAATTCATATTATAATCACTCTTAAACTTTGTTAGAGAATGTTAAAAAACGCTTAATAGAAATGAAAACGTAATTTCAGAAATATCCAATTACAACTCTTAATGTATCTGAATATTTTTGCGTGATTATGTAAATCTTCATGCAAACCATACTATATGATCTACAGAAAAAATTATTTCGTAAATATGAGTAATAAATGTCAATTTCATTATGATTTACGCATGACAAAGATTTTAAAATGTGGTTTATTGAAAGGCCACCAAAAGGCTTACCTCAAAAATTTCTTTTATGATTTTTTTGAAATTTTGTACACATATTTTAAAGAATATTTTAAAGAATATACATTCTTTTAGAATACAAATTTAGAAAAACCAATGATGTCTCTCTCTCTTTCTTTAAAAGAAGTTCTCATTCACTACGTTTTTTTCAGCTTCAAAAATTATTTAAAATTTAAATTTGTTTTATATTTTTAATAGCTTTGCATTTTTTTCTTCTTTTTTTTGTATAGTTACTATACGTTCGTTTAATAATTGTCAATTATTGTGGTATTAGACACACGAATCTATTTGAGCTTTTATGTGAAATGCAATGTTTCTATCAAAGCTGACTGAAGCCTTGACATTTACTTTATTCACTTCTACGAGTTGATTGAGAGAACAGTTATAATAGTCATTTATCAAATGAGGCATGCTCAACAATCATTCATTCTAGAGGCTTTTGTTTAGAACTGTTTAAATTAAATTAAATTTATGCTCATCATCTGATTAAAAAAGAATCAGATATTTAAATATATATTTCATTTCAATTGCTCTTATTCAGAACTTTTATTATTATAATTATTATTATTTTATTTTAATTACAGGACATAGTGACTATATTTAATCCTTTAACTATTGATGTTATTTTAGAGTACCATAATATTAGAGAACGCATAAAATCAATTTGAGGCAAGAAATATATAAGGTAATTAAAAAAAAAAAAAAAATGCACTTTAAATCTTATTGATATTAATATTGATCAGAAAGTTAAAAGTCGATGTTCACATTTTAATTAAACGGGACGATTGTAATTTAATTGATTTTTTTTTTTTTTTTTTTTTTAATAGCCTTCGTCAGCTTAGATGGATGGTGGCTAAATTTAAATGAACTTCAAAAAGTTTGAATCACAATACTTTTTTTTATATCCCTTTATAAATAAAAAATAAAAAAAATCCCTCTAAAAGGGTTCTGTACCTCGCTTCGGGTAACCCACCCATGCTGGGTTCGGGTTTTACCAGCGCTACATCTCAGATCCAAGTTTCGACTGCCTGCAGCAATGTCATGCCTGGGCACTTTAATCTGGATAGTAACCGGATGCCAAATGGAGCTGTTATTATTCAAGAATGACGGTTTTAACTCTGGCTGTATCTCAGAAACTATTATACAGTTTATTTTGTCACTATGTAATTTATAACCTTCACTCCTTCTAACATATGACCATTTGATTACTATTTGACCAATGTGTTAAATAAATAAAAAAAGATTTTCCTTTCGAAGGAAAAAATTGAATAAATTTTAATTGAACTTAAATTTTAAACAGCTTAATATTTACTAAAATACACTATTTACCAATAAGTATTTGGACGACTTTTAATTTAGATGTTTTGTTAAATTTCTAGAAAAGTTCTTTAGGAATCATGTTGAGGCATTTTTAGTGTAAAGAACATGTTATACTGAATATTTTTCAGTAAATGTTGCGTCCTGAGGTGAAAAAAGTTATCAGTAAAAAATTAAATAAAAGTCAAAATAATGCTTGATAATAATTAAATAAAAGTCAAAATAATGTCCCTTTAAAAAATAATGTTTGACATGGCAATGATTGTTTTGGCAGTAGCATGTGATTATCAGGACTTTTCTCATTATCTGCATAATTTTGCATGAGGCTACAGCATATATTCATGGAGATTTTTTTTTTCAATTAAATTATATTAGTTTTCATTATATTCGCTTAGAATGGGAACTAAAACCTCAAACAAACAAATATTAGTTTCAAAATATTTTTTCTTATACCAATAGCATCAGTCAAATTATTACCAACATTAATATGATGCACACATTAAAATTGTTTGGTAATATTCTCATGAATGAATCTTTTTCTGTTAGTACAATTTTACACTACCGAATTTCTTTCGATATTTAAAATTAATATGTCATTAATATACTGTTCAGCAATATTATATATATATATATATATATA
Organism: Salticus scenicus; assembly: GCA_963930645.1. Classification (NCBI taxonomy): domain Eukaryota; kingdom Metazoa; phylum Arthropoda; class Arachnida; order Araneae; family Salticidae; genus Salticus; species Salticus scenicus. Next base: position 105,276,162 of record OZ005648.1, read on the forward strand.
TATATATATATATATATATGTATATCTTTATTTGTAATACTAAAACACGCTATACCTTTTTCATTTAAGGAAATTAAACTAGATTAACAAATTTTCGTTCGCATTCCACACACTTTATTAGAATAACATCGTTATTAAAACGTTGGTTTTCTGAAATAAAATGGTTTATTTTCTCATCAAATCAATTTACTAAAGTACTGACAGTTTTGTGTGTTATTAACACTTATGATATAAAAGATTAATTTCAAATTCATTTAAAAAATAAATAACTTTTAGTAGTGAATACAAAAATAATTTTATCGTTTTATATTAATAATTTTTCAATACATATTTCAATTTTTTTTTTTTTTATGTTACATCGTACTTTAAAATATTCAACACCCCTCAATATCCATAAATAGAAAACTTATTTTTATTTAACTGCTCTACAAATTCTCACATTTTTCACTAAAGTTCCATCACACTTAAAATAAAAATAAATCCATTTTCCAGTATCGTTGGTTTTTTCTTTTCTATAAATGTCAATCAATTTGTAACTTGATGTAGGAGGTTGAAGAAACCGTCAGCCACATCATATTTTCTGTTGTTGAATGAAAGCAGTTGAGTATGTCATCCTTATATTCAACAAACTATGAAAATATTTTTTTTTTAATAAAGGGATCGGAATGAAAGTGACAAGTGCATATAAGGATAAAACATTTTTAAATAAGCAATTTCATTATACCTGGTAAAAAAAAAAAAAAAAAAAAAAAAAAAAACTTTATGGAGATAATAATATTTTAAAAATAAATTTGGAGTGTCTTCGAAATATAATTTTTAAATTTAAAATGACTACACTTTTACTATTTAAATTTCTTTTAACAACGATTCTAAGAAAAAATGTTTGAAATTGTTAGCTGTTCAGATTGCGTATCACCCTATATATTTTTTAATATGTTCTAGAAAATTTTAGTTATGTACTCAACTTTTTTGTACACATGCACACTCGCCAACCATCTCATTATGAACCATACAATTTTTAGTACCCGCCTTTTTTTTTTCACACCAGTCATTTTTTAGAGTAATTTTATTCTTATTTAATCGTAACAACATTTGGAGAGAATTACTCTAACAGAGCTGCCAACCTAATCCGGCAAATTGCTAGTACCGTCTCTTTTTCTACACCACTTAATTTTTAGAGTATTTTTTTTCTTAATTCATCGTGAATACATTTGAAAAGAATTACTCTAAAATTTTATTGGTGTAGAAAAAGGGGCGGTACTACCAATTTGCCGGATTAGGTTGGCAGCTCTGCACTAAAAAAGAAGTGGTGTGAAAAAAGGGCCGTTTTTTCAAGGGGCGTTAACAATTCTACGGTTATTATTGAGATGGTTTGCAAGAATGCACATGTAGTTTGTTATGTATCATTATCTTTCTAAAAGTTAGAATTCAATATTGTACACCAGTATTCAAGCTGTCTCGATATCAAAGTCCGCTGTCTTAGACGAACAGTTACGTTTGCTACGACCTTCTTAAGAACACGACCTACGACCGCACTGATTTTTTCCTCAATTTCGTCAAGACTTTGCGATTTTATGCGATACCCTTCAGTGTTTTGCAGCAAACCACAAACGTTGTGGTCTTAGCAAACGTGTTTGTTTAAGATAGTATCTTGTTGTTTTTAGTATGGTACAAAATTAGGTCACATTTTTACTTAAAATAAAATTTAAGGAAAATAAGAACATCGCGTGCAATTTAGAAGTTATTAAATTACCTACACTCTATACAAAATATGTAATATAATCTACCTATTATATTTATATTTGTTTATTAACTTTGTATTTAATGTATCGGTTAATTAACTTTCTTGAATTATCTCCCTGTAAATGGATTTTAAAATAACGAGCTTTTTGGAAATTTGTGTGTTGGAAAAAAAAATTTCAAAATTCAGTAAGTGTTATCGATTTTTAGTGTTGAATACAAATGTAAGGATTTATAAATTATAAGAAAAATAATTAGAAACTTCATTTTTATAATGAATATTATTTAGAAGAATTAGTTTTCTGAAGAAAAAGAAAATTAATGTCATTTATAGGTTTTTAATGAAATTGTTGGAGTTTCTTCACGTTTATAATAAAAGATTTTACTAAATGTGATGCAATTAAGCAAAAATATGCATAATTAAAAAATTTCGAGCTACACGACTTTTTCAATGAATCATCCATATATAGATATCTTTAAATGCCAGTTTGAAGACCAGTGTGCAATGGAACCTTAACTAGTCTAATAAAAAAAACTTAAAAAAAAAATCATTTCTTGAAAAATATATGTACGCTATAACATTTGAAACGTAACATATTGTAATGTTATTATATATATTATTTCATATTTGGTAGAAACTTTTATTTACTTATTTATTTATTTTATTTTATTTATTTATTTTTATCGCAGACAATAAATTATAATATTTGTCAAAAAATATTCACATTTTAATCAAATTCAGTAAATTTTAATTATCAAATATTACAATAGCAGATTAAATATCAATATGAGAACATATATCAAAATTTAACAATAGAAACATAGAGAAATGATTTTTCAGCAATTGACTACAAGCCAGTATTTGATCAGTTGGGCAGAAAATTTTAATACATAAGAATTAATAAGGAAAAAATCTGATTGGTAAAATACATAACAAACACTTGATAAAATTCTCAGTTAAGTCTTCTAATAATAACTGAGGCTATGTTAATATGGGACAATTACAAAGTTTTCTAGGAAGCTTAAATGAAGTAGCTCTTGGTATTAGCTAGGGTGCATAGGGGCCGAGTCTCCCATTTTTCAAAGGAGACTTCAAACTGGAATTTTTTTATAATTGAATTGAATTTATTCCATCGTCTAAAATAAATATAATAGATACCTTTTTAAAAATAATGGTGATAAATCTGACTAAAAAGTCTAAAAGTTTGGCAGATATGCAGGTATTTCGAAATGTTTAATTTAATCTTAACTCGAAATTGGTTCCCAAAAGTTCATTTGAGGTATGTAGGTCATTTATATTAATTTTAAGTAAATATTGGGTGTGGTCAACTACAAAAAATATCTAAGCCAACATTCCACTTTATTCCGGTGTCTTTTTAGCACCAACTCTATTTCGCACCACTTTATTTTTAGAGTGTTTTTCTCCAATATTTAATTACGATAAATAAGAAAAATGTACTCATAAAAAAAAAGTGGTATGGAATAAAGGCGGGGCTAAAAATATTGCAGAATCAATTAAAATGTTGGCAACTTTAATAAAGTAACAGAATGTTTCAGCTACTGATTTTTCTTTTCAGAAATGGAATTCTTTTCAGTAATGTAGTTATTTAATTAAAGTGAAAGCATGTCACTTGTGTCCTCACAGCAGACTTATCAGTTTGCAAAGGTTTCTAGCACTCTACCTCAATAATGTGTTTGGTTCGGATATATTAAAATGTTTAAGAAGGTGTATCTGCATAGCTGACAATATTTTAATTTATTCCGGAGTAATTTTAGCCCCGCCTCTAATTCGTACCACTTATTTTTTAAAAGCAATTTTTTCTTATTTTATTGAAGTTAAGTATTGAAGAAAGTTTTTCTATAAATAAAGTGGTGCGAATTAAAGGCGGGGCTAAAAGTACTCCGGAATAAATTAAAATATTGGCAGCTGTGTATCTGTGAGAAAGCGAATTTCAGTAAATAACTGGATTACTGTAATAAAATATTTTAGTTTGTGATCGAATAGATTTCACTAGAGCACTCATGTTTTTGTGTTTATTAACATTTATAAAATAAAAGATTCATTTAAAAAACAAACAACATTTTTATCAGATTATAATAATAATTTTTCAATACATATTTGAACATTTTCAGGTGTTATATCTTGCTTTAAAATATACAATACATCCGAGTATCCATAAAGAAGAAATTTACTTTTATTTAACTGCTCCACAAATATTTTTATCTTCTACTGAAGTTCCATCCCACTAAAATATAAAGATGTATATCGAGTGTCGTGGGTTGTTTTTTCTATAAATGCCAATCAATTCGTAACTTGATGTAGTAATTTGAAGTAACTGTCACCTATATCATCTTCTCTGTTGTTGAATAACAGCAGTGTATATCATCTTTATATTCAACAAACTTTGAAAACACTCACTTAAATAAATAGTTCAGCCTGAAAATGGCATGTTTATTTAACGATAAAATATATTCAAAATTAACAATTTCTTCATCTACTGTAAAAAAAAAAAAAAAAAAAAAAAAAAAAAATGAAGGCAGTAATATTTTAAAAGTAAATTTCAAGTGTTTCAATACGTAAATTTCAATACGATTTTTAAAAATAAAATGGCTGTACTTTTAAGACTAAAATTTCTATTAATAGCGATTCTGAGAAAAAATGTTTGAAATTATTAATTGTTCAAAATGTAACTTCTTGTTTGTTTCTTTTTTTTTAAAACATTTTTCCCTCCTAAAACATTGTAGGTATACACTCAATTTCTTTGCATGCAAGTAGTGTGATATACATCGTTAGCTTTCCAAAGTTAAAACTCCATGTGTGCTCCAGAATTTAAGCTGCCTTCATCTCCAGCTCTACAGTCTTAAACCTCTAAGCGTTTGAATCGGATTTTTGTAACTCAAATAGACACCTTTGAAACGGTTTGAGACTAATTTGTGTAAAGCAAGAGATTTATCTTCAAATCGTCCGAGACGTAAAATTGTAATTTAAAATCATGAAGTAGAGTAGTCAATAAGACAGTAAAAGTATGTTTTAAGTGGAAATGTCATTTGAGGCTACATGCTGAGAGGGTTAAACATATACGTTTGCTGCGACCTTCTTAAGAACAAGGAAAACCTCACGGATTTTTTTATACAAGATTTTGTGATACTTGATGCAAAACACTTCAGTGTATTGTGGTAAACCACAAACTGTGTGCTTGTAGCAAACGTGTTTGTTTAAGACAGTGCCTTGTTGTTTTCAGTATAGTACAATGTTAGGTGACATTTTTACCTAAAAGGAAATTCAACGACAATAAAGACATCCAGTTAACCATTTAGAAGCTGTAAAATTAGCTACATCCTTTACAAAATATAAAACATAACATATCTATTACATTTAAATTCGTTTATTAACTTTGTATTTAATATATACAGATTTATTTAAGCATCTGTTTGAAGGCCAGTGTACCATAAAACATTACGGAGTTAAAAAAAAAAAAAAAAAAAAAAAAAAAAACTTAAAATAAAATATGATTTCTTGAAAAAATTATGTACACTGCAACATTTAAAATGTAACATATTGCTACAAACTTTATTTAGTTCTTAATAGATTTTTTTTTTTTTTTTTTTTTTTTTTTTTTTTTTAATCGTAGATAATAAATAGTAAAATTTGTTCAAAAATTTTCACATTTTCATCAAATTCTTATATATTTTAATTATCAAAATTTACAATACCAGATTTAGTATTAACGTGAGAACATAAATCTTGATTTAATGAGAAACAAAATGTGGAATGATTCAACACGACTTTCCGAACATTAAGTAATCAATGGTTGTATAAATAAATTAAAGTAAAAGAAATCGTTAATTAAGCAAAAGAGAAAATTGTAATTGAATGTATGAGTACTTTTATTCATATAGTATGTTGTTTAATTCAGCACTATTGCCCTTCAAATAATTTGAGCCCATACATAATTATAATGATAAATTTTCGTTGTGTTTCTGTAAAAATTTTTAAATTCTAGACTCACCAAAATCTGTAAAGTTCATGCGATGGTTACCTATAACATGCATATAAATTTTCAGATCAATCGGATGCTATTATTATTTAGACGCTATCACATTTTAAATAATTTGAACCCATAAGCCACAATGGTAAAGTAATTATCCTTGTGTCTCTGTAAAGAGAACTATAAGTGTTAGATTCACCAAAATCTATATGGTTAGTGCGATGGTGATCTGTAACATTTACAAGAATTTTCAGTTCATTCAAATAAGGAGTTTAGACGCAATCGCACTTAAAATAATTTGAGCCAATACGTGAATAATGATAAAGAATTTTTTTTTGTGTCCCTGTAAAAAACAAAACAAACAAACAAACAAACAAAAAAAAAACTAGAAGTGTTAGATTCACCAGAATCTTTATGGTTCATGAGGCGGTGATTTAGAGTACGTATAAGGATTTTCAGCTCAATCGGATAAGGCGTTTAGACGCTAATGATTTCAGACCATAGGCCATAATGATAAAGAATTTTTCTTAATTTCCCTGTAAAAAAAGTATAAAAGATAGATTCACAAAAACTTATTCCGTTTGTGCGACGATGACTCCTAACATATGTATAAATATTCAGCGTGGTCGAATAAGGCATTTAGACGTTATCGCACTTTAAAAACTTTCGGCCCATAGACCATAATGATCAAGAGTTTTCTTTGTGTCTCTGTAAAAAAAAAAGTGCAACTACTAGATTCACCAAAATCAATAGGGTTCGTGTTATGGCGACCTATAACATACGTATAAAATTTCAGCTCATTCGAACAAAGCGTTTAGACTCTATCATGTTCACTAACATACATACACACATACATACACGCATACTTATATACACACATACCTCATCGTAAAAAAAAAGAATAAATATGAATTCAGGGGACTTCAAAACATGTATAAACACAGAATCTCAAACTCGAATTTTTCACATGATTACAATACTTACAATATAAACAAAAGAATTAATATGGGAAAGTCCTTTATCTGATTGATAGAATACATAACAAACATCGAATAAAATTCATTGTTACAATTTACAATAACAATTGGTGTTGTGGTTCTATGTTAACATGGTACAATCACAAAGTTGTCTACAAAGCTTAAAATAAGTAGCTGTTTGTATTATACTCTGTTTCCTTAGAATAGTCGGGTCAAGGTCATAAATCTCTCCCACTCCCACTATCAAAGAGCAGAATCAAGGATAATCGAGTTTCTCCCCTTTCTTATCACACTGCACTTAGGTAGGAAATATTCCGGGTACAATTTTTTAAAAGCAGGTGGAAGTGATGTGTAGAAAAAGAGAGGAAAGTTTTTTATATCTTGTAACTAAGCAACCTAGAGGGGGAAAAGGGGAAGGCGGATGACCTTGAACCTCCTCTCTTGAGAAAAAAGAATATAGCATGTTGCATAGATGTCGAGTCTTCTAAGAATTCCATAATAACTTTATCGTTTTACAATAATAATTTTTAAATATATATTTGTAAAGTTTTAGATGTTATGCCTGACTATATACACTATACAATACAATCCAAGATATACAATACATCCGATTATCCTATTACCTTTACTTTTCCCCTTATCTTGTACTGCTTTCGAGATAGGAACACTAACTACGCTGCTTTAAACCATGAGGCACTATCAGTAATTGCATCTTATAGCGCATAGCCACGTTAGTATACCTAGATACCACTTTAAAGACATAGCTGCAGCCTTTTTTGCAATTAAAAGAGTGAGAATGGACTTTGGTGGACATCCTGTTTTTGTTATATCTTAATGATATCATAATGGGATTTTTTTCAAGTCAAGACCTTCATAACAGAAAAAGTATAACAGTCGGAGCATCCGTTAAGAAGTTATAAGCTGACAAAAAAAAAAAAAAAATAGGTTCATATTGAGAACCTTTGTCGTTTTTGAAGTCGGTTTAAAAAAGTTCATAAGGTTTGAAATGAAAACTTCCTGCTTATTAAATTTGTTAATTAAATTCTTCTTTTAGATATTGCATACAACTCGATAGATTTCTTTAGATATTAGAGAGATTATTTTAGATATTAAATGCAACTAGAACTTATCAGTATTTCCAAAGTAAATTTTCCCCAAAAAAATCTTTATCAATTATCAATGTTTTGAATATTTGATTTTATTGTTTGGGACCCTACTGCAGTTTCTATATTCTACTTCATTGTCATTCTTTTCCATAAAAATGAAAACTTTAGACATCCGTTTTAAACATTGTCAAATTGTTGAAGCTACGTCCCCACAGAAAGTGCGCCATTTATTAGAAAAGGTGATAGTTCGATGGCGCTAGGTCTAAACTGTAATCTGGATTGAAAGAAGTGTAATCTCTTCCAATTGTTTGATCTTTTCTTATGTCTATGTATGGATTTGTTTGTTTGTCTTGCTGCAGAAGAGCTTGAAAATTATACGGAATTGCAAGAATTCTAAACTGCAAAACTGACACTAATAAATTAAATTATCAAATTAGGATAAGTTAAATTTACCGAACTGAACGATTGGTGAAAATGTTAGTTGGAACATTCCAGTCTGTCATCGTATCTGATTGCTCAAATTCATTTCTCTTAACACTTTCGCGACGGCTGACAGATTCACATCATTTGAAAATATGTAACTTCGCCAGTAGGCGTTCCTCTCTCATTTTGTATGTTATTTATTTCTTAAGAATATACTAGATTTTCATATTTGTACTTTCAATATACTATGGATACAAATACTTTGATCAGAAAGAGTATAATTATAATGCATATTCATTTGTAATACAAATGTGAATACAGAGAATTTTTCTTCTGAAATATTGCAGCTTGGGTCAATGACGCCCACAGGCGGAACTTACTGTCAAAAAGGCAAAAGTATGCGGTTGCGAAAGTGTTAACAAACATGAATATAGTATGTTGTGTAATAAAAATATATGGAAACATACAAATGATTAACAGAGTAAATCTATGTCACCTAGTATTAATCTTTTTTTTTTTTTTTTTTTTCACTGTAAATGTACAAAATGAGACGACATCTTATCTTTCGCATACTTTCTCTGCTGCTTTAATAGTTTTAAATTTTTACTTATAATGATAACGTAAATGTATTCGAATTCCGATGTTTTTAAAATATATTAACAAAACTTCTAACTGATAAATAAATAACTTTTAAAACGCTGCAAAATTAAGTAGAACACTTGTACATAAAGTAGATTTATTTACGTAATATACGCACACACACATATATATATATATATATATATATATATATTGAAAAAAAAAAAAAACGCATTTGCTTTTAGTTTACTACAATAATTATCAGTTTACCAAATAAAATTGAGCATTTTTCTTTTTTTTTTTTCTTAAAAAGAACTTTTAAATATATGAATAATATATGAACTGTATGCATATTATAGACCTGCTAACTATTCTAGTTTATCCGTAATGGTATTAGACCCCGCCTTTTTTTCACACCAGAATAGTTGTAGAGCAATATTTAGCAATATATACTTTTGACTTAATAAGAAGACTATTGCTCAACAACTATTCTGGTGTGAAAAAAGGGCGGGGCTTAATACCATTACGGATAAACTAGCGTAATTAGCAGGTCTAGCATATTATATCTCGGCTAAGCCTGCCCATAACATACTATGCTATCATACTTATAATGAGTGCTTAATACGGTGCTATACTTTAAAGCAAAGACGCCAACATTTTAATTTATTCCGTAGCACTCTTAGTATACACGCCTTATTATCACTTCAAATATTTCTAAGAAAACATTTCTTCATATAAATTCATAATTACATATTGAATAAGATGTTTATACAAATACAGTGGTTTAAAATAGGCGGGGACTAATAATTCTATGGAATAAATTAAAGTGTTGGCAGCTCTGGTTTAAAGTACCGCTAGTACATAGAAATTGAAAAAAAAAAAAATATGAAGACTTAGAAAAAAAAAAAAAAATGTAAAAAAAAAAGTGTTTACTTATTTTTATTTTGCGTTTCTTCTAAGACCTATTGTAGATTCTTAAATTAACAAATAAGTTAATTATTATACAGATGAAGATAATAAAAATTGCCAGTCAGAAACAGTGATAACAAAATTTGAAACCTTCCTTTCTCTCACTCTCTTTCTCTTCTCTCTCTCTCTCTCTCTCTCTCTCTTCTCTATGTCTCTCTCTCTCACACACACACACTCATTCTCTTTTCTTTGAAAAATGGTTTCCAGTAGCGTGCAGTGCCACAGTGAAAGACGATGTATAAATACGATCTTACAAGTATCTTCACCATTATTTCACCACATTTTATTTTATACCCCTTTAAATCTAATGATACTTTAAATTACTTTAAAAGGGTTAAAAATAAATGATAATGGGCTGATTTTTTATCTTAACTTAAATAGTTTTTTATCAGTGATATTAATAGTTGAGAATACAAAATTTTTAATGAAAGTTCAAATGCAAAGAGTTTTTTCTTTTTTTCTGCAAAAGTTTAACTATTAGCGAACGAATAGTTGAATCATACTAAAATTTTAACGCTTAAACATGAACAAAACCGACAGAAAAACGAAAGGGAATAGTTCAAACAAATTTTGGTCTTACTATAATAAAATTAGGCACGGGATTGCTGTAGTACAATTAAGTTTCTCCAATAAAATTTAATACTAGAATTTTTAAAATATAAGCTGTAAATGTTAATAACTAAATCTAACAGTATAAAAAAAAAATATTCGCTGTGAAATAATTCAGAAAATTAAAAGATATTTTACGTTTTCTAGTATTAATACTTAAATATTTTTATTTAATTTAATTTTTTTTTTTTTGTGAGTTATTTACATTTGAGCCAGTATCACCTGTATTTTAATTAATGCCGTTTTTACATTTTAATTTAATGATTATATTCGTCAATTTTTTAATATCTCGCTTTCCTTATATTAATAAAACGTATGTATATATTCTTCATCTAATATTTCAATCATAACAGAAATATAATAATATATGCATAGTAGGATAGTTACATCTAAAAGCTATTTCTACTTCAAACTAAGAAATGATTTCTTTCTTACAAAGTTTGTTTACTTTGAATGCTATTGATAAGAAAAAAGATTTATTACAATGGGAAATCGTAAATGTGAAATCAAAATGAATGGTGTGGCCTAATGGAAAACAAATATAAATAAATCTTAGTATACACTTAAGATCCGATGTAATGAAATCTAATGCTTAATGATTTGTTTAGTATAACATACCTAATTTAATACTGTAAAGGAAATTTTAGGAAAGAATATATTTTATTTTCTTGCAAGAAAATATTTTTAGGCACTGGTAAATCTAACCATTTTTCACATTATTTCACCGTGTTTCTTTTTTTATATTTAAATTAAAAAATAAAATAAAATAAAAATAAAAATAAAAATAAAAATAAAAATATACTATCCGTATGCTTTCCTGAAAAAAAAAAAAAAAAAGATAATTTTCTTTTTACAATTTTATTTTTGTTTAAAAGATAAATTATTTTGAAAACTAGCTTATTCATACTCTAAAAATAACATTTTTGTTTCTATTGCTTCATTTTTTCTTCTTACGTTCTAAATTCTATAAAATTAAGCTAATAACAATGACATGTGAAAATGTTTCTGATGTACATCATACATTTAAACCCTTTAAAAATAGACATTCACATCGATTTCAAAGTATTCAATGCATACAATTTATGCGAGTGCAGAGTGTGCTATGAATAATTCACATGATACGAATAGTCGAAATCCACAGCAGCATTTTGCTGTCAACATATGAAATGCGATTATTAACAGCTACGATCATAATATTGCTCAGACCTTATTTACTACCATCCTGTTTAGACACCTTGAAATAACACGCACTTTTTCATTCTTTTTTATCTACTTTACAGTTATTACCCCCCCCCCTCCCCCAAAAAATAAATAAATAAAAATAACATATATATATATATATATATATATATATATATATAATAAAAGGCTTTAAATCTAGCGGTGTCCTACTACATTACGTAGATAATGTGTAGGATTAACTGACTAGCAAATTTAAAGTTCTTTAGATCAATCGCCGTAAATTAATAAATTAGCCATAAAAGTCAACGGTTTTATCCCTAATTTCTTTGTCTGATTCTGTGGCCTACGAGCATGGGTCGTAGTCTCTGTCTTTTTTTAAGGAGATTTTCAAGGATGAGAAATTTTCACCTCTTTTGCCACTATTTTTCTTTCTTTCTTTCTTTCTTTCTTTCTCCTTTTTTTTTTTTTTTTTAAAGAGAGAAATGTTTACTGTGTTTTTAAAGTATGTATCGCAATAACCCTTGCACTGCACCCAATACTGACGGCATCAATTGCCTGTATTTATAACTAATAACTGGCTAAGGGCTTAGTTGCCACACAGCTGGTGACATCATGAGTGAGAATTTAGTAAACACTGGAAACGAGTTATCTCGTCAGTGGCGACGAGAAAATTAACAGGCATACGACTGACGAGATAATTCGTCAGTGGCAGGGAAATGGTTAAACAGTATAAATATTATTGTATAAAAATAATGGTAGCAAAAATAGACATAAATTTTTCATTTCTCAACGTGTACTGAAAAAAGGGCGGAGACTACGACCTCTGCCTACGAGACGTCTGTTCTCAGTGGTGCTTGTTGTGTGCATATCATTTGCCCGCAGCATCTAGCAATAGCCTCGTAAAATAGATGCCTTCCGCGTGGCTCGGAAACTTTGCAACAGTTCAAGCAGTAGACAGCGCCATCTAGAACAGATGGCGCTCTTTTTTATTCAACAGTCACCAATAATTTTAAGAAGTGATATATGATATATATAATCGACTTTTCTTTGATTCTATTTGATTCTTTTATGTATATCAAATCCTTTTCTTTTTAATTTGGTGGCTGTTGAATAAAGAAGTCACACAATCTGTACCAGGTGGCGCTGTCTACAGCCAAGTTTCCGAACCACGCGGAAGGCATCTGGTTTAGGAGGCTATGATCTAGCATAAATCGAGCATTTTCTAGAATATCGATTGGACTCCGTTGTTCGACATACATTGTATTAAGTTACCGGGTTTTTGAATACCAATTGTAACAATGTACTATTTTAACCCCTTAACGCGCGGTGTCCTCGCCACGAGGACGCAAAATTTAAGATCCAGCTGCAAAAATTCATCCCGGAAATATTTTAGCAAAAGTTCACGTTTATAACATATCAGAAAAGGCCGGTTTTTTAAACCTTAAAACTTAAAATTTCATTTAGTTTAATTTAGTTCATGAATTCCGGTGGCAGTATAATTTAAATGTTTCAAATTGTCTTGCGCCGCAAAGGGTTAAAAATACAATAAGTATTTCTCTAAGAAAAGAGGCGAAATTTTCTTATCCTTGAAAATGTCCTGGTAAAAGGTGGAGACTATGACCCCTGCTGGTAATAATCTACTATTGTTTTAGTATGTCTTTTATAAATAGTTACCCCATCCTAAAGCGTTTGCTTGATGCTTTATACTAAATTGATGCATACAAATTCAGCAATAATGTAAATCAAAAATATGTATAACAAGATTAACCCAAAAAATTAGCGGTAAATCTTGGGGAAAGTTATTTAATACTTTCGCGACCGCATGTTTCTGTTTGTTTTACAGTAAGGTCTGCCTGCGGGCGTTGATCTCCGAAGTTACAATATTTCAGATTAAAATTTTCTGTATTCACATTTACATTAAAAATGGATATACATTATAATTATGTTCTTCCTAATCAAAATATTTGTATCCATAATAATTTCATTGTAAATATACGAATATTGGTTGTATACTTAAGAAATAAAGGCATGCAAATTGCGAAAGAAAAGCCCGCTGGCGGAGTTACAGATTTTCAAATGACGTGAATCTACGTCAGTGGTCGCGAAGTATTAATATTTAAGAAAATGAGTTATTTTATTCTTCTTTGAACACTAAGTCCCGCTTTCAGCCGTTCCTATAAAGTGCTACGTTATTTAACAAAATCACTTATCCTTGATTAAATAATTCAAAATTTGTTCTTAACAACTGGTAAATGACTTTACAGTAAATGATTTTGGTAATTTCTTTTTTTGCTGATACAAAGTAATTAGTCAAACACGAATGCACCAAATATTTTTTATTTTAAGTGATGTATTGTTTCAGATAAAATATGTGGAGTTCATTTCTTTTGGAATATGGAATATCATCACAATCTTCTGCCTGCAATGCATTAGTTTTACAAAAATAGGTTAAAATGTGTATTAAAAATCGGAACTTTACTTAGAAAATCATTAGAATCACGAAAAAAAAAAAAAGGAAACTGTAAAATTTTTACTGTAGGTATTTGGATTTCTGTTATTGATGATACAAATGATAACAGGTGTCGATCCTTAATGATAATAAGAAAGGAAAATGCATTGTAACTCGAAAATTAGTGCTAAGAATGAGCTGTCAATTTGAAAATACATGTTTTTTTATTATGTTTATTCGTGAAGATATTAATGTTGGTCAAAATTCATAATTTTTTGAAATATGAATTTATAGATAATTTTTCATAATTAAAAATGTGTTTTTTAATCAAAAATATGCTTGGATTATGTTTGAGTAATCTCCTTCTAACGCATAAAAAAAAAAAAAAAAAAAAAAAAAGAATAACTTTTGTGGAAGATCTGAAATAAAATTTGTCAGATCCATTTAATATTAGTATTCTCAGATTTTCACTTCTTAAAACTCTATGAGAAATTGAGAAATATAAAATCTATACCATTTTCCGAGATTATTTGATCCATGTTGCCAAATTTAGGGACTTTTTTATCCAATAACGACCAATAATTTTAAGGAGTGGTATTTGATATACGTAATAGACTATTAATCGTGGAAAGGATTAAGCAACCCTTAAAATTAAAATTTAATGGTGGATATTGAATAAAATAAGTAATTTGACAACACTAGATTTGATCCAAATAACTCAAAAAAATGTGAGAAATGGGAGTTGCTATTGAAAAAAAGGAATTTGATGCCACTTTTAATATGTAGACGGACCATTAAGAGAAATCTTAGTACACCATTATAAACTACATGTTATTACTAATCGATTAGTACCCCTTTTTTTTATGAATGTACAGTCAGCCAAAAAAAAAAAAAAAAAAAAAAAACGCCACCCCTCCCCCCACCTAAATTATCGTAGAAACATGTGGTTGGTACCAATCGATTTGTAATAACGTCTAGTTTATAATGATATACTTAGATTTTGCTTAAGGGGTTGTCTACATATCTTCCAAAATAATTATGATATTCAAATTCTGTTTTTTTTTATATGATAGAATGAAGAGACCCAAACATATTCCATGCATATTTTTGATAATTTTTTTTTTGAAATATGAAAATTATTAATAATTTCATATTTGAAAAAATTATGAATTATGACCTATGATAATTTTTGCATAAATAGAACGGGCATCATCAAAAACATGGGTTTCCGAATTTAGAGCTCCTTTTTAACATTATTTTTTGAGTTACAGTGATATTTCATTTTTTACTGTTGTTAGGGGGCCGTCACTTATAATAATTTGTATCCTCTGTGAATAAATAACTGTATATATTTTGACGAAAAATTATTTTAATTTACCTTAATGTTATTCTAATTGTTTTCAAAGCAACATTTCCATGTTTATGATACAAATTGGATGATTTTTTTAAAATTATCGCAATGCAAGCGAGAGATTGTGAAAACATACCACAAGAAATGAAGCTCCGTCTCTATATTGCGGAAACAATATAGAGGCGTATATTCTGTATTCGTATATGACTCTCTATGTGACGCTGGTATGCATAAATGTCAATGGCATTTACTACATCGAATGCTGAAGACAAAATTTAAATGATTTAAATGGAAGTATGTAAAATAATTTTGTTTTATAATGTAAAGTTGTAGAAAAACTGTGTAAAGGCGTGGCTTCCGTTGCAAAGAGGTTTATACTCGATTCTGAAATGTTAAGTCTTTGTTCTTAAATATTACATAACCTTTCCCAGTTTCTCACTGCTAAAATTCTATTTTGTCCCTTTTGTCTTTTGTTTTTAACTTGAATATTCTACGATTCGTGCACCTCAAGTTAAGTATCATGACGGTAAAAAAACGAGGTAAGACGAGGACTATTATTTGAAAGAGCAATACGCAGTGAACAATACTTTTGTTTTTTCCTTTTTTTAAATTAATATAATTGATTTTTATTAATTTTTATCAGATTTTTTAAAACAAATTTTCTGTTTTAATCTTGTTGTGATATTTTCGCATTCGCTTACCCTACCGTTTATGCTATTTAAATTTTATCGCATGACGTAACATGATAAAATATAAAATTTTTATTAAATGTTTTTTTAATACTGAATAATAAAGTGGTTTTTTTTTTTTTAAGTTTTTAATATCTATTATTGAAACAAAGCGCAATATTATTTATTTTCTATTATTCTAATCACGGCGTAAAACTGACGTCACATTTATCACGGAAAAGGAATTTAAAACAAAATAATATGTCTTATTACTTTTAAAGATATAGATTTTACACATTTAAAATTAAGAATTCAAGTACAGTAGACGACTGCAGAACGGGGAATACTCGTTCTAGGCAATAGTAAACCGTTTTTTCTATATCCATATTTCTTTTCATATGGATATACATAATAATTATACTCTTTCTAGTGAAATTATTTGTATTCATACTATTTTGTTTATATATATATGAATATAAGGAATATTCTTAAATAATATCGTAACACACAAATTGTGAAAGAAACGCCCACTGAAGGAGTTACAGATTTCAAAATGACGTGAAACTACGTCAGTGGTCGCGAAAATGTTAAATATCCTTTCTCAGATTTTAGTTTAAATCTTGTTATCTATATTTTTGTATATTATCTATTGTTGGTTTGTACGCATAAAATTAAATGTAAATCTTTATAGTAGCACTTTCATGGGAGGCTTACTGTATAAAATAAAAATATACCCAACAAGAAGTAGATAATAATTGTTAGTAAGTAGATATTTATTGTTTTTATATGCATTTTTTGTATATGTATTATATATATATATATTATTATTATATATGTATTTTAACTTAGACTTTTGTCTCTTAAATAAAACAGTTTTTGCTTTTAAGAAGTAGATAATTCTTTTTCTTATTTTTTTTTTTTTTTTTTTTTTTTAACCGGTATTAGCATTATTACTATTGTTCTTTTACCTTGGTATCTAGATTTTTGTAATTCAACATTGTAGGGTTCATACGATTCAAACTATTTAATTTTCTTTATATGAAGTGTTGTATGTAACTATTCAATGTTTAATAAATTGAAACCAATAAAAATCTTTTAATTCATAAGCTAACATAGAAATTTCTGCGAACTTGAATCGTTTCTTATTTTATAACTAACATTTCTGAACTTTTTTTCCGGTGTCAAATTTAATAAATAATGTATATTGGGTGGTAGATCACGATTTATTTTTTCTAAATGTATAGACGGTCCCCTAACACATTTTCACGTATAACTCTATTTAGAATTGATTTAAAGTATATAAAGAGGTACGTTTTCCGAACTGCCTTGATCTCAGAAATCTGAATATGAGGTCAATAATAGGGGTCGTTATTGAAAAAAATGAAGTTTATACGTGTTTTAATATGTAGATGACCCCTTAAGCAAAACCTAACTACACCATTAAAAACCAGACGTTATTACAGATCGATAGGTACCAGCCGCATGTTTCTACGATAATTTACGGCGAAATTAGGTGGGGGGGGCGTTTTTTTTTTTTTTTTTGGCTGACTGTACAAACAATACAGAAATATACCTTTATAAACTTACCACTTGCTTGTATTCCTTTACCTTCATCTATTGGGCACATTTTATACTACTACCCTAACAACACACTTGTCCACAGAACATCCTAAAGAGGTCCATGGGACTTTCCTTTTATCCACAGGTTATCTTGAGGATCCCTTTCGGAGAAGATGTGTTGTTAGGGTACAAGTCGTTTCTTCCCCTTAATTTTCGTCTTAATTTCCCCATCCCTATAAATTTGAAAGGTCTGTTCTTATTTATAATCTAAATATACCATAGACGTATTGTTATTTTATTGTACAATTAGACCCCCTTTGCCGCAAAATAAATTATCAACATTTATGGCATTAAATTTTTTCAACGTATTAAATTTAAGCAGATGATTTCCTCCACATTTTAGTAGCTGTACATTGTATAGATAGGTCGAACTTATCACACAGTTCTGCATGAGATCATCATTCACATTGCTAGGAAATGAGTGGTATATAGTTTTTCAGTATTTTAAAAACAAAATGAAATAGTTAAACAATAAGTTCTGATTTTGGAAGAAGATGAAGATAAGAATTATCATCTTACTAAATACAAAGTGTCTCTAAACCATAAAAAATAACTAAATTAATTAGTTAATTAATAAAATCAACAAGAAAACAATTTATGGCAAAAGCTGAGTTCCACATATTGGAGGTGTATGTAGTAGTATTGGAAAGAAATCATATTTCGAAGTGTTTCCAAGTTCTTTAAATGTTACAAAATATTTAGTCTCTCAGTAATCCGTTTTGTGGTAACTCATGTGGAACATAATTATTAAATGATGCATAAAGTCATCTCCGAAATCGGGCACGATATTTTTCATATGCCCAATACATTAATCGCTGGATGACAGTATTTCGATTTCTTGAAAAGAATTTAGTTTAGAACTATAGGTATAGTATTCAAATCGTTAATCTTTGATTTTTGTATTAAAATGTTAAGTATGCTCTAAATGTGACCATTAATTTCAGAAAAAAATTCGCGATCAAGTTTAATGACCATAAGGCACCTTTTCATATACATTTTTGTTTTAATGAATTACGTGAATTGTTATAAAGAGAAAAAAAAGTAGCTAGTTATCTTTTTAATAATAAAACCCTAAGTTTCCTCAATATAAAGCTGGAAATGTAGTCATACCTAAAACAATGTACTTTTATAAAGAAAGTAAACTTTTATTGATGGTTTCGATGAGAGCACTTGGACCAAATAAATTAAGGGGAAAAAAGGATATTTTAACGGAAAAATTTACACCAAAATCACAGCAATGCACTGACATAAAGATAATAAAACTTTATCCATGACTTGCATTATTCTGGAAGATTCGTTAATTCTTTCAATTAATAAACTTTAATATGCCAGAGGAAAATAATACTAATAAATTAAATATATAGAATTCAACTACATCACGAGAAATTAGTAATATAAATAGATAAAGAGACACGCGGTTTTAAAATTTGAACTGAAGGATTACGGTGCCATTTTTAATTTCTTGGAGATATTTGGACTTCAAAACATATAAATATCACAATTTAAAACATGAAGTCATTTGCTTTAAATATCATACAAACCAATGTTCAGTAATTTGAACTGGCAAGGATAAGCAAGTATATGTGTAAAATTTGAGCCCTAAGCAGGAGTAAACCGACTAGTGTATATGTAACATTAGGTAATCTTCTTAAGGAACAAACTGTACCGTTTTATTTTACGTTAAATAAATTTAGGAAAATGGAAAGTAAAATTCAACATGTTGCAAACAAATTAAGACATTACTTTTATCAGAAAAACGACACTGTTTTATTGTGTTAAAATAAACTGATTATATCTTTTTAAATTCTTAATTTGATTTAATGTAAAATAAAACTGTATAATTTGTCTCCTGAGAAGAATTACCTTATATTATACATGAAGTATTTTCTAAGATACATTTAGTCGAATTTTCTTGAGAACTTTTGTTACAGAATTGGAGAAAATATCCATGGAAAAATCATTTTTTTTAAAGTTACATGATTATACACTAAACCAAAAAAAAGTTCCATTGCATTAGTATAAAATATTTTATGCTGATTTTAATTCAAAAAGATAGTTTAAGCAATTAAAACTTTGTTATTTAATTTATCGTTTATTATATTTCCAACAATTTCCATCAAGCCATAAATCATTACTTTTTCTTCCAATATTATATTAGTAGTTGTCTTTCTTTATGCCATAAAATGGCAACACGTAATTTGAACATCAATATCAGGCAAATATAAACATGATAAATTACGGATCTATATCGTTGTGTGGCATCATTATCCAATGGATAATATCTTTCAACGCTTTTGCATGTGCCATAAATATTCTTATCTATTAAGCAATATGAAATGACATCAATCATTCATGTAAATTGTTCAATAATGATATGGCGCTTACAGCACTTGTTGCAATGTTTGCTTGGAACCAAAATCATGATATGTCATTTGTCATATCATACAAACGCAAGAGTAATTAATAACAGAATAATATAATATGAAAGCTTATGTCATGTTCCGTATTATTGGAGATTCCTTTAAATAATTAGGGGCGGAACTGGCAAATTTAAAAAACATTTCGTACATTGTATAAAGTTAACACAAACTTTAAATATGCATCATATACCATTATGTATTAAAAAATTACACACGGACATTTTCTTATATTTTCGCTCAAAATAGGTAAATAATAATAATAATAATAATAATAATAATATTTTAAACAATAATGGTAACAAACTATTATTTATTCACTTATTTTATTCAAAATGAATGAAATTAATAACTATCAGCATTTTAATTTACAAGCCGATGCCTATAACTATAGACTTCTCTATCTATTTTCCTCTCAACCCAATCGACCAAAGTTTTTCTGGACATTCTAATAGCAAAGAAAACTATATCGAAACAATACAGTGTTCGAAGAAATGCTAAGACCAAGTGAAATACGTTATTATTTTTTACACTGCGTATTTGATTTTTTTTTTTTTTTTTTTTTTTTTTTGTTTAAACTTAATTCATAAAATAACAGTATTAATTATACGTATAAAAATATTACGGAAAATTCAGTTATTACTTTTTGATTAAAATTTAATTTTTGTTTTTATAATACGCTGCAACCTGTATAAGAAAATAAGAAGGCCAAGCTCGCTTTTGAAGCTTTTCAAAACATTGTTCAAAGAAAATTTAGAAAGTTACTTTAAAAATTTCTTTTCCGTAAAAGGGAGTATTGAAATAAAAAGAAGATATTAGAAAAATAAAATAAAATAAAATAAAAGTCTAAAATATCGATGGTTTAATGTTTAGTGACATGAAAAACCCTTTGGTGTTCAAGAAGCATAATAAAATATTTTTATAAAAGTCAGGGTAAGGAGTTTAAGAAAATCCTTAAGAACTTTCCATTTTTTCCCCCATAAAATACAGTAACAGTTACATAGAGCATTAGAGTGCAATTTTATATTTTAGATTTAAAATAATCTGGTGAGTCACTCACATGACTTTCTCTTACCCTGAAATTTAATACTATAAATACAGGTTGGAGATTAAGAGGTAAGATAACGAGTACTGTTATGTAAACCTATGTGTTAAACAATTCAAATTAGGCTTCGGAAGTGTTTTACATGATAATTAGTTCTGGGTGAGGAGGCGGTACCCCCCCCCCCCCTCAACCTACCGTTTCATTAATGCACCTACATTTACATAGAATTTAATTCTGTTATTAAAATTAAAATTTACTTAAAATTATACAGAGAATTTTCACACGCAACATTCATTGAAACTTATCAATCTTGATCAAACATTTCCAGCAAAAAACTTATATTAACTTCAAAATACAACATTTGGATCTCCTAAAATTATTCGTTTTTAAGTTATTCTAAGAGACACAGACAAAGATCAAACATTAAAAAACTCGACTACGGTAATCAGGAAGCCTCAAAACGTGTAAATAAACAAAAACAAGCGATGAATATTTAGCTTAAAACATACATTATTTACCATATCTCTATGAGGAATTTATTTCAATTCTCGAACAGCTTTCCTGGAAATGGTAAAATATTATTAGTAAAGCACATCCACTAACAACAAAAAACTAGTGAGTTGTGGTCACCACATGATTTTCTTCTATATTTTCCTATACAAATTCACCCAGTAAAAATAATTTTTTTTTTAATTATTATTTAAAAAAAAATATCTTCCATGATAATGCATACAATTTCCATATTAGAAAAGTAGTATAACACTCAAAATTTAAAAAAAAAAATCTAATTTATTCTCAATATTACATTTAAAAAAAATAATCATTAAAAATGAAAAAAATCGATAACTTTATTTTAAATTATCGCAGATCGACAGTTCAACCATTCGTTTTAAAGATATTGGCGATCTCTTTTGAAATATACCCATCAGGAAAATTTACTCCCCTAGAGGGGGAAGTGGGGGGAGGCGAGGTTCCTATATACACAAAATTCTTTTCCCGGTTGACTATCTCTATTACAAAAAATATATATTCGTTTCATTTTGTTTAGTGCAGCCTACAGATGTTAAACTCTACTTACCTGCAATTTCCCCCATAGACGTAATGTGTTTTAATACTTTTGAGTGTTTCTGTACACGAAACTTTGCTTCATGTCAACGAAAAGCTTAGTGTAGCATCCCTATATGATACACATTTAGCATACCGAGTTTGGAATTTCTGCTACTATTTGTTCTTGAGATATGCTGATAACATACACACAGACAGACAGACACACAGACCATTCGCTAAAAACATGATTTTCGTTTTCAAGGAACCCCAGAACAAATAAATATAACAAAAACTCACGTTCGAAAATTTGACCTTGAAACAATACTTTCTCTACCCTTTGGGTATGAGAAAGTAAAAAATATATTTAAGGGATGGATGTAAAATCGGAAAACCTTATTTCATTGATACAATAATAATTTCTATAAATAATTTTGAATAAAAACAATAATCTAATAATTATAATTTATTTAGTATGTGTACATTTTTGAAAAATAAAATAGAATTTTTGAAATAGAATTTTGCATTTTTAAACTACGGAACCATAATATATCTTACGTGTAGAAACGTTTGTCCGTGGCACTATCCATGGCAGTGGCACGTTAAAGGGCAACTATTACATTTTTCCCGGGTTAAAAAATAAATAAATAACGCTTAAAAGCTCTTTTAATGATTCTTTTCAATTACGCTTAGGTAAATTCACGTAATTTTCAGAAAATTCTTGCTTCACACTATTCAATCATTTTTTCCAAAACAAAAAGGAAAAATTAAATAAAGCTTAAAAAATAAATAAATAAATAAATAAATAAAACTGGTTGACTGTATTGAACATTTATTATTTGATAAAGGGTTACGCTGAGAAATAAAATATACCACCTACGTCTGGAATGAATAAGTAGTCATTTTCTGAATCCCTAAGCAAGAAATATAGATTTCCGTGGTATGCGCATTAGGTAAATAAATAAACTGAATAAACGAAATTATCGAGAATTTCTAGTCTTTAATTTTCTAGATTTTGAAACTCTACTAGGAATATTAGGAATATTTGAAATCCGTTGTGTGAGAAATTTTTGTTGGATTTTCTAGAACTGGGTCACAAATCAAATTTATAGCTATTAAAACTTGCCTCTTTTGTTCGAATTTATTTGCACAGATTTTTTAATGCGTTTGATGTGTGTGTGTGAGAGACGATAATTTAAGAAAACTCTCTAGAATTCTAATATGAGTATCTAAAACTCGCTCGCAAAGTGAAATAGAATTTATTTGGATAGCATGGAACTCTTTTTACTATATCCACTATTTATTTTCTAGAGGTCAGTCATACTTTATTATTATTATTATTATTGTAATTGTAATTTAGAGAGAATATCTCACAACGAAAATTTAATAGACACATAAAACAACTTTAATCCAAATTGTTACATATTCTTGCATATTTGTAGTTTTTACATCTGTTCATAGATTTCATGTTACTATAATATTTTCGATTTTATTTTTGGTAATTGTATTCATAACCAATCATAAATCATATGATACATCATTAAACTTTATTAAATAAAGTTTAATGATGTATCATATGATTTATGATTGATAATGAATACAATTACACAGGTCGACATGTAAAATTTTGATTTTATAATTTTTACTGATCTTTGGTAATGTTTTTTGGTGTGCTAAATCCGAAAATGAAGTAAGTTTGTCTCTATCACGTATAGAGTTTTATCAATACAGGGTGCCTACCAATGTAATTTCTTCCATTACTCCTTCACAAATGTAATTATATGGTAAGATTTATAGTACGTTTTCATGATTAATTAATCATGGATACCTATTGTTGTAATAGCGCAACACTAGTGACGTAACACGTAAAACCATACTAACCAACCAACCTATTGATATGATGGTATATGTAAGAAATTGTGTCGGTAAACACCATGTATTGACAAAAATCTGTACGCGATAGGGAAAAATGGGCTGCATTTTCGGTTTCAGCACACCAAAAGATATAAAGTTCAACTAAAATCAGCAAATCACATTTTGTCAACTTCAATTTTGTAGGCCTGTGTTTTTTAAAGCAAAAAATGTCCTTGGCAAAGAATCAAATCTGGGACCTACGGCATAACATGCCGTCACTCTACCACTGAATTATCCTTGACAAAGTTTTACTGAATTATTTCACTTATCCTCGCGTACTGCATTTTAACTGACTTTATAAAGAAGATATACAACCCGAAAAAACACTAATCACGCTAGTTGTAATAAAACATACGCACACATCTCTCTCTATATATTCAACATAATAAAATAAAACATTTGTGATGTGAAAAATCTCACATATTATTTTTACTCGTTGTATTAAGCTGTAATTGAATAGGAAAATCATTAGTATTAATTTCCAATTATTTTCTCTATATATTAAAAAAAAATTACTGCCACTAGCGTCTTTTTTTTTTTTTTTTTTTTTTTTTTTTTTTTGGTCTGCGGCCATATCTCCTTGTGAACGGGTGTTTCCTCAACGTCATGAGATGTATCAACGATGTATCAACTTATGCAAAATTCTCCAATAAATATATTTCTCTTTTCATCACATTTCTGATAGAAATATATATATATATATATATATCATCTTAATTAACGAAGTTGTTAATTAAAATTTTCTGGTTAGTACAGGTGTTCTACTTGGCAGCATGCAAATAAATTCTTCAAATCATTGTTCTTTCAATCTTACGATGTCATTTTCCATAGAAAAATTAAAATGTGGTCAATGGTGTAAAAAAAATAAATAAATAAATAAATAAAGGTGTAAATATATATGTATATATATATATATATATATATATATATATATCTTTTCTAATTTTAATAATAATAATGAAATAGCTTTTTATTGCTTTTTTCCTAATTTAAAACATCCCTGAAATAAACGTATAAGTTAAACGTAAGTTGCAACGAATTGCAAATATGTTCTTTTACATATCTGCGATGCATTTTAGTTAGAGGAAGTTTCCGTGTAATTTAACACATTAAATTTAATATCTTCTTTGAATTGCATTGTTATTTTCAAATGATTTAGCAAACTTCTCTTCATTAACCCATTTTAATAAAGATTATCTACTTAAAATTTATATTCACTGAATCTGTTTTTGTTAATGGTCTGAAAAATGTTTAGTTACGCAATGCTCATGCTTAACATTATCTTTTGTTTAAGATAAGGAACTCATAAGAAATGGAATTACACTAGTTTACACGGTTTTCATACCCCAGCTGAAAGTTGTTATTTTATTTTTCATTTAGTTAGAATTATCCAGAAAAAATAATAAAAAAATTCTGTCACGTCTGGTTTAAAAAATGTTTATTAAATTAACTGAAATACATAATTTTGGTATTAATCCTAAAAAAAAAAAAAATTAAAAATGACTAATTTTTGCCTTCTTATTATAGTTATTTGAATCAGTTTCTCTTATAATGGACCAACAGTAATCCCCTAACATGTTTTCATCCCAAAATCCTTGATGTCGTTCTTCAAAAACCTTTAAATCTTGGTGAAAACGTTCCCCTTGTTCGTCACTCATACTTCCTAAGTTTTCTGGGAAAAAGCTCAGATGCGAGTGCAGAAAATGAATCTTTAACGACATGTTTATTCCCATCTTTTGAAATTTTTCCAATAAATCGGAAACAATTTCTTTGTAATTTTCACTTTTTTTTATGTCCCAAAAATTTTCCACAACTATTTTGAATGACTTACGAGCAGATTTTCCATTAACAGATAAAAGGCTTTCAAACTGAGAATCTTTCATAATTTTACGGATTTGTGGGCCAACAAATATACCCTCTTTCAATTTTCCCTCTGTAATGTTTGGAAAGATTTTTTGTAAATACCGGAAAGCCTCACTGTTTTTGTCAAGCGCCTTCACAAAATTTTTCATGAGCCCCAATTTGATGTGTAAAGGGGGTAGAATGATGTTATTGGGATCTACCAACAGCTCGTGTTTAATGTTCATTTTGCCCGGAATATACTCATTTCGAATAGGCCGTTCTTTTTTTTACATAATGATGTTGTTTCGCTCTACTGTCCCACAAACAAAGGAAACAACAGTATTTTGTTACCAATGACCTTGAGATCGCCGCACACTTTCCATTGGAGTTCTTTATACTTTATTAAATTAATTAAAATACGCATCGTTTCATAGCTATCTTTACAATTCACTGCGTGTCCTATTGGTATGGACGGTTTCTTATTACCATTGTGTAATAAAACAACTTTTTGACTATATTTCGAAGAGTCTATGAATAAGCGCCACTCTTCTTTATCATAGTTTTGATTCATTGCTTAAAAAAGTCCGGGGATATCATTAGAATAACAATATTCACCTTCTCTTTTGAAAAATTCTGAAAAAACTTTGCTTCTGTTTCTGAAAAACGTAACTTTTGGGTCTGGTAGTAATAAGTTCCATTGTTGTAAGCGGGAACCAAGAAGCTCTGCTTTAGATCTAGATAATTGTAAATCTCTTATAAGATCATTTAATTCGGAATGGTTAATTAAATGTGGAGTGTTTTCTTGAAGTGAGAACTCGTCAGAATCACTAGAAATCGATTTGAATTCAACATCACTTTCATTGTCATCTAGTATATTTGCACTCGAATTACCGGGACAAACTGGATGTGGTAGATCTTTCGAATGTAATATGGGCTTAGTAACAGACGGAACTTCGGCATATATAATACTTGCCTTATTTTTTTTTATTATATCCCAATGTCTTCGTAACACAAAAGTAACAATCATTTTCATGATTACTGGATTCTCTCCATAGCACTGGTGAACCAAATGGAAGGTAAACGTTTTCTCCTGATGACCACTGGAGTAGGACGATTCAACAGCTTTCGCAAAACACATGAGGCACCCACTTTTTATCTTGATTTGCAACAGGAAATCCAAAATAAGGAAGATATGTACTTTTTAACGAATCTACAATGGGTCTTCTCTTTTTTGAAAATATAAACTGTCCACAAACATAACAAAAACGATCAGAATTTTGTTTACACTTTCTACTCGACATTTTAAATCAATCCGAAACAAGACAATTGTCGTTTGAAGCGAACGAATAAACAATAAACTGTCGTCAACACGTTAGGTAGTTTAAAAAAAAAAAAAAAAAAAAAAAAAAAAACATTTGACTGCAGGAAGAAATTGTGACGTGATGAAATATTTCTGCTAACACTTTTAGGTTTAAGGAAGGTAGATTAACATATTTATGTACATTTATTTTGGGGTATAAAAAAAAAGTTCAATTTTGTAAACTAGTGTTATTTTAGTTGCAATTAGTTTATATTTGCTCAAAGCATTATTTTATATTTATAGTTTTGAAATTATCGTTACAATTTTTTTTTAAAGTTATCGTTGCAATTAATTATTACTTATCTGCTTGAAAAAAAAAAAAAAAAAAAGAAACTGAATGAAAATAATTGATTATCAATAATGTGAATCTAATATGTAAAAACAATGTATTTTAAAACAATTTGCATTTTAATATTTTTCATTCGTATTTTCTCTTATCTTCTACATAAAGGGTAAATTGTTATTTTCTTTTATAATTTCTGTATTTTAAAATTACATTTCACATAAACAATAATAATAATAATAATAATAAAATAAAAAAATAAAATAAAATCGCAATAAAAATTACTTTTCCAATTAATTTTAACTAAACATTCTGAATAGTATAGATTTCACAGCTATTTAAGTTGAAAAAATTTTTTGCTTGCTATGGAAATTCCTTTAATGTATCTTTGCGAAAAGAAGAAAAGACGAATTTTCACCAATATTCGTCTTTCCTCTATTATTGAAAAAACTAGTTGGCATAGGTGGACTCTGCTCATTTCCCCATCATATGTATGTTCTCATAAATTTCTTGTACAGGACATATTATATTCATGTTAAGAGAAATGAATTTGATCAAACGCTTGACACAGTGACAAAACGAAATTCTTGCCTAATAGGCTACCCACCATTCAATTCCATATATTTATCTTATTCTAATCTATTAATTTATTTTATTGAAATCAATTTCGTAGATTATTTTCATGCTACTATTTCCAATGCAACTATCCCAAAAATGCATATTTATATGAAATATCGCCCCGTTTTGCTATGTTGATAAAATCTTAAATTTCGAATAACTTACGAAATTTTCCTATTAGACTATTTGTAGTCAATCATGTTCATACAAGTATCATATATGTTATTTTGAAATCGTCTGACATATTTATGATCCTCAAAATGGACGTTTATGCGCGATTTTGCCTTATTCTGCCATTTTATATAAATCGTAAATTCCAAACAACTTACGAATTTTTTAAATTGGAAAATTCACATTCTATGGTATTCATGTCAGTATCCTAAATAATTTCAAATTTGGTGTGACATCTTTATGATAAAAATATCCCTCAAGATTGACGTTTGTGTAAAATTTTGCCTTATTTTGTTATGATAAGAAATTCGTAAAATTCTAATAACTTTCGAAATTTTTATATTGGAATATTCATAATCAATGATATTCATGCCAGTATCCTAAATAATATTTCTAAAGTAGTCTGACATCATTGCGATGAAAATATCCCTAAAAATTGATGTTTATGTGAAATTTTGTCCTATTCTGCCATGTTAAGAAATTCGTAAATATCGAATGACTTGCGAAATTTTTAAATTAGTATGTTCATAGTAACTTATGTTCATTCCGGAATCAAAACTGATATTTTAAAACTGGTCTGATATTTTTAAAGTAAGAATTTTTCATCTAATGCAAGTTTAAGTGAAATTTCGCCCTATTCTCTCATGTTAAGAAAAAATTCAAATAACTTACGAAGTTTTTTAATTCGAATGTTGCAAATAAATAGGGTTCTTGCCAGTGTCGAAAGTAATATTTTAAAATTGATTTGACCTCTCTGCGACAATTTGTTGTTCAGATATCGTGTACACAGACTAACACACTAACGGACTAACAAACTAACAGACACCCGACAAAGCGCAAATAGGATAAAAATTATTGATAAAAATACGCTGGTGTAAGTTTTCCGTCTTGAGACGGAAACTCTTGCACCCTGACCAGATTATACAGGGAAAAAAAAAAAAAAAAAAAAAAAAAAAAAACCATTTTACTCAATAGACAAAAGAATGCATCACTCATTTCACACATCATCATGCATTTAAGGCAAAACTTAAATTACTTCTTTACTTAATAGAAAAGAGCTGTAAATAACAACTTTTATGCACCTAAGGTTTTATTTTACAAACTTTTGTGATTTAAAACTCGCCCTAAACATTATTTGTGACAAGAAAAACTGTGTTTACGATAGTTTTAACTTGTTAAGTGTCGTAAAAAAAAACGGGTAACTGGATATTTCATCGTAAAAAGAACATTTCTCACATTTCTCTGCGATTTTATTATTTACGTTGTTTTGATTACTATTTACAAGAAGCTGTAAAATCTTAAGTTGTTGAATGCTTATTACTTAGATGCCTTTAAATAGATTTAATGATTATTTTACCTCTTTTGTAATGTTTTTAACTAAAATTTCTTCTGAAATTTATAAATTTATATATTTTATATAAGGAATATAAACTAAAAAATATTATTTATCTGTTGTTGAGTTAATGAATTTGATTAGAAAACATTTTATTTCTTGGAAGAAAAATACGTGAGACTATACAGATTACTTATAAAATATTTTAATTTATAAATTTGGAAGAAATTTTAATTTATGGGTGTCCGGGAAACCAATTTTTTTTTTCATTATTATTTATTGATGAATTGCTGTAATTATTTTTTTTATGAAATTGAAGCTTTTTTGACGATGAAATTGAGCAAGAAAGAATCTTAAAAAATTTTATTCCCCCACCCCCCGAAAAAAAAATATATAAATAAATAAAATAATTTTTTTAAAAAAATCAAGAAAAAATATATCAGGTAATGAAACAGTTTAACACCACGAAACAACATGCACGATTTATTGTTAGCCAAATATAACGATTTGATGATTATGAACGTTACAGCTGAAATGAAACTACATTGACTATTGCATCGATGCAAAAATATGTTTGCCACCAGTATTATTTGACCTATGTTCCTTTTGTGTTCATGAACGTTTATTATTAGAACGAATATTCATTTGCGTAACGTCTTTTTACGTCCAATTTTTCAAGGTAAACTTCCACGTAAAGGAAGCATGTCTGACCCTGCATTGCTATAAAGTTCTGAGTCATTAAGATATATCCTTCACTTCTTAAATGTTCTGAAACATGGTACTGAGATACTCTGTATACACGCACATACACACACACACACACATATATATATATATATATATATATATATATATACTGGACTGGGCAACTTGCGAGAAGAAATGATGATAGATTGACCACGAAAGTTTTATATCGGATACCAAGAGATAAGTCGTTGGAGAGATGAAATTGTGAAGTTTGGACGAGTAGAATGGAGAATAATTGCAAAAAAAAGGGCAGTTTGGAATCACATAGGAGACGCCTTCATTTAGCAGTGAATTTATAAAGGCTGAAATTAAAGATGATATATACATATATATATATTAACAGTTTGCTCTCGTGCGTCGCTTATCAGGCGACATTCTATTCATTACACCAACTCGAACGTCGCTCGAGAGGCGCAATGATCAATTAAGTTAGTATATATCTTATATCCACCAGTAATTTTCTACAACTAAAAGTGCTATAATAGATGTAATTCTTCGTTAAGAAAGAGACTCCACCAACATTTATTATTAACACTTTCGCTACCGCATGTTGTTCTCTTTTTGAGAGTAAGCTCTGCCTGTGGTCATTATTCTTTTACATTACATTAGTTTAAATGAATATTTTCTGTATTCAAATGTATAATATAAATGAACATTCGTTACAATTATACTCTTTCTGATCAAAGTATTTGTATCCATATTGCATTGATTGCACAAATGTGAATACTGGGTATATAGTCCAGAAATAATGTAACCTATTGAACCTAAAGAACCGCCGACTGGAGAAGTTTTAAATTTTCAAATGACGTGAATTCATGTCAGCGGTCGTGAAAATGTTAAGTGTCTTTGGGCGCTGCTTGCGTTGGCCATTGGTAAACGGCCAAGAATGCTTTGCAAAATATCACACAATGGAAAATTATAAATCGTAATATTCATATATAGTGCTTGTAATGGCCAAGAATGCTTTGCAAAATATCCCACAATGGAAAATTATAAATCGTAATATTTATATATAATGCTTGTGATATGTAAATTTACATCAAATATAGATATAAAATATTTATATTTAAAATTCTTATGATTTATATTTTGCATTTTTTTATTAAAACTATTGTCGGGTAGCTAATTACGCTTACTAAAAGAAAGTTCGAATGCAAAAGGTTAATTTTCCATCACACTTCAGACCAACACTTTTGGAAAATACAAAATGGTCAACGTAAAAGAGGTCACTGACAAAAAGAAGACGCGGTCTTCGTAAAAGGGGTATAAACTTGCATTATCCTTTCATTACGTCCTTTCATTACGCAGTCCTTTCATTACGCGGCCAGCATAACATAAGGACAGCCAGATCTTACATTACGTTTGATTTTACGCTGGCTACCCTGTACCAGGGTGTCATAGTCCCCACCTTTTCTCCAGAACACTTTCAAGGAAAGGAAATTTCCGTCTCTGTAGCTACCACTTTTCTTTTTTACTGAAATCTTGGTTGTATTCTTAAAGTTATATGCCGTGGTTAAACAACGTAGAAATAGTTGTATAAAAATAGTAGTAGTAAAAAAGGCATATATTTCACATTCCTGAATTTGTCCTGAAAAAAAAAAAAAAAAAAGAAGGCGGAAACTACAACCCCTGTTGTACTTCTATACTTTTGAATATAATATATTTTGAATAAAACACAATTCTAATTCAGTTATCAAACCACGCCCTTTTAAGAAGCATTTTCTAGTACGAAAAATTATTCCGTCAGCACCGGTAAAATTAGGAAGTTTTACATGCCGATCACCAAATATCTGGAAAATAGTATCAAGTTGCTGATTTCCCCGTGCGAAATAAGCTTCAAGAACAAACAGTTCATTACTTTTTTTTTTTTCTTTTTTTTTTAAATCTATGAAATTACTACTAAAAAAATAAATAAATAAATAAATAAATAAATAATAAACCTGAAGCTATTGCAAAACCTTCCATTATTATCAATGAATAATTAAATTTCATTTTCTCAATCTTTATTAATTTATTTATTGCTTCATTTACTTTCTCTTTTTTAACATTAACCCAAAAACAAAATTATGTTTAAAATTAACTAAATAATTGATTGTAAGTTTATAACATATCGTTCTAATTAATGAGCTACGGATTTTCTTTTTTATGAAATTTGAGGTTACCGAACAAGAGAATAGTTAATCAACAAAACGAAAATAATGATGAAAAAGCATTTTGAACCAAAAGATTTGAACCAGAAGCATTTTGAACCAAAAATTTTCCTTTTTTCTTTTTTTATACACTGAGAGTTCTTTAAATATTATTATTATTATTTTTTTTATTATTATTAAACAAGTGTAATTTTTTTTTTTTTTTTTTTTTTTTTTTTTATAATAATCACATTTATTTTTTCACAAATTTAAAACATTATAAATTTAATTCACATCTTTTTTGAATAGCCTTTAAACTTAATTAATTTGTAATAATAATTCGGTAGAATAAATTTAAAATCTACCTTTATAGGTCTAAAGATATCAATTGTATTCAGTTTAATACAACATGAATTTAAATTTAAATTACTTCAGAATGCAACTTTTAGTAGTAGCGTATAAAGTTCTGGTGGACAGCCTGTGGTTCTCAAGAGTTTAACTTCAAAAGCACTCGTCATCTGATTTTTTATGTCTGCATTAAGGTGGTGGTCGTGGTGGTTGGGTTTTTACGTCGCACTGATGCTGCGCAGATGGGCAATTGGCGACGGTCTGGGACACACCCCTAAAGTTAGTCCGGAGACGTGCCATCACAATTTTGGTCCTCCACAGAAGCGATCTTCGATTTAGAATGTGCTAATGCAGAAAATTACTAAAACAATTATTAAAAATTTCTATTAAAAATATCCGGTAGTAAAAACACGTAGAAGTTGGCAGCTATGATAATGATAGAAATGAGCTGAAATTTTGGAAACCCATATTTTTTATGTATACCTGTTCTATTCGTGCAAAAAATTATGTGAGTTATAATTCCTAATTTTTTGGAATATGAATTTATTAATAACATCCATTGTTTTTCAATTAAAAATATGCATGTAATATGCTTGGATTACTTCATTCTAACGCATAAAAAAATTAAATTTGAATGCAATAAATTTTGGGGGAGATATTGATTAATGCTTGTCACACTCATTTAACATTAGCATCTCTATATTTAGATAAATTACGTATAAAAAATTTAAATAAATACTTAAACTATATCCTTTTTTGGCTGATTTGATGGGGGAAAAAAAAGAATTTTGTATTTGGGGTTGCCATCCGATTTCCCAACTTTTATAATTTATTCACGAGCATTTTTAGCCCCGCCTCTTTTTCATACCGGAAATTTTGAAAAATGATTTTCTTCTTATTTAATCTTTGTCACGTATTAAAGAGAAATAATCTACAAATTTTCTGGTGCGAAAAGAAAGCGGGGCTAAAAATGCTCGTGAATAAAATATAAACGTTGAGAACTCTGGTTCCCATTAAAAAGGAAAAAAAATGAAGCCAGTTTTAATATGTAGACGATTCTTCAAACAAAATCTAGCTGCACAGTTTTCAACAAGACGTTACCACTAATCGATTGGCACTAGCTACATATTTATAGAACGATTTGTAACAATATTAATTGGGGAGGATTTTTTTCTGACTGTTCATGTGTTACAAAAGGTAATATTTATTAAATGAAAAATTTCATAGATTATTTTACATTTGATAAAGTTGGAAATATGAAAATGTAAAATTCAACTATTTTCAAAATACAATAAAACATTATTTTTACCCTGAAGACGACACTTTGTTATTGTGTTGAAACTTGTTGGTTATCTGTTATCTTTTTCAAATTTTCAAATTTTATTTAAAGTAAAATATTTCTGTGTAATGTACCACTCAAGGGGCATGGGCACTTTAAAGTCATTAAAAACTAATAAAAAATGGTAGTCTTCAAACTGCTATATCCCTGAAAGTAATTTGTTTATAAATATGAAGTTTTCACATGTACTATATATCTGTATCTTATTTCTTGACTATCGTTTAGAAAAAAAGAAAATGTTAATTATTAATTTTTATAATAAAATTTCCCACCCTTGTATTTTCGGTATATTATCGGCATTGTGCATATGATATTTCAAAAAATAGAGGTCAGAATTACATGAAACTTTGTACACATGCTCTGTAAATGATTATAAATAAAATGACGAACCCTCCTATTTCCAATCATAAATTAAATAATTATATTTATTTATGTTAATTAAAAAGTTCAAAAATTCGAAATTTTCCTAAAAAGAACTTTTTTTATTTTGAGTTCGTGATATTATTTTGATTCTCTGGTTCATCATTTTAAACATCAGTTATATTTCTTGAAAAAAAAAAAAAAGGAAAATGGACTTATAAACACATTCTTATTGTAGATAAGCTGCACACAAAGAATACTATTACAAAAATAGAATGGTCAGAAATTTCATTCCAAGTGTTAATAAATATTTTTTTTTTTTTTTTCTGAATGACAATAACTGAATAAGATACAATTATATAGTATGTGAAATTTTCAAATTCATACTAAAATTATTTTCGAAGATGTAGCAGTTTGAAATCTATCAATTCTTAATCTTTTTTATTTCTTTTCTTTAAATCTTTAAGAGTTCTATCCCCCCCCCTATTCCCCCTTAAGCAACATTACCTTTTATTATACATGAAGATTTTTTGTCGAATTTGTTTGAGAAATTTTGTTGCAGAATTCGGGAAAATATTCATGGGAGAAAATAATTCTCTTTAAGTTTAATGTTTATATAGTATATAAAAAGCTTTATTGCATTAATATAAAAGATTTTATGTTGATTTAAAAAAGATAGTATAAGCAATTAAAACCTTATAATTTATTATAGTTCCTAGAATTTACATCAAGCCATAAAACATTACTTTTTCTCCCGATATTATACAAGAGGTCGTCTTTTTTATGCCATAAAAATTCTGACACGTAATTTGTTACATCAACAGCAAGTAAATATATACATGATAAATTACGGAAATATATCGTGGTGTAGCATCATTATCCAATGGATAATATCTTACAATGCTTTTGCATGTGCCATAAATATTCTTATCTGTTAAGCATTATGAAATGACATCAATCATTCATGTAGATTGTGCAGGGGCGGACTGGCCCACCCGGCTACCCGGCGATCGCCGGGTGGGCCAACTTCCAAATTATATAGGAATGTGGGCCAGGTGAACAGGAAAAATATTGCGTTATTGGTGCTAAATGTTAATTCTTCAGGAAAAAATAGTGACAAGGTACATATGATGGCAATGAACATTCATCTAAACAAATGATAGAATAGTACAAAAAATTATACGGTACAAAATTTGGCCCAGAAAAATATCAAAATATTGCTTAACTTTTTTGCCCATAATTTTTTTTATGTTTCAGTGGAGGCTACTCTTCCGAATTGCTGAAGCATAGATCACGAATTTGCACCTAGTTGAACATCGCAATTTTCAGGACGGGTGCTTTGCATTTGAAATCTGTGAGCTCTCAGTTTTTTCCGACTAGCAGTTTGCCATACGTACGTGAAAATTTCTGCATTAAAACATGCATTAAAGATATTTATATCAGAACGTTTCATTCTCCCAATTATTCGAAAACAATTTCTTTTCCAAGTAATTAAAAATAATCTTTACAACTGTGGAACAGGAGTAGGGTGCGGTACATGT
This sequence comes from Salticus scenicus, assembly GCA_963930645.1. NCBI lineage: Eukaryota > Metazoa > Arthropoda > Arachnida > Araneae > Salticidae > Salticus > Salticus scenicus. Next base: position 105,312,315 of record OZ005648.1, read on the forward strand.
ACCCTGAATGCTATGTGTAAAGGGCAGACCTATTCTAGTTAACAGCAAGAAGTAAACAGCGAAACGTTTATTAATACCCACTCTTTTTTTAATGGGTAGGGATGGATTGGGTTGTGGCGATTAAAGGCCAATTGATTGCACTAGGGTCTTTAAGGGGTCCTAGCCCGCAGTTACGCAAGTTTCGGTGAAAACCACGGAAAAGCTGGAACGCTAAACCGACGGGGTCGACCTGGGCTTGAGCCTAGCACCTAACATCTATAAGCTTTGAGTGCAGAACCGCTCGGCCGCTGGTGGACTCCTTTTTCTTAAGGGAAAGTATCTTTAAATTTTAAAATATTGCAATATTTTTTCTTCTTCTTTCTTTTTCTTTTTTATTTTCTCTTACCCGTGTATGACAGAGAAAGTGTTGTTTTTTGATCGAATTTTTGAAACGGTATTTTTAATATATTTGAACGTTTTGAGGTCTTCTGAATTCGAAAATCAGGTTTATAGTGGTTTTTCTCTGGGTGTCTGTATATGTTATCAGCATATTTGGAGAACAAAGATAAAAGTAAATGTGGAACATGTATGAGCTGTGCTCTAGAGTTACTGCACGAACTTAACTTTTATGGGCCAATGTATGTTCCATTATGTATAGCTTACATGCATGTATAAATTCTTTCATGTACGCAAGTGCTTTGTGAAAAAAAATTTCAGTTATGAAAATAAAAGTTGGTTGCGTTATTAATTTGGACAATAACACTTAAAATATTTTATTTATTATTATTATTATTACTATTATTATTATTATTATTTTGTACATTGAAAGGTCTTTAATTTTTGGTTATGATAAAATAATAGACAACCTAGCTTCATCTTCTAAATATTTAGTCGGTGTTTAAAAAACTAAAAACTAAAAACAGTTCACAAATCATTAAAAAAAATTTTTTTTTTAAACTCATTGTGAGTTTTTCATGGTGCACGTGATTAAGATGATAGATATTGGTTATAGCTGCTAATTTATTATGGAATATAAATAATTTTCATATCATTATTTACAAAGATTAATTTTCATATTACTTAATTCCATATAAATATTACAAAAGAGTACTATTAAAAAGTAATGATATAAAGAATGGACAATCCGCAATAAATTGACACCTATAATCTTTGTTGTACGTGAACCGCTTCCTTTATTGATACATAATTTATAATTAATTTACAAGCATTATTTATTCAAGTGAAATTTCCTGTGGATCCATATAAAATGCTTCAAATTTGTGATTTATAAAAGTGTGTCTAACGATTTTAAATTGCATTTATCTTTTAAATGTTCTTTAAATGTCCTTTTCTTCTTCCTTAAAAAGAAAAAAAAGCTTGTGTTCAAAATTATAAAAGCTTTTATCATTTCAAATTATTTATAAATCTCATCCTTATGTGTTATTTTTTATATTTATGATTTTAAAAGGACTCCAAATCAACGCGTTGAAAATTACATTTCTTAAGTTAATTCAGTAAACAGATAGTAATATTGTTGACAACAAGATATTTCAGTGTGTCATCATAAGGTTAATTGTATTGCTTATGCACTTCAGTTTAGAGTTTTTAGACCACGTTTGTATACAATGTAATTATATCACTACAGAGAAATTATCGTCTAGTTCAAAATTTTACTTTCTCTCACCCACATATATTGCAAAGAAAGTACTGTTTTTTGGTCAAATTTTCGAAAGTGAGTTTTTGTTATATTTAGATATTTTAAGGTCCCATGAATACGAAAAACATGTTTTAAGCGGTTGGACTGTTTGTGTGTCTGTTATCAGCATTACTCGAGAATAAACAGTAACAGGAATTCGAAATTCGCTATCTTAAATCTGTATCATATAGGGACACTAATTTTGTTTAAAATTATCACAGATCTATGGTTCAACCATTCGTTTTAAATGTATTGATGTGTTCTTTCGAATGCTACACATATTAAAAATTTAAGGGGGAGGAAGCGATGCTCCTACATGCACATGTTTTATTTTTTTCCAAGTTCATTACTACTATTTATCAATAATTCATATTAATTTCAAAATAATTCGTTAAAAATAACTTTTATCATGTACATTTATACGAAATTTTATCCTGTGCTGCCATGTTAAAATTTTTGAAAATAAATTTGATGACAGCGCTATCTGTTGAGCGATTGGTCCCAAAATGGATTCAGCACCAGTTTAGTAAAGCTCATATTAAATATCAAATTTCGTTAAATTTCGTTCATTGGTTTGGGAGTTACAGCTTCCAGAAAATTTATTATACTCATTCACTAACGCATATACAGGCAGACAGATTAACAGAGATTTTCCGAAAATGATCAAATCATGTTCTGGACATTTCAAAACGTGTAGAACAATCCAAAATTTCATTCGTATATATATAGAAGAAAGCAAAAACTAACACAAAATTTATTTGGCGTTTTACATTTATATTTTATTTTATATATCTTTAGATTATAATGTGAAAAATTTCAAAGTATAGTTTGTGATAAAATGTACAAGATGCCATAAAGATCACCATCATCGGAAGGTGTAGGTGTAGGCGCATTAGGATCTAAGGCAGGGTGTAACCTCCATGGGAGAACTTTCTCGGGATCCTAGCCCGTATTTACGCAAGTTTCAAAAAAAAAAAAAAAAAAAAAAAAAAAAAAAAAAAATGGAAATCTCCAAAGGGCTACATCAGTGAGCGCTATACGGGATTGAATCCAACACATCAAGTCTACCAGCTTTGAGAGCAGAACCTCTCAGCTACTGGTGGGGCACACCATCATCCGAAAAAAACTTATTAATGTGATATTATTCTGATAAAAGCAAATAAAAAATATACTACTTTATATTTCATAATTTAGTCTTTGATACTATGTTTTACAACTGAATGTATTCTGATATTTTAAGTTTAGAGCTCAATGATTGCCTACAAAGTAAATTAAACTCGTTTAACATTACCATCTACATCAATTTATCTTTAAAATTTATTAACATACCATTTAAAATAGTTATTGATCACTTCTCTGCAGTAACTTCAGAGAATTACTCAAATAGTTAAATATATATATATATTTAAAAATGGCATAATTGAATTTTTTGTCATTGAACATCATTGCAATTTTAATACTGTTCTGAACAAAACTTTGTACTGGAAATATATTTCCTGAAGATTCACAAATGTATCCCATTAACGTTCTAGCGTTAGTCTTCTGGAATAACATTAGGGACTGATCCATGGGAGAGAAATTTCACACACACAATTTATAATATTTCGATCACAATTTCACACATTTATTGAAAATATGTTTGTATTTATAAAACTTATATTAATGTGGAAGGTTAAGTAAAATGCTATAAAATTATGTTTTTATTAAAAAATAACTGGGTTTCTGTGACTCTACTTTGTGCCCGATGAGGGAGCTTTCCTTATATCCCATTATGGAGTGTTGCGTAAATACGGGCTAGGACCCCTTAGAAAGAACTAAACGGAAGGCACTCCCCCTCTGGCCTAGGACCCAAGAGTAGTCAGTCTGCCTTATTCTGAAACACCGACAACAACACACCCATTATGGAGTGAGTGGGCCAAAATATTTTGTAGCCGGGTGGGCCAAATTGAGCCAGTCCGCCCCTGAGATTGTGCAATAATGATATGGCGCTTACAGCACTTGTTGCAATGTTTGCTTGGAACCAAAATCCTGATCTGTCATTTGTCTTATCACACAAAAGCAAAAGTAATTAATAACAGAATAATATAATATAAAAGCTTATGTCATGTTCCATATTATTTGCAATTCCTTTAAGCAACTAGGGATGTAACAAGCAAATTAAAATATATATATATATATTTCGTATATTGTGTAAAGTTAAAAGAAACTTTAAACAACTCGTACTAACTAAATTCAAAACTTTAAATACGCTTCGTATTTCATTAAACTATATATTAAAAAATTACCCATGGGCGCTTTAATATATTTCCGCTTAAAATAAATAAATAAATAAAGTGAAATGATGACAAACTATTAATTATTCACTTATTTCCTTCAAAATAAATAAAATATAAAATAACTATCAGCATTTTCATTTACATAACGATGCTTATCCCTATCCACTTATCTATTTGCCGCTCAGCCTAACCGATCAACTTCTTCTGGGCATTTTAATAGCGAAGAATATTACATCGAAGTAATGCAGTGTTGGAAAAAATATTAAGACCAAGCAAAAAACGTGATTATTTTTTACACTGCGTTTTTTATTTTTATTTATTTATTTATTTATTTTTGAAAATTGAAAAATAGTGCATAAAATAACAATTTTAATTATACCTATAAACATAATACAACAATTCTGTTATTACTTTTTTTTTTTATTGAAATTAAAATTTTGTTTTTATAACATGCTACAACCTAAAAAATAAAATAAGAAGGCCAAGCTCACTTTTACAGCTTTTGAAAACGTTGTTGAAAGAAGATTTAGTAAGTCACTTACAAAAAAAAAAAAAAAAAAAAAAAAAAAAATCCGCAAAGTAGAGGAGTGAAATCCAAAGAAGATATTAGTGAAAAAAATAAAAAAATAAATAAAAATAAAAACCCTCTAAAATATGAATGATTTAATGTTTAGTGGCTGGAAAAATACTTTGGTGTTCAAGAAGCATAATAAAATATTTTTTAAAAAGTCAGGTAAGGAGTTTAAGAAAAGCCTTAAAAACTTTCCAATATTTTTTTCCATAAAATAAAGTCACAGTTACATAGCTTTAGAATGCAATTTTATGTTTTAGATAAGAAAACTAACAAAGGGATGACTAAAAATTTAGGAAACCGTATTTCATTTTTTTACAACTATACTTTTTACTTTCTCTTACCCATAGGGTCGAGAAAGTATTGTTTTAGGGTCAAATTTTCGAACGTGAGTTTTTGTTATATTTACATGCTCTGAGGTCCCCTGAATACGAAAATCATGTTTTTAGAGAATGCTCTGTGTGTCTGTTTTCAGCATATCTCGAGAACAAATAGTAGCAGAAATTCCAAACTCGGTATTCTAAATGTGTATCATATAGGGATGCTACATGTTGTGAGGATTTAAAAAAAAAAAAAAAAGGAAAAGAAAGGAAAAATAAATAAATAAATAATAATAATAATAATAATAATAATAATAATAATAATAATAATAATAATAATAAACGAGAAAAAAAATATATTATTCCAGAATTACATCGAAATGTAAAATATAGGTTTATTTTATTTTATTTTTATATTTTTAATTGGATGTAAACATATGCTTTTATATATGTAAATACTTTAGTTGCCTTTTCTATGTTTTGTTGTAAAATGTCTTTATTGCAATGTAGTGGACTACAGGTTCGTTCTGAGAATCCTTGTTCTCCCCTATCTGTCTGACCACCCACACAGGATTTCTCCCCGCGGGTGAACGGGAGTTTAAAAAAAAAAAAAAAAAAAAAAAAAACTGACCAAAAAACTGAACTGTTGCTGAGAGAAGACATATGCTTGGTTCTCTCTCTAGCGTATGAAATTTTCAAGATCTTAATTTAATGCTCCTACTTGCTTTATCCATTCCTGGACAGCCTACCTTCTAAGGGAATATGTGAGCAAGTGATGAAATTGATTCCTATGATTCCTGACAGAAGTAAAAGCGTTCGCTTGGAGATTCTCTACCCAAGTGACAACGTTTGAATAAATCCACCAGGATTCAAGGTGATGGAGAACATTTCCCAACGAAGTCGGAGCCATTTTCAGAATATGCCAGTGATCGCAAGGTTAGTTCCTCTACATTTTATGATTTCCTTTATTATCGGTGGTCAGACTAGTGGGTCATTTTAGTTAGATTTTGTTCTAAAATTGATTATTTTGAGAATAAAATAATAAAATAAGGTCAATAATATGAAACATTATTACAATAGGACACCAGTAGTCCTGTGTAATTTATAGAATAATGAATATTCTGATCACCCATCAATATCCCGTATTTCTTTAAATTGTTTTATTTAAGATTGATTTGCAGAGAATAAAAAATTGTCTCCCTAACAGAATCTGATTTTATTTTGATTCGCTGCTTCAGTTTTATGTCTTAATTATACTATTCGCTCAGGTAAAAAGAGCTTGGGCTAGTGCTCTTATTGTGTATTAGTTTTAAGTCAGTTACAACGCAAAATATTATCTTTTCTTTTATTATAAGTATTTAGATTGCTTCTATAAAAGAAAATGGATTTTCTCCTCGGCCTATTAATTTTCATGTTTGCGTTATAGGCTTACTTAGCCACAACACTACAGTAAGCTTTTCGTTGAGATGAAGCAAATGGTTCGTGTACAGGGACACTCAAAAGTACTCAAATACATTATGTCTAGGGGGGAAATGGCAGGTAAGTAGAGTTTAACATCTATAGACTGCACTGAACCAAATGAAACGAATATATATTTTTGTAATAGAGATAGTCCACTGGGGAAAAAAATTGTGTATGTAGGAGCCTCGCGGGAAGTCCCCCCTCGAGGGGAGTAAATTTCCATGATGGTTATCTTTCAAAAGAGCCAATACCTTTAAAACGAATGGTTGAACCATCGAGTTATCGATTTTTTTTTTTTCATTTTTAACAATTATTTTTTTTAATGTAATATTGAGAATAAATTCAACTTTTTTTTTTTTTTTTTTTTTTTTTTTTTTTTTTTTTTTGGATATTTAGTGTTATACTGCTTCTCTAATATGAAAATCGTCTGTATTATCATAAAAGATAATTTGTTTAAATAATAATTTCAATAAATATATTTTTTTTTAAACAGAATTATTTTTTAATAACCTAATTAAATTCTATATAAATGTAGGTGCATTATTGAAACGGGGGGTTGAGGGGGGCTGTAGCCCCCTCAAACAGAACTAATTATCATATAAAACTCTTCCGAAGCCTAATTTGAATTGTTTAACATAGGTTTACATAACAGTACTCGTTATCTTACCTCTTAATATCCAACCTGTATTTATAGTATTACATTTCAGGGTAAACGAAAATCGTGTGACTAACACACCAGATTATTTAAAATAATTTTGAATGTAATATAACCGAAATATTTAAAATCTATTTAGCATGTGTAGTATTTTTGAAAAAAAAAATGAAATTTTTGAAATAGGTTTGTCTGTTTTAAAGTACAGATACATAATACTTCTTACGTGTCGAGCGTTTTTCACTGTCCATAGCACTGGCACGTTGAAGGGCAACTATTACATTTTTCTCAGATAAAAAAAAAATTCTCTTAATCTTCTCTCTCTTTTGGGATTATTTTTAATTATGCTTGTGTAATTTTCAGATAATTCTTGCTTCACACAATTCGTTAAATAAAGCATTTTTCCAAAACAAAACATAATAATAAAAATACAGAAAAAAAAAGAAAAAAGAAAGAAAAATTAATTAAAGATTTAAAGTAATAAAACTGGCAGATCGTATTGAATATTTATAATTTCATAAACTATTACGCTGAGAGAAAAAATATACCGCCTTCATCTAAAACGAGAAATAAGTCATTTTCTGAATCCTTAAACTATAAATATAGATTTCTGAGCTATGCGCATAAGGTAAACAAATAAACTGAATAAAGAAATGCTTGAGATTTTCTAGTCTATAATTTTCTAAACGGTAAGAATATATTAGGAATATTTAGATTCAAACGTATTGCAAGAAATTCGCGCTTGATTTTCTAGATATGAATCACAAACCAAGTTTATAGCTATTAAAATTAGCCTCTTGTGCTCGCATTTATTTGCAAAGATTTTTAAATAAATTTTACCCAACGATAATATAGGAAAACTTTCTAGAATCCTAATAGGGATATCTAGAACTCGATCGCAAAATGAAACAGAATTTATGAGGATGACATGGAACTATTTTTACAAGATTTATTTTCTAGATACCAGCCACACTTTTATTATTATTATTATTATTATTATTATAGTTTTAATTGAGTGAGAGTTTCTCACAACAAAAATTTAATATATATACTTTATAACAAAAAAAAGTGACGCACCAAGAAGGAATAATGCAAATTGGACACAAATTGACACATATACAGGTTTTGATGGAACCAAGCACCATTTCATTATTATTGTCGATCCCACGTGCAACTGGTTCCTCGGTGACTTCAAATACCCTTATTAGGCGGCTCAGTGAAATGGGGTTGAGCTCCGTCCCCGGATCTCTCTTCCACTGAGGACGTTTGAAGCATCATAAAAAGGGTCCTACAAGCAGCTCGGGATTTTACCAATCTAACGCAACAATTGGACTGAATTTGGCCCGATACTTCACAGGAGCGCATCTGCCAACTCTATCAATTAATACCAAGCCGAATAACTGCGTGCATAAGGGCCAGAAGTGGACCAACGCGTTATTGACTTGTTTACTTTGTGAGGCCTTTTCTCTTGATTAAATCATTCAAATTTTCTGAAACTGTAATTAATTGTTGTTCTCCACATGTACATCATATCTACCAATTTTTCTCCCATTCGGACTACCCATTCCACCCCATCTACCAATTTTTGTTCCCGCTTCTATGTGCGTCGTCTTTTTTTCTTTTTTCTTTTCTTTTCTTTTCTTTTTTTTTTTTTTTTTTTTATAGAAAGTATATAAAACAACTTTGATGAAAATTGTTATACATTCTTGCATATTTGTAGTTTTTATACTTCTGTTCTTAGATTTCATATAACTATAAAAATTTCGATTTTATTTTCGGAACATGTTTAATTTAATTTAATAAGATGTGATGAAATGTGGTACTTCATTTAATAAAGTTCAATAAGATATCATATGATTCAAGATTGGTAGTGAATGCAATTATTTAAAGCAAAAAAATGACCCGTGGCAGAGAATCAAATTTGGGACCTATGCCGTAACATGCCATCACTCTACCACTGAACTATCCTGGACAAACTTTTATTGATATATTTCACTGATAGAAAACTTTATTCTCGCATTCTGCATTTTAACAGATTTTAGGGAGAAGATATACGAGTACAACCCGTAAAAAACACTAATCACACTATATTCTTATATATCATGCGATATATAAGAACACAGCACACACATATAAGTATATATATATATATGTACCGTAATAATATATATACTATTTGTAAGGTGAATAATCTCACATATTCTTTTTACAAGTTGCATTAGAAAATTAAATAGAAAAATCATTATTACAAAATTCCAATTCCTTTTTTTTTTTTTTTGGAAAAAATGCAACAGAAAAAAAAATGCAATTCATATATGTATTTCTACTTAAAAATAAATAAATAAATAAATAAAATAAAATAAAATATTACCTTATTTATATCCAGAGCTATTAAGTAACAAATCAAAATTGTTCATCTTCTTTTACTTATAGATAATAACTTTAAATAATTTGGCTACGTATCTAACTTCAAGGTAATTTAAAATCAGATTCAATAAAATCAGATTCAATAATGTAATAAAACCTAATATCTAACCTCCTTTCGTTTGTAGAAACAATCTTGAATGTTGATAATTACACATCTGTCTTTGAAGTCATTTAAATGAAATAAAAGATTAACCGTTTGTACATTTGTCCTTTATAAAATAATAAATATTTATTTGCTTCTAAAAAACATCATTATTTCTTATACATTTTTAGTGACGTTAATCGAAAAAGTTGTAATCAATATTATTTCCGCTGGAGAATTTTATGCTTTATTTTAAAAACTAAATTGGCGACAAAAGCAGCCAAATAATTCGATTAGAAGAAGTTATAATTTATAGATTTCCATTAAAATTTTATTTATTTCACTTTTAATAATAATAATTTTTAAGATTAGTGTCACTCAAAATGTATAGTAATTACTGCTGTTTATTAAAAATAAATGAATATTTATGTTTTTATAAAGAAAATTTCACCAACGGAAATATTTTTATTCCATTTAAATGAGTTTGAAGATTGATATAGTAAATTAGAACATAATACCTACGCTGTAATCAATAAAGAAACCCACTCATGCAGATAAGGAAAAGTAATAGATCTTATATCATCAATAATACTTTCATTTAAAACAAAAGAAGAAGAAAATTCAGTGCGAAAAGAAACTAACAAGCAAATGTTAATACGTTAAAGTCAAAAATTATTTGCTTATACTTACGTGATATCTTTTCTAATAATATTTATAATAATCACACAGCTTTTTATTGTTCTTTTCCCTAATTTAAAACAACTCTAAAATAAATGTATAATATAAACGTAAATTACAATGCAATGCAAATGTATGTTCTTTTACATATCTTCGATGCATTTATACTTAAAGGAAGTTTCCGTGTAATTTAACACATTAAATTAAATCTCTTCTTTGAATTGCATTGTTATTTTCAAATGATTTAGCAAACTTCTGATTATTAACCCATATAAATAAAGATTATCTACTTGAAATTTATATTCATCGAATCTGTTTTTGTTAATGGTGTGAACATTTTAAGTTATATAATGCCCTGATTAACATTTTGTAAAGTTAGATTTTGCTCTAAGATAAGGAATTCATAAGAAATAGAATTAGTTTAGTTTTAATAAAACTGAGAATAAAGATACAAATTTAAATATATTTTTTCAAAGCGTTATTTTATATTTATAGTTTAACAATTATCGTTACAACTAATTATTATTTATCTGTTTGAAAAAATGTAAAACAAACTAAATGAGAATAATTGATTATCTATAATATGTAAAATACAATGTGTTGTAAAATTGTTTGCATTTTAATATTTTTCATTCGTCTTTTCAGTTATTTGATATTAAGAGTAAATTAATATTGTTTTCTTTTATAATTTCTGCATTTTAAAATTATATTTAATGAAAAATAATTAGATTTAAAAATTACTTTTTGCTTAATTAGTTTAATTTTAATTAAACTCTCGGAATTTGAAAGACTATATTTTCACTTGTTATGTTTTCAACAAACTTTTTGTAAAATTTATATACACATTTAAAAATATTTAAACTATAGAGAATGATGTAACATAACAAATCAAAACTGTAAAAAATCCATATTCCATTAAATCTTTTTTTCTTTTCTGTTTATCCCATGCTTTACATAAGTTATGGTTTATATAAAGGAAATAACACATCTTTATTGACTCGTTTGCAGAACCACTTATATTCAGTTAACTTTTTGCAATAGATCAAAAGAAAAAACAAGTAATATAAAAGAAAAAAATTTTAAGTCAATTCCTACTTACAAACACTATCGAAAAAGTTGTTTTTAATAATTTTGATTTAGGAAATAAAAAGCGCCCGTGCAAAATAAAAAAAAAATAATTATAAGATTTAAAAAAAAAAAAAACTTTTTATAAACCATGTTTTAAACTTTCTGATGAATCATAGAGCTCATTGATGACTCAATGATGTCAATTTTTGTGAAATGCATAATTTAACTTTTTTATAATTTTGTTTTTTTAATATTCACGTTTAATTAAATGTATTTATTTTTATGTCGAAAGAAAATGAACTCGTATTATTATTATTGTTATTATTATTATTATTATTGCAACAATTAAATTATAGCTAATATTTTAATGGCTATATTAACGCTTTTAGGATGTTATTATTTTCCTATTTTAATTAATTATAAGAAAATTAATAAAAAATTCGAAAATCGAACTCCGAAGTATTGTGTTGTCACCGTGTTCTGAGAATTCCTGAAAGTTTCAAATTTCTAGCTAGTCAGGAAGTTAGTTAAAAATCGATTGCAAGATTTGTACAAGATATATATAGGGAGAGTGTGAACTAGTAGTAGGAATTAAAAAAAAAAAAAAAAAAAAAAAAAAAACTCCGCTTTAGGCATTCTTCTAAAGCAATACATAATTAAATAATCTGATGTGTTACTCGCACGAATTTCTTTTAACCTGCATTTCAATCCTGTAAAGATAGATTGGTTATTGAGTCCTAAGTTTAATAAGGTAAGATAATAAAGTTCAATGTACTTTAAAAAGAATCGGAAATATGCTTAGAAACAGTTTTACTTGACATAAAAACCCTTGGTTGGGGGAGGAGGTGTAACGTGCCCCTCAACCTTCCCTTGAATTATAGTGCCTAATGCCTACAACCATTAAAAAGAAAAAAATCAAGGTGTTATTAATTGGCCTTCTAACATGCCAATCTTGATCCAATTTTTAATTGACAACCTAAACCAAAATTCAAAATACCAAATTTGAATTTCCTGTAGTTATTTGTTTAAAGTTATGCTGATAACACATATACACACTGACCAATCGCTAAAAATTAATTTTTCATAATTAGAACACCTAAAAACGTGACACTATACAAAAACCAGAAATGGAAACAGAACTTCAAATAATACTTTATTTACAGTATGGGTATAAAAAAAATAATTTTCCTTCCTGAACATTGTTCGTCGACATAGTAAAATATTGCAACGTTTTTCCATGAATTACATTCAATAGAAAATAATGTTTAGCTCAATTTTGAGTAGCCCTGTATATTTTCTATAAACAATATGCACTATAAAGAAGATTGTGTACATAAATTTAGTCTTATTTGCAAAACATCAAACACAAAATTATTCCCAATTCCAGCAATTTTTGTGTATAACCGCAGTATATCGAAATACTTTGGGTGGCCCTGTAAATGAATGATGAATGGTTTCCATACCACAATCCACACAAAACATACTTTTATGCATATAAAAAAATTGATCAATCCGTTTTGTTCAAGTCAGCCTATAGATGTTACACTGTACTTACCAAAAATGTACACTAACCATTTTCCTGATTTGAACGAAAAGTTCAGTGTAGCATCCCTATATGATACACATTTGAAATACGGAGTTTGAATTTTCTGCTACAATTTGTTCTTGAGATATACTGATAAAAAACAGGCACACACACGCACAGAGAGACAGACGCACACACAGACACCATCCGCTAAAAACATATATTTGGATTCAGGGGACCATGAAACGGGTAAATATAACAAATATTCAGTTTCGAAAATTCGACCCAAAAACAATACTTCTCTGTTATATATATGGGTAAGAGAAAGTAAAAATTAAATAAAAATATTTTTCTTATTTAATGAAATTTTCACAATCTTTTAAATGTCTATTACTGGTGTAATTATGATTCTGACTACATAAGTAAATCAGACTGATTAAAAATTTATGGATTTATTTTGAAATTAAAAAATATATATAAACAAGAGAAAAGTCATTCATTAATCACAAATTATGAAACATTTTCCAACATAATGAAAATAGTATTGAATTTAAATCTGCGTATTGGACAGTGACACGCGTATACTATACACGTTTTATTTGCAAATGGAGTATACAAATGCAAATCTTTAATTATTCATTATTTACACGAACCATAATTTACACTGTCTATTTAAACAAACCATTTGCTTGATTTTAACGAAGAGCTTAGTGTAGCATCGCTTCATGATACATATCTAAAATACCCAGTTTGGAATTTCTTCTAATATTTGTTCTTGAGATATGCTGATAACAGACACACACACATACACTCACAGGTAGACACACAGACACACAGACCAGCCGCCAAAAAACCTGTTTTTCGGATTCAGGGTCCTCAAAACTTGTAAATATTTAAAAAAAACTCAATTTAAAAATTTTCTCTACCATATATCTGTACTGATAAGTATAAAGGATTTAAGTCCAAGAATGTCGATTTTGAGTTAGGCACATAGTCAGACTCAGAAAAAAAATTCTCTATCGATTGGTATAAAGGATTTAAATCCATGTCATTTAGTCTTCGAGAAAATCCATTGGTAAAAAAAGATTCAAGTCAGAAATTTAGCATTAATCTTTGGTATAAAATATTTAATTCTATTTTTCCATTTATTAAATGAAAATTGACAATCACTGAATGGTATAAAGCGTATAAACCAACATAATCCCTTTTTCCTAATCGATTCTGCTCATTAGTTTTTAGCTAGTTTAACTTTATTTTTCGTCTCCTGAAAAATCAGGAATATGGACTTAAATCCTTTATACTTATCAGTACAGATATATGGGTAAGAGAAAGTAAAAGATAATAACAATAAAAAGAATAAGAAAAATAAAGGTGTTTTGCGTATGTGTGAGCATTAAGCAGGGTCGGTGTATATATATGTCCCAGTGATATTTATCGCATCGATTACTGAGAGTATAATTTAAATGATTTAAACAAAGAAACTTAAAATTCCTTTGCTAAATACACGTACATTTTAGGAGAACGCCAATATATATATATACGTACTATTAAAAATGAAAATTTTGCTGATCATAAATGATTAAAATATCTATTGAACAATAGATATTTAAAAGCTAAACATAACATTATTATTTTCAAGTGCATCTAAGATAAATTACGACGTATACAGAATTTCCAACTTTTTGTAACTCTTTTCTAGAGCATTATTTGTACCGCTTTCTCTTTATACCACTTTTTGGAAGGGTAATTTTCTTCTTAAATAATCGTAATTATATACAGGATAAAATTACTCTTTATAAAAAGTGGTGTGAAGAGAAGATGGTACTAAAATTGCCCTGGAATAAATTATAAAATTTGGCATTTCTTCATATATATCCATTCACTTTCCTGTAATTATCATAATTTTAGGTAAAATCTTTGATTTTGCAATATGTAACTATAATTGAATAATAAGAAGAATATCCTTCATAAAAAGTGGTACGAAAAAAAGTAGGTACTAACTAAAGCTGTTATTTTATAAATTTATTTCGTATCATTGTTTTTACCTGCCTTTTTTTTTTTTTTTTTTTTTTTTTTTTTCATATAACTTTTTTCGAAGAGAAATTATTTTATTCTTTTATTTCACCGTAATTATATACTGGAGAAAATAACTATGCAAAAAATTGGTGTGAATAAATGTCGAGCTGTAATAATGCTCCGAAAAAAATTAAAATGTTGTTATGTCTGATAGTAATAACAGTTCACTCAATAGACAAAGGAATGAATCAGTTTTATCACAGATCGTCTAACATTTAAGTGAAAACTTTTATTACTTTTTTACTTAACAAAAAAGAATTAGAAACAACAACTTTTAAATACACCTCAGGTTTCATTTTACAAACTTTTGTGATTTAAAACTCACCCTGAACATTATTTGTGGCCAGAAAAACTGTGTTTACGATAGTTTTAATTTGTTAAGTGTCGTAAAAAAAACGAGTAACTGGATATTTCATCGTAAAAAGAACATTTCTCGCATTTTTCTGAGACTTTTATTCTTTACGTTGTTTTGATTACTATTTACAAGGAGCTATAAAATCTTAAGTTTCTGAAAGCTTATTACATCGATGCCTTTAAATGTATTTCATGATTATTTTACCTCTTTAGTGACTCTTTAAATTAAAATGTCTTCCAAAATTTATAACTTTAAGTATTTTAAATAAGGAAAACAAACTATACTATGTCAATTTTTTTAATTTGATTAGAAACTTTTATTTTCTTGGAAGATAAACACATGATATTATAAAGATTATTTGTAAAATATTTTAATTTATAAATTTTGGAAAAAAAAAAATAATTTAAAATATTACGAAGGAGGTATTCCGTAAGGAATGATCATTAAAAATTAACTTTATGATGATTATTACCAATAACCACAGGTCGACATGTAAAATTTTGATTTCATAATTTTAGCTGGTATTTATGTTTTTTGGTGTGCTGAAACTAAAAATGAAGCCAGTTTTGCGCTATCACGTACAGATTTTTATCAATACAGGGTGCCTACCTATACAATTTTTTACATTACTCTTCCACCAGTATAATTATATGGCAAGTTTTATAGTATGTTTCCATGATTAATTAAACATGAATACCTGTTGTTGTAATATCGGAGCACTAGTTTGACGTAAAATCATACCAACCTATTGCTAGCATGGTGTATGTAAGAAGTTGTATCGGTAAACACCCTGTATTAACAAAAATCTATACGTGATAGAGAAAAACGGGCTGCATTTTCGGTTTCAGCACATCGAAAAACATAAAATTCAGCTAAATTTATCAAATCAAATTTTGTCAACTTCATTTTTGTAGACCTGTGTAATTTAATAGAGCATATAAGTAATAAGCTTTTAGCAACATAAGAATTATATATTTAATAAAGGTATATGATGTTTTACCTCTATTATTAAAAATATCAAATTTCTTTAACTAAATATTACCATGTAATGCATTTTCAGAGAGTAATTATAGTACATTTCAAAATGTAATTCTTTTTTTTTTTTTTTTGCGTAAAAACTAATACCCAAAATCAATTATTTCTTTCTTTAACTAGAATATTTTAACTTATTTTGTTTGAAAACTATATATTTACTAATTACAGAGGTCTGCAAAATCTTACTTTTCAATTATTTTCTATACTGCTTTCTGTGTCTCTGAAGTTTTCGATACGCTGAATTCAGAAATGCTTGAGTTTTCTTCCTAACACATAAGGGTTTTTCACAAAGTAAGGATTAATATCGAAAGAATTCACACAGGGGCTATAACGAATTCCAAAATTATTTATGTATAAAAGACATTAAAATGCGCTATTACTTACAAATTACCTTTCTTTTCATCGAAGTTCCGTTTAGAGCTTTTTCACTTGTGCACGGCTTGAAGACCTTCAGTGGGATGGGGGAGCCCTATCCAACAATAATATATTAACATTTTAACGGCCTTCTTCACTTACCGTCGCCGGAAGCCCGAGCCAGTGTTATTCTATGGGGAAATTTTCTTTACAAATAACTTATTAACTAATACATATTTTTAAATTCTGTTTCCACATTTAGAAAATTCAAAACTGTTAAATTGACGGACCTTTTTTAAAAATGTATTTTTTTTAATTTTTAATATTTAATTTTGAAATTACAAAATGAAAAAAAATTCACATATTGAAAATTCGTATTTTGCAGCTTCAAAATAAAAAAAATAATAATAATAATAATAATATATTTTTTAAAAAGGTCCGTCAATTTAACAGCTGGGAATTTTCAGAATGTGAAAACAGAATTTAAAAATTTGTATTAGTTAATAAGTTATTATTAAAGAAAAATTTCCCATAAAATAACATTAGCTTCGGCTTCCGGTGACGGTGAGTGAAGAGGGTACTTAACAATAAATCGTCCCTGATACTTTCATCATACAAATTTTCTGAGAAATAACTTAGATTAGAGTACGGAAAAAATGGAGCTTTAAGCTCAAAAAAAAAAAAAAAAAAAAAAAAAAACCTAATTTTTATAAATACTGTATGTAGTGGGAATTTTTGAATATTCTCTCTTTAATCAACATCCAAAATCACACCAGAAAAACGCATCACCTTCAGCAAGAAATTTCGCAAACCTGTGTTATTCATTCGAAACATAATAACTCCGATATATTAATACAAAAAATATATCTACACTTAACAAAATAGTAATTCTTTTTAAATAGCTACCGTCTGATAGATATACATAGAAAATCGAAGAAATACTGTACTACATGCAATTTTCAACCATGGACGGCGTTGAGAATAAAGAATGTGTGTGTGTATTATGCAAGGGTCAATGTGTAAATAAATGTACGTTTATGGTCTCAGTATAAATAAGTGGAAGTTTGTAAGTGTAGGTGGATGTATGTAGTGTGTATACGCGTATGTATACAAGGTGATCAGTTTAAAAGAGTACCCGTTGGTTTTTCTTATATCCCTTAAATCTGACGAATGTGGCAACTATTCTAACACTGAAGTATAATTGTTTGAACCTTGTTTATGTGTAAGAGACAATTTCTAACAATTTTGGACTGTTACAACTTTATTTGTGAGGTAAAACAGAAATAGAGACGCAGAGTGTTACTTAATCCTGTGATAATTTTATTTTTGAAAAACATAATTTAATTCAATTTTTTTACATTATCGCTCCTTACAGAAAATTTTGAAAATATTCGCCACCATTTTGAATGCAAACATTTATACGTGAAAACAAGTTTTTTGACACACTTCGCAGCATTGTTGTTGTTATTGACGAGATTTCTTCTGTTATGATCTGTTTTAATTCATCGATTTTTGCAGGACTTCTCTGGAAAACCTTATAAAATGATAATGTAAAATTGATAATGGTAATGTAAATGTAATGTAGAAATGATAATGTAAAAACAATTGAATTAAAATTTGTTTTTCACAAATAAAATTATCACAGGATTAAATAATATTGTGCGTCTCTATTTCTGTTTTACCTCGCAAATAAAGTTGCAACAGTCCAACAGTGTTGGAAATTGTCTCACACTTAAACAAGGTTCAAACAATTATATTCCAGTGTTAGAATAGTTGCCAAATCCGTTATATTTAAGGGAAATAAGAAGAAACAAAAACAACTGGTACTCTTTTAAACTAACAGCCCTGTATAACGTGTGTATACGAGTGTATACGAGTGTGCATGTACTGCTTTGTTAACAGCAATGAACTTTTTATATTAATGAATATTGTATGTCTTATAATAGAAATTTATAAAAACAAATATATGATGGAGAACCGAGCTATTTATGCCAACTAATCTTAATACATTTCACTAATCTGTCATAAATCGCCTTACAAATGGTACGAATTTCAAATTTTTATTAACAAATTAAATAATTGTGTACATTATATTTCTTACTTTATTTAAAAAAAAAATTGAATATTTTTTTTTTGCATAGAGCTTTGATTTATTCAATTACTGCTAATTATATTTCTTGCGGATCAATTAGCAATCATATTATTTTTTTTTAACAAAATCATAATCAATTTTATTTATTATGAATATTTTGCACTATCCAATTTCATTTTAATTAACACCGTCTAAAAATGAGCTATATAAATGTATTTAAATCTTTTAAATTATTGAATCATCAGTCATATATTTTATTGCAAAAATTCCAAACAGCATAAATGCTTGCCAATATAATTAATTATAATAGGGAAAAATAAAATATGTTAAAATTTAATATTCTTATTCTCTAAATAAAGGAAGAAAAAAAAAATAACGAATAATTTGTACTCTTCACGGAAGTAAATAATAATTGTTAGAAAACCTTTTACTTATTTAGGTTTACATAAATAAAAGTTTTTATCATTTTATTCACTTTAGTTAATTACCATAAAACTCTAATAAGCTATGTTTGATCTATGAAATAGTGATACAATGAAATAATGACACTATTTAGATCAAATGAATTATTGAATTATTTAGATCAAATCGATTAATGATCAAATGAATTATTCATTATTATACATGAATTATTATGACATAATAAATTCTACGCACTTATTTTTTTTTTTCATGCAATATATAATAATTAAAAAATATATATTTTTAAATATTTATTTGATATTTAAATTATATTCAATAATTATTTGATATTTAAATTATATTCAATAATTTATTTGATCTAAAAGACAACTCAATAATTGAAATTAACACAACTCAATAATTTAATGATAAAATTTGAAGGTTCAACTTTGCCTCACTAGATGACAGCACATAAGCATTTTAACTGTTTGAAAATCGCTCTTAAATAATTATTTAGAAACTATTTTAGCATTTTAACCTTTACAAAATCACTTTTGAAAATCTTTAGAACTTACTCAGTAAGTTTACCTTTTGACAACTTTTCTAGAAAACCTTAAAAACTACCTTGGATTTTGTCAAATTGGAACCTTTTTGCACAAATTTTCTCAATCTTTTAAGTTCTTGTTTCTCTTTTACAAGCCTTCCAGACTCTCTTTACATTAATAGGGTAAAGAAAGGTTTCAAAAACCATAAAGCAGCCTCCGGGAAAAATGCTATTTCGGAAAATTGTTTAGATTTATACTTAATGAATTATTAACAATGAACTAAATTATTACGATTAAAATAAAATTTAAATAAAAGACAAAATTTTAATGATTTCTATGGACTTAAATATTTTAATTAAACAATACATAGTAATTAAAAAATGTATATTTTAAATAATTATTTGATAATCAAATTATACTCAATAATATATTTGATCTAAAAAACAACTCAAAATTTCATCACCTCTTAGTTATCATCAATACATTAATTTCTTAAAACTAAAAATATATTTCATAAACATTTAGGAATATAATTTGTACTTTTAAAGTAAAAATCTTAAATACTGTACAATATCTGCCTGAAATAACTCATAACGGAACTTTTTTTTATATATAAAAATAAGGAGATAATCTAACAAGCGTTGACAGTCGACTGGATATAAGATCATACTCATGTACAAAAAATTGAGAGTTCTGTCGCGGACTAGGTAAAGTGGATAATTAAATCATAAAAATTCTTTAACTTCAGGATTTCCTTAATAAAAGGCTGAACTGAAGATAAAAAGTCATAGCATTTTAACTTTTTTAAGACTCCTCATAAATAATGATTAAAAACTAATTTTACGTTCATACTTAAGTCTGTATATAGAATCCTTTAAAACTATCTTTACGTTCTTACCTTTAACAAACACTGCACATAAAAAACTGAAAAATATTTTACATTTTGCCAACTAGTAACCTTGCTTTACGCCTTTTTACAAGCTTTTAAGCCTTGTTTCTAAAATGTATTCAAAAGCCTTTAAAATTTTACGTTCATCGGGTTAAAAACTGTTTCAAAATCCTTAAATCACTATCTCGGATGGAATACCGATTTTTCTGGAGTAGTACAGGCTTATCCCGAATTTCACCGGCCTATACTGCGATTTGTGTAAACAGCTCCTTTGTGTTGTAAACGGGATTTTTAAGAACCACTGCTATAATATCCCTCAGCAAGACATAAATCGGGTATCAACAGGCCAACGCACCGGACCCATTATGTCGGCTCATTGTTGTCCAAATATGACGACTAGATGGTTATGAACGTGACCGCTGAAATGAGCAGGGAAGCCACCTTGTTGAAACCCCGCTGTCCGGCGCATCGATACAGAAATAACTTTGACCCCAATATTATTTGTACTTTGTTCCTTTTTTCTTGTACAAGTATTATGAAATGAATTTTCATTCATGTGGCGCCTTTTCCTGTCTTATGATTCTTTGTACAGTCGGGGGAAAAAAAATCGCAGCACTCGCTGTAAATTCATTATTAATTGACGCAGAAAAATTTAATAGACACCATTCAACAGGAAATTAAATGCACTTTTTGAAAATGTTATCGAATTTTGAATTAGGGGTTATCTACATATTGAAATGAGCGCTAACTTTGATTATTTTCAATAGCAACACCCAATTTTGACTTCATATTCGATTTTCTGAGAGTCTGGCAGTGCGGAAAACTATACTGTGTGTATACTTTATCTTTAGTATTTATGGAGTTATAATAAAAAATGTGTTAGGGGATTATCTGTAAATGTAGAAAAATAAAATTAAGATCCTATAAGAAAAAGACAAAATTTTAATGTTTTACACCGGGAATCATTTAGGAAAAAAATAATTATAAAAAATAATAAAAAGATTGACCTTTTTTTAGTTCCTTAATCTATATATTAATTTGAAACATGTTTTTGTCTGTCACCACTACATTGAGAGAACTACATGGTGTAAAAATTTGGTTGAGGTGTCTAAAAAAAGGTTTTGGTCTGTAGATGTGCTATGAGAAGAGAAAAATAAAAAAAAAGTCGAATGGTTTCCCCCCGGGTTAAAAACACGTTTACGAGCTTAACTAAGCTTCAAATTACTTCACGGTGAAGAAATTGTACATATGGGGACTAGAGTCGAATACTAACTAATCACTTTCTGCGAATTTGGAATTTTCGATTTTAAAGGGGGGGGGAAAGGGGGAAAGTAGATTTTGAGGGGGGGAGAGGAGGGAAATTAGTTTGAGAGGGAAATCCGTTCTAGACCCAGGCATGTAGCACCTCATTTTAAAGGTCTCGAAATTTCATGATGACTGGGGATGTTTGCATACGATATAGTGCGACCCCTGGTGGTGAAAAATGGAACTAGGTGATTTTGCTGCAGACCCTATCATGTTACATCTTATTTTAAAGGTCTTGGTATTTCCTGACCGATGGTGATGTCCGTACAGAACACACTGCGCCCCCTGGCGGTGGAAAGTGCAACTAAAGTATTTTGCAGTTGACACCACCATGTGACACCTTATTTGAAAGGTCTTGGAAATCCAAGGCGATTGGTGATAGAGGTCTTGAAATTTCATGTTGATAGGGGATATTCGTACACAATATACTGCACCCCTGGTGGTTAAAAATGGAACTAGGTGATTTTGCAGTCGACCCTATCATGTTTCACCTTATTTTAAAGGTCTTGGTATTGCCTTACCGTTGGTGTTGTTCGTATAGAACACGCTGTGCCCCATGGCGGTGGAAAGGGCAACTAAAGGATTTTGCAGTTGACACCACCAGTGACACCTTATTTGAAAAGTCTTGGAAATTCAAGGCGATTGGTGATGTTCGTATACAACATACTGCACCCCTTGGTGGAGGAAAGTGAAATTTCCAACGCGTGTGTAGCATGCATGCCTGCTATACAGTGCAGCAGTCACAGGCAGAGGTAACACGAGTCAGAGGTTCGCTCGGTTCAAGGTTAATTTTTGAGAAATTTTTCATGTTATTAGCGGCCTGCAGCCTCACGAGGCCGAGTTCCGTTCTGTTTGAAGGTTTTTTTTTTTTTTTTTTTTGTGTGATGCTTTCATTTAAAAATACAAATTCAAACAAAATCGAGTTAAAGATATAAAACCATACAAATTTAAGGTTCATTTAAGGTTATTATCATGGGCCCGGTCATTGCCGGGCGGGTTCGTTTGGTTCCAGGTTAATTTTTTGGAATTTTTTTATGTTATTAGTGGCCCGCGTATGTGCTGCCGCAGGCACCGGGGTCACAAGGCAGAGTTTCGTTCGGATCGAGGTAATTTTTTTTTATTACAGCTGATTATATTTTTCGTGATGCTTTCATTTAAAAATAGAAATTCAAACTAAATCGAGTTAAAGGTATAAAATCATACAAATTTAAGGTTCATTTAAGGTATTATGGGCCTGGGCAACACCTAGCGGGTTCGTTCGGTTCCAGGTTAATTTTTGGGATATTTTTATGTTATTAGCGGCCGGCGTATGCGATGCCGCAGGCACCGGGGTCACAAGGCAGAGTTTCGTTTGGTTCGAGGTAATTTTTTTTTGTTACAGCTGATTATTTTTTTCGTGATGCTTTCATTTAAAAACAGAAATTCAAACTAAACCGAATTAAAGGTATAAAATCATACAAATTTAAGGTTCATTTAAGGTATCATGGGCCCGGGCAACACCGAGCGGGTTCGTTGGGTTCCATGTTAATTTTTGGGAATATTTATGTTATTAGCGGCCGGCGTATGCGCTACCGAAGGCACCAAGGTCACAAGGCAGAGTTTCGTTCGGTTCGAGGTAATTTTTTTGGTTACAGCTGATTATTTTTTCAGGATGCTTTTATTTAAAAATAGAAATTCAAACGACATTGAGTTAAAGATGTAAAACCATACAAATTTAAGGTTCATTTAAGGTTATTACCTTGGGCCCGGGAAACGCCGGACGGGTCAGCTAACATGTAGTCTTAGTATTAAACGAAATAGAAAATGAAAGATAGGAAATGTTTATTTGGAGTCAGTTTGACGTCACATTGACTGTACTTTGTTGAAAGTGATGTCATATATAGTATTTCTATTTATAAGCATTTTTCTGACTTTCTTTCTTTTTTTTTTTTTAAGTGAAATGTCGTAACGTATATTAGATGTTTTAACTTGAAATACATTTAAATAATGATGCGATGTTTTTTGAAGCATTACGGTCAATAAAATGATCGTCGAATTCGACGGGTTCCAGATAGTTATTCTGAATTCAGTTTCTTAGATTTTTATATACTTCAGTACTGTTTAAATTAATTTTAGGTCTATTTAAATACATTACACTTGCAATTTGTCCAGACTATACTCTTTGAAAAAAGTGCAATATTTTTCAAGTAAAAGTGCTATTATGGCTGTACTGATCACCAATAAAGCTTAAATTTTCTTTAGTAGGTGAAACATAAAATGTGAAATGAATTAATATATATATATGCAATAACGCATAAACTAAATCTTTTCGGATACATTATTGTAAGGGTTCATGAAGTAAATATTAAACAATTTTAATCACAGTTACCAGTTTTGGGTCAGTTGAAATCTTTGGAACTCTACGTTTCTTTTTATAATTTCTATGAAAATATATTTTCTTAATTAACCCTTTCGCGACTGATGACGTAGATTCACGTCATTTGAAAATATGTAGCTCTCTCAGTGGGCGTTTCTTTCGTAATTTGTGTGTTACTTATTTCTTAAGTGTGTACCCAGTGTTCATATTTTTGCAATAAGATATACTATGGATAGAAATATATTGATTAGAAAGAATATAAGTATACTGTATATCCATTTGTAATATAATTGTGAATACAGAAAATTTGTTCTGAATAATTTTATTTCGAGAGAATAACGTCCTTAGGCGGATCTTACTGCCAAAATTACAAAATCCTGCGGTCACAAAAAGTGCGGTCACAAAAGTATATTTATAAAAGTAAAAGTATATTTTAAAAAATGTATAAAGTTAAAATATATGATTAAAATTTTAAAGACTAAAGTATCCTTAAAATAATAATCCTCCCCTCTACTAAATAAATAAATAAATAAAAATAAAGCAATATATGAAGCAAATAATTAAACCTTTAACTATGATGGTAGTTAAGAAACGATTTTACAAGGCTGTCTTGCATTCCAACTCCATTCTTTTTTTTTTTTTTTAATTGACTATTTTTACATTTACCTATTTTTCTATTTAAAACATTAAACCCCGCCTATTTAGTTATTTTTTTCTTCTAGTGTTCGTTTAAATGATTCAAAATTTATCACCAGTAATCGATAAAGTAAATACCACTTGTGCATATTTTTGTCAACATAAAATAAGGGGTTTAACGCGAATACTCAATGCCACATTTACTTTTCTTTTCTCTATTGTTTTGTTTTGAAAAACGATGAAAGCGGGGCTTGTCTTCTTTAGAAAACAGGAGTTCTTGATGCAAACACTAATGTCTAAAAGTCATCATTTTTATTTCATTTCCTTGCGTTTGACGTTGTTGTTATATAATTTGACTCGTATATGAAAAATAAACGTATTTTGTTTAATTTTCCTTGTTATTTTTTAAGATTTGATTCGTTATCTCATGCAAAACTTTATAAGAGACGGCCCCCTAAACCACTCCAGAAGAAAGATTTATTTATATCTCGAAAACTAATAACTAGAATGAGCTGCAAATGTGCACACCCATATTTTTCAGCATTAGGATTCCTTTTATGTAAAATTAATATAGGTCATAATTCATAATTTTTATGAATATGAATTTATTACTATTTTTCAAAATGAAAAATATTTTTCAGAATCAAAAGTCATGATGGATTGTGTTTGGGTTTCGTCATTACATCTCGTAAAAAAAAAAAAAAAAAAAAAAAAAAATTATATCGATCGAGTTATTTTTTGTGAAGATATTAATAAAAGTTTGAAATATGAATTTAACATTAGCACCTTCAAACTTTGAACGCTTATAACTCTGTGAAAAAATAAATAAAATATACAACCAATATACTTTTTCGCCTTGTCGCGATCCCAGGAATCCAAATATAAAATAAAAATAGGGAATTATCATTGAAAAAATCAAAGTTGGTGCGCGTTTTAATATGTAGACGACCCCCAATTCAAAATTTAAGTTCATTTTCTGAAACTACTCACAATTCTTCGTCGTATGATACCTATCACATTTTTCTACATCTATTAGCAACGAAGTTACGTTGGGGGCTGCGTTTTTTACAACCCGACTGTACATTATCACGTCCTTAGAAGTATTTCCGACATCGCATTTCAATATGATTCTAAGTAGTTTAGATATACTCTACACTTCCTAGAAGTTCTGAAGCGTGGTACTGAGACATCTTGTGTGTATATATATATATACAAACAAGAAATGCATAACTTTGTGTGTATATAGTATATGTACAGTCGGTAACAAAACTATCTGAACACTAGCAACAATCCTATATAAAAGAAGTAGAGTTAATTCTATTTTGTTAAATAAATCCTTCTCGAATCATGTTCTTAGTCAGTCTAAGAACATAATTCGACAAGGATTTATTTAACAAAACAGTATTAACTCTACTTTTTTTCCATAGGAATTTTTGCTGGAGTTCATATACTTTTGTTACCGAGTGTATATATAAATTACAGCTATATATATTAACATTTTTTAAAAATGTATCCTATTTTCCTTTTTAAGACTTTCCAACAAGGTTAAAAAGTGTTTATGACTTCGGTTTGTCTCTAACTCCCGTAAATATTTATGGAATTTCTTGAAATTGATATATGTTATTCAAGTTCACTATCGGATGTTCCCTATTGAAACTGAAGTTTATACCTCTACTGGTTTGTGTACAGAGACCCCCGAAAATATTTCAAAGCATTGTGTTCTATGAGAGGCATTTCTATAAACCATATTTTTATATCTTTACTGTACAAAAATCTTAATGAAATTGATATATGTTATAGAAGTTCACTATCGGATGTTCCGTGTTGAAAATGGAGTTTATACCTCTACTGGTTTGTGCACAGGGACCCCGAAAATATTTCAAAGCATTGTGTTCCATGAGAGGCATTTCTATAAACCATATTTTCATACCCTTACTGTACACAAATCTTAATGAAATTGAAATATGTTATTCAAGTTCACTATCGGATGTTTCTTGTATAAAATGGAGTAAATACCACCACTGATTTGTGTACAGGGACACACAAAAGTATTCCAAAGCATTGCTTTTCATGAGAGATATTTCTATAAACTAAATTTTAATAACTTTACTTTGCACGAAGATTTATGAAAGTGAAATATGTTATTTATATGCACAAAAGAATGCTTTAGATAGAATATAGCATGATTAGCATTAGATTTACAGGGTGACACAAAAATATTCAGTTATATAAAGAGGTTATATACTTTAAATATTTACTAAAATTAAACTTTTGCTTACATTAAGCGTTTTTAACACTTTCTAACATTTTTAACACTTCCCAACAAGGTTGAAAAGTGTTAATGACTTCGGTTTGTCTGTAGTCTGTTCGTCTGTCTGTCTGTCCGCGCTCTAACTCCCGTAAATATTTGTGGAATTTCTTCAAACTGATATTAGTCAACATTGCGTTCTATGAGAGATATCTATAAATCAAATTTTAAAAACTTTACTTTCCACGAAGTTTTAGGAAATTGAAATATGTTATTTATATGCACAAAAGAATGCTGTGCATAGAATATAGCATGATTAGCATTAGATTTCAAGGGTGACACAAAAGTATTCTGTTATATTAAGAGCTATTAGGAAATGTTTGCAAGAATTCTACTTTAGTTCACATTAAGCGTTTTTAACACTTTACTTTCTAACATTTTTTTTAAGTGTGAATATGATATCAATTTGTGTATCTGTCCGTCTGCCTGTCTGCCCGCGTTCTAACTCCCGTAAATATTTATGGAATTTTTTGAAACTGATATATATTATTCAAGTACTCTATTGGATGTTCCCCATTGAAAATGGAGTTTATGTCTCTGCTGGTTTGTGTACAGGGACACCCGAAAGTATTTCAAAGAATTGTGTTCTATGAGAGGTATTTCTACAAACCATATTTTCATATCTTTTCTATACAATATCTTCATGGAATTAAAATTTGTTATTCAAATTCACTATTGGATGTTTCCTATATAAAATAGATTACGTACCACCACTAGTTTATGTACAGGGGCACTCAAAAGTACTCCAAAGCATTGCGTTCTTTGTGAGATATTTCTATAAATCAAATTTTAATAACTTTACTTTCCACGAAGTTTTAGGAAATTGAAATATGTTATTTATATGCACAAAAGAAAGCTTTGAATAGAATATAGCATAGTTATCATTAGATTTACAGGGTGACAAAAAATATTTAGTTATATTAAGAGCTATTAATAAAAAATTGCTAGAATTGTACTTTTGTTTGCATTAAGCGTTTTTGACACTTACTATCATTTTTTTAGTGAGAATATAATTTCAATTTGTGTATCTGTCTGACTGTTCTTCCGTCCGTCTGTCTGTCTCTCTGTCTGATTTTCTGCCCTTTAATTTCCCTAAATATTTATGGAATTTTTTTAAACCGATATATTTTATTCAAGTTCACTATCGGATGTTCCCCATTGAAAATGGAGTGAATACCTCTTCTCGTTTGTGTACAGGGACACTCAAAAGTATCCGAAAGCATTGTGTTCTAAGAGAGGAGTTTCTATTAACCATATTTTAATACCTTTAATGTATAGAAACTTTAATGAAATTTAAATATGTTATTCAATTTCCTATCGGATGTTTCCTATGTAAAATAGAATACATTTCTAACTGGTTTGTGTACAGGGGCACATGAAAGTAATCCAAAGGATTGTGTTGTATGAGAGTTATTTTTATAAACTAAATTTTATTAATTTTATTTTCCACAAAGCTTAATGCAAATGAAATATATTATTCGTATGCACAAAAGAGTGCCTTCTATGTGATATAGTATGGTTAGCATTAGATTTACAGGGCCACACAAAAATAATCTGTTACATTAAGAGCTATTAATACTAATTTGCTGGCACTTTAGTTTACATGAGCGTTTTATCACTTTCTTATGATTTTAGTGAGAATATGTTTTCAATTTGTACATCTGTCTGTCCGATTGTCTACCTTTCTATCTGTTTTTCTCCGGCTCCTATCATCCGTGAATATTTTGAGAATTTTTAAAAAATGAAACACTCAAGTTCTCTGTGGAATGTTTCCTAATTAAAATATCATTAATAGGTTCTCTACGACTGGTTTATTTACTGGGACAATAACAACAACAACAATAAAAAAAAAAAAAAAAAAAAAAAAAAAAAAAGCCAATGTATTACGTTTTAGGACAGAATTTTTTAAAAGTTATATTTAAAAAACTTTCTACTATAAAAAGCATAAAAACATTCACATGTATTATTAATATTCTATAATAGTGTTTTGTATAGAATATGATATGATTAACTTTCATATTTAGAGGGGTACAGTAAAATATTCAGAGAGATTAAAAGCTGTAATTATAATCTGACGGCTGCATTTACTTTTGCGTTAAGCCTTTTTAACACTTTCCAAAATGCCTAAGAGTAATTTTAAAATCAATTAGTCTATCTGTATGTTTTTCAGTCCTTCTGTGTGTTGTGTGATAACGGAGGCAAAAAATATTAAAGGTTATTCGATACAGCAACTGCGTACAGTTGGAAAGTGTTACTAGTCAATGCGTACTGCATGATTTTTCTTTCTTGTTCTTTTTACTTTCAAATTTAATAAAACTAATAAATAAAAATTGTAGCTATGGCAAAACTTCCATTTAATATCATTGAATAATTAAATTATATTTCCTCAATCTTTATTAATTTGTTTTATCTCTTCATTTACTTTTTCTTATTTCAACATTAAACCCAAAACGAAATTATATTTAAAAATGAACTAAATAATTGATTATAAGATTATAAAGTATCGTTCTAATTAATTAACTACAGAATTTATTTTTATGAAATTTATGGTTACCGAACCAGAAAATAGCTTATCAGCAAAAAAAAAAAAAATAAATAAATAAATAAATAAATAAATAAATAAAAAGGTAAAAAGCATTCTCCAGGAAAGGAAATACTTTTCTCTTTTTCTTTTTCACAGACTGATACTTTTAAAAACAATTTTTTTTCTATAAAAAGAACATATTTTTTTCTGATAATCATATATATTTTTCATATAATTTAAAGTATTAAAAATTTAATTCGCATCTTTCTTGTGTGGTCTTTGATTATAATTAATTTGCAATAAATCGGTAGATAAAATTTAAATCTTCTTTTATAAATCTTAAGAAATCAAAAATATTTAATTTAATTCAACAATAATTTAAATTTAAATTACTTCTGAGTGTTACATTCAATAGTATCATCTAAAGTTCTAGTCGGAAATTTGGTTGTCGAGTGTTTAATTTGCCCCATCCCCCCACCCCCCTCCTCCACCCAAAAATTCTTATGCCTTCTTAAATATATTAGTTTTAAATTTTGGCTGTGCAATTATTTTTAAAAATATTTATCTAAAAACTAATGTTTAAATATATATATATATATTAATTTATTGCCCTAAAAGGTTATTTAATAACAGTTATGCAAGTGTATAGTACTTACAAAACTTTGAGTAAACACCATAAAATGAAAAAAAAAAACTCGCAACAATTGTTTCGGTTCGAAAGAGCACACGACCCTTTGTCAGGTGAACAAAGTAGGCACGAGCACAACATTTAAAGCGATATGTTTTGTATTATTTTGCAACGCCAGTTCTGTGGTTCTTTCTTATTAATTATGCAAGTGTATATTAGCAGACATTAGCTCTCTATATCCCAATTAGATATATTGTAATTCCCTTTGTACCACGAATCAGCTAAATTAATGGCCCTTGACCTTAAAATTTTCTGCAATTTGCACGTCTTGTCTAATGCTACATAACACGTTTTAATTACCATTCTACAAAAAATCACTTTTGTCCCATAAAAGTCTGTATTTTAACAGTAAAATATATTGCAAAATAAATAAATAAATATAAAAATAAAAATAATTGGTAGAACTAAAAATATAAATCCGTATTACAAATAAAAAAAAAATTTATATACATTAACTATTTCGTTAAATACTCTGAATAATATTTGCAATTTCAATGATTGTAAGCGTAATTTGATTGCACTGTAATAACATATTTATAATTTCCCCAACTATGACAGTATTAAATATAAGTAAATGAAGAAGTATTACAAAGCTATGCAAAAAATAAACTTTCACATTAATATATATATATACTAGCTGACCCGACAACCGTTGTTTTGTCATATAAATTATTTCTAGAGAATATTTTGCTAGAAAAAAATAACTAACTTATTGTAAGTGTGTAAGGATGTAGTATATAAGTGAAACAGGTATGGAGCGCTGTGAATTCCGATAATAACGTAAAAGACATAATTAACAATTAAATAAACAATTTAAATTGGACTGAATTGTAAATCTGAACCATTCTCGAATCCACCTGAAGACACACAAAAAATTTCATTAAAATCGGTCCAGTCGTTTAGGAGGAGTTCAGTGACATACACACGCACAAAAGTATGGGACCCCTTTGGTGACTTTAAATATTTTAAGCCATTTTTGCGATGAATTGAAATGGCTATCTCAATTGTGGAACTAAAGATCTTGGCGAGAAGCGTTCGAGCTACTTCGGTGTCAAATTTCAAATTTTGCCAAAGGGATCCGATACTAAAGGTGTTCCATACAAAAAATTAATAAATAAAATATCAGTCACATACACACGCACAAAAGTATGGGACCCCATTGGTGACTTTAAATATTTTAAGCCATTTTTGCGATGAATTGAAATGGCTATCTCAATTGTGGAACTAAAGATCTTGGCGAGAAGCGTCCGAGCTACCTCGGTGCCAAATTTTCCATACAAAAAATAAATAAATAAAATATCAGTGACATACACACGCACAAAAGTATGGGACCCCTTTGGTGACTTTAAATATTTTAAGCCATTTTTGCGATGAATTGAAATGGCTATCTCAATTGTGGAACTAAAGATCTTGGCGAGAAGCGTCCGAGCTACTTCGGTGCCAAATTTCAAATTTTGCCAAAGGGATCCGATACTAAAAGTGTTCCATACAAAAAATAAATAAATATAATATAATAAAATAGCTACACAAATAAATTTGTAGGGTAGGGTGGTTGTTAATCAACGCGCATGTAAATTTGATAGAAAATTATATAAAATACTCACTCCAATTCCGCACCAAATTTTCAAAATGAATAGTTTTTTATGCACACTTCAAAACTCTTCAAACACTAATTACATCTTGATGTAATATTTCAATTAGGACACAATTTTTTGTATAACAATAATAACACGAAGTTACAAAATATTTTCCTGGATTTGATCGCAGCACCAACTGTCGGGACAAACTGGAATTACAATAGAATATACGCAAGCGAAATGTGACGTCACTGACCATCAGTGGATGCAAGAAAAAGATTTCCTATGTTAATCTCCCATTGGATTTTTTATAAAAAATTATTAAAAATCGAGGAAAATTATTTCTCGATTTTAATTCCCGTATTTGGGTATAGATA
Organism: Salticus scenicus; assembly: GCA_963930645.1. Classification (NCBI taxonomy): domain Eukaryota; kingdom Metazoa; phylum Arthropoda; class Arachnida; order Araneae; family Salticidae; genus Salticus; species Salticus scenicus. The sequence continues at coordinate 105,344,569 of OZ005648.1, forward strand.
TGTATTAGTTATAGTATGCATGTGTTAGATTGAGTTATTTTGCTCTCAAATTGACAAAATTTTAATTTTAAATTTCAAAACTCTGTCTTCCTTGGCGTTTTTTGTATTTCGCGATCAAAAACGTAATACGAAAATATACATGCCAGATGTATATTTTCGTAATATGTATTGTACGAAATTGTTTAATATTATTCATTACTCTCTTAATATAAGTTGTTGAAATAACCATTATTTTTGAAAGAAATTAAATATGTTCGCCAGATGATATGGCGATATTTTTTTTTTTCGCCAAGGATGACAGAGTTTTGAGATTAAAAATTCAAATTTTATCAATTTTACAGCAAAAACAACTCAATCTAACGCATGCATATGATAACTAATACATATCTAAACCCAAATATGGGGATTAAAATCGGGAAATAATTTTCCTCGATATTTAGTAATTTTTTACAAAAAATCCAATGGGCGATTAACATAGGAAATATTTTTCTTGCATCTACGGACGGCCAGTGACGTCATCACTTCGCTTGCGCATTATTGAATTTTCGATACTACGATCGTAGCGCAGTCTGCCAGATCCAGTGTGAAACATTCCAAAATCAACAACAATTTATAAGTGATAAATTAATTAAATAAACAATTTAAATTGGACTGAATTGTAAATCTAAACCATTCTCGAATCCACCTGAAGACACACAAAAAATTTCATTAAACTCGGTCCAGCCGTTTAGGAGGAGTTCAGTGACATACACACGCACAAAAGAAATATATATATATAAAGATAAATACAAAGGCACAGCTTTAGTATAGACCGCCCCCCCCCCCTCTTGTCGACTTTAAATATTTTTGGCCATTTTTTCGATGAATTAACATGGCTATCTCAATTGCGTAACTGACGATCTTGGTGAGAAACGTCCGTACTACTTCGGTGCCAAATTTCAAATTTTTCCAAACTAAAGCTATTCCATACAAAAAAAAAAAAAAAAAAGAAAAAAAAAAAAGAAAAACTGTTTTTTGATATATACAAAATAAAAATTAAAAATTCCAAAATATTCGAAATTATTACTATTTACAATTAAGGTGAAAACATAAAAAAACCTTTATAAGTTACATATAAAGTATCAATTAAAACGAAAAATTTTGTTTTACTGTAGAAAAGAAAAGTACTACTAAATTAAATAAAAATTTTAAGCTGATACCAAGTATCTCTATAAAAATATTTATTTACACGCGAATATTTTCATAGTATATTAATTTTTTTTTTTCTAATTTTTATTGTTTATCACGCGAAATTAAAAATATTTTATTTCCGGAAAAAAATAAATAAACTTGAATTTTGTTTATTTTGGCATCAAATATATTTTTCTTTTTAATCATTTTAAAGTTAAAATGGAGTTTTTATTTAATATCTTTTGATCCAATTATCCGATTGAACTGAATTGTAAATCTAAACCATTCTCGAATCCACCTGAAGACACACAAAAAATTTCATTAAGCTCGGTCCAGCCGTTTAGGAGGAGTTCAGTGACATACACACGCACAAAAGAAATATATATATATAAAGATATATATATATATATATATATATATATATATATATATATATATAATAAGTATATTTATAAACATATATTATTAGTACACTTAAAAGCATGTTTTATCCAGAAAAAAAAAAAAATGTATTCATAGAAAATATAATTTATTTACAGGACCACGCAACAGAATTCTGTTGACATTCTGTAATCATCTAACAAGGAGAGGTCACGACATGGAAAATTCAAATCGGGACGAAACTGCGCAGGATTGTAGTATACTATGAGGGTAACAACATATTAAAGCAGTAGGACCCACTATCCACAAAATTTCGAGAAAAAAGCGTTTAAAGTTTCAGTAATCTTTAAATACAAGTTATTTCGCAAGCGAGTAAGCGCCTCAGTGGTGTGATCCTAAAGCGCGAGTCTTTCAACCAGACGACTTGGGTTCGAGGCTACCCAAGCTTCTTTCTTTTTTTTCTTCTTCTTTAACTTTGTATGTAATCTTAACGTTTTATTTATTTTACTTTATTTTACAATTCAATTCAAAATTTGAAATTTTTAATAAAAATTATTTAATTTTCTTGAGTATAAAATAACTTTTTCTATTTTTAATATTTATAACTTAAAAATACAATAAATTTCTGTAACTTAAAAAGTAAAGTTTAGTTTTACAAAACCCTAAATAAGAAGCATAAAGAAAAACAGACAAACATTTAAATAATTAAAAAATAAGCAAGCTGTAAACAAAGTGTAATAAAAATAGTTAGCAGGTGTACCTAAATCTTGTTTTGAGTTTCCTGATTTGGTTTGAATGTGTATAAATTACGTAAACGCTTCTAGCTTGTTATTAATAAAGGGCAGGACATAAAAAATTAAAGAAGATAAAAAAAAAACGGTAGTTCCGTAGGTAGCTTCGAACCCAGATCGTCCGAACGGAAGACTTGCGCTTTTCCATTACGCCACTGGGGCGCTGACTGGCTTGCGAAACAACTTGTATTTAAGGATTACTGAAACTTATTACTGAAACACTTTTTTTCTCCAAATTTTTGAATAGTGGGTCCTACTGCTTTAATATATTGTTACCTTCATAGTATACTACAATCCTGCGCAATTTCGTCCCGATCTGAATTTTCCATGTTGTGACCTCTCCTTGTAAATGATGTTAAATACAGTTCAAATATTAATGAGTTACAAGAAAATAGTTGTACAGCTTTTATTGGCGTATATAATATTTGGAAAATATACAGAGACACACAAAAGAATTTAGTACAACTACGGTCTATAGACGGTATTTCTTACAAGTGCATCTTAACATGGTTAAACTCCATTACACATAGTGAAATAAATATATGTTATTAGAATGTTTAAAACCATGATTTCTGCAGACAATGGTATGCATAGAATTGTTAATTAGTCTACTGGACTATGCAAAATAATTCCGATCTCTTATAAAATCATTTGTTATGAGATTCGGAACAAAAATTTTGAAAGAATGTATGCAAGCTATGAATTAAAATTAAATATATATTATACAGATAGAAAGAGGCAGATAGATAAAACAGGGGATTAAGGGAGGCAGTATACCCTCCTCAGAAATATATCTGCTTATATGAGTTAATTTTATATATATACGTATGTGTGTTTACATATACATATAGATAGATAGATAGATAGATAGATAGATATATTAATAATTTTTTTATGTAATATGGAATAAAGGAAAATTTTCTGCTGAATAATGAAGGATGGAATTATAACGTTGCGGCTCCTGATCTGTAAATCCACTAATTTAAACAACCGTTTATTACGTAATGTTCGGAATGTCGAGGGGAGTCACTCCAGATTTTTTTATTTATTTTTTATATTTTTAGCACAAAACCCTTAACTATTTTCAGTATATTGACATATCTATTTATTATTCCCATTTATTATTTCTTAGGTCAAAAAATTACAAATATCTAATAATTAAAAATTAACTATCAACTGGAAAAAAAATGTAATTTCAATTACAGCTAACTAAACGTTTATTAGAATTACAGTTCAGGAAGCATGAATATATGCAATTAATTACGCATCAGATATAACTTTAACGTATCTAAGGAAACTTTTCATATTTGCGTCCAATAAATCAATAAATACATTATTCATTAATGAAATCAACTATAAAAGCCAAAATTTCATATAGCTCCTTTATTACGTATAAAACCTATAGACATAATTAAATTTTGACCGTTTAAAAATTTTACCGAAATTAAATTTATATTTTCCTGAAATAAATAATAATTTATAATTCTTGCACTTAAAGAATAATCAAAAATGAAAAAAAAAACCGTTTGTAAACCTTTCAAAATTTCATCTAATAGGGTTTTCACTTTTTTTCACTTTTATGAAAACTTCTAAAAAAGCTAAAAATCGTTTATGAGTTCAATTTATCTGTCCTTCTGTCCATATGTCTCTCCATGCTCTAAGTTCAGTAAATATTCTTAGAATATCTTAAACTGATATTCTTGTTCAAGTTCACTGTTGCATGTTCCCTGTTGAAAAAAAGGCATAAATAGTGCAACTAGTTTATTTACAGAGATACTCAAAAATATTTCATTATGTTCTATATGAGAGGTTTCCAATAAAGCCCACTTTTAATAACTTGATACTTCATAAAACAATGAAATTAACATGCACTATTCTTATGTACGAAGCTATTGGTACGGTATTAAAATGTGGTACGATTCATTTAAGATTAATCTACAAAGCCACACAAAAATATTCAGATACATTAGGGGATATATTTGTAAATTACAAGAAGAGCATTTTCAGTTATGATATGTCTCTGTAACACTTTCCAACAAACTTTTAAAATTATTACAATTTCAAATTGTCTGTCTTTCCGTCTGCTCGCTCTCTAATTTTAGTAAATATTTTCCAAAATTCTTTAAATCTATATATGTAATTTAAGTTGTTGTCAAGTTGTTTCCAATTGTTGTTGTCACGTTGGAGCATGACATTTGCACTTTAAAGAATTAACTGTACTTATTTACTCTTACTCTAATTATAAATGATTCCATTCGTAATTTTAAATATTTCATTGCAAAAAATAATATTATTATTCATATATTAATAGGCAAGCATAAAATTTGTAGTCCCTTTTTAACATATTAATTATGGGAGTAGAGGGTTGAAAATGGTATCATTCGGAAGGTATGGTTAGCCGAAAGGTGCGAATACAAATATTATTTTCTTACGATGTCAAGAAGGTATTTAAAAATACTTTTACTTTTTATGCATTTTCCCCCATTTTTCCCTTTCATACATGTATTCATTTACATTAAAAAATACCTGAAAGTGGAAAGTTGTTAAATCTGGCAATTTCATAAAACTCAAATAAAACCATAGACACAGTAATTTGTGTAGCATCCTTATACGCAAGCGAAGTGATGACGTCACTGGCCGTCCGTGGAACCACAAAAAAGATTTCCTAAGGATTTGATTTATGAGAAATCATTTTTTTTATTTTCTAATTTATTTATGATCTAATTTCTTTCTTTTTATGTTTTATGATTTATGTCAGCTGTAATTTAAAGAGATATTAGCCGTACGATAAATTTCATGTTTGTGTATTAATATGTAAATAATATATATTATTTAATTTTTGAAACTTCAAATGTTCTTTGTTATTTGTCTTTTGGCAACAAAAAGTGACTTTATTTATTTATTTAAATATTTGGTTCGTTTGTCGTTTGACTGACAAAAAATTGTCTATTAAATGCTCATTTAAATCCAAATGTTCTTTGTTATTTGTCTTTAGGCAACAAAAAGTGAGTTTATTTATTTATTTAAATATTTGGTTCTTTGAGTATTTACAAAGAATATTGTTTACAGAGAAATTTTAAATTTCTAAATTTATTTATTTAGTGCTAACTTAAAAGAATTCTGAGATTTGTATAAATTTGTGGTCGAATTTCGACCACTGGGCGATACTAGTTTAAATTAATGCTAATAAATTTAGCAAAGCGAAACATAAACTAGAATGTTGTAGCTATCAGTAAAACCTTTATCGTGAATGTTCACTATAATAGCGACATCTGTAACGTTTCTATTAACAAATATTGAATCTTAGCTGCACAAAATTTAGTATTTATGTATGGAGTTTAGTGCAGTTTTAACCAACAGATGATAAGATTGTATCCATATGGAAAATGACAAAAGATGAATAATAGCAACGCCATCTGTCGGTCGATATGCTCCTAACTGAGTCAGAATTTTTGTATATCAAACATCCTACATAACATGCGTATTTATACATTATGGAATCTGAGATAACTTTCCCATTCACGTGGAAAATTGCTTCGCCACTTGTAATCCAATATCCATTCAAATTAAATGAGCATTTTTTTTATAATGATCTTCTAACATATAGACTTTAATGCGTAGGATAGAAGCTCAAATATAAATAATGGGAGAATCCCAAACATGGGAAAGCCACCATTTTTATTTGCACAGAACATTGATGCAGTCTAATTTATATTAACGTGCAACTTAATGTGAATTTGTATGAAATTGCGCACAATCTTTCTTGAGCTAGAGCTGCCATAAAATTTTGATTACACTCACACAGACCGACAGAAGAACCGGCTGACGGACATTTTCTAAAAAACTCTCAAACTGTGTTCAGAGCATGTTAACACATGTAAACCCACCGAAAACCGGAGGTTGAAATTTTTAACAAATAAAATACATTTTTCTTTAACTGTATAAGAAAATAAAAAAAAAGTAATAATTTTAGTCCTTGTGTGAAAGCAATATAATACATAATGTTACAATTTCGCTATTTTTTTTATAACTTAAAAAGGAACAAAATTAATATTTGTTTTTTGCATATTTCTTTGAATAATTTATAACTATTAAGTATTTTATAAATTTAATTTAAATTTGCCTTGTTAAACATATTTCTAATAAATGGAAAACGCATCCTTTCTTTCCTTTTCCTTAATACAGGTACGAAACATATATTTTTAAATATACGAATCGTCCATCAATTTACAATCATTTACATTTTTTTCCCCTCAATTTTTTTCTCTTTCCTTTTTCTCAATTATTGACTTAAGAAAAAAAAGTTATAAAATATCATTCATCTTTTTTTTTTTTTTTTTTTTTTTTTTAGATATATAAAAAATGAAATATAATATCGTTAACTTTTCTTTTTATTGTTATCGTTCAAGGAAGATAAAAGAAGAAAAAATTGACTTATGGTGAAAGAAATCCGGCATATCTTCGATAAAAATTGAAAACAAAGAATGATATGTCAAAAGATCAATTTATAATGATTAGATTACAATATGCTGTCCTACTCAAGGCTTAGGTCTAAGCCGTATAAAGAATATTTTTCTTTTTCTTCTTCTTTATATATATATATGTATTTATATATATAAAGTTTTTCTTTCCTTGTAGGATAGTCAATAAAATGTAAATGTACATTAAAAGGTGAAAAGTAAGAAAACATTTATAAAATTTAAATAAATTATCCAGTATTTAATAGAAAATACATTTTTTATTTCACTGTTAAATATGAAGTGCTTAGGAATGAGTAAATAAACGTACTCATTTCAAAATGACAGATTTTGTTTCAAAAAGGAAACCATTCTTTCCTCATTTATGAAACAGCGCAAGTTTTCAAATTAATATCTATTCATTTTATATTTTATTATAAATGCACTGAACTAAAAGAAGAGATTTTACAAATTTAAACAGAAAAAATTCAAACACAAATTTATTCGCTCACATCTCTTAAAAATATATTTCGGGGTAGTTACATACTGGTTTGCAAAATAATACATCAAAAAGAATTTATGTTTGGGATATTGGTATTCACGATGGTCCATGCCAATTGTTGAGTATATTTATATACTCAATAGTATGTACATTGAATTTTTTAAATTTCACTATATTTTTTTCTTCAGAGCTAATTTCAGTATGTGACACACTCAAATTTGATGCAGTTTCACTTATTTTTGAGTATTTTTGCTCCTTTATTTATTTATTTATTTATTTTCAATATTTCTTCTGTATTTAATAGAAGAAAGTATTTTTATCGTAAAACTTTTCGATTTCCTTTATTCAATGGACTTAACATGTTTTGAATGGTCTAGATTACGACTTGGCCATTTTTAGAAAATGTCTGTGTGTGTTAAAAATTTTGTGGCAGCTGTATTTCAGGAACTACTGAAGAGAAACAAACTGGTAGTTCATACAAACTTCACACAAACTGATATGTAGTTTCACTTTGACATAAATTAATGCCTTTCAACTTTTAGTGAAAACTATCTAAGAAGCTTTGTTTCCATCTAGCTTTTACTAAGTATTTAACATGAATGCATAGGACAAAATTTCTTACAAATTTGTAAAACGAGAATTATGCTCCACCATCATGTAACAAAGTGTAACCACCATGGTTAAACTTGCTTCACAAGTAATGATACTAATAGATTGTGATGTAGAAATCCTATATATTTTTTAAATTTTAAATTCTTTTTAATTCAAATCTATTGTAACGTTTCATATGATATTTTATTCGTGTATTCAATATTTATCTTTATTAACCGCCGAATTCTTTCTCCATCAATTAAAAAAAAAAATTTAAAAGAAAATCTCTCAGCAAACAAAATCTCATGATATCATTTTCGTCTTATAAAGAATAACACATGGCTTTATTCATTAATGTTCCTCCTAAATCATTGTCTACTTCGCTAACGTACTTTTATTCAGCTAGTCATATTTATCCTTGAACAGAATTAAATTATATCTCTTTTTTATGTATCTGTCCGTTGTGGTTTCTCATTTCGCATCACGAATGTTTGGCGAAACTTAAGGGTTATCATGTGACAATCCAGCTCTGGGTATTAAAAATTTTTAGCTTGATTAGAGTATAACGTATCATAAAAGTTGTTCCGTTTTGTCTTGCGGCGTAAAAATTAGATGCCAAAATGTTACTTACTCTTCGATAGAAATTGGCAAAATACATCATATTCGCTGCTGGTATCGCGAACTGAAAGCATGTGAAGAAAAGAAATTTTTTGGCACTGTAAGGCACCGTACCCCGTCCCATTCTCCAAACTCTCTTCTTGTATATGAAGATAAATACACTGCATAAAAAAAAGTAGACGGACACTTCTTTACAATTTTTTAAAACCCCGTCTTTGTTTAATAGGACATGCCAATTAAAATTCTTTAACATGTTTATACTTATCAATCTTCATATTTTTGACAGACAAATAAAAATATTCAATTATTTATAATTTTAATGTAGGGAAATGCAGAAAAGAGAAAAGATATACATTTGCACAATATTTTTTTTTTTTTTTTAAGTAGACGGACACTGGTCAAAAACTGCAATTATCTAAGTGGGTGTTTCTTGCAGAATACCAGTTTTGCATGTACAGTCGGTAACAAAAGTATCCGAACACTAGCAAAAATTCCTATATAAAAAAAGTTGAGTTAATACTGTTTTGTTTAATAAACCCTTGTCGAATCATGTTCTTACACAGTCTAAGAACAGGATTCGACAAGGATTTATATAACAAAACAGTATTAACTCTACTTTTTTTATATAGGAATTTTTGCTAGTGTTCGGACACTTTTGTTACCGACTGTACATGTACATTTGGCATTTTGCCAGTTGCTAACGTGCTTGACAAAATGGTTTTACGTAGTTAAATTTCTTGGAGATGAATGCGCCATGCTACGAGGAATTCCTCTAACTGATTACCAGAAAGGACAGATTATAGCGCTGAAAAATGTTAATAAAGGAGTCAGAGAAATTAGTAGGCCACTTCTAATGAGCAAAAGTAGCATCAGCGATTTTATACGGGCTCCTGAAGTCCATGGCGTAAAGAAAAAGAGTGGCCGGCCAAAGAAACTTTCGCTGAGAGACCAAAGAAAAAATTTTACTGAGCTGAAAAAAACTGGAGCATCAATTCCCAGAGTTTGAATAAGCACAGGAATTACTAATGTAACTTCTCAGGTAATTTATAACTACATTAAGCACTCAGAGCTCTTTCAATATAAGAAGAGAAAACATCATCCATGCTGGAAGGATCCCCACGTGACAGAACGCCTACAGTGGGCTCAAAACCATACGTCTTGGACTACAGAATGAATATCTGTAATTTTTTCAGATGAGAAAAAATTTAATTTAGACGGCCGAGATGGATATCAATATTATTGGCACAGTTTGGAGAAAGAAGACGAAGTGTACTCTACTAGGCAAGTTTGTGGTGGTGGTGTGATGATGTGGCTAGCTGTTAGTTATGGTGGAAGGACAAATTTAGTGTTACCAAGTAAGAAGCAGACTAACAAAGATTATATTGAAACACTAAGCAGTGAGCTTTTTCCATTTGCCTGTGATCTTGGAGGTGAAAACTGGATTTTCCAACAAGATGGAGCGCCAATACACACCGCTAACAACGTTAAAAAATGGTTTCATGAGAACAACTTCAATTTTTTACCCTGGCCCTCCAACAGTACGGATAGGAATCCTGTAGAAAACGTTTGGCCTATAATGGTTCATAAAAATTACGAGGGTGGACGCCAGTATGAATCAATTCACCAGCTCAAAGAAGCTCTTACAAACATTTGGGAAAATTTCTGTCAAAAATGATTCAGAATCTCATTGATTCGATTCCTAACAGAGTATACGAACTTATTAAAGCAAATGGGAGATGAACCCCTTACTAAAAACGTTTTATTTTAGAGATACAAGATGTGTCCGTCTACTTTTTTTAAGAAAAATTACAGTGCAAATATGCACCTTTTTTGTTTCCTGAATTTTTCCACTACATAATTTAAAAGGATTGAATCTATATCCAAAAAATAATGATATATGATGTCTCAAGAATATAATTATATTAGAAAATGAACCTCATATCGCTAATTAAAGAAATAAACGGCTTTAAAGTATTACAAGTAAGTGTCCGTCTAATTTTTTTATGCAGTGTAAATGGATTAAAATGCAGCTAGGTTGTTTACTTACAATTTATTACTTTGCTGTTTATATTTTCCCTTTGGGTCCTCTGGATGTTTCGAAGAATCTGGATTTCAGGTATCTGTTCTGGAATTTATTCAAAACAATTTTTTACGGCCCTTCCAAGTTAAAAATATTGACTGATTATCATTCCCGAACTAACACATTCAGAGAGATCATGTCAGTAATGGGATTGCTGCATTGCTTACCTTTTTGACTGAAATAATCATATGAGATGGATATAACGTCAAAAGACATTGCTACAATTCTTTCTGAACATTAATTGGACTGTAAGGGAAAACTGAATTTTGGGTTTTGACACCTACAGAATTCAATAAAGACAACGTAATGTTGATTATTTTTTTATTTACTTTTTCCAACAGAACTTTGCTTTCCTCGTTTGCTTTTTACTTTTTTTAGTTATTTTACGTTTCAAATGTCAAAATTCTTCTTGAACCTAACACAGTTCCGTCAAATATTTTTTTTCCAAAGAGATTTTACCAACTTTTAATTCTCTTTAATTCACCCAAAAATTATATTTTACTTTTAAAATCTTACCATAATAATAATAAAAAAAAAAAAACCTTTTGATTTAGCATAAGAATTCATAGAGGTCTACCTACCAAAAGCATAATGTAAGTTCTTAATTCTGTTATAATTTTTAGCTTTTAGCTATATATTGTTGTTTTGGATATTTTGCAAATTTTGTAGTGTTCGCATGGATGTACAGGAAAGTTCACAAATTTGTAACAAGTTAAGATATTTTAAAAATTCAAAAAGGTTTTTTTCTATCCAGAAACGTGATTTACATATCCCTTAATGGACTGCATATGAACATAATAAATCGAGGTTTACATGCTCCAAACCAGGCGGCAAATATAACCACGAACCACAAAATTTTCATTTTCATTTTTTTTTTTTCTTTGTGGCACATTGTTAAATTATTTTTTATTTTAAAATATTACTTAGATTTTAACAACTGGTTGTGTTTTATGGCCAAAGATTTTCAGTCGTTTAAGTGTTATAGAAACTGAGTAAAATGCATCAATGCTGAACGATGCCAAAAAATCGTTACACTTACCCCACCTCCCTATACACGTTTTTACGTTTTATGCAAGATTCAATATGTTTGGGCATCTTTCCACACAAGTGTTTTACGAAATTTTTATTTCATTATTATAATACCAAACTTGAGCATTACTAATTTCTCACTTTCTTGCCAGATCTCTCTTCGTTATAATTCTGAATTGCCTTCATATCTGGAAAATTTACAAAACTTTTTAAAATAACTTTTTTAAAGATTTTTTTTTTAACTTTTTATAACTTTTAATTATTTGGTAACGAAATTCACTAAAAGGCACGGGTTACCATCATGCATGAGTATTAACAAAATCAATTTGAAAGCTAGTTTTCTGTACTTGCAGAATTAACCCCGATTTCTATGTTTTTAACACATTCCAACAAATTTGAAAAATATTCGTGACTTCAGGTCGTTTGTGTGCCTATGTATTTGTTTGATAATCCGTCGGCCACTCAGTCTTTCCGTCTATCAATCTGTGTATACTTGTCTGTCTAACTATTTACCCTCTAATTTCCATTAATATTTATAGAATACCTTGAAACTCATATATGTTATTCAGATTCAATACGGCATGTTCCCTATTAAAAGTTTTATATATAGAACTACTGGTCTGGATACAGACTTACGAGAGTATTTAAAACAATTTTGGTGTATGATAGTGTATTAAAAATTTCATTTTACATCAATATACTGTACAAAACAAAGCGAATACAAGATAAATTATTCATAAACACGAAAGCATTTTTTTTTAAGAGTATGGTATATTTAGCATTCAGTTGTACAAGGATATACATGAAAATTGCTGAATGTAATTAATTTTTTATCGCGGGCTTTTTTAGTACACTCCAAAAAATTTCAGTAAAATTTGGAGATTTGAACGTTAAATTTTACGGCCACTCAAATTTCAATGCCCGTATTTGTAACAAAGTCCTGTAAAATTCAGAGTGTTGATCTTTTATTAAAGGTCGCTTCTCTTCTCTGAGAAAATAATTATATTATGCCCGTAATAGTTTTACGGGCATAACTTTATTTTTTACGGCCAATAACTGTAAAAATTTCAACGGTCACTGACTGGCAAAATGTGTTGAAATTTTTTACAGTGTACACGACATCCTGCGTATGCAAACTTCATGCAATGTACAGGGATTCCCTGAAGAGGTATTTATAATATTTTTTTTTCTTTTGGTATAAAGCTATGAAAATGCTTTAGCCAGATACCATCTTCTAAAGTCAAAAACTGCATATATTTTGTAGCCTCGATGTTTTCAAATAACACACAAAACTACACAAAAGCACTTTCTTTTATGTTTTTGATTTTAAAATGAAGTTTTAATGACATATTTTTTACTGAGAATATATATACCCCCTTCATCTAAAATGAATAAGTGGTCATTTTATAAATTCCTTAACTAGAAATATAGATTTACGAGCTATGCGCATAAGGCACGCCAATAAACGGAATAGAAGAAATGGTGGAAAATTTTTAATCTAAACATTTCTAGATAGTGAAACAATATTCTGAATCTTTTATACGGCGAGAAATTCTCGATTGATTATCTAGAATTGGGTCATAAACCACGATTACAGTCTCTTGTGCTCGCATATATTTGGAGATATTTTCAAATACGTTTGACCTCGATGATGTAGACAAACTCTCTAGAATTATAATAGGGGTTTCTATAGAACTCACATAGAATTTATAAAGGATGACATGGGACTATTTTTTCTAGAGCCACCATTAAGATTCTAGAGTTCAGTTACAGAATTATTTCTTAGTCTTGAAAACCTCTTTCTGCATAATTAAAAACAATGATAAATTTTAAGGTGTCATCATGGAGATAAACTAAATACAATAAAGGTTAAAAGAAGTAACGAAAATGTACATTTTGAAGGGGTTTAAAAACTGTGCGACTTTCATGATTTTTCGTTCATTTATTCAACTGCACTGTTAAAAATTTCTATAAAAATACAGAAAAAGTATTGAGAATCTCCGTAAATGTACATGAGTTCACTGTTAAAAGCAGTGAATCAAGAAACTCGGTTCACTGTCAAAAATTTCTGTAAAAGTACAGAAAATGTATTGAGGTTCTCCGTAAATTTACATGAGTTCTCTGTTAAAAGCATTGAACCAAGAAACTCAGTTCTTAATTTACAGATATTTCCCTTTTCAAAACAACGTTTTCCCTGTAGGGATTTTGATAGATACGTTAAATAAAAAACTATATAAATGCATAACCTTAAATTATTTTTATATTCAAGTAAAATACCTATATATATATATATATATATATATATATATATTTAACAAGAAGTTTTGTAGGTAGAAATATACTGAATAGTTTGTTTCATTACAGTGTACTATTACGTAAAAAGGGGGGAAAGGGAACGTTAGGGAAAATTAGATTGTTTCTGTGGAATGTTTATCTTCGTAGCTACTCATTAAGTTTGTTGTTGTTGACTGTATTGAAGAACTTAAAGCAATTCGTGTTTTCATTTCGAATTCATAATTAGGTATTGTTTGTTTTCGTTAGCTGTGACCCTGCTCACCTATGCGCATGCGTGAGGTCTGCATTGATTTTGTTAAAATAGGGTAGAAGCGTAGAAGATGAGAGAATGTTTACATTTTACGAGTGAGAGATAAGTTGCGGTTTCTTTTTTCTTTTTTTTTCTTTTCAGGACATTATTGAATTTTGAGGCGATACTTCTTCGTTATATTCGTATAAAAGGAAAATGCTGATTTTTCCCCCTTGTAATTTTTAAATAAGTGTAGAAGATCAGTTTTATTCTTCGATGCAAAATAAAATCCGTAAACTTAAAAGTAAATGCCTGTTTTCTTTCTTCTTCTTCTTTTTTTTTTTTTTTTCAGTTAAAATTATTTTTATTTCCTTACTTGATCTCTAAATTCGTACTATATCTGTCATACCTGAACACTTGTTTCATGCACTGATTATAGTAGTAAATTAATTAAAAATGACTTAAATTAGGTAAAATTTACATAATTCATTAATAAAAGAAGAGAAAAAGAACAACGTTTACAGTAGACTTTACCTGTAGTAAAAGTAATATATTTTTTTCTTTTAAATTATACTGCTAAAATAAAAATACCATATTTTTGGATCTCTATTTTACAGAAATTTACAGAAAATCGTATTTAAATCAAATCATTAGATTTTTTTATCATGATTATTTTACACCTTTTATTTTAAATAACTTTAAATTCGCGTAAAAAGGTAAAATAAATATTGAAGACTCATAAAAAGAAAACGAACACGTGTAGAACGAAAAGCGCATTTGGCTAAGTGCCCATCTCATTCAACGCATCACCCCTTTTCCGAGTAGGATCGTTCCGCGAGAGGTAGACATGGTTTACGAAAACGGACAGTAAGTTAAATTTTATGTAATATTTTATCCTATTTTAATAATCAACACAAACAATGACTGTTTATGTTAGTTATATTAGTGGTTATTTTTTTATATTTAAATCCTGAAACTTATAAACAGAGTTATTCAGTTTAAAGATACCTAGAATCTAGTATGTAGTATCTTGTTACGTATTTCGGTTACATAATTCTTTATGTATTTACATTGGAGGGCGAAATTATACGAAACAGCAGAAATCAATGAAATTTTATAAGTAAATACACAAGTCTTTTGTCTAAGTTAAATGTATGATACTGCTGCTAATTTTATATTAATAGTTTACAAATATTGCATAGGTATCTTTAACTTTATTTTTACATGCGTATCTTCTTTAATTTCCAATGGAGCAAAATGATGAGAATGTCATAGTTATATCAATGCAGCGGTTCGGGATAGACAGTCTTATCTGCGTATGATTTTGTAAAGCATTTAGAAGAGCTTCCAAAAGCAGTTGTAATTGCATTCGTTCAGTTCAGAGAATATTTCCATGTGGGAGAGAGAGTAAATGTTTCATAATACCGAAAGAGGCCATTTTAGTTAATAATAATAACAGATGCTTTCTTCATAAATTGCTCATAAAACAAAACTTTAGAAGACTGTCGTTTTCATTTTCCTACAAATTCCGACTATGCAAGGTACACAAATCAACAGGGGAGGAGAATTGTTTTGAAACGACATAGACGTTTGACATTTTGCACGGTAGCAAATAAGAACAAAATAAATTAGAAGTCCGTGTATGAGCAATAAGAATAGCAAAAGCAAAGAAATCATTAGAGATGTAAAACTACGGCAGTATACGCTTATAACACCGGACATAAAGCCTACATTCAGCTTGCAGAGAAACCTAAGAAAAAACAAATAAATTGGTCTAAATTTTTTTCATGGATTAAAAGAAACTTAATTTAGATGTTCTCAACAACATGCATTCATACCGGTATGAGCTTTTAATGGATAAGGACAAATTTCCGATATGTTAGCCGGGGGAGGGGGGACTTTCTTATAATTTGAGCCGCCTTTTCTTCTAGAGTTTGGAAGAAAATTGCTTTAGCAGAAGATTTACAAAATAAACATAGATATATTAATTTGGTAAAAAGCAGTTATTGTAAAGGATGAAAAAAGTTTGTGTGTGTGTGGGGGGGGGGGGGTTGTTAAACACAGTTTAGCACATCCATAAAAACAGAGAAACATTATTACAAATTATATATAACTATTTGATGTTAAACATTATTTTTTCGGGGGGAGGGGAGTTGTACATCACCCCAGTAGTGTTTTGGGTTTTTTTTTCTTTTTTTTTCTTTTGCGAGTGTCAACATTTAATATATAAATTAAGAAACAATGCAAGAAAAACGATAAAATTATTTTTTTAACACAGCGACAATACTGGATGTAGGGGGGGGGGAGGGAGATTAAATTTTCAAACTATTAGCACAATCTGCTCACAAATTGATGTTTAAAGATTAAATGTATAGTTTATGAATCAAGCTGAGTAGAGAAATATTTTATGCTAAATTTTACACAGGCTACATTCTGTGAATAAATTCAAATCGAAGTTTAAAAAAGTTCAATTTAATGCGGAATTATTTTGAAGTATAAAAACTGGATTATCGAATTGACGCTAATCACAGGTTAACTGCAATTAAAAAAATACTTTTTTGATGAAATAAGTCAAACTTACACTGTCTTATCAACACAAAGTCCGAACACATTCCGACAAGATTTTGGTATGAATTAAAACATTACTTTTTAAGCGTTTCTTTTCTTTCTTTCTTTACTTTTTGAGAAGAGCAGATGTCTAATGGCCAGAAAAGTTTATTAAATGAGCAATGTTTTTCTCCGATAAGAATAAGGTTAAATTTTAATCAGAACCTTAAAGGCCAGAAATATTATTGAAAATTATATAGATCTTTGATACTAAACATTTTTTAGTGTGTGTGTGGGGGGGGGCGGGGGGGAAGGGGAGCTGATGGGAATGATTTGTATGGACACCAACACAATATTTTTAGTTTTGTTTTCTTAAATGTTTGTGGTTGGGTTTTACGTCGCACTAATGCTGCGCAGATGGGCAATTGGCGACGGTCTGGGACACATCCCTGGAGGTGGTCCTGAGACATGCCCTCACAATTTTGATCCTCCACGGAAGGGATGGCTCTCCCGCTTCGGTGACCCCCAAAGGTATAATTTTTGATGGGAACATGGAGGACTTTGCGGCCACGACAGATTTTACGTGCACCAGCCACCATTAGTGTACACGACGGTCTTTGGCCGGCTCGAGTACCGAACCCGCAATCTTCAGATTACGAGGCCGGCACTCTACCGACTGGGCTACCACGGCCCCTTAAATGTTTGAAAATCTGTTTGTGTGTACAATATTTATATATTCGATATAACAAAACAGAAACAAGCAACATAGAAAAAACAATAAAATTGTTTCTTTACCCGCAGCGGGAATGAATGGGGGAAGTGGGGAAGAACACTTTCAAACTTGTTAATTTTCTGTGTACAAACTGAAATTCAAAGATTGAAAACATAACATTAAGTTGTGCGAAGAAATGTTTAAATGAATGCGAAATTTTATCAAGGTTACATTTTTCGAACCAATTCAAAACTACAACTTTCAGAAGTACAACTAATGCACATATGTTTTTTTTTTTTTTACTTTTGTGCCGTAACTACAGTCATGACAATATTTCGTCCACAAATTTATTTTGTAAGGCAGAGATAGCCGAAATGACAATTGGCTGTAATTTAAAACTACTTTTTCGCTAAAACGGATCTAATTGATACTATCCTATCAAAACTGGGCCAGAAAATAAGCAGATAATTCTTTATATACGCAATAAATAAATAAATAAATAAATTCATGTTAAGCATATTTTTTTTCTTTTCTTTGTGAGGCGTGTGTAGGGGGGGGGGATTTTAAAGAACAAGAAAATTTTGTTCTGAGGATTAGACAGTTTAGGGATGCTTTTGAAAGTGTGTTTACTTACAGGCGGTAATTTTTCTAAATATTTTAATCTGTTACCTGTGATTTTTATTACTTTCTTCTACATGTATATATAGAGAAAGTATTGGATTCGTGAAAATTTTCGAACTCCAGTTTTCGATGGATTTACACGTTTTGGGATGCCCTGAATACGATTTGACTGTTTTTAGAAAATGTCTGTGTGTGTGTGTGTGTATCACAAATTTTGTGGACGCTCACGAACCAATGAACGAAATTTAACCAAACTTGGTATTTAGTTGGACCCTGACATGAACTAGTGCTGATTAGGTTTATGGAACAATGGCTAAACAGGTGGTGCTATGATAGCATTTTTCTAAATTTTTAACATGACAGTATTGGACAAAATTTCGTATAAATGTACATAATGAGAGTTATTTTAATTGTGTGATTGTAAAATTAATATGAATTATTGATAATAGTAGTAGTTAACTAGTAAAAAAAAAATTGCATGTGGGGACATCGCTTCCCCCCCTGGGGGGGAGTAAATTTTCAATATGGGTATCTTTCGAAAGATTTCATCAATACCTTTAAAACGAATGGTTGAACTATAGATCTGTGATTATTTAAAACAAAGTTATCCATTTATTTTTATTTATTTATTTATTTTTATTTTTTTACTTTTAACGAAAAAAAAAAAAAAAAAAAAAAAAAAAACCTCGGAAAAAAAAATAATTTCTTTTGATTTGGGAAAAAAAAAAAAAAAAAAAAAAAAAACTGACATCTTTCGGCATTTAGTGATAATTCTATCAGATAAAAATCGTCTGCATTTATAGTTGAAAAGAATTTGATAATTTAATAAGTAATTTGTATTGAATAAGTTTTGTGTAAAATTATATAGAAGAAAGTCATGTGGTGGCCACATCATACTTTAGTTTAATATCGTCTGAAACTTCTATATACTTTCTTATATATTCGTTTTACAGCGTCTTCCTGTCATTAAAAGTGTTAGCTGGCATTTGCTGAAAGAATGAAAAGTAATCTAGATTACCTTAAATCAAAATAGTAGGAATTGAGGAAAAAGTAAGTCATTTCCCCATTATATAATTAATAGTTTAAATAATAAAAAATAAGTAAATTTAAAAATCGAAATACAAAATAAAGATTTTATAGATGGGAGTTTTATTCGACAATTTTTTTAATATTTTTTTTTTTTCCTCAATGTTTTTAATTTTGATTTCTGAAAATTTTGAAAATCTGCTTGCACGTGTATATGTATGTATATATATATATATATATATATATATATATATATATACACAAGTTAAACTAGTATGTTGTGGCCACCACAATACTTTCTTCTATATTTTCCTATATACATATTCAATCAATAACAATATTTAAAAAAAAAAAAAAAAAAAAAAAAGCGACTTTTTTTTAAGTTTTTTTTTTTTTTTTTTTTTTTTTTTTTTTTAAGTAATACATATTCAACCAGTAACAATATTTAAAAAAAAAATCGATAACTTTGCTTCAAATAGGACTCTCGAGTCCTAGGCCTGGGGTAGTGTGCCTTCTGAGGGGATATTTTTTAAGGGGGGCAAGCCCAGATTTATGTGAGTCTCGCAGAAAACTACCGAAAACTTCGAACAGCTAGGACAACGAGCTAGACTTGGGATTGAACCTAGTATTCCCGTTTATCAGCTCTGAGCATAGAATGGCACGGCCACTCATGGAGTCATATAGTTTAGAGATGATTCATGAGCAGTTAGTTCACTCTCTCAGGAGACAATAAATTGTTTTATTTTCATATTCAAAGGGTGAAAAACTACCTAACATCCCCAAACCCTAAAAATTGCTATTTGTATTCAAAGTTAATCGTGGAAGAATATATTAAGGTTATTATTACGTGGCTTTTATTTAAAATGTTTATTTATACCCATAATAAATGATATTTGTAGAATTCTGAAGGCATTGTAAGGAAAAATTTAGAAAGGGGGGTGGGAGAATCTGGAATTAAAGATAGCGCCTGAAAACTTTCACCTCTGATATTCGTTTATAATCTGCTACCGGTTGTTTTCAATTTTTATTTTAATATTCTTCAAGTTTTTTCATGTTCTTTGTACAACTCTCTATGCCATTAAAAATGTTTGCCGTTATATCTTCTACGTGAAGACTGAAACATTATCTGAATTTTCGAAATCAAAATGCAAGAATTTGAGTAGAATTGAAATAAATCGCCTACATCTTCTATAAACAATAGTTTAAATATTGAAAATTTTATAAATTTAAAAACCGAAATACAAAATAAAGATTTTAGATTTAGAGAATTCTTATTTATCAAGTGATTCAATTTTATTTTATTTTTATTTCATTTTTAACTTTTAATTTTCTTTTCTTTCTTTTGAGGGGTTTGGGGAGAGGGGTGGAGTTAATGTTTCACCACCGGAAACCGGAAAGTGTTTTTATTAAATATTTAAATTTTTAGAGATAGAATATTAAAGTAATTATCATAATATTAATAATGGAAATAAAGAAGGATATTAATTAAAAGAATTTACCTGTAGCGTAAGACCACAAAAAATTATTCTAATTTGCATTTATGTAATTATTAAAGAACAAATAATATTTAGAAAATAATTTTTAAACATATTTAATAAACCGGAAATAGTTCATAATTCAATTGTGTAAAAAAGAATTTGCTGCAGAACTACGTATTAATTCATATTACTATAATGATCCAATAGACAAAAGTGGGTCTAGGGGACAGGAGTATCTGTTCTTGAAGCTGGTAGACAGGAAGTGATAAATTTGGTATGTAGTCGCGCATGCTGTCCTAGTCGTTCGGTGTTTTCCAAGGTTTTCTCTGAAATTCATGTAAATATGGACTAATACCACTTAAAAGTCAGCCCACGTTGGGATTTCGTTAATAAATTGAGGCTTACTTTAAAATGCCTAAATTATTTTCAATAATTTTTGAAAATGTCGCAATATATAGTTATCAAAGTCCCACTCTATTCCTTGTACCTTGGGAATGTCTCGGAATTTCGTAAAACTTTAAGGCATTTGTTAAAAGAAAAAAAAAAAAGGGGGGGGGGCTAGGGAACACAGGGGCAAACTTTAAAATTTCATATAGGAAGGGAGGGGGGGATTCTTTTAAAAGCTCGGGGATAAAGTCTTTTCAAAGTAGGCCTAGGACCTACAGCTGTCAATCGGCCTTATTCCCAAATCCAATCCAATTCATACTTGTTTTTAATATAAAATACTTCAAAAATATTCCTGTTACACTGGCGTTCATAAAATGGTGCTTAAATATCTCATGATTTCATTATATGAGTGATTTTTTCCTGTATTAATGATTTAAAATACCATGCATACCTACTTTTATTTTCTTTAGATGATTTTTCATTAGATTCTATTTAGATGGAGTATATAAGATACACTTTAAAATTCGCTTATGCATATTTAATTTTCTTTTTAGTGCCATGAAATTACAATCCTTTCTTTTCATTATTTGCTTAAAATGTCATAGGATGTAGATTTTGTTTTAAAAATTTATAGTTGAAGTGTGTTTACCTACAATAGTAATTTTTCATAATTTTTCTTTTTTCTAGTTATAATGGAAATCGATCCTGATATAAGAAATGAAACAAGTTGTCTAAGAAATATGAAAATAGAAAATGCCGTAAAATACCCTCATCAGAGACATTTACAAATATAAAATATTTATCCTGTTAAAGACTCTTTCACCATTTATCTTATATTAATCTCATTTAGAAAAAAAAAAAAAAAGATACCTTCAATGTTATGTTAGTAAAATAAAGTTTAATTTAAGTCTAATTCAGTATGTTTTATTTTTTAATTATTTTTAATTGTATGTTTTCTTTGCAGCAAAGATGTTTTTCTTCTTAGTGAGCTTTTTGCAGTGTTTCTAGTAAATTACCGGGATGCTGCTTTCATGTGTAAAAGCGCAGAATTTGTTTCTTCTTTAGATCCTATTTTGTAGAAGAAAAATGTTTTAAAATTTGTTTTTGTAAAGAAAAAAAAAAGTAAATTTTTTTAATTCAAAATAATCTAACGGTTTCTTTAACAAAAAGTTAGATATTTTAAAGATTTGAATTTATGGAATTAGTGACGAAAACCAAAAGAGTACCCGATTTTTATCTGCATTGAACCCTAAATTAATATTTAAAAATATTAAAATTAATATTCTATATTATTTATTAATATTCTATATTTCTTTATATACTATTTAATACGTAGGAACATTTTCTCTCCACTTGCCGTCTATTTAAAAATATTTATATCCCAGAAACTGCAATAATTATGGAAATTATCCTACACACTGCAATGAATTAATTATAAAAAAATAAAATTATTTAGGTATCAAACCTTTAATATGTTCCTATACTTCTACGATTACGCATTAGAAATCTGATCTGAAATGAGAATTTTTATTTTCAAATAAAATAACTTTTAAAAACCAATTTTATTAAAAACAGAATATTGAAAAATGTTCAAAATTTGTTACAGTTTGAAATAAAATTTGCATCAAATTTGTTAGTCTTGGTTTAAGTGACAAGTTATGCATTGAATTAATAAGTTGCACAAATTTACTTTTTTAATAAACTACCAAAATTGTATGCATAGTTTTTAAGAGAGACCTTTATATGGAAATGAATTAGTAATTTTTTTTCTTTAGCTAATATAAAAATCAATGTGAGCATTTAAAAATTCAAATTCATTTAATACACTACCTTTCCATAAATGACCAAACACTTTCGATTTCAGATGCGTTTTAAAATAACTCAAAAAGTACTTAACAAATCATCTTGAAACTTCAGGAGTGTAATAAACATATTATACCTCACGTAGTTCAGTTATTTGTTTGTGCCAAAAGTGAAAATGGGACCAGTAAAAAATTAAAGAAAAATGAGAGTATTTGGCATCACTCAGTATAAAGTAGTGCTCGAAATACAATCTGGCTGTAGCATATGGTTATGGGGTTCATTTTCTGTATAAATTTTTAAATCTCTACCACATGTAATCAGGGAGATATAAAGATTTCTTTAAAAAATTGCCGAACATTTTTTTTCTTGCTATAACATGCAAGGTATTAAATCCAGTACAAAGCTATATTCGGGAAACTCAATATACAACATTAGCACAACATACTGCAATCAGAATGAAAAAAAATATTAAATATCTAATGAAATGTGAGCATTTTTACTAAATAATTTTTAACTCTGCATGACTAAGTTTTAGCTAAATTTCATTTGTATGATTTATAGCCAAATGCATTAAACTACTTATATAAAAACCCCAAACGAGTATTGTGTAAACTCAAAAAGTTCTACGCCAAAGAATGAACTGGTCTTTAGTTTCTCTCTAAGAAACGCTAAAGTATAAGGAGTTTTACTCACATTTTTATTTTAATTCAATGAACGGTAATGCAATTTTCTGTGATTGTAAATAAATATTGGGAAAACCCTCTTAACAATTTCTTTTTTGGGGAACAGCTGAAATTCAGTTTATTCTATGACGTAGAACTTTTTGAGTTTACACGATTTTTGTTTGGAGTTTTTATATAAGTAGCTCAATAAATTTGACTGTTAAATTTTGAAAATGAAATTTCACTGAACATTTACGCATGCGCAGTTAGAAATTATTTAGTAAAAATACTCATATTCCATTAGATATTCAATATTTTTTTCATTCTGATTGCAGTATGCAGTGTTTATTATTGTATGTCGAGTTTCCTGAAAATTAATTTGCACTGTCTTTTCTCACTTTGCATGTTATAGCTAAAAAAAGTGAAATTTTTTTTGAAAAACCTTTATCTCCCTGATTATATGCGGTAGAGACATATAAACTTAAGAGTTAATGAGAAAGAGTCCTATAATCACATGCTACTGCCAGATCGTATTTCAAGCATTAATTATTACAGGGTGAAGCCAATACTTTCATTTTACTTTATTTTTTATTTATTTATTTATTTATTTTTTTTTTTTTTACCGGTTCTCCTTTCACACCCCTGAAGTTTCAAAATGATTTGTTTAACATTTTTTGAAATACTTTAAAAAATGTCTGAAATCGAAAGAGCACGGTCATCATGGAAAGGTAGTGTACCTAACAAATTTTTAGTACGTCTTTCTTTCTTTCTTTCTTTTTTTTTTTTTTTTTTTTTTTTTCCATTTAGAAAGTTTACACCTTTTTAATAGCATAATGCCTTTTAAACGATTAGTGTTTTAATTACATTCTTAATTGTTTTAAGTTAATATCTAATCAAAATGTAATATATATATATATATATATATATATATATTTGTCAAAATATTTTTTTTAAGTGTATTTACAAAGCGGATGTATTTTTTGAGTCAAAGAAACTGAGGTTGTTAACACAGATCTACAAATATAATGTTGGCAAAATTTATTTATTTTAGTTGATACCCATATTTTTAATCTGCTGAAGCAGAAATTAAGCCAATTTTCCTCTGTTACACGCAGCTTTTGCCAGTACAGGGTGTCTACCAACACAATTCCTTCTCTTTCGGTAGTTTCTATTATGATTCCATGATTAATTGTAATTAATCATGGAATCATACTATAAAAGTCACCGTTTAATTATATTGGTGGAAGATTCATGAAAAAAAAAAAAATAGTGCACCCTGTATTGATAAAAATATGTATGTGATAAAGTAAAATCTAGTTTCGGTTTCAGCCGAGTAAAAACCATCAATATCAGCCATAATTATCAAATCAAAATTTTAGATTTAGACCTGTGAGATCTTTCACTATTAAGTCATATAAAATGAGGGAATTAAGTTTATATTTTGGTATGGACTAAATATAACCGAGTAATATTAAGCAAACATATGACATATTTTGCAATTATTTCTGATCATTTTATTAGAAGTACCATAATATGAATCAGCTTCGTTTTCAAATTTTATATTAAATGTTTAATGTATGCAAAATGCGCCACAACATTAATAAAAATTATAGTCAAAAACCTGTTACAGAGCATCATTACAAATCCTACCAAAGGTAATACAAGCTTAACAAACTTTATACCTCTGAATTTTAATGTAGTTTTGATAAAAAATATATAGCATGTCTATATATATACTAAAGTCCGGTCTTGTCCCATCAATTTCCGAGGAGTTCTTATCTCAAAGTTTGAAGGTGGGAGGTGCAAAGTTCGATCTCAGGTTGAGATTTTCAGCCTACCCATTCGACATTTTCCAAGGTTTTCTTAAAAATCTTTTGTAAATAAGGGATAAAACACCTTAGAATGATCTACGCATAAGGCATTCTATACAGGCCTAGAAATCTGGAGTAACCAATGTGATTTTACCACCACAATAATATTAGTATATTTAGAAGCCTATTCAAGACACTCTAAACTGACGCGCATTTAAAATAAATCCCAAGGCTATGAATTTACAAGTGCAAAAACATCCAACTTTAAGTTTCTTTTCCTTAAGTTGTATAAGAATCTGTACTTATGTAACGTATTTACTAGATTCTTACCTATATTCATGAAGATAAACTTACTGTTGGATATTTTTGAACTTGTAAATTGATAATAATGGAATTTATTTTAAGTATATGCCAATTTAGAGTGTCTTCGATACGCTTGTAAACATACTAATATTTAATAGGCGTTAGTTAAAGCCGATTGGCTGTGCTAGGTTTCTAGACCTGTGGGGATTGCCGAAAGTGTAGGTCTTTCTAAAATGTCTTATCCCATATTTATACAAGTTTTGGAGAAATCCGCGGAAAATTCCAAATGGGTAGGTCAAAAATCGCAGCATGGGATCGAACCATGCACCTTCCGCCTTGAAGCGTTGAGAGCAGAGCTTCTCAGCCAATGGTGTGGCCTTCAAATATTAGGTATTTTTACATGGATAAATTTATAGAGACTTGGATATTCTTACGTATGTAATTTTACAGAGACTTGGATGTTTTTCCATATATAATTTTACAGAGATTTGGATGATTTTACATATGTAACCTTACAGAGACGTGGTTATTTTTACAATGGTAAATTTACAGAGACTTATATGCTTTTACATGCTCGAATTTACGGAGACTTGCATATTTTTACATATGTAGATTTACAGAGACTATGATGTTTCACAGATTCAAATTTACAGAGACTTGAATATTTTGATCTATGTAAATTTACAGAGACTATGATTGATTTACAGAATAATTTCTCTGCATTTTGACAGAATCTCTTTTTTTAATTCTCTGTAAATTTACGTAAGACTTAATATAATTAATTACCAATAGATTCTCTGTAAATTTACAGAAAAATTTTTAACAGTGTGATGTTGGTTTATGATACTTTACAAAACATAAAACTGCCCAATAGCTTCATTAGAGAGTGTTTCACAAATAATGAAATATTCAATCTTGATGGTGGTAGTGTCTTCTCTAATAACAGTACAGTTACACAAATACAACGAGATAAATAAAGTAGAGTAACCCTGACTTTGTAACCCTGACTTGGTCCAACATGAGTCATGTGACATGAACCATCTGTGCGTTGTTTCCCTTGGTAACAGCTTATTTTCAATAAATTTTTATGGCAACGGTTTGGAGATTGTTCTTGGCAAAAGTCATAACGCCAATGTTTTTGTTCACTTATGTATTCTTTTGTTCTAAATCATTTTGATTTTTATTTTACTTCTTTTTTATTTCGTACAGTCAAAATGTAACCGACAAAATGCTTAAAAATACTTGAAAAATATTATTATTTGCTGTTAAATTTAGCTCTTTAAAAGTTTAACTTTTCTTCTATAAACACTTTTAAACTTTGTTGGGAAACGATGAAAAAAGGTATTTTATTATCTATTATAATGTGAAATATGAGAAAAATTATTTTAAAAACAATTTGTTTCGGTCATAGGAGTGTCATGTTACCTAATAATAATGATAATTTGTCGAACGGAAATTTTAAATACCAAAATAACGATAAAAGGCCAAATATAGCAATTTATTGGTTCATGTCACGTGATTCATCTTGAACCACGGAAAGCTAATCCTTCAACCATTGAATCAGCACTCTAATTTATTTATCTCGTTGCATAAATAGTTAACTGTTGCTCAATCTTGATGGTCGTACTCCCTTTTCTCATAACACTACTGTTTTACAAAAAGAAAAGAGAACTGTTGCTCAACCTTGATCAAGGTACCGCCTTTGCTGATAACAGTACCACTTTTAAATTGATAGATTTATTAGAAAAATAAACCGTATTTCGTTGAAATTTCTAAAATATATTTAAATCCATAATAATCTTTTAAATTTGTCAAGTCATTGTATTTAAAAAAACATATTAAAACATTGCTTTAAGCATTTATTAGTCTTTTCTGTTTATAGCGGCAAAAATCATATTAAGTGTATAAATATGAGTTATTAAGTTATTAAGTTTGTAAATATGACGTAAATTTTCGCTTCAAAGAGAATATAAAATGTAACAGATTTCTGAGTGAAAGGAGGGATTTATATTATGAATGCAGACTCAAAATTAGTGAAATTTGCATGGCTCAACTATTTTAAATGCATTTGCATAGACTATTTTCGTGCATTAACTATGTGAATAAAACTTTAATATTAGTCCTAATCTACATTAATGCATATTCGAAAAAGATTTCTTACTCATAAATAACATGTGTGATTACGATTTTAAAATCTAGAATGCTTTAAAATGATCCTGATTCAGAAACGTGGTACATTAAATCAATTCACATCAATCTGAAAAATCTCTAATATCTGTATTGGAGTTTTGACAGTTTGTTAAGATTTAGATAAAGAGTAACATAATATTTTCTTAAAAATTTTGTATTAGCAGCCCGAAATATTGTTAGTTCACATCTGAAAGTGAAATTTTTCTTCGTAAGTAGAATTTTAAATGTACTTTAAAAATACGAAATTAACACATTTCATAGATATCTATATCATATTTTTTAATTATCTACTGTCAGTGGCGGCCCATGCAAATTTTCACAGGTTTGGCCCTACTCATCGTATGATGTGTAATTTAACATTAATACTATTCATTATTCAAACATGAAAACAAACAATATTAAAGTGGAATGTAAAACAATTTTTTTTTTTTTTTTTTTTTTTTTGGGGGGGGGGGGGGGGAGGGGCGAATTATGGCAAACCTTAAATTCAACATTATGGAAGAAATTGCATATTTCAAAAATTAAGGTTTTATAATTACAATTGCAAAATTCTGTTATCTTAAAAAATTGAATAAGATAAACCTTAACCAGTCTTTAAGAATTTATATTGAAATTTAGAAAGTCATGATTAATGTAATGTGGATACATAGTAGAAAAATACCATGGTTCTGACTTTAAGAGCTTAATTTTAGATAATTTAAATTAAATTTCAATAAAGAAAGAAAGAAACACAGAAATGTAAGAAAGAAAGAGAAAAGGAACATTACAGTTTTTTCTATTAAATCGTATTTAAAAGAAAAACATTTAATAATAATAATAAATTACAGTTTTATGCAGATATTTAATCCATTTATCCATGTAAATTCAATAATTATTTATCCAAAAATTTTACAGTTTATTTGCCTAAAAGTTTTAGTACACAATCCAGAAGGAAAAAAAAAAAACACAAGTTTTTTTTTAATTTAAAATACTTTAGTTATAAAAGGTCTCAGATAAGTTATAAAAGGTCCTTCTTATATGAGTTTTATCTCAAAAGCTTATCTTGAAAAATATTTTTGAGTATTATCAGATTTCTTTTTTAAACACCAAAATTTTAAACTATCTCATATAACTCTAAAAAATGCACCGAAAAACCAATAATAATAATAAAAAAAAAATGTAATGCAGAAGTCGCCAAATTTTATGTGCGAATTGTATGGTTAACATATTTTAAAGAAGACAGTTGTTTTCCCTGTAGATTTGTTCCAAAGGACCAGTCTTCGTGTGCCCGTCAAAGAAAAAATTACAGCGTGCTAACACTGATAAAGCAGTTCGTCACTAAATATGTTAACCCGCTGTTCTAATAGAATAAATACTGTACAATAAAGTACGCCAAGCTCGGACCGATTGAAAACGTCCCATTCTCTTAGATAAGGAAATCGGAAGATAAGTCATTCAGTGATTTATGACAGCCGAAAAGAATATATTGACAAATAAATGATAATAAAAGAAGATAAAATTAGAGGGACGTTGTTATTTTGTATATACTTTTTTGCACAGTTAAAAAAAATAATTACTATTATTATTTTAATCGAGAAAAAAAAAAATGTAGTGGAGCCGTGCCCCACTGGCCCTTAAAAAGAGACCACCACTGTTATCAGATATAGATAATTTTCCACGATGAGGTTTACATTAACACTTTTTTTAAGAGCTTTCTGACAACAATTTATTTTAAAAGGTATTTGCATGCCTGTTTTGAATTATAAAAATCAGTATTTATTGGAACTAAACAACACTGACTGCAATACATCAGTTGATTATGATTTTAATTCCTCTCATTCTTCATAATAGAACTAAAGGTTCTCTAGCACTCCGAGCGGTTGTTTTCTCACTAATACACTTGTAATTAAAAGGTCATCATTACAGACCTAACGTGTTCCAACCATCCCCCCCCCCCATTTCACAAACGTGTGAAATTTAAAACTAGAAATTGTTTTTATTATCTTAAACGTATTAAGACTATCTATATTTATTTATTTTATTTTATGTATTTTTTGTATAAAAGCTACAAGTCATATTTTAGAATGAAATTAAGAATCTAAAGTGGTAAAAAATCTATATTATTAAAATTATTACAGTCTATTAGTTACATATAAATATAATTTACGTGTTATAGTCTATGATGTAACACTAATTAAAGCTTATTTATAATATATATATAAATATATATATATATATATATAATTAGAGAGAGAGAGAGAGAGAATGAGAATGAACAAACACTGTTGATGTCTAATTTATTTGTTTTTACAGTGAAAAATATGCTGTCATCCATGTGATTCTTAATTTAATTACTTTGAAATATTTTCATTTGACATACATCAACAATTTCTTTTTTTCTTTTTTTTCTTTTTAAGTAGAGAAAATGCAAATACCTATATTTAAGTAAACAGGTTTTTCTAAAGTAATAATAATAAAAAAAAATTCAATGTGTCAAGTCTTGTAAAACTTACTTGGCATTCCACAAACACACACAAAAAAATATTCTAACGCATTTCATTTTTTTTTCTTTTTTTTGTAAGGCAATATTTCCTTTTAAGTTTATTTCAAATCTTATTTATAATTTTTATTTTACTTTTAATTTCTCACATATAAAGTTTTTTTTTTTTTTTTTTTTTGTGAAGTTATTGCAAAACATTTTTGCAATAATAAAGGCATACTTTTCTTTTTTTTTTAATAAATGCTTAGGCAGTTTTTTTTTTTTTTTTTTTTTTTTTTTTTAAATACATTTTGTAACAAACAATCGACAAACAAATTTCATTAGCTACTACTTACCTTTTTTTCTTTTTATCATCTGCACTTTTTTTTCCATTTACTTTCTCATTCTTTCTTTCGTTATTGTTATTATTATTATTATTATTTTATTTTTATTTTTTATTCGAATAAAACGCAACAAGGTAACATCGTTATTATTTTTTATAACGAAGATGATATATTTATATACATTGAAATATAAAAACATAAATAGAAGTTAAAAGTAGAATATTTCATTTTGTTGAAGTAGTGACGTAGAAATAACGATATTCCTTTTTTTTTCTTCTTAGAATCTCAATTTACAAAGAGTATCATTAATATACACTGATGGAAAAAAAATCCCAACACCAGGAAGAAACTGTGCTAGATAAACGAAATTTGGTAGGCGTGTTTATACATCTAAAAGATGACGTCGATTCAAATTTCGAGCTACGCGCATAAGTGTGGCGCTAGTAGCGACACTATGAACATGCAAATGAGGTTTGCTTTAAATAAGCGCTGTAAGGTTCGTGATCTTTATTTACAGTTGAGACTTGACGTAGTGGGTTAATGTTAGTCAAGGATGCCTCTAAGAAGACGAAGAAGCCATTATCAACAGCTCACTGAGTTTGAACGAGGTCGTGTAGTAGGGCTACGAGAAGGTGGGTTTTCTTTCCGCGATATTGCAGAAAGACTTGGCAGGAATGTATCCACTGTGCATGCGTGTTGGCAGCAGTGGTCAAGGGAAGGTTCTGCCTCAAGAAGACCGGGTTCCGGGCGGCCACGTGGTACTACTGAGAGGGAAGACCGCCGTGTTCGGCGTATGGCTGTGGCTAATCGTACTGCGTCTGCAGCTGAAATTCGAGCTCCAGTTGGCACCACAGTGACACAACGAACTGTTACAAATCGGTTACTTCAAGGACAGCTCCGAGCCAGACGCCCTGTAGCGTGCATTGCACTGACTCCAAACCATTGCCGTTTGAGACATGAGTGGTGTCAAGTTAGAGCTCATTGGAGGATGGAGTGGAGATCTGTTGTGTTTTCTGGTGAAAGCCGGTTCTGCCTTGGTCGCAGTGATAGCCGTGTGTCGGTTAGAAGGAGGCCAGGTGAACGCCTGCTAGCGACCTGACTGCGGCATAGACACACAGGGCCTACTCCTGGAGTTATGGTTTGGGGAGCAATTTCGTATGACAGCAGGAGCACTCTCGTGGTTATCCCACGCACCCTGACTGCAAATTTGTACGTCAGTCTAGTTATACAACCTGTTGTGCTGCCATTCATGAACAGAATTCAAGGGGGTGTTTTTCAACAGGATAACGCTCGCCCTCATACCGCTGTTGTAACCCAACATGCTCTACAGAGTGTCGACACGTTGCCTTGGCCTGCTAGATCACCAGATCTTTTTCCAATCGAGCACGTATGGGACATCATTGGACGACAACTCCAGCGTCATCCACAACCAGCATTAACCGTCCCTGCATTGACCGCCCAAGTGCAACAGGCATGGATCTCCATCCCACAAACTGATATCCGACACCTGTACGACACAATACATGCACGTTTGCATGCTTGCATTCAAAATTCTGGCGGTTACACCGGTTACTAATGTACCAACATTTCACATTTGAAATGGTTCTTCTCGCCAATGGCTCTACCTGTGATCTTGAAACTTTAATCAATTAAATATGTTACCTAGACAAATGTATTGCTGAAATTTCATTACTGTACAATATTTTTTCTTGGTGTTGGGATTTTTTTTTCCACCAGTGTTTTATTGATTTTATCTCTTTTAATCATTATTTCATTACCCGTTTAAACTGACTTTTATTTCTAAGCAGAGTTGCGAGGTAAATACTAGGAATTTATTTTCTAACAATTAACACCAATAATTTCAACGTACATAAACATCAAACCGTCTCAATTATATATATTAAAAACACTAATTATCATAAAATTGCAGTTTTTCGAACTTTGGTCAATAGAGCTCTTGCGTTATGCAGTAACGAGATACTTTTTAAGTTGGAAATTAAAAGAAATTTTCAGGATTTTATAAATAACGATTACCCTCTTAATTGGTTAAAATGAATTTATCGTGAAAAAATTATCCGCTTCCCCTCTCCTTCTTTTCCTCCTGCAATTTCCCCCTCTCCTCCAATGCAAATGAAAAATTCACTAATTAAAAAGAAAAATTATATTTCTATGCCATATTTTGGTTTTCCTTCAGGATTTATTTCTAAATTACTTAAACCACATAATATTTATACTGCTTTTCGGCCGATTAAATAATTAAAATAGATTATTTTTAACTTTAAACCCGTAACCCCTTCTCTGGATCTAACTGGCGTAATATATTTAATTCCTTGTAAAAATCGTAAATATGTTTATACAGGTGAAACTGGCCGTACAGCAAAAATTAGACTACAGGTGCACAGACGATCTTTTAAATATTGCAACCAAAATACTAAAATCGTTATCCATTCAATAAAAACCGATCATATTCCTGACTTCGATAATATAAAAGTTCTAAATTCTGATTTCTATAATTATAAATCACGTATTTTCTTTGAGAGCTGGCACACTGCCAGCAATCTCCACACTATCAATGAAACATGCGCACTGGCTCCTCAATATTCCGTACTTCTATAAATTCCTTGGGCATTCATGTAATGCTTGCGTATTGTGTTGTAATTGATACTGATGAGGAAACGTCTAGATTTTAATTATTTTTATATGTATATTTTCTTTTAAAATTTATTTTAAATTAAGTTTTCTCTCGTAAATTAGTTTTTGTTTTTAACCAATAATTTTGTAAAGTATCGGTCTGTTAGTTTAATTACAACTTCCTTGGATTTTTCATATAATGCATTTGTTTAATTTCTAAAGTATTGAAAAATATTTACTTTGTAACCCTGTTCCTAAGTTATATTTTCGACATTAAATAAACAGATAAATGCTTATTTATGTGGAAACTGCGAAGTGCAGTTGTGCATTGTTTTTGTGTTCAGTGGGGATATATTTACATGTGAATTGATGCATGTTTTGTATTCTTGGTTATGTGAAATATATTTCTTTATAAATTTTATTACCCTTTATGCTTGAGATAAGATTCATAGCAATAGTTGCTATGATTCCTAATCTTGTGCATTTTTACCTTTTTGAAAGGTAATCGCTGCTGATGAGCAAACTTTCATATTTCGGAGAGTATATATATATATATATATATATATATATATATATATATATATATATATATATATATTAGTAGATGGTTTTTTCAATATCCCACCTTATGTGAATTTCTTTCTCTTTTAGACGTTATTAGATGCTATTACGAATTCGGATCTTCGTCGCATTGCATATTCTTGTACACAGTTTCCCTTAATCACAAACTTCTGGATTAATATCGAACATTTTAAATGCTGCTTTAAGCATAACTGCTATATTCTTATGGTACACGGCATTTTGTAGACTACAAATCACAGAAAATATACATACATATTTATTGTATGTGAAATGTAAAGGTATTTTTCTGGCAAATTAAAAAATAAATAAATAAAAAAATTTAACTGCTAGTCAGTCTAAAATAATTTTAGTATTGAAGCATGCACCACGGAAATTGTGGTAAGAATCAATTTATATATTTAAAAAAAAAAAAAAAAAAAAAAAAAAAAAAAAACGTTCCTTGCCGGGATATGTACGAGAAATTTATCAGCGCCTACCGTAACAATTGAGCGTAACTTCACAGATCTTAGCTAATGACAACGGTTTTAGTTACTTTTTATTGGAACAAGTAAAACATTTGACGGCATATCTTGACCCTGCGGATACAATTGCGCGAAATTTGTAATCCACCCCTTGTTTTTAATCATACAATTTAAGTTTGATTTGGTTTGGTTTCAGTACGCATAATTTTATATAATTGTACCTCTCATGTTAATTCATATTTTTGCATTTTAGGAAGCTATTAGACTCTATTAGCCATTAGCAATAAATGTTAAGAACATTTCTTAATAGATGCAACAGCTAATTTTTTTTTTTTAGTGTATAACGGAAAATTTAAATTGTATGCTTCAACAAAAAATCTAACCACGTCAAACTATGTATGTATATATTTACCATATAAAAATTGAAAATATGAATACAGGCAAAAAACTTAAAAATAAAATAAGACAGAAAATATTAATTTAAAAAAAAAAAAAAATGAAAATAAAAAAATTGGGGCTATCTTCAGGAAAGTCCCTCAATGCAGGGTTGAAACTGTAAGATGTTTCAAGAACTACCAGTAAAAATAAAAGTTAGCTTGGTTCCCTACATCTTACTAAGAGAATAGAGCCCGACGACTGCAGTTTTTAATATAAAATTGGAAAAATATTTAGATACAAATAAAATTTACAGTATATATACCGGGTGTATGCATAAGTTTTTTTCAAATTTTCGTAAAACTTAACGTCTAATTTTCAATGGCAATTTATTTTTTTTTATTCAAAATACTGGCCATCGGCTTATACATTTCGCCCATCTTTCAGGTAATTGATAAATATCATGCCATAAAAACATCTTGCCTTTCAAAGCAAACCATCCGACAAGCCATTTTTCAACTTCCTCGAAATTGCAAGAGTTCTGCTCTGCGAGCGCGTGCCCCATTGATGCGAAAAAGTGATAGTCAGATGGCACCAGGTCTGGGGTGTACAGCGGGTGTGGAAAGATGTCCTATCCAAGCGATTTAAAGGTGTCTTTCACAGGTTTTCTTATGTAAGACGGCGCACTATCGTGTAACAAAATCACTTTCCCATCTGTTCTGGCCCAATCCGGTCGTATTTCGATTATAACGTGTTTAAATTAGTCATTTGTTGGTGATACCGTTATGTATTAACGGTTTCGCCAAGCTTCAAGAGTTCATAATACACAATACCGCTCTGGTCCCACCTGACACAGAGCATGGTCTTCTTCCCGAAACGATTTGGCCTTAGTGTTGAAGGACCGGCTTTGCCAGGTGAAAGCACGATTTTTTCCACTTCGGGTTTTGAAAATAAATACTTTTTTCGTCACCCGTTAAAATTCAATGCAAAAAATGATTTTCTTTCGTGGGATCGAAGCAGCATTTCACAAGTGACTTCTTTTTGACTTTTATTCAGATTACGTGGGACCTATTTACCGAGTTTATTGATCTTCCCTATTGCTCGTAAACGTATGCTGATAGTTTTTCTTGTGGCACATGTAATGCTACTGCTAATTGCTGTTGAGTTTGAGTTGGGTCATCATCCAATAACACTGCAATTGCTCGTCTTTGCATTTTGTGGTCTACCAGAGCGCTCACTGTCTTACACACTAAAATCACCACTTTTAAATTTTCGAAACGATGTCTCACATGTTTTAATAGCAATGCAGCAAATGTTCTTTTTCAGGCACAAAACTCGACATGATCACTGAACGATAAAACAAAGATGCCAGTTTTTGGCGGAATCAACTTGTGTGTGTTTGTTGTTTAAATGTCAGACGAACAAAACGACGTATGTGTCAAATTAATCCTCTACGTACTTTTCGATGGCGCCATCTTTTCGTTAAACCGGAAGAAACTTATACATACACCTGGTATGTATATATATATATACATATATATATAGAAATTTTAACAAATTGTACAAAAAAAATATTCTATACAATATCACGGATAAAAAACATAGTTGCCAACATAATAATTTATTCCGGATCATTTTTAGCCCCGCCTTTATTTCGCACCAATTTATTTATAGAAACTTTTCCTCCAATACACAACTTCGATAAAATACGAAAGAATTACTCAAAAAATAAGTGGTATGGAATAAAGTCGGGGCTCAAAATACTCCGGAATAAATTAAAATATTGGCATCTTTGAAAGGACGTTAAAATGGATAAACATCAAACACCAAAAGAAAAAAAATCTCATGTGGGCACCACATGACTTCCTTATATACCCTTTGAAATATAAATGTTGCTACGAAAACATCGACTCTTTTGTGTGAGATTATAGCTAGGCTCATAAACAAACAGTCAGGTTACACTCCATAAACATTACCGAAAACAAGTCAAGAAAACTATTACTTCACCAACAAAAGTCATATTAATAGGATTATATATACCGCAGAGAACGAATATCGCTTATGCTGAAATAGTATTCCACAGATTAAAACAGAACCATTTATTAGCAAATGCACATTTTAGAGTTCTATAGAATTCACTCGAATGTAGATAGCCTACTTTTGTTCTATTTGGCGAAAATTAATGGCGAGTAACGATACATTGTACCAAAATAATTAACTCCTTTAAAATTGAGAAAGGGTTTACTAATTCAGGCTACACTGAAATATTTTTCGCCAAATTTCGTCACTAATCTCACCAAGTCACGAAGTTTTTTTCCAACGCAGATTTCGGTCTTGGGGTCGTATTGGCCATTTGGCGACCAAATTTGTCAAAAATTTTTAGTTTAGGGTTGGGTAATTTTGGAAGCTCTAATTTCAATAAGAACAGAGTTCTCGAATTTTCCGGAAAGATTCGTTGGTTTCTAGCGTGCAACTAACTTCTTCGAAAGTTCTATAAATGATTAACAAGGCTATACAAAAAAAAAAAAAAAAGAGTCATTATTGATGAATGTAGACTATAACTTACCTATTTCTTTACACGCTACTTTCTATACGGTATGACAGTAAAAGGGAAAACAGGATGCAATCGTTTCATGTCTACGAAGTTGGGTGTTGATTTATCGTCAAATTAGTCAATTTGACTTCTAAATTTCGCAAAAAATTACAGTTAAAGATTTCGGATTCGCTAACTTTAATAGGAATTAAGTTCTGGAGTTCACTAATATAATTCATTGATTTCTAGCGCAGAACCACCACTAAAATTCTATAAATCACTGACAAGACACTCGATGAACTCAATTTCTATTGATTTCATACTGTGCAATGGATTATAGTTACTGAATTAGCGAAATTTTTGCTTTTTGCTCTGTATCTTATTTAACCCTGTTTACTTGACTTCCGTAGTACGCTTCGAGAATATTTGTTTATTATAGATTTATATTATAGACCAAAAAAAAAAAAAAAAAAAAAAAAAAAAAAAAAAAAGTGATTTGTAAAAAAAAAAAAAAAAAAAAAAAAAAAAAAAAAAATGTATATTTATTATAGTATGTTTGTGTCTTAACTAGATTCCTGTCGCGTAGCTTGGAAACTAGGCAACAGTTGAAGCGGTAGACAGCGCCACCTAGTACAGATTATAGGACTTTGTTATTCAACAATCACCAATAATTTAAAGAAGTGATACATGATATATAAAATCGACGTTTCTTCGATTCTATTCGCCTTTTATGTATTTCATATCCCACTTTTAAAACATTTTGGTGGCTGTTGAATAAAAAAGTCGCGCAATCTGTACCAGGGGGCGCTGTCTACCGCTTCAACTGTTACCTACTTTCCGAGCTCGCGACAGGCATCTAGTTAGGGATCCTATGGTTTGTGCTTGTGTTAAAATGGGATGTATCCGTTAGTTTCTCCCCCCCCCCTCCCCCCCCCGTAAAACAAATATATGTTTATATATATGCTTACTATGAGACAGTATGAGAATTTCCAAATTTTCATTTACAACAAATGTTATAAAGATACAAGGAAAACGTAAAATATTATTTTGTGTATTAAAATAATAATAATAATTGCTTGATCCAGTTCATTCTTTTTTCTTTTATAAATAGGATTAAGACACAAAAAATATGCTTACTAATAAAATGTTTTATAAAAGGAAGTTTTTATTCTAAATACGTTATAAAATTTGATTATAAGTTGGTTATAGCGTTCTCTTATCACTCGAATAAGTTTTAAGTCTTTATATAGTGAAAATAAATTATTTTGCAAAAAATATATTTTTTAAGTAAACACAAATTATTTATATTATATACAACATTTTTTAAAAGTTAAATGAAAAAATTATAATAAATGCTGTTAAATAAATAAATAAAATAACTATATATTCAATCAATCATCTAATTTTATTTACGATATGAAGAATGATACGATAACAATTATCTTTTGTTCATATTAGTTAGCTCATATTTTTAGTTTAGATTATAATTAATTTAAATTACACCATTTACTGGAAATTGTTTGTATTTTAAGTTAAAGAAGTTATTTTATTTACTTATTTTTTATTTAAATCATATAACCTACACATAAAAAAGTAAGCTATGGGAATTCGTTATATCTTTCTTTGCTACACGTTTTATGACAAATTTTCTAATTTAAAATTGATAATCTTATAAAAGCTTACATAGTACATAAATATGAAATATGAATTAAAAAAAAAATAGAATTTTATTAGATAATAATTTCTTATTTTTATTAAAAATTCTGATTTACTTTAAAGATGTATGATTTTTGCTTCTCCTGAAAAAATATTTTATTAATATCAAACAAAAATTACTTAATTTTAACATTAATCTTCTGACATATGATAACAAAAAGTTATATTTCATTTTATAATCATAAATCTATTTCAATTTTCTTCTTTTTAAGTAAGCGAGAAAAGCAAACTGCATACCTTGTTATATGAAAAATTGTATCTAAAAACTGAAAAGATGTAAATTACATATTTACGTGTTAAAGAAAAATTTAACAGTTTAAATGTAATAAGCTTCTCAAAATGAGAAAATAAATACGCAAAACTTGATGTGCGTAAAGCATATTTCACTTATGAAATATTGTTAAACGATTACCTTATTTTATAATAGATTAAACCTCCTGTTCTGTCATACAATCACCCATGAATAATAGAGATGCATCAAATAAAATAAGTGTAAAGGAAAAGTGCGAAACTACGTTTCATTTGTTATTGCTCTGGATAAACGTAAGTATTTTGAAAGAATGAAAAATGACGCGCATTTTAGAGCTTTTTCTACTTCAATTTATTTTAAATAATTACCCACTTAAGTGAGTTTGAACTGAATAAAGAATAGTGTATTTGTGAAAATTTGAAAGTTAAATGAATCTGATAAATATAGAGATATGCAATTTGTTTAAGATAGAGTACAGGTGTAGATTAAATTTATCTTTGCCTTAAGTTTTTTTTTTTTTTTTTTTTTTTTTTACAAAAAAATTAAAGAAAAATGTAATAGATCATATTAATAATCTAAATGTTACATATATTAGTTGTTAACACATGTCTCTAAAAGGATTGCAATAAAGTTGCGTGTGTGTTGTTGTTATTTATCAAATGCTAACACTGAAAAAAAGTTGGCGAAAAACAAGTTTCTTTTGTACAAAGCAATTTTTACTTTTTTATCCAGGCATTCACTTTAAATTGTGTACAGATGAAAAAAAAAAAGAAAAAACCTGATATACATATCAGACGATAACATTAACAATGAGAACGAAAAATAAATAGATGAATAATTCACCATATATATATATATATATATGTGTGTGTGTGTGTGTGTGTGTGTGGCCTCCTTCTTATTATATATATCTTATACTATTAAGTGAGCAATATTTGTATATTTCACTGTTCTCGAAAACGGTATCTCGGACAGTCACGAGATTTAACACAAAGGTGCCCCCCGAAGGGTCATTGTGCACATCGAAGTCAGATTTTCGAATTTTTGATTAGTTTTTTCTTAATTAATTAAAATGTGAAAATAATAACCTTCTTATTTCTGATAAAAAAGCCATTTAAATTTTAACATTTTATCCATAATTTAATTGTTGCCAATTTTTTTTTGACAAAATTATAATAATAAAAAAAAAAAAAAAAAAAAAAAAAAAAAAAAACGTACATTTATTTAAAATGAGGAAAATAAATCAGAAAGATTAGAAAATAAATTAGAAATATCAGTCGCATCGTTACAAATAAGATACCAAATGAAAGGGAAAATTTTTGTAAATCCGATGCATTAAACAGCTTATCAATCGAATGATTAGTTTTTTCTTAATTAATTAAAATGTGAAAATAATAAACTTCTAATTTCTGATAAAAAAGCCATTTAAATTTTAACATTTTATCCATAATTTAATTGTTGCTAATTTTTTTTCGACAAAATAATAATAATAATAATAAAACGTACATTTATTTAAAATGAGGAAAATAAATCAGAAAGATTAGAAAATAAATTAGAAATATCAGTCGCATCGTTACAAATAAGATACCAAATGAAAGGGAAAATTTTTGTAAATACGATGCATTAAACAGCTTATCAATCCGCGATTGTAATGAAATGCTCGCCTTCTGGTGGGCTAAGGTGAAATTATCACACCACTGCATATCATCATATTATGCAATCGATTTTCCATGATGTAATGGCGGAGAAAGAACAATAATGAATACACGACACGTGGCTATTATATTTACTAACAACTGCAGTTCAGAGAGCGCCATCTATCGATCATTACAAACGCGGATCGGACAATTAGATTTTTTAAAATTAACTACAGTATGAATTTTAGGTGGCAACAGCAGAAGGTTGTATGGAAACCGTTAGGAGAAAAAAAATGAAAAATCTGCTTCACATTAAGTCACATGATTTTTAAGTGGGATTAAAAATTGCAGTTTTCAAATTCTTTTAAATTTTCTCTCACGAACACAAAAATATAATATACAGCCTGTACCCCACAAGACCAACTTGCATTTCAAATTTCATCAATTATTTTGGTTAATAAACAAAAGTTATCATTTTTTTTTTTTTTTTCAAATTAAGTTTTATTCTATCTTCGAAAAGATTTATGCGATCATAGATATAATAATATATATAGATCTATCATCCCCATATTATCGTGCAAAGATTTTTGATGCCGAAAAAATAGCTTTGGAATCAGCCATTAAGTGGTATTCAAGGAAAAAAGGAAAAAAAAGAGAATGAATTTGAAACTATATCTGGAGCTTTTCATTCACCTTTAGTAAATAAATTATTCATGAATTTTATTTGCTAAAACATTCGTGTGTATTCCCGTGTGTATTCACTCGGATAAAGACTGCCATATTTTGGTAAAATAGCCGTCTTTTCCCGAGTGAAAAGGAATCACTTTTTTCTCCCCAATGATTAATCTATATATTATTACTATATTTATGTATGTGATAGGATACATTAATAATTTGGGTTTTAAAAGTTTTTTTAAATAGATTATTTAAACTCTATGAACCATATTTTTATTTTATCAGTTTCATTAACAGATCTGCTGGGCGATTTTTTAAATTTTGGTGTTGAAGTACACCGAACGTTTTTCGACAAGAAGTTTAATATAGCAACAGCCATTTTAATCTAAGTAGCGCATCAAATATATAAAAACATAAATGATTAATTTTTACACAAAATTTACAGAAAAAATGCAGTTTTAAAGATAGGAAATTTATTTCAACAAGCACTATTTTAAACCTAAAAACCATTAAAAATATAAGCAGAATATAAAGGATTCTTATGTATAAACAAAAAAAAGTCTGATAAAATTATTAACAAAATAGATACAAAAAAAAAAAAAAAAAAATCCATCGCTAATATGGCGACAAAAATTCAAAAGCCGCCAATGGAGCGACATAATAAAGTTGTGTAACACGATAATGTTTACCTATTTATTTATTTATTTTTTTTATATAATAATCACTATGCTAATTTATCATACAAACAAATGAGCCTCTGTGTGTTACTGCACTTGCACGCTGTCGAACAGAAATATTTGAAAAATTCAAATTAATATTTAAATACATAAATAAAAATATGTTTAATGGGAAATATATATAACCATAAAAAGATTAGTTGTCTAAAATACGGCAGAAACAGCGCTCATAGCATATTGTTACAAGGGATTAAGACTTATTGTTACAACGGATTAAGTCTAAAATGGTGACAAAAATTCAAAAGCCGCCAAAGAGGACTATATTAAGTCTGTACTATCAGGTTTACAACCCATGAATTATATATAAGCACAAAAAATTAATTGTCTCATGCGACAGACGTAGCCGGTCACAGCATATTGTAATATTTGGCGTGAAATTGCTGTCATTTAATGGTTGATTGGATAAGCAAAATAAACATATGAAATAACGTAAAAGCAAATAT
Organism: Salticus scenicus; assembly: GCA_963930645.1. Taxonomy (NCBI): domain Eukaryota; kingdom Metazoa; phylum Arthropoda; class Arachnida; order Araneae; family Salticidae; genus Salticus; species Salticus scenicus. The sequence goes on from OZ005648.1 coordinate 105,387,094, forward strand.
TATGTTGTCTAAACCCAGTTACATTTGAGTCCAATCCGAGTTACATGAGAACAACACGTATAGTGTTGTTCACATGTAACTGGGATTCAAATATAAAAGGGAAACTCCAATTTTTTCGATACTATCTATTTCGAAACTGTTATATAATAAGCACCTAAATGGAAGCTCATTGGTAAACTATTGTCGCAGGTAATAGGGACAAGCGCCCGAGTTGCAATGGATGACCAAATCGCTGCCGAATGCAGCAGGGGCCTGGAGCGAGCTTTTGAACAATTTCAGTAATTTATTTTATTTTATTTTTATAAAGCTATATAGAAAAGAGTTTCCTTTAAATTTAGTGGCCAGCGAAGCGGACAAAGCCTGTTAGTATATATATATATATATAAGAAGGAGAGAAAAAATCTCTAACAATAAAATTTCAAATAACAGAAGATTGGCATGTTAGGATTCACCCGAAGAGACAAAAAGTGAAACACTTGGATTAGGAAGCAAATTGAAGTTACTGATGGTATTTCTAGAGTTAAGAAGTTAAAATGGAGCTGGGTTAGGCACCTATACAGAAGAAATGATGATAGAATGACAACCGAAGTCCTATTTTGGATACCGAGGTATAAGAAAAAACCAAGGAAGAGAGCACTGTGTCGTTAAAGGAATGAAATTATGAAATTTGGAAGAGGAGAAGGGAGAAAAATTGCAGAAAAAAGAGCAGATTGGAATCACATAGGAGAGGCTATCCAGCAGTAGATTGTTGAAACCTAAAATTGGCGATGGTACATATACATATATATATATATATATATATATATATATATATATATATATATGCTCCCGAATTTGGAAAAATATAGCAAAAAATGTTTTTACAAAAGAAAACTTCTCATTTAGGATAAGGAAATACAATAGAATTCTCTCTTTTTTTTTTCCCCTTTAGTTCAACCTTATATTGTTAATAATGCATTGATTAAAATAATTGAACTAGAGATTTTTTTCGCATAATGTTGGTAAAAGCATACTTCAACAGTCAATATACAGGAAAATATCAACCCAACGAATATATCACAGTAGATCTTTTATTACATATTTCAGTTTTGTCGCCAAAGCAATTATTTGGACAACAGAAAAAAAAAAAAAACAGTTATCCATGAATACAATAATCTGAAGATGTATAAAAGCTACATCTGAAATTATTCCTTCTCCACTCACAATGTAAAAACTAAATGAAATAAAGGAGTAATTTAAAATAACTAAACAATAAGCCATTTTCATTCCGTGCTACTCATAACCATGAATTTCATTAATCGGCCCCTTGAAAATTGTATAATTTGAGAAATGAATATAAAATTACTCTAACAACCGTAAAAGGACCCCATCTTTAAGAAACTGATCGCAAATATATAGCAAATTTTTAAGAAGTGGTCGGTAAAAATCGTAGGAGTTTTGTTTATTTTTGGTAAAACAATCGCATTACTTAGAAAATCGACTTTGAAGAAAGATCAAGTTTTGTCTAATTATAATTAAATAATTAAATAAATCATGTATTTCAACAATTAGCTGTGATTAAACGCAACGATTTTTTTTTTTCTTGTAAAATAATCCATAAATCGTCAAAAGTCGTCCTTATTCTCTAAGTATAAACCCAATCAAAAATGCGAGAAATTAACTGGGAAAACAAAGCAACACTTGGGCATCTATTCTCCGACCAGACTATACCTCAATTCCGACTGTGGCAGTCGTTATTTTGATCACGTGACGACACATTCCGACTTTTGATTTGACGACTGTCGTTGTTTAAGGACGGTCGCTATGACAGTCGGATCGGAGACTAGATACCCAGATCTTTTTCCGAAAAAAGTACAAAGCGTTACCACAAAGAAATAGTTTAAGATTGAAAAATCTGATCAGACGCGCAGATAATTTTAAATTCAATTTGCTAAATCTATGCCAAAATAAATTAAATATTTCATCATTGCAAAGAATACCCAACCAAGTATTCAGATGATTGTTCTTCTGTATATTTATGTTAGACATTTCTATACAATTTTGTACATTCGACGAATATTTAAACTGCTCAAGGATTTATATCAAATTATTTTTAACCCTCTATCGATAAATTATATATTTAAAAAAAAAAGAAAAATCCATTTCAATACAATAAACGAACAGGATTTTATTATAGGTAAAAAAGACGTTTGAATATTTTTTGTTGTTGTTGTTAAATCAATTCGTTAATATTTTATTTATATATCTATTTAATGAGCGAAATTTTCGTTTTTCCTTTCTCACCATAATACATTCTATATATATATATATATATATATAGAAACGCGTTTTCTTGATTTACCTATTCCAAAAAGGAATTCAAAAAGCAGATTTCAATACAATTTTCTGAAATATTTTTTGACACAAAATATCTTATGAATGTTTTGAAAATATGAGACTTTAGATTTGCGTATAGGTTTGTTTTTATATGCTTTAGTATAAAAATCGATTACTTTAGTTTAACATTCGGTTATTAATGAATTAATTGAGGAAAAGATTGATGTAACCTAACAAGAGTTTAATTATGTTTCATATATATATATATATATATATATATATATATATATATATATATATATATATATATATATATATATATATATATATGCTTCCTTTTCTGTACATAACATGAACGATCCTCCTAACCAAAAAAGCCTGCAGCATCATCCAAAGTCTGTAATCAAACATCTGCACATCCATCATATATGTATATATAGTTTATGTATCTATCTATATAAATAAAACAAAGAATTTGTCGGTGGAACACTTCCGGGCGGACCACTCCTGTTTTTGATTGATCTAGATTTAACTCGTTTGGTGATGAAAGTTGGCCATTTTTTTTTTTTTTTTTTTTTTTTTTTTAATAAAAACTGATGCATTTAAAAAATAAAAAAAAATACTGCATAGATGTTATACTTTTTCAAAAGAGCTCTAAAAACTGTTCATTTTATGTGCGGACACTATATACATCAAGTTATTAGATTTAAAGATATTAGTTACAAAGTTACATAACGCGATGTCTTTCGATAGCTTTTATCTTAAAATAAGAGTCTAACATATATAAAAAAAAAAAAACAGTCTAATATTAAAGAATAATGAATAACATTTTAAAAATTATCTGTTTTGAAGTTTTAAGAGCTGCAATTTTTAAATTAAAGCGTACTTATTTCCCGTACATAATCCATTCAATTTATAAACTATTGTTGATTCGTTCTTGAGAATCATTAACATAAGACCATAGAGTATTGTTGCAAAACAAGTGCAAAACGGAAGAAATATTTAATTTAATTTAATTAGTAATATGTTATTTTGATTTTTACCTTGAAAGAAAATTTTAATTATGTTACAAAGCCCAAAATGTGGTATAAAAAATAAACAGTGATTCAATTCTTTTGAAAATTCATTTAAATTTAGTGACCAGCGAAGCGGCCGTAGCCTGCTAGCACTTATATATAATTAGTTTCATCACGAAGTCCGAAGAAACCAGGTAACAGAACACGATATATATGTATGTAGAAAGGAGTAAGCTAAATGTGAGTAAATAAGCAAGTTTAAATTAACAAGTTTATCAATGGATAAAATATTTTTAAATATAGAAATTGTTTAATGTCTCAATAAATAAAATTGCTAATTTCAACTAAATGCATGCTTATATGTTTGAAATTGTTTTAAAAAATGCTTTAATTCCAGCAAAATATTTTAACTATTTATAAGTAAACAATGCATATTAGTATCTGAAAATATGCAAGAAATTAAGTTTGCATACGTTAAGTATATTAATTTATTAAAATATATATATAAATTTAATTTCAGAATTTATCAATGTTCTTATCATTGATTGAATCCTTAAAATTAATTTGGTGCATTATTCATTATATATATATATATATATATATCTTTACTAAAATCAGTATTATTGCTGGTTTTAAATAAAGATTCCGTAAATTGGCTACGTGACTGAAAATACTAAGGAAATTTATCTGCATATTTTAATATTTAAACACTATAAAAGTATTATTTCGTTCTTTAAAACTAAAATATACATAAAGCGTATATAGAAAAACATTTTTTGTCAAAACAATGTATTTATCTTTAAAGAAACGCAGCACATTTTATTATCAGTAACACGTCTAATTTAATCTAACTCACATTGCACGTAATTTCCTTAAAACTTAATAGTCAATTAGTCTTTAGTTGAAATTCATTAAAAATTTATAAAATTCGGTTATTTCAATGCAATACCTTACACAAAAATAATGTGTTAGCTTAAAATTTTTACGCTTATTTTAATAGTTAGCAGCGAGCTAGAATTCTTTAAAAACTATCAGATTTATAAAATATTCAAGATACTTTTTTATCAATATTTTTAATAAAATAGTGTAATACCACATTTCTTTAGCTATTTTCTTTTTAAAATCGGGTTTTAAACTAGAAATTTTAATAGTTTTTCTTCCCTAGAGGATATTCGGAAATCCTGAAGGATAAAAAATAATTATTTTTCTTTTCTTTTTCTTTTTCCCTTTTTTTAAATGAAACTAATATGATGTTTAGTAACATGAATAAAACTTAAATAAAAATGTGAAACAATTAAAAAATAAATAAAAAATAAATTAATGTTTGAATTTTTTCTAAGAAACATGTATCTTTATAAAGAAAAAATAATCACATAATTATATTAAAAAAAAGAAAGAAAGAAAATAAAAGCAAAAGAAAACGGTGCAAACAGAAATTTTAATCTAGGAAAAAATATCAATACAGAATTAGAATACTAGACATAAAATTTTACTTTTTTTTCATTTAAAGAAATTATTTATGAGAATTAATAAAAACTAAAAGAAATAATTATTAAAATAATATAAGAGCGATTATTGTTATTTTAATTTTTTCTATTATATGAAGGATTTTTTTATTCTATATTTGATAACTGAACATCTTAATTTATTTTACAGACTTAACAGACATTCATCCGTTGTTGCATTATCATGAAGAATAATTGGGCTTTTCGAACAACTTTGGATATTTGAAATGAAGTTCGTCTGGCGTCGTAAGTTATTTAGAAAATAGTCGCCAAATTTTAAACTCCATAAACCACAAAATTCACAATTTAAAGTGAGCCGCGGTAGCCCAGTCGGCAGAGTACCAGGCTCGTAATTGGAAGATTGCGGGTTTGGCACTCGAGTCGGCCAAAGACTGTCGTGAAAACTAATGGCGGCTGGTGCACGTAAATTTGTCGTAGCCGCAATGTCCTCCATGTTCCCATCAAAATTATACTTCTGGGGTTCACCGAAGCGAGAGAGCCATCCCTTTCGTGGTGGATCGAAATTGTGACTGAATGTCTCCGGACTACCTTTAGGGGTGAGTCCCAGACCGTCGCCAATTGCCTATTGCGCAGCACTAGTGCGACGTAGAACCCAACCAACCAACCAACCACAATTTAAAATTACGCAAATCACTGAGTTATTAATCGGAAATCGACTGGACCACTAACCTGATTGATTAAGACATGTAAATGTACAGGGTGGCCATAATTAAATTTGGCCTATTCAGAGCATTACCACCTGTAATAAAACCACCGAGCTGAGCTCTACGTCACTGAAGATCGGCCGATTTCATCCAATCCCCACGATCCAACATGTGTTGATTGGATAAAATCGGCCGATCATCCATGACGTAGAGCTCAGCTCGGAAGCATTATTACAGGAGGTGTTGATTCAGAGCCCTCTGTAGCTGTAACGAAAATGTGGATTGAATAGATAATTTGCATATAGACATTTCAAAGGATTCGCTCAGATGTTCTGAGAAAAAGTTTTTAAATAAAATTTAAAAAATTCCCTCCCTGACGGGACATACATCAAAATACAAACAAACTACAAATTTTAATTAAAAAACAACTTTATTCATTACAGATATAATTGTTATTTGTTACAAATTACAGACTGTTTATCAATGGAGATCATATTGTTCAATGTGAGCCGATAAACGTTCATCAACTGATCGCGCAGATCGTCGCCACTGACCCTCCGCATATGCAACGTTATTCGGTCCTTCAAATCAGCCAAAGTTACAACATTTTTTTTTTTTTTTTTAACGAAAGTCTTTAAACGAAACTCCCTATAACCCCAAAAATCCCACAGATTAAGATCTGGGGAACGGGCCCGCCAGGGAGTGGAAAATGAACGGGTAATCACTTTGTCATCTGTAAAATTTTGAAACATGAACCATTCAAAATGTAAGAATAATAGTTTCAGTATGTTTTGAAAATGTTAAAATAGACTACAGTTATTTTTTACATAACTTTTCAAGATTTTTGAATGTAATGCTTGTTTGTATTTTATGTATGTCCCCCAAGAGCCAAAATTAAAAAAAATTTAGGCTATTATTTTCAGACTAATAAAAGGCTGTGTAAATACGATTTTCCAAGTATAATAGAATAAAATAAAGATTTTGCCGAAAAATACTCTGTTTTTTTTTGTTTTTTTTATTTACTTGTACAACCCACAGCTCTTTAAATATGTCACAAGGCATTCGTGCCCCCCATTATCTGTGGTTTCTGTTTTTAGTATAACTTTATAATTAAACTAAACTTATTCCCTGTATACAATCCGCAATTTAGATACATCGACTCTGTGCCAGAAATTTTGGTGTCACAGAAAAGACTATACTGCTATGAAAACTTTGTACAAACATAATTTAACCTCTTAAAAATTTCTAGTGACAAACCGATTTGTCTGGCCTTCGGATACTAGGGAAGAAATTAAGGTGAGTTGTATGAGTTATGCTTTTTTTTTTCAAAACTATTTAAAAAATCTAATCATGTGTTGTAATTTTTTTACGCAAAAAAAAAAAAAAAAAAAAAAAAAAAAAAAAAAACTTTTAAAAACTGTCTATTTCAATACAGTGTTATATATCAACATTTTTGAGTTCTCATCAAGAATTTTCAATGATCATCTGATACAAAAGCAATGTCAAACTTTTGTAATATATATATTTTTTAAATAATGCATGTGGCATGTGTTCCATTTTTATAAAGCTTAGAATAATAAGCATTCTTTTGATAAAATAAGGTTTTCTGAACTCTTCTTTAAAATTTTGATTTTTTTATTCCCCATTTCAAAGGACGGGAAATATTTAACTTCTGAAATGGTGTAAAGGAAGTAAATATCGGCCGTGTGTCTGTTCCGCCAGTGATTATAGAGTATTCGGTTTAGAATTATATTTATCGAAAGAAAATTTATTCGGAAATCTGAAACCCAAATCTAACTGAGAATTTTGCAAATAATTTTACAAGAAATTTTTACATTAATAGGATATATTTTAGAAAAGCCAGGAGATATCACTTTTTTATTAAAGCATTCTTTTAATATAATTAATATTAATCACTTACAAAATGCGTAATTGTGTAAATATTGTTGGAGTTTATGCAAAGGTCAATACTTTACTAAGTCCGAAATTTTTATTTTTAATTATACCTGTTAAACGTTTGCAGTGATTATAGAAAATAGTAGAACATTTTCACCCATTCTCTAATTTTTAGATTAGTTTTGCTAATTTTTAGATGATTGATTTATACCACGAAATAATTAATCAGAATTTCAAGTTAGCTGATTTTTAGATGACGATACATATGCCTATCAAACATTAATTTATGATGACGAAGAAGTCTTTGTCATTAAATCACCGTTTTTGCACCTACAGCTTTTTGATCGTCGGCGATATATTTCCGTATAGACCACTGCGAATATTTTATAATACTTATATTTTAAAGTGCTTTGTTATCATTTTACTTAGTTATTTTCTTCTTTTGCATTCATATTTTTTTTTAATGCTTTATTTTTATTTTTTTAAGAGTTATTATTTTTAAGAAAAAGTACGTTACACACACACTTACTTTTAAAAATGCACGATTTTGTTTGTTTGTTTATTTGTTTATCACATATATAACAAGATTTAATAGTAATAATTTCAACATTTCTCCGAAAGAAAAGCAGATATCTGTCTATTAAGTCTCAATAAAAGGTATTGGATTTTTTATTTTAGTTTTTAGTTTTAGTTTTTAGTTTTTAGTTTTTAGTTTTTATTTATTATTATTATTATTATTATTATTTTGGATGAAGAATAAGAGAACAAACAATATTTGTAAACAAACAACATTAAAGTTTACAAATACACATTTTTTGTTCTCTATTGTGACACGTAGAGGACGTGATCAAAACTTTTGGATTAGTTTCTATAATAACATATTTTGTCTGATCATTTACAAAAGATTTTACTATATGAAATTAATATGTAATAAAAAGGAAAGAAATTGAAAATCATCAAAAACTTTAAGTCTTATTAACAGGTTTTGAAATCAAGATTTTACAATTAATTATAATCTCAATGTGATATTTCAACTAATTTAATTATGAGACAGAAAAATTCTCATTAATAATTGCTATAAAAGTATTTCATGAACTAAACTTTTTTTTTTTGTTAGTATTTTATATTATATATTCTAACTCGGCTATGTAACTTTATTTTATGAACTTTTGTCTATTTTGCAAATAACCATTTTCCCCCACTTTATTCTTTTATTCAATTCTAATTTTAAACAATTACGTTTAAGAAGAAATTTTATTTTATTCCAGCCGTTCATTATCTAGAATAATTTCAGTAACATGCCATATTGGATTTTATCATGAATATTGATTAAAGCTCATATAAAAAACAAATACCCCTCCCCCCCCCCCCACTTATGAAGAACCATATTAAACATTGCCTTTTATGGAAGTCGGAATATAAGCAAATATTTTAAACTTGCAGATGTTACCAAAATAATTTATTCAATGTTTCTTTATGGGGAGTCATAAATTTCTCTAATTTAACTAAGATGCCAGAATCAGACTTCTAAATTTTATTTCTAAATTTTCTTAGTTCTGAAAACTGGGATAAAGTTTTTTAATTAAAAGTGAAATTTTAATTTTGTAAAGAAGGATTTTTTAAATTGTTCGGATTTATATTTCATTTTAACGCAGTTACTTAAGCATATTTTATTAATTATACATTTAACATAAAGATATTATTGTTTTAGAAAGCTGACTTTGGAAAAAGAATTCTTAAATTAATATTCTTCCATATGTAACAAAAAAAAAAAAAAAAAAAAAAGAAATATATATAAATATATATATATATATATATATATATATATATATATATATATATAAACAAAGTTAAAAAAAAAAAAAAAAAAAAAAAAAAAAACTGTATTTGAATAAAATATAGAAAAATCGTGAAATGTGTAGCCTTCTATTTTTAATATTTAAATTTTCAATTAAATCTATTGCTATTATGTTTTATTTATACACATTTTGGACACATTTTATTTATATTTATTTAAAAACAGAAAATTCATACGAGATATTATTATTTAGAAAATTCTATTGTCAAGTCTTCCACAAAAAAATTAATTCTGAGAGTGTTATTGCTGCAAATGTGACCGGAAATTAAAAAATAAATAAATAAATAAAATAAAATTATTATATAATCTAAAAATATTTATTATATAATATTTATTATATTTAACTTTTAAATCAATTTCTCTCGAAAAAGAAAAATATAACTTAATAACGAAGAAGTAAAAATTTATTTATTTATCTATTCTTTTATAGTATACATAGTAATTCCGTAAGGTGATTATCCTTTAAAATTGCGATAGAATACATATATTATATTACACATGTTTATTATACATACATGTTTTAGTGCAGATTTCGAGTTAGATGTTTCAGAGGACAGAGCACATTAAATATTACCTATGCCTATAAGATATTTCATAAAACACTGTTGTCCTGTAGCCATCACGAAATTTTCTTATATATCATTTTATACAACAGCGAAATAAACCATTTAAAATGCATATATATTTAATCTACATAGCCTTTCTCAATAAAGATTTTACAGATGCGTGTTCATGAATTTTTAACCAAATAATGCAGAAATATGTCCATCTGGGAAAATTTCAAAAAGTGTATAGTTAATAGCAGCGCTACCTTTCGGACGATTTACATTGAAAATTGAATAGCATAATTTTTTATAACATCCAACCCACATATCAAATATGATGCAATTATACATTAGAGAAACGGACGAATTATTTTCTTGGAAGCAGAAAGATTTGTAGCATAGCAGCACCCTCTATCGGCTGATATATGCACCCAAATTGATAATTATAGGTTTTCAGAATGTTACTTTCACACATAAAGTTACATGCGCTTATACACTATAGAACTTGAGATATAGCCTTTCCGTAATTGAGAGAAATTGCGGAGTATCAATGCAACCTGTTAAGCAATCTATCCCAAAAGATAATAAGCACCAATTTAATTGAAGGAGGTCTAACGAAATATATATATATAAATATTTAAAAATTCCGTGCATTATTTTGTGAGATTTAACTCCCCAAAAGTATGGTAACACACAGACACACATTCAGAAAGACATTAGTCATGGTTAGGATGTCAAAAAATGTGTAAACCCATTGAATACGGAAGTCGAAAATTTTTATCATACCAGTACTTTCTTTCTGTGTATACAGAGGAAAATAAACAATATCTTTTAGGGCGGACGTGATCAAAAGTATCATCGCACCAGTTTATAATGGAAAGAGTAACATTTGGGATGCTTAAGTGAAACTTTCTATAAGACAAATATCCTAAATATACTTTTAGTTATACCAAATAATTTGAGTCACTTGCTCGTCCGAAATTGTCACCAATGTTATAAAAGCAGATTAAATCTAGACTGAAAAAAAAATGTACTATTTGCTGACAGAAATTTTCTGTAATTACAAAAAATACTTTCTGACAACGTATTTTTTTAGTAAATTAAGTGTATTTTCTCAAATTGCAGATAATTTCTGACAGCAAATAGGACATATTTTGTTTACAGTGTACAACGCAAAAATAAGAGGTGAATTTAAAAGCCCCAGAACTCCGAAGTTACCTAAGATGCTATTTCTCTAAGACAGTTTATGTCTTAGCTTTCCAGCATATTTCTACCTGATATTTCTACTGTATTCAACTGTACCATTTTGTCGAAATTATATATATAGGCTAATCTAAATTTATTTACTTTTTTGAAAATTAATGTTAAATATTAAGCTGCGCTCTGTATTTCTTTACAGAGTTTGTATATTGAAAATTTGGAATATAATTTTTTCAGCAACATATTTTATAGTTCGCTTTGATAATTTCCCAAGCACGGAATTGCATTTACCTAGTTATCCTCAACGTATTTTGTTGAGAATTTATAACATTTTAATAATCTTCTTGGCTTTGTTCCATATTTTAATAAATTTTAATACACATATGACAATATAATTAACTCTATTGAGAAAGATACATTTACCGATATAATTTTATCAGTGATACATAAGGATTATAATTAGCACTTACACACGCACAAACAATCTATATAATATTTTTCTAACGTGGACCAATTACGATTACATTTTGTCGAAACGATACGATAGTGATGTAATTAATGAAATACGAAAGGATAAAAAAAATAATATTTATAAATGGATAATATTTATAAATAGATAATATTTAAGCACGTGGTCTCAGCTTAATGATATAATAAGAAAATATGACATTTGTCTTATGAAACCATTTTATGGAAAAATATATTTTTTAAAAGTTGCTTCTTCAGAATCTTTGCAAGCGTCATTTTAAAAGTAGCAATACTTTAAAGATATATACAGAATATGAATTATCTATATAATATTTCTCAAACGTGGTCCAGTTACGATTAAGTTTTGTGAAAACGATATGATAGTGATATAATTAATGAAATACGCGAGGGAAAAATATAATGTTTATAAATGGACAATACTTACGCACGCGGGCTCAACTCAATGATCTAATAAGAAAAAATAACGACATTGGTCTGATAAGAATATTTTATGAAAAATGCATCTTTGAAAGTTGAATCTTAAGAATCTTTGAAAGCGTCATTTTAAACCTAGCAATACATTAAAGATACATATACAGAATATCTTTTATTATCATAAATTGAATGAAAAACAGATCATCTTATAAATAAAGCAAAGAGTTTGTCGGGAATACTTCCTGGTGGACCACTCCTATTTTTGATTGGTCTATATTTAACTACTTTGGTGATGAAAGTTGGCCATTTTTTTTTAGTAAAAGCTGATGATTTTTTTTAAGATACTGCATAGACGTTATACTTTTTAAAAGAGCTCTAAAAATTGTTCATTTTTCGTGTGGACACTGTATGCATCAAGTTATAAAGATATTGCGTTGCAAAATTTTCTTTTAATTAATATATATATATATATATATATATATATATATATATATATATTAGTTATAATTTAATAGTTGCAAAAAAAAAAAAAAAAAAAAAAAAAGAGCTCATTTACTTTTGATATAAAAATAAATACATTTAATTAAACGTCAACATTAAAAAATTGTAAAAGATTAAATTATGCATCTCACAAAAATTGATGTCATTATCACTATAAATTTTCAACACGTTGATAAAGTGTTTTTGATAAAGTCAAACGAACTTTAGGAAGTAGAAAACGAGGAAAAAAAGCTAAACATCCATAGAAACACGGGAAAAAAAGAGTCAAAATTCCATAGAAAAAAAGCATGGGATGAACACAAAAAAACTCAATAATCTCAAATGTGGAAAAAAAAAAAAACGTCTAACACCGGAAGGAATAAAAAGACGAAATTGACTGGGAAAAGACATGGAGGAACGAGATGGTAGGGTTGGGGCATTGAACCTATAGCTGTAAGAATCAACTGAAAATTTAAAAACATGGTATATAAAAGGTTTTTTTTAATCTTATATTTATTTATAATTTTGTTGTCATTTCAGTGATGATTGATACGGGTATCACAAATGCATAAGCAAACATTTTGGCGAGAAACGTCCGAGCTACTTCAGTGCCAAATTTCAAATTCCGCCTAGAGATCCAAGCTCTTTCAATGTTTTTGCAGAATTTTTCTCAATTTTATTTTAAATATTTTTGTAATGCGAGTGGGAAAAGAGGAAAAACTTTTTTTTTTATTATTTGTCTAATTATACAAAATATCTTTATGTAAAATATTATGCGTTTTCCGTTCTGCTTATTATCAAAACGAAAATGAATAATGCAGTTTTTCCTATATTATTGACATCTCTATAAATTAAATTGAATTATTCATTACTAAGACGTTGCGGTGAGGAAGTCTCTGCCGAGGGCAGCGAAGGCCCAAAGCGAAGTTTTTAAGCAATTTCAATGTATTTTCTTCTTAGTTTTAATTTGTAGAACGGTATAAAAATATTGATTCTTTCTTTTTAAATTCATTTAAATATAATGACAAGCGAAGCGGGCAAAGCCTGCTAGTAAGTCAATATATAAATAAAAATTAAAAATTATAAGTTGATAATACATTTTATTATAGACTAATCCAAAATGTGAAAGATATAAATGCATAACACATCGTTATTAAAATGGTTTTACCATCACCCCAACCGTCTCATTGTGGAGTTTAGCATACCTTCGCTCAAGACTGACGCTAGTTGCAGACCGTAAAGAATCTTTATTATGCATATAGGGTTTTGAAATGTCTTTTGGAAAGATTAAAGATCCCACGAAGTGTGAGGTTTGTAGTGTAATATGTTCTTAAAAAAAAAAAAAAATCACCCTATTTGAAATTTTTAGGCATGTGTCTAAATTTTATGCTAAAGCAATGAATGAAAACTTCAGTTCAAAAATGGTGCGTCGAGTTAAATGGCGGATCAACATACATTCATAATGAAGAACGCCTGACCGATCTTCAGTTACGATTCTCGAATTCAAATCAAAGTCTAAAGAAATTTTTCAGCCGAAAGGAGATTTCCTAAGAGTTGGAATTACTTCTTTTTCTTTTCCGAATTTTTTAGAACATTTGTTTACAGAAATATCAGTAGTGTATTGGTGAATAGATTAGGCTATAGATTTGGTGGTTTACCAAATCTATAGCCCGATCTATTACTTAGTTTATTCAAAAGCTATAAAAATGTTAGTGATACGCTCTGAGAAGTGTTTTTGAAAATACATATAAAAATACCCAGCAAAACTTATAGTGGCGGGCTCGTTATGGCCTACTGCTGGCATCCTGCACTTGCCATCAGTTGCCGGTTGCCCCATATAACACCAGCAGCGGGCCATTGATGGCTGCCAGCAGTGATGGAAGCCTAAAGAAAAATGGTCGGTGGCCCAGAGGTGGCATAAACACAGTTGGCCTTATGCAAGCTATCACCACAAGGCCAACATCATGTTTTTCATGTTGTGGCCACAAATTATTAAGCCATAACCAATTTGGATGCATAGAGGGCGCTGTGATTCTTTTTCTGTTGATTTGAAATTCCCTCGCTGTCCGCCATTTCATACGAAGTTTTTGTTCGTTAGTGTAGTCTGCGAATGTGTCTTCGAGATTGAAAATCTCGTAAAAAGAATATATGAGTAAGTAATTCAATTATTAATTTGTTTTTGAATTATTTTTTAAATACTATTTTTTTTTTAAATGTTTGATTCTAAAGCAATTGTTACAACAAAAGGATTTCTAGAAATATATAACAATTATCCAGTTGATCCGTTTTAGTAAATTATGATAGCTGCTAACTTTCTAGTATTTTATCATTGTTATTATTATTTTAATTGATTTAATAAAATAAAATTATGGATCTTAATTTAAATAGTTATGTTATATGGACGGGAGAAAGTTATTAGAACACTTATAACTATTTGTAGTTTATGTTTCATTTTGTTTTCTTCCTTCAGTGTAGTTAAGAAGAAAGCAATAGATTCGGGAAAATTTTCGACATCCTTTTTTCGATAGATTTTGCACGTTTGGAGTTGTTCTGATGAACATGATTTGAAAAATTGTCTGTCTCTTTGTGTGTGCTCAAATATTTATGAAAGTGATAGTAGTCTAGAAAGTTTACCGCTTTACCTCTAGAAAGTTCTTCCGCTTTTTTTTTTTTTTTTTTTTTTTTTTTATGTACAAACATCGCTTCCTCCACCCCTGAGGGAGAAGTATACCCGATAGAGTAAATTTCCAATATGGGTATTCTTGAAAAAAATTCGTCAATATCTTTAAACGAACGATTATATTATATATGTCTGATATTTTAAAGCAAGTTTATTGATTTTATTATTTTTGACAAAAACTAGTATGTTGTGGCAACTTTCTTCTATATTTTTTATTATGCAAATTCGCGTAGTGCAAATAATTTGTTAAAATCATTTTCCTGAATGCATGGAAACGATTTTCATTTTAGAACAGTGTTTGTCAATTAAAAAAAAAAAAAAAAAAAAAAAAAAAAATCAATTTTGTGCCAACTTCTAAAAAAAGGCTTTCTTCTTCTTCTTTTTTTTTTTTAAATAATTTATAACTTTGTTTTAATTTACCACAAATTTAATTCAGTCATTTATGTGGAAGTTATTGATGAGTTTCTTTTGAAAAATACCACCATTGAAAATTTCTCCCCTCATGGAGAAGGGCGAGCGATTCCTCAACTTATACAAAAAAAAATTTCCTGGTTAGTTGTTAGTTATTTAAATACTTATTTTTTAATTCATAATAAAAATTAAAAAAAAAAAAATATCATTTATTTGAAATCATTTATATGAAATTTCCTCCTCTACTATGTCATATTGAAAGTTAGGAAGAAGTAGAAGTATGGAGCCATGTGTTGAGTGAATGATACACGAATGTAATCGAGAACGATTTTAATCAAATATCAAATTATTTTAATTAAATATCAAATTTGGTTAAATTTCGTCCATTGGTTCGTGAGATACAGCTTCCACACATTTTTTATACACATTTACAGAGGGGAACTTTCTAAAAATGATCAAATCGTGTTCAGGAATCTCGAAACATGCAAATATGTCGAAAACCGAATGTCAAAAATTGTCTTCATATATATATACATATATATATATATATATATATATATTATATATATATATATATATATATATATATATATATATATATATATATATATATATATATATTACTATAAAATTGATTTTCTTTCGAAATTTAGTATATTGTACTTGTTTTAAATGAAAATCGCCTACCTACATCATAGAAAATAATTTTCATAAATAATAATTTTCATATGTAATTTCTATAAACTATTATAGGAAAAAAAAAGTGGTAGCCCTAACAGTTTTATTTTATTTATTTGTTAATTATTATTTTTTAAATGCAAGGAAGAAAAATAATTTCACTTTTACGAAACTGAAATAGTCCCCCCCCCCCCCAATTTGCGGTAACTTATAAGAATATGTTTGTGCATCACTATTAAATGAACCACAAATATTTATTTTATCATTTTTGATTAAAAACATTTTTTATTGCATCTATAAAATTTATGTTGATCTGTATTTTTAACGCTGTATAAAGATTTTTACGTGCGCTGATAAGAAGTTTCTCGTAAACTGTAATGTATCCAAATTATTTTATGGATTTTTATACTGAAACCATTTGTGTTACCTGTACATCTTTGTATGACAAGCATCCTACAATAAGTCTGCAAAACCTGTATAACATATATGAGTTTTGTGGAATTCTAAAAACATTTTTAAAAAAATTTAATTGTCGGATAGATTAATAGAAGTCGAACAATTTTATGTTTTGTTGAAAAATGTAAGTAAGCACACTCTAAAATATAAAGTAAAATTATAAATTATATTTACAAGTGAAATTGATTTTCTTGAATTTTTGCATGCATGAGAAATCCTACACACATATACTTATATCACCTAACAACACATTAAATCAGAACAGAAAACAGCTGTATTTCTTTCATAAAACAACAAGATGTAACTGATAACTGCTGTGTCAGCGGGTTGGGCAGGGAGATTTGTTTATCCTGATAACGAGGTGCTGTGTTCAGAAAATAAACGAAAAAAGTAGAAGAAAAATTAGTCAATTCATCAATTATTTTTAAATGAGTGCTTCTATTTTTTACAGCTCTATAAAGAAATATATTTATTTATTAACAGCTAATAGATTCAAACTATTTGAAGTACGCTATTAAACAAATTCTTCAATAAAATAATGATTTCTATCTGAAATTATGCTAGGATTTGTGTCAACTAATTATTTATTATTATTCATTTCCATAATCCGAATACCATAGATAATGGAAGCATTATATTCGGTCAAAAATTTTGATTTCGAGTTTTCACCTGATTTTCATATTTTAAGGTCTCGTGAGTCAGAAAAGTGTTTTTTGGCAATTGGTCTGTGTGTTTGTGTTTGTGTATCTGTATTGCATATATGTGTATATGTTTCTGGAAATTTTCTGAGTATCATATCTATAAAACTAATAAAGAAAGACGAACTTTTGAATTAAGACAGGTATAGTGTACAGATGATTTTTCCAACTTTTCTTGAAAGGAAATCTGAAATCTCTAAAACTGGCGATTGTCTTCAAAGTTATATAAACTTTATTTTGGATGTCTTTTGTATTTGTTATTTCAGGGAAATTGATAAACGTCCTATAAAAATACACAACAATTTTAAGTCTCACAAGTGCTTTCTTTTAAAAACAGCTTTATGGATTTTCTTCAAAATCGCTATATTAATTCCTTTTTAGATATCATTTCGTACGCAATTGTTAGTTTATGATGAACAGATCAGTTTACTAAGTTTTTGTGAAATTATCTGTGGGACAGAAACCGATATCTCAAAAACGACTTTAACTTTCTTCAAATTTGCTACATAAACCCCTTTTTAGCATGTAATACTTGCTTAATACAGGAAAAATGACAAGAGTCCTTATTAGGTGGAAGCAACTGGAAATCTTGGAAATGAGTGCTTCCAAAAACTACTCTAACTTTTTTTTTTGTTGCTCATTCGCTATGTAAACTCTCTTTGTTATTATATTATGACGCATGTATCAGTTTGCTTTAACAGAAAAATTATTAGATGTGTAAATTGACAAACCATTTTTATGTTTTCTGACCACTTCATTTAAAAACAACAACAACAACAACAATAATAATAAAATATAAAAGGAGTAAAATATGTGTATTAATAACCGATAAAATTACTGCAGATTATTATTATTATTTTAATGTGGGTCGGATTGTTTGATCTCTAATCTTCTCTTTATGGTTAATATAATTTTAAACTCGGTTATCGACCTCAAGATTTTGAAGACATGCTGTTTTTAAGCTACTACATTTCGTCGATGATATTATGCTGAACTCGTAGTCAATTTATCTTTTCCTGATGATGGGTCGAGCTTAATTATTTTGAGTGGAAACGGCTGGTGTGTTGTTTCATAATTTATAAAGTTTACTTACTTTTTTCCTTCTTCAACAATAATTTTCCTGTCATTTTACTAAATGTTCTCAAAAACCTTTCTAGCATAATTTATTTTAATAAATTGAAAAAAAGAAAATGTATCTAAAACAAACAAGAGAGAGACAGATTTTAAAACATATACTTATTACAGCAAAAAATTTAATGAAGAACTGGTGTTGAAAAAAGTAAATAAAGAACTTTGTAAATTTAATTTACAAAATTGTAAAAAACATTAATAATAATAATAATAAAAGTTTCAGGTCGAAATGATTCCATGACCATTCATTAGGTGAATAAAGTAGGCACGAGTGAAGTAGTTATAAACAGCGAAGTACTGCTCTTTCATACATTTGGAAATTCCAAAAAATGTAATGGATCAACTGAATATTTCCTATATGTTGTACTAGAAATCTTGAATTTATAACCATAGTGTATGAATCAAATACTTGTAAATAGTATTTAAAAATGAATATGTACAAAATCAAATTAAATATTGACTGCATAGAAAAAACTGGCTGCTACCTCATCAGAAAAAAGAGAGGAAAAAAAGAAAGAAAAAAGCACTAATAAAATTAAAGGTATCACCAATAAAATGAATGTACTAGCTATAACCAAATCACTGCTGACCCATTAACAGCCCTCTTCACTTACCGTCTCCGGAAGTCCGAGCCAATGTTATTCCATGGGAAACTTTCTTTACAAATAACTTATTAACTAATACATATTTTAAATTCTGTTTTCACATTCAGAAAATTCCCAACTGTTAAATTATCGGACCATTTTTAAAAATATATTTTTTTAATTTTTAATATTTTATTTTGAAATTGCAAAATGAAAAATTTCACATATTGAAAATTCGTATTTTGCAGCTTCAAAATAAAATATAAAAAATAAAAAAATAATTAAAAAAAAAAGTCCGTCAATTTAACAGTTGGGAATTTTCAGAATGTGGAAACAGAATTTAAAAATATGTATTAGTTAATAAGTTATTTGTAAAGAAAATTTCCCATAGAATAACATTGGCTTCGGCTTCCGACGACGGTGAGTGAAGTGGGCCCTTAATGGGAAAATATAAAGGACCAATGAAGACTGCCGGTAGTAATATATATTTTTATGTTTGCCACAGCTGGCCCACTGTAGGCTGCCAGCAACAACAAGGAAAAACTATATTTGCCCCCAGATGGCCCAACACTGGCCCACTAACAATTTCAAACCTAATGTTCGTTGCCAACAGTGGCCCATTACCTATTTTCATCATACTGCTAGCTGCCAGCAACGATCCATTCACCGGCCCACTAACTTATTTTTAACTTACTGCTGGCTGCCAACAGTGATGAATATGGATCGGTTGAATATGGCCAACTGACGGCCGGCGTAACACATTCCCTGCGGCAACGTTAACTTTTGCCACCGGCGGGCCAACTGCATCTACTGCAGGCAACCAGCACTTGGGCTCATGCTGGCCGTCATCTGAGGTTTTGCTGGGTAGCTATTGTATAGTATTATAAGTGTTTTAAAATAAGCTTTGTTTCATTATCATAAATAATAATTTTTAGAAAAACAAACGTTCATTACTTTTAGAATGGTATGTATAAAATTAAAATATAATATAAATATGAAAAAATTGTTATTATTATTATTATTATTTATAAGTGTGAAAAAAAAATATCTTTTTTGCGCAATAAAACTTTTGTGATATGTTTTAAGAAAAACTTGTTAAATTGTCTCTAAAGATCCTTATTCTATGACAATGGACTATTTTAAATATTTTAATATCCATGGAAGTTTTCTTATCTCAGAAATATTCATATTTATTCCACTTGATTTAGCTTTAAAAAAATAGTTTCAGATTTCGAAGATTTTCTATTATAAGGTGCATTTGTTTATTAAAGAACATTGTTTGTTGCTGCGGTTTTAAGAAGATGTTGTAATCTAAAAGTTTTAACATAAATAGCTAGAAATATGTAAGACATTTTCATTAAAGTTTAAACACGACGGAAGTTTATTAAGAGACAATTGCCTACCGAAATAAAATAGTACACTTTTATTTCTATTCGGTATAAGAAAACATTTTTCTACTAAGCGTATATTTTAAAAATTTACATTCAAAACAGAATGGAAAACTGTGTACAGAATTTTGAAAAATCATTTTTTAGAAGATTTCAGCGGAATAACAGATAAAAAACAATATTTGAACTAATTTTGAAATACATAAAATATATTTTGATGTTAAAGCATAAGTAAAATATTCTACTGATATATTTTGTTGACACTAGCTTTAATTTAAAAAATAAGATTAGGAAGAATTTTAATAAATCTCAAAGTATTTTAAACAAGCATATAACTTTTTTTAAATGTCTTTTTTTTTTTTTTTTTTTTTTTAGTTATTTGAAAATTCCTAATATCTCTTTAACTTTGAATCTATTCCTGTACATATCCCTGTAACCTATTGTATAGTCGGGAGTAAAATTATTTAAGTGCTAGCATTAATTCGTATTTAAAAGATGTGCATGTAATGTTGTTTTGTTTTGTACACTGTTGAAATAACAAATAATGTAGCTGGTATGTGTGTGGTTATTGTATTAATTGTTTCCAGGACAGAAAAAAAAGGGGGTTGGATTTTCGAATGAATGAATATCTGCGTGGTCTGTGCTATGATAGTATGGAAACAAATCCTCTAGGAATACAAAAGACATATGTGAAATACTCATAAAAAAAAAGAAAAGAAAGAAACTCTGAAGGAGTTGTTTTGCAGTTGAAGAATTCTTCTCTTGTTAGACAAAAGAAAAATATTTTCATAGAACAAAATTAGAAGACTATACCAAAATTCTATTCGTACCACCTGAAACACTAAATATGTGCATCTATTAGATGAACCATACCATCTGTAAGGCGTCTTATTTAACCACGAGGGACAGCATTCTACAGCTGTATTATTTAGATTACAATGAGCTCGCTTCCTTGACTTTCGGTATTATTTGCGGATACGTTTTTTTTAAAATATTTAATAAAAGAACGTTTACTTGTATTTCGTATAGCAAAACACATTTCTTTTGCATTAAGTAATAAGGCTTGAAAAACTGCACAATAAATCCACTTATTGGGTGTTCATAGTGTTGAAAATACTTATGCTTTCAATAATTTTACCCGTAAAAACATTATCACATCATCTGCCTTTCAAGGGCAGAGAAATTTTGTTCCTTTAAAATCAACAGCCACTAAAATTTACGATCAATGCTATAAGAAAAGAAATAAATTAATTTCCTACTTTAAGTTATAAAAGTAAAATCCTATAAAATATTTCCGGGATGAATTTTTGCAGTTGAAAATTAGAATTAGGTGATGCTGTAGTGGCATCATCGCCCCTGAAAGGGTTAATGCAAAGCACAGATTAACATACAGTTACGACACTTCTAGCTTCACCAGAAGTGTTATCCCTAAATGTACTAATGCTTAGGAGTAACTAAATACTGTTAGCTATGCCTAACAGACGACAGCATGCCAATAGAAACATAAATGTGAACGTAGTGAACATATGAGCAACAATTGCAAGCTTCTTGAATTTTACGAATTTCGGAATCGTCCATCTTATTTTTATTTCCTCTCTGTATTTTATTTTTATTTATTTATTTATTTATTTATTAAGCATCAATGTCATTTTTTTTGGAGTCCGAACTTCAAGCTCAATTTATTTTTAATACATGCAAACGGACATTGGAAGAAACATACATATTAAATAGATTTGTAAACAATAAATAAACAAATATATATATATATGTATATATATATATATATATATATATATATATGTATGTATGTATATATTTTTTAAGCGAATACTAGATGTTAAGAAGCAAATATGTTGTGAAAATTTAGATTTTTTTTTTCTTTTTTTTTTAGGGCTTTTATATTAATTTTAACCAAGATACGGCAAATATTAAAAGAGAAATATTATAAGTTACAATTTGTGTTTGTGATTAAACAAGAATGTGCGTGAGAAAAGATATTTTTTGACATTATGGGAATAAAATTGATTTTTTTAAAGAGAATAATAGTCCTGAACCTTTTTGAATCTACATTTATAAATACAAAAACTTTAGAAGGTGAGTGAAATCAATGACATTATTAGCTACCATTTTCGTAATTCAATGGGACTGCAGTAACCTGGCCGGTAATGCACCGAGCACGTAATTGGAAGATTGCGATTTTAAAACTCAATCCGGTAAAAATACCGTCGTGTACGTTAATAGTGGCTGGTGCACGTAAAGTCTGATGTAGCCAAAATGTTTTCTATGTTCCAAAATTAATGTATCTGGAGTATATCGAAACGGTGAAGTTTTCTTCTTCACAGAAGATCAAAATAGTAATAGTATGTCACCGGACTACCCCCCAGGAGTGAGTCCAAAACATTCGCCAGTTTTTCAATTTCGTAGATGTAATGCGACATTTAAAACCACAGAACCCGCAATCCAAGCGAAATATTCCATCAAATGTTCTATTCAAATAGACTAAACGAATCAATATACATTTAAGAATTCATAGTATTCCCTTGGTTACACATAGTTGCGCTAATATTACTACGGTTCAGGTTCTAGCTTGTGTCATATCTGTATACAAATCTGAAATTCCAGTCTACATAATTTTCATTTTAAATAAATCGCTCTATTTAATCGTACGTCGCTTGTATTTTATCCATTTCCATATTCAGTAATGGTTTTGTCTACTTATTAATTTGCTCCAAAGTACAGAAAGGAAAACGATCTATACCTAGCAGACGGTTGATTTCATTAGGCTATTTTTATTTCCTTTTTAACACTTTCGAACAAGGTGGAAAAGTGTTATTGACTTCGGTTTGTCTCTCTGTTTGTCCATCTGTCTGCCTGTCTGTCCGCGCTCTAACTGCCGTAAATATTTATAGAATTTCTTGAAACTGATATATATTATTCAAGTTCACTATCGCATTTCCTTTATTGAACATGGAGTGAATACCTCTAATGGTTTGTGTACAGGAGCACCCGAAAATATTACAAAGTATTGTGTTCTGTGACAGGTATTTCTATAAACCTAATTTAATGCCTCTACGTTACACAAATCTTAATGAAATTTAAATATGTTATTGAAGTCCACTATCGGATGTTTTCTAAAGGAAATGGAGTAAATACCACCACTAGTTTGTATACAAGGACACCCGAAAGTTTTCCAAAGCATTGCATCAATGAGAGGTATTTCTATAAACCAAATTTTAACAAATTTACTTTGTACAGATCTTAATGAAATTGTAATATGTTATTCAAATGCAAAAATGAATGCTCTTTAGAATATAGTATGATTATAATTAGATATGCAGGGCCACTCAAAAATATTTAGTTACATTAAAGGTTATTATTATAAGTTTGCTGGAATTGCATTTTCTTTTACATTAAGCGTTTATAATACTTTAGAAAAAATTTTAAGTGTGAATATGATTTTAATTTGCGTATTTATCTGCCTAACTGTCTATCTGTCTATCTGTCTATTCGTCCGTCTGCCCGCCCCTAGATTACGTAAATATTTCCAGAAACTAAAAAAATGGTACGTTATAGAGCACGTTTAACTTACTTTCTACTATAAAAATCATAAAGAAATTGGCATTTAACTTAAATATGCTAAAATAATATTTTGTATAGAATAATATTTTGTTAATCTTCAGATTTACAGGGCTATACTAAAATATTCAGATACATTAAGGGCTGCAATTAGAATCTAATTAGAATCTAATTTCCTTTTGAGTTAAGAATTTTTAACACTTTCCAACAATGTCTAGGAGTGATTATGAATTCAATTATTCTATCTGTGTGCATTTCAGATCTTCTGTCTGTCTCTTGTGTTATAACATAGGTCAAGAACTTTGAAAGTTATACTACACAACATGTGCGCACAGTTTGAAAATGTTAATAATCAATGCGCGCTGCGTGATATTTTGTTATTATTTATCCCTTACGGAGAGTCTTTCACAAGGGTATAATATAGTCTAGGGCTTACAGTCCAGGTATTCAGTCTTGAGTATACGAAAGGAGTAATAATGTTTAACTGAAAGCACTTGCAATGAAACTGCAATTGCAAATTGAGGTTTAAATTATCTCCAGAGAATATTCACATCTTGAAATTAGTATTCCATAAATTTAAAATACTCTCATGGTAAGTATTTGAAATGCTTAGTTCATCAATGTTAAAGGGATGGTAGACATTAAAAATCTTTTTATTTGTTTAATTATTTTTATTTATTTAATTATTTTATTTTATTTTATTTATATATTTATATATTTATATATTTATATTTATTTATTTTTATTTTATTTTATTTTATTTATTTATTTTTTTGTAAATTACTGCGTTAAAAATATAAAAATTGTCTTAGATAGGCATTAAAAACATAGAATTTTCGCCAAATATTTTAAATAAAAAAATAAATTTCAAGATTTTTTTTTATATATATAATTTTTTAAAAGCTTTATGCTAATTAATTTTTAAATTTTCTTTTCCCTTTTATGATATTATAATTTAACAATATATATTCTAAAAATATTTTGTTATTTCTTTGCGGATTCATTGATAAGTTCATTTCGTAAATATATTTATCTTTTACTGTTAAAACTTTACATAAAATTTTGATATTCAAAAGTTTTAGGTAATAAAAATAATAATAATAATAATAATAAGCCAAAAAACTGCAGGTATTTCGGATTTCCTATAACATTTTGCAGGTATTTTAAAGGTTTCCTCAGATATTTTAAGAAAAATATAAACAACAAGTTTCCTTTAGGAAACATTCTTTTTTTTTTTTTTTTTTTTTTAAGTTTCTAAACAGGTATTTTAGAACATCTGGAATAGCTGCAGATTTCCTGGAGATTACCTTTAAAAGTTTTTTACTGATTTATTCCCATGGGATATTGACAAAGTATTGCACATATGTGTTCAGGATTATACCGTTAAACATTATTAATATAAAATCGAGAGCAGAAAACTTGAAATTTAATTTAAAAAAAATTTTCAAACATTAAAATTTTGAATTGTTTTATTTAAACAGTTTTTGAGAAATTTTAGTACACTTACTGCTGTTATAGCTCAAAGCACGTGTATGCAAAATATGAATTTTGACGTCCTCTTAATACTTTTTTTCGTTTGACTTCATTGGTAGAAAAAAACTTTATGCATTTCAAAATAAAGGTAAACATTTTTCCAAAATTCTTTTTTTTTTTTTTTTTTTTTTTTAATAATTTAAGAGAAACATGCAACCAGTGTTATGCAATCATATTAAAAGATGCAAAAAATTTGCACAAAATTAATTTTATGTCAGAAACAGGAAAATAAATTGAAAGAAAAAATTAATGTCTTTGACTTTTAGCCAGAAATATGTAGTTTATTTTTTTTTCTATTGAATATTTTTTTAGTTTATTTTAAATAATGCATCGCACTTAAACATTACAGATTACGCGTTTTTATTTTTCATTTTTATTCATCTTACGACTAATTGTCTGTCGAGACAATAAAATAAAGCTGAAATAATTTTTTTAGAGTTGTAAGAAATAAGAAATGACTGCATTTTTTATCGTTTGTAAAGAGTTTGACATTAAAGAAGCACTTTTTTTAGAAATTTAAACACAATTTGCTCGTAATAATTTATTTTAATGGAAAATAAAATGTTGTTTGAAATAAGTTTTCTCGCCTCCTTTTTCATGCTAATTTTAATCGTAATATTTAAATATCTATGACATGTTTTTTTTCTCTCTTTATATAATTATCAAGTCATTTTAGAAAACAATGCAGTCGTTCCTTTTCCCTTTTTAATCACCATTTAGAAGATTAAAATATAATAGTTAAATATTAGACATTTAAGCGAATTTCACAAATAATTTTAGAACTTACATGAAATGAAAAATGAATTAATGTTTTTTTTTTTTTTTTTTTTTTTTTTTTTTTTGTAGTTATCAATATTTAATTTTAGCGTTTGCAGAAGAAAAAATTTCATAACGCTCCAAAGGAAAAATGTTTTATCATTATTTTTAAATACGTTTATTTATTTATTATATAAAAAATAAATGAAATGAAAACCAACCATGTTCCTCATGCGTTGCTACTTCTTATCTCTAAGTACGTAAATTAAACGTATTTTTAAATAAAAACACATTTCTGCGAAATCGTGCTTTCGAATATTTTTTGCACGGCTTTGGGTGTCTCTAATGTGTTTTGATACGCTAATTTCAGATTTTTTTTTCTTCTTTTCTTTTCAAAATTGTATTATGTGATGGAAAACTGTTAATATTTTTTTTTCCTTAACCAGTCTTCAAAAATACACTAGAAGAACACATTATCTTGAAGAAAAAAAAAATTATCGCAGAACTGTGTAATTTGAATTGCAAACAAATTTTTCCGGGTTATTCAGAAGGTTTCTTCTTTCTTATCAAGTGGCCGCTATTTTGAAACTAAATGTTGGATAAAATTTATTATTGGACTTAATGGCGATATTTATATGGTGTACAAATAGAGTTTCAAGCAAATAGATTCATAAATGCATTTTTCATGTGAATTTGAAATTTTCAAGTATCCAACTCTTGCAAACAAGATGAGGAATCAAACTGGCCTACGAACATATCAAATGCATTACTAAGATAAATCTACTCTACAAATTTGGTTTGAATTAACTCAGTATTTCAAAAGTTATCGTGGTGACAAGGTAGCAACCTGACTTCATGTGGCCGCAACTTGGAAACAAAATGGTGGAGCAAGTTGCTCAGTGAACTAATCCAAAATATTTATATGATAAATTCACTGTCCAACTTTTGTTCTAATGAATTCAGTATTACAAAAATTACCATAATAAATTATTTTCAAATGGAAGCGTGATTTCAAATGGCCGCAACTTGAAAACAAAATGGTACAGCAACTTGCCCAGCGGAATCATCAAAGATATTTGAATGATAAGTTCACTGTCTAACTTTCTTCCGAATTCATTCAGTACTTCAAAAGTTATCGTGACCACAAATTTTCCAGTGGCAGGCTTATTTCATGTGGTCCCCCTTTAATTTAAGGTATCCGCCATTTTAAAATGAAATGGCGAATAAAAATCATTAATAAACTTTATTGAGACCCTTATAGGTTCTATGTATACATCCAAATTCAACCAAATCCTTTTTTAAATATGCTTTTTACAGGGTGGATTTGAAAATTTCAAGTGGCTTCCACTTTAAAAGAAAATGGCTAAGCAACTTGGTTAACAATTCATCCAATATATTTGTAAGATATTTTCGCTGTCTAATTTTGGTTCGATTTCGATCATTATTTCGGAAGTTATCGTGATGAGAAAATTTTCATTATATAATATATTGATAGATAGATAAATTAAGTAATTGCAATAAGTCGATTTCTAAAGAAATCAACTTATTCTTTTATTATTTAGGTTGATTTCTAAAGAAATGGACCTGATTCCAACTAATAATTTTAATCTTATAACCAGTAAATAAATTATTTTATTACAATACATGATACCTTTCATTGTTATTTACTCTCCGGCCATACACATGTAAGGAAATAATCACGATTTGCGAAATATGATTATAATTATGATTTGCGAAATGGACTTTGTATCTCGTATAGCTCAAAAGCGAACGATCGTAGAATGTTGCAAATTTCTATTTGTGACGGTCATGATGTCGTCTATGCGTACACCCCGAATTTTAGACTTAACACAAGCTCCTTTTTTAGAGCTGAAACCGATTTTACAAGATTTTTCATGATATCTGTATGTGTGTGTGTTTGTATGTATGAGTGTACGTATGTGTGTGAATGAACACGATTGAATCTAAATACTATGTTCCAATGAGTGAAAGTTGGTACGTATATTATACATCACCGTAGCACGAACTGTGTAGATTTTGGTGAATCTAATATACAGTTTTTTTTTAAGGGGGCACTTAGAAAAACTCTTTACCACAAAGACCTATGGCTTAAATTATTTAAAGTGTGATAGTGTCTAAATGCTTTATTCGAGTGAGATGATAATTCATATTCATGTTATAGTTACTGTCGCAGTTCTTTTTTTTTTTTTTTTTTTTTTTTTTTTTTTTTCACAGGGAGACACTGAAAAATTCTTTATCATTATAGCCTAAGTGTTGCTTAAACTCTGATAGCATCTAAATACCTAATCCTGTTGAGCTGAAAATTTATATACTTGTTATAGGTCAACAGTCATCGCCACACGAAGTGAATAAGCTTTGGTGAGTCTAGCACTTATAGACTTTTACAGAAATACAACGAAATATGCTTTATCATTACGACTTATGGGCTCAAATTAGTTGAAGTGTAATAGCGTTAAACGTCTTATTCGACTGAGCTGTCTGATTCCCACACAGCACAGAATGTTTCCGTTATGTTCCAAAGAGCTTGCAATCTTTCAAAAACGTGACAAATTTGAGTATGCTCTCTGATACCTTTGTGAAACATACGCACTTTTCGATGTTCCATCTGTTAAGTAATTGAAACGTTTCTGTTACGTTTCCTTGAAACTAATCGGAAAGCAAACTGAACGTTTCGAAACGAATTTGAAATATTTCTAATCTTTCGATGTTATACGACTGTTACATTTCTGGAGCATTTTGTGCTGTTAGGGTTCAAACTTCTCTTACTTTAATTTATTTAAACAACTGTTAATTACTTAATGTTCGGAAAGTATTTGTTTCCTAAATAATTTACGCATATTTCTGTTTAATTTAATTTAATGTTAATATACGCGTACACACATCTAATTTATTTTTTATATCTTTATTCTAGGCTTTCTTATAAATAAATCCACCCTTAGTTAAATGATAAAATATATTTTCATCGAAATGATACGGATATAGAGAAGAGACGAATGAAAGGCAAATTCAAAGAAATAGAAATAGTCCCATTCCTTCAGTTTTACACCCCTTCATAAATGATGAATGTCTTACGAAAATATTAAAGATATGGTAGACGTTATAAATTATTTTTGAAAATCATTATCACTGAATTATAAAAATTTGCGTACATGACCATTGAAAAATAACAATATATTGAAATTTCTCAAAAATTATTGAAGATTTTAACAAACAAAATTCAAACAAGATTTTACATTATGACATTTTAACAATATATTCTAAACATATTTAAAGACTATTCTGCGGATTCATTAAAAAGTTAGTCTGCTAAAATATTTCTTATATTTTAATATTAATGTTTGCTTTAAATTTCACCGTTCAAGCATAAAAATGTTTTGAAAAAAAAAAAAAAAACTTATTAGTAAATTCACAAAATAACACAAAAATATGTTAAGAATTCATGTGTAAAACCGAGGGATTTTTTTTTTTTTTTTTTTTTTTTTTTTTTTTTTGTACTTCTCAGACAGCAGGTTCCAAAAACATATTTATAACGTTCAGCCTTTCCAACAAAGTTTTTCCAAGTATTATTACTATGTATAATCAATATGAAAGCAAATTATCATCTCTTACGGAATTCTATATATAGCAGTTTATGTTATATATTAACCCAATTGTGTAAAATAAGAACTATGAACAATATAAAAGAACACATTTCAAATAACTCATGTTAACAATAACATATCAAATAAAGAAATTAATAAGGTAAGGGATAATTTTTTAATAGAAATTTATATCACTTAGATCTGTTAATTAAATATGGCGCGCGAAATCAAAAAATTAATAATTTAGTGACATTTCTTTAAAATAGAAATTTATTTCACTTAGTATGTTAATTATCAAGTGTGTTAATTGTCGATTCTTAACATATTTTAATGTTATTTTGTGAATTTACTAATAAGTTTTTTTTATTTATTTATTTATTTTTTTATTTTTTTTTTTATGCTTGAATAACATAAATTTACTTTATGTGTAAATAAAATATATCGTGTTAAATCAAGAAATTGATAAGCTGTGTGATATTTCTTTAATAGAAATTCATATCACTTAAATGTGTAACTTAAATGTGTAACCTAAATTGTCAAATCAATAAATTAGTGAAGTGTATAAAATTTCTTTAATGGAAATTTATGTCTTAAATCTGAGCATAAGAAGATTAAATTTAATTAAAAATTCGTGTTTTTCATTAATTCTTTATATAGGATACAAAATGCAATCATAGTTAGTAATAGGACATACTTCCAATTTCAAAATGTTTTTTAATGAAGTGACACGCCGTGAAAAAATCCATAAAATTAAATGATAGAAAATTACAAAATGTACACTTTTATATGGTCCTCGGCTCTTTATAGTTTTATATACTGGCCTCCAAAGTTAAGGTGCAACCGGTTTGCTGTTTTTTTCTCTTTTTCACATAATTTGAAACAAATTAACACATGATTATAAAATTTGGATCATGTGTATCAATTTGTTACGAAAGCATTAATTTATTTCTAGATAATTTCGACATGATTAATAATTTTTAAACTGATATTAATTCAAATTTTGTCAAAAGAAAACTTTGGAAAAAATAATAATATTATTACTATTTAATTTTAGGAAGAAATAAATGAGAAATTATGCTATAAATACATTACAGATAAGTGAAGATGCGCATGCATCCAAATGTTTCATTCCCTTTTTCGTATGTAAATAAATAACTTTTAAAAAATATATAAAAGCGAACATGAAAATTAGATGAGATGTTCGCTTTAAAATTATTTATTAAAATATTTATTTATTTATTTATTATTATTATTATTATTATTATTATTATTGGACGATGCTTAAAGTTTCCAAATTAATAATTATATTAAGCCCCGTATGGCAGAAAAAGAAAACTGAATACAGGAAGAAAGATCCAACTTTTATTAACATTGGATTCATGTGCAGAATCACCTACCCGTAATGCACCTTTAGCACAAGGTTGCCAGGTGAATACTATATTTTTTTATTTTTTAACACCACTAATTTTATAGCGAAGCAAACGCTTTAAACAATAATTAAATCTGATTTAATTGAAACAATCGATTGATACTTTAAAAAATTAGCGGTATTGAAAAGCGGTATTGAATTCACATGGCAACGCTGCTTTGACACCCTTTCTCGTTTAGTTTTCTTTGCTGAAATTGTTAAAATTTTTCATTTTTTTCCAATGTTTACTTTTGAGAAAAACCGAAGTTATATGAGCTTAAAAATTATATGTTAAAGTTATACAAAATTGAATTAATGATTTCATAACGAATATGTAATCTAAATTTTATATTCATATGTTCACTTGTTTCTAAAGTATGCGCAAAACAAAAAAGCGGGATAACAGGCTCTCGCATTGATCTCTAATTTTTAGAGACAAGTGCATATAGTAAAGTAATCATGGTATATGTAAAAAAAAAAAAAAAAAAAAAAAAGAAGAACTGTCCTTCCACAATTAAATTTCGCTGAATTATTTGATTTAAAAATTCGAGAATTTTACATTTCCTTTTTTCAGTAAAAAAGAAAAAAAAAGTTATTTTTTTATTTAATATCAATATTTGATATTTCCCTTTGTAAAAAAACTAAAAATGTCAGTTAAAATTTAAGGTAAAATAATTCGGTCAAATTAAAAAATAAAAAGGTATTTCTAATTTCTGCTAGATTATCAAATCTCTTTTCCCTTAATAGAAAACTTATATACTATATAAAATTAAAATTTTGCAATTTTTACAAAATTGGTTTTTCAGATTTTTCTGCAGCATGAAATCATTACTTATTACGTTAAAAAAAAAAGTTTTGTAAAAGGAAACATACCTTATTGGTAGGTTAAGGCTCCTATATATACGAGCTGGCACATCAGACATTTTGTTGGCTTAGGGTTGCCACGTGTACCCAGCGCGTTTCTCTGATAAACAAACGACATTTTTTTTTTTTTTTTTTTTTTTTTAAATAGTCTTACGTTACTTTAAAGTAACTTGTTTTATTATATTTCATAATTTTAGCTAAGTAAACTATGATATGGAAGTTTGTTTAGCGATAAACTGCTATAATCATTCAAGAAGTGAATATAAAGTGCTCAGAGACCTTCTATTACTGTGCATTTCAGTTTTGGCGACATTTTGTGAAAGAAACAGAAACCGCCCTAACAACACATCTTACCCAAGTACATCCATAGGATATCCTCAGAATAAAATGACATCTTGAGAATGTACTGTGAAAAAAATGTGTTTTTAGGAATATTATTGTTGCTTATTGCTCTTATCTTGACCGGATTAGCTTCAGATCAAGATTTCTTAAAATCATTAGGAAAGCGATAAGGACGCCAAGAGGGAATGCTGTCCTCTTCGGAGGCAAAAAAATGGTGGTGATGCGCCGGCCTATTATTTTATTTAGGGGCTCTATGGTAGGTGATTGTGAAAATAAAACCATCCATCGATAATAATTTGCACACTGTATATTTTGATGCATAGTATACTTTTCTTTTTTCACTCTTTTTATCAAAAGTAACATTAATTTCATCGGAACTATATTTATATAAACTTTTATTAATGTTTTAGATAATATACTATTATAGACTTTCATATTTTTATAGGATATAGAAAACTTTTATATTTTTATAGGATTCATAAGATAATAGTTTAATTAATTTTTTTTTCAATCAAATTTAAAAATCTAAACAAATCATTAATCTTATGTATAGAAAAATATATTATTTTCACCTTTTAAATAGTTGGAAAAATTACGGTAACATTCAAATTAGGTTTTTGTAATCTATTTTGACTTGATTAATTAGTACTTATCTACTTTTGTAATAAGATTAAATCTTTTTAATCAAGGGAAAAAAAAAAAAAAAAAAAAAACTAGCGCATAAATAACTTTCAAGTATCCAATTAGATTTTTTTCTTTTTTATTCCAAATAAAAAACAAAGAACTAAGAAAGCAAATATCCTTCATTAATGAATAAGTTTATTTTATCTCCAGTTTTTTGATAAGAAAAATGAATAACAGGCTAATTGTTTTCAAAAATAATTAACTTCATTTCGCAAATAATGTAAAATTCAACGTTGATATTTTAATTATTATTATTCACTGGAAGGAATTACAAAATGCTTGTGGGATATATTCCTGATATAACTCAGGAAAATTAAACCATAAATAAGAAAAATTGTCTGAAAATATATATATATATATATGTTTACCACTGCCTTAACGGCCCTCTTCTCTTACCGTCACCGGAAGCCCGAGCCAATGTTACTCTATGGGGAAATTTTCTTTACAAATAACTTATTAACTAATACATATTTTTAAATTTTGTTTTCCCATTCAGAAAATTCCCAACTGTTAAATTGACGAACCTTTTTTAAAAATGTATTTTTTTTTTTTTTTTTTCAAATTGCAAAATTTCACATATTGAAAATTGGTATTTTGCAGCTTCAAAATAAACGATAAAAAATTAAAAAAATATTTTTTAAAAAAAGGTCCGTCAATTTAACAGTTGGGAATTTTCTGAATGTGAAAACAGAATTTAAAAATATATATTAGTTAATAAGTTATTTGTACAGAAAAATTTCCCATAGAATAACATTGGCTTCTGCTTCCGGCGGCGGTGAATGAAGAGGGCCCTTAATTGCGATAAAATTTCACAATGATCGTAAAATTAGATATGCGATTAAATATATATATATATATATATATATATATACTATTAAATTAACTTTATATGTGTTATAATTTTAGTAATTAAGTAAAACAACAATAACTATTTTGCTGTATAATATTGCTCTTAGAATATTTAAAACAAAATCTTCCTTAAATTAACTTGAATACAGCATGATAAAAAAAAAAAAAAAAAAAAAAAAAAAAAACCTTTAGTACATATTTGCAGTTTTACAGAGACAATCACACTATAAACTCGACCGCATTAAATTCAGCTTTAAAAGTATCTTAAAAGAATGGTCGCATTTTAAGTGGAAAATGAAATATCTTCTTTTTAAGGCAAGTTTTAGCATCGGAAATAAAGACATTGTAAATGTCTTAAACCACCGCCATTTTTAAAGCTTTTTCATAAATAAACAAATAAATAAATAAAAAAAAGGTGGCGTGTGATTTTGTTTTTGTTAAAAAAAGATATTAGAAACCTCTAGAGCATAAATAAAATATCAATAATTGCCGAAACGTCAGCGGAGGCCTTCATGTTGAGACTCAAAAAGATTTTGGGTTTCGTTTGTGTGTCTGTGTGTCTGTTA
The DNA here is from genome assembly GCA_963930645.1 of Salticus scenicus. Classification (NCBI taxonomy): domain Eukaryota; kingdom Metazoa; phylum Arthropoda; class Arachnida; order Araneae; family Salticidae; genus Salticus; species Salticus scenicus. The sequence continues at coordinate 105,421,684 of OZ005648.1, forward strand.
GTCTGTCTGTCTCGCGATAGCGGCGGAAAAAATCACGGTACTGACTTGAAATTTGGTACATGTGTTCATGAGCCCCACAAAATTAGCTGTATAGTTTTGAGTGTATATTCCATCTGAATTTCGTCTACAGAGACATAGCAAAATTTTTCTTATCATTACGACCTATGGGCAGAATTTGTATGCACCGCAATAGCGGCCGCAAAAGTCCTCCGATTGACTTGTAAATGGGTACACACATACAGGGTATGTATAAAAAAAGCTGTATATTTTTTTCTGTCTATATTGTTTATGGATTTTGTACACGTACAGGGACACGCCAAACTTCTTATCATTACAGTATATGGGGTGAATTTCGTTTATACGCATTTTAGCATCATTTCTTTGCAATCCACGCAATGAAATTAGCGTACATTACTAAGATGCTTAAACTTATATTTTCTGCAGAAAACATGTGCTCTTAGGCTTCCTAATTAATGTACAAGACCTTACAAAATTGTTCTAACAATGAAACATAATCATCCAAATTATGCCAAATTTTGAACAGTTATTCATGAAACACGTAGAATAAGCTAAATAGTTCTGAGGCTAAGCTAAATAGTTCTGAGTACAATGTTTATGGTTCGTTTACAGAGACATACAAAAGAATTTCGAGACATTAAAGTCTATAGAAAAGTTTTTATTTAAGTGCACTTTAAATCATTTACACTGCATTTAACATAGTAGAATTAACATATATTATACAGATGCTTAAAAGCATGTTCCTTCTAAAAGAAAAAAAAAGTATGTGTAAGATAAATTTTTTTCAGGACCACACAAAAGAACTCCGATGACATTCTATAATCATTCAAACGATGTCAAATTAGGTTAAAATATAAGTGAGTTATAATTTATTAGGTGTATTCTTTTTATTGGTGTATATAATAACTGTGTATAATAACTCTCGCTCCTTTTCAGGGACACAAAAAATAACACAAAGGAAAGCACACTGTCTCACTATAGCAGCCGCAAAAATCGCGCTACTCACTTGAAATTCGGTACACGTGATCCTGAAACTCACAAAATTAGCTGTGCATTCCATTTGTAGTTCGTATCCAGGGACACTCCAAAGTTTTTCTTATCATTACGGCCTACGGACAGAATTTGTACGTACCGATATAGTGGCCGCAAAATTCCTTCGATTGATTTGCAGATTGGTGCACACATTTAGACTTTGTATAAAAATATCCGTATAATTTTGTATGTCTATATTTATTATGGATTGTGTAGTGGGACATGTCAATTTTTTTCTTATTAAGGCCTATGAGGGGAATTTCGCTTAAACACGTTTTAACATCGTTATTCTGCATACAACGAAATGAAATTAGCGTACATTACTGAGATGCTTAAACTCATATTTTCTGCATAAAATATGTAAGCTTAGGCTTCATATTAATGTACCAGACCTTACAAAAGTGTTTCGGCAATATTACGTAATCATCCAAAATTATGCCAAATTTTGAAGAATTATTCATGAAAAACGTAGAATATGTTGAATAGATTTACTGGTTTATACGATGTTTATAGTTCGCTTGCAGCAACACACAAAAGAATTTCGTGACATTAGAGCCTATGAGCCAATTTTTATTGAAGTGCATTTTAACGCGTTTATGCTGCATTCGATAAAATGGAATTAACATGCATCATAAAAATGCTTGAAAAGAAATTTTCTCTGAAAAAAAAAAAAAAAAAAAAAAAGTATGTTCAGACTAATTTATTTACAGAATCACCCAAAGGGATTTTGTACATTTAAGATCTATATATGAATATTCCTTAAAAGTGTATTTTAACATGGTCACACCCCATAAATATAATGGAATGTTATTAGAATGTTTAAAAGCATGTTCTTCTGTGGAAAATTGTGGGCATAGAATTGGTAATTAGTTTACAGGGTTACAAAAAATAATTCCGATATATTATGTAACCATTTTGTATTAAATTTGGTGCAAGTATTTATTAGTTAGAAGGAATTAATACAAGACTATCAGTTACTAGTAATATATATATAGAAAGAGAGTTATAGCGGAAGAAATGGAATCGGTTCGTGCAGCGAGTCAATCGAGTCAATATAATAAATAAAATAAAAAAAGAATAGAAAATGTTCTGTTGAATAAAGTTTGGTGCAAATAAAGACGTTGAGGCTCCTGATCTGCAAATCCATGACTTGCCGAAACGTAAGTGGAGTCCTCCTTGTGGAGACTCAAAAAGATTTTCAGTTCTGTCTGAGTGTCCTGGTGTCTTTCTGTCCGTCAGTCGCATGATAGCGACCGCAAAAATCATCCTATTGGCTTGAAACTTGGTAGTCATATTCATGATCAAAACAGAATTAGCTGTAAAGTTTTGGATGTGTATTCTATTTGTAGTTCGTGTACAGGGGCACATTAAAATTTGTATTATCGTTATGTCCTATGGACAGAGATCGCATAAACAACCCTAGCGGCCACAAAAATTTTCCGTCTGACTTGCAAATCGCTACACGAGATCAGTCTTTGTACAGAAATAGCTGCATAATTGTTTATGTTCATATTATTTATGGATCATATACAGGGGTACACCAAATTATTTTTCTTATCATTATGGCCTATGGGGTGAATTTCGTTTAAACGCATTTTAATGTTGTTATTCTGCATTCAACAAAATGAACTTAGCGTACATTACTGAGATGCTTAATCTCATGTTTTCTGTAGAAAATATGTGCTCTTAGGCTTCATAATTAATGTGCAGGATTTTACAACAGTGTCCCGACAATGTCACATAATCATACAAATTTTACCAATTTTCGGTCAATTATTCTTGAAAAACATAGAATAAGTTAATTAGTTTTTACTGTGGTGTACAATATTTATGGTTCTTTTACACAGACACGCAAAAGAATTTTGTGACATTACAGTCTATGAACAAATTTATATCTAAGCGCATTTTAACGCTTTTATGCTGCTTTGAACATAATCAAATTAATATATATTCAAAACATATGCTTAAAAGCATGTTTCCCCTAAAAGAAAAAAAAAGTATGTGTAAACTTAATTTACTTACAGGACCACACAAAAGAATTCCGATGACATTCTATAATCATTCAAATGATGTCAAATTAGGTTGAAATTGAAATGATTTATAATTAATTATTTCTATTCTTTTTATGACATATTTCATGACGTCATAATGAAACTGACGTCATGATTCCTTATGAAGTCAGATAACTTAATTTAATTCTTTGTTCCCAATCACGTTAATAGGTGTTTTTCAGACCCACCTCCCCCTCATCCTAGATATGGAATGTGTGAAATTGAAGGGAAGTGATTTTAAACAGGACTTCGGTCCAGAAAAGTGATTCCAAATTTATTTCTGGCAACTTTAGGTCATCTGTCCCGGATTCCGTAAAAGAACGGGCAAATCTTCTTCAAGACGTGTGTTGCAATTGTTTTACTGCATTTTTATATTAGAGACATCGGTCTCAAGGTAGTCTAAAAGACTGAACTTAGATATAAAATATTTTCATTAACTTTAAAACATTAAATACAGCGAACTCTTTAAACATCCATTTACATTATTGCTATAATTATTTTTATTATTCATCTGTACATTCAACATTATCATTCAACATAAATAATTTAAATAATATTAAATTTGTTCATCATTTGCTGAAAATACTAAATTTTGACTGGACATCTATCAGCCGCAAATCATTGACGTTAATGGTGATGCCATGGGAAAATACTATAGATTTTAAATTCTGCACCATACTTTTATAAAATTACAGATGTAGAAGAATTAATTGTTCGAGCCTTGGATGTGTCCATGTAGCAGTGAAATCATTAGCAAAATGTTATTACTGTATCATAAAAATCTTCAAGCTATGATGGTATAAATAAAAACTGACTTAAAAAAAAAAAAAAATATATATATATATATATATACAGACACGACATTATTTCATTATTTAAAACATGAAAATCTGACATTGACAGATTTTAATTTAGTGCCAGAGGCCTACTGCTAAACTTGTTAATATCGACAAATTATTCTTTAGTTAATTCGTGACGATCTAAATTCCATGATAAAGTTTTCATTAAATCAAACCAATGTGTTTCAGCTGCAGATACTGTAACAAATAACGTTGGAAGTCCAAACTGTCTTATAGCCGCAAAACAACGTTTTTTCTCTTTTTCCCAATGAGGGGGAGGTGTGCCTTGGGGGGGACTCATGTCAAAGGTGTGCCTTGGGGGGGACTCATGTCAAAGTTGTACTTTGGGGGGGACTCATGTCAAAGTTGGGCCTTGGGGGGACTCATGTCAAAGTTGGGCCTGGGGGGGGGACTCATGTCAAAGTTGGGCCTTGGGGGGACTCATGTCAAAGTTGTACCTTGGGGGGGGACTCATGTCAAAGTTGGGCCTGGATGGGACTCATGTCAAAGTTGTGCCTTGGGGGGACTTCATTCAATAAATCACCATTCAATAAACCGACTGAAATAGGCCCTTAGCACTATTAAGAATGACGTATAAAAATTCGACAACGCTGTACCGACTGAAATAGGGGTACCTTGGGGGGGACTCATGTCAAAGTTGGGCCTGGGGGGGGGACTCATGTCAAAGTTCGGCCTTGGGGGGACTTCATTCAATAAATCCCCATTCAATAAACCGACTGAAATAGGCCCTTAGCACTATTAAGATTGACGTATAAAAATTCGACAACGCTGTACCGACTGAAATAGGGGTACCTTGGGGGGGGGGGACTCATGTCAAAGTTGGGCCTTGGGGGGACTTCATTCAATAAATCCCCATTCAATAAACCGGCTGAAATAGGCCCTTAGCACTATTAAGAGTGACGTATTAAAATTCGACAACGCTGTACCGACTGAAATAGGCCTCTAGCACTAAAAAAAAAAAACCGCTGAATTTTTCAATGTCTCGACTAATGATGTTTTTGAAATTAGTTTAAGTTTTAATGACTTTTTTTTTTTTTTAAATAATAAAAAGACGTTTGACGGCAGATCGCATTTCAGGGATCATACACAAATTACGATTGAAAACGATGCTTATTTAAATAAACGTAATTATTAATTTGGGACTAATTCGTCAACATCTATCTTTAAATACATCATTATTTCAAGACGGAGAGCAGAACTTTTATACAGGATCATATTAGGGGTAAAGGGATATATTCATTTCAGTTCCACAGAGGAATTTAATCCTTTCAAGTCACAATAAATTCCGTATGCTTGAATATATTTCTTTAAGTTTTTAATAATAAAATGACATGAGGTAGATTGCATTTCAGGGTTCATACACAAATTACAATTGAAAACAATGATAACTTAAAAAATAAAAAAAATAAAATTATATCTTTAGTTTTAAAGAAAGTTTGTATCGATAAACATTTTTTAATTTTTATCGTGAACATAACATTTACATAAACATTAATCCAAAAAAAAAATAAATTATTGTTTTAATAAATACAAATATTCTCAGCTTTTTGTTTAACTTTTAGTAAATTCTATGGTACTTAAAATAAGATCATTTCAGAAGAAATGATATTCACTTCCCTTTCTAAATGTAAATAACCCTTAGTCATAAAAAGGGATTATATCCATTCTATTCCTTTACTTTTTAGCTTAAGTGTTTAAGAAAACCATTATTAAAAGCGCCTATTACATTTTTAACCTCATTTCCTTTTTGCTTTTGTTGAAGAGAATATTTTATGCATTCCAAAATCTAAGAGCCATTTTTAAATATTTATCCTATAAAACTAAATAAATTACCAGTTAAAAGTCATTTTGAGAATAAGATGGTCATTGATGGTTTTATGAAATGCATGTACGTTGCAAACAATTTAAAACTCGTTTAATTACAAAGTAGATACGAAAACCGTTTTGTTAGCTACTTAAATTATTTTTAAATATAAGGATTAATTGAAATTTTGTAAGAATTAGTTATGAAGAGGATAATTTACTCATCTACTACAGAGTTGCTATTATTAACGTTATCTTTGTGTAAAGTCTCAAAAATTACTTGGAAAGTTATACGTTTAATTTTAGCATAAAATAACAAACCTTAAGTCAAATATTTTTGAAAACCATGCATACGGTTATGTATATGTTTTTTTTTTTTTTTTTTTTTTTTCTTTTCTTTGAAAAATAAGTAAATTAACATTTTTTTTTTTTTTAATACAATTTTTTTAGCTGTATTTCATATGTTATTTTTGAGGTAATATGTACTAAAAATTCTACGTTAGTTTATGAATACTTAAAAATATTCATGAATTATTTTTTCTATTTCTTCCTTCAATCATGCTCCTTTTTTTTATGTTTCCTAATTATTTTATATATGCTGTGAAATCAGCTATTGGTATTGTAGTTTTATCTAATGAATTTTGTTGTAATTTCATGCTGATAATTGAGTTTATTTTTAATTAAATTTTCTCTCAGTTATCTTTGAAATAAGTACACCTTTTAAAAAATATACAAAATATAATTTTTGCACTCTTCTTAAATATCTGGGGAAATTATTTGAAAGCTTAAAAGTTATGAAAGGGAACATTTTAATTCTAAACTGTTCAATTAATATTGAAAAGTTACTATTGCAAGATATTCTTTATGGCAAAAGAAGTAATGTATATAAAATAAAGAAGTATGTGCTAACAAAAAGAAACTTTATGTAAAACTAGTTATAATGACACATTATAATAATAAAATGACTGAATCTATAAAATTATAAATACCGACGTTGAAAATTATTTAAGCCACTTATAAGTTTAAAACAACTGTCAATTCAAGAGTACTTTTTTTTTTTTTTTTTTTTTTATACAAACGCATTGTTTTAAATCCTGGTTCTACCGTTACACTGTACGTTTACATGTACGTAAGTTAGACAAATAAAAAGAAAACAATAATGGTTTTAATTCTTCCATTGTGGGTAGCAAGTGTCAACAATAAGAATTCAATTATATTATTACACTAGCAGGCTTTGTCCGTTTCACTGGGCACTATATTTAATTTAATAATAAAGAAAAAACTATTTTTATATCGCTTTATAAAAAAATCTAAAACGAGAATCCATTGAAATTCCTCAAAGACTTTCGGCAGCGTCTTCTTCACCACATTATCTCGGGCTCGTGTCCCTACTGCCTGCGAGAACTTTTTACCAGTGGCTTCAATTTAGTTTTTATCACATGGCAGCTTCTAAACGAACAGTATCGAAAACATCAAAGCAGCACTTTTATATTTAAATTGCAATTGCATATGAACAAAACTATACGCATTTCACATAGTATTTAGTATCACAATATTTCCTGTATTTCTTTTATTTATCCTATAAACCGTAAAATGAAAGCAGTTTCATTTTTTCATTGAAATTTTCCGTTTAAATTTTCAGCATTCACTAGCTTTCATTCATGTTATTATTAAGAACATAGCACTTGCTTAAAATTTTCTGGCAGATGTCGTTGCCATTCTCCATTCTACAAATAACGCGGAAATCTCTGCCACGAATGCTGGCCTAATATATATGTATATAGATTTTTACGTGAGATAAAACTTTATCAATATATATAAAATTTTAAAGCTATAATAACATCCGTTTTGTCAGATATATGTGGGAAGTTCCTTGCAGAGCCAACAGATGGCGCTGTCTCTGATGCTTATCATTGAACGAGATGACAAACGGAGGAGTTGAGATCTGGCTGCAGTGGAGATCGGTTGGGACCGTCAGCGCGAAGGCTGACAGGCCCATTTTCTGCTAATTAGAGCTTGTTGTGCTCTTGATAAGTGTGTAGAGCCATGGAGGGCTCATACTTCATTTTAACTATTTGATAGCACTCTGTTTTTGTGAATAAGTACAAGTAGTTGCTTAAATGTTGTCTAGTTACGTTTTTACTGATGAAGAAAGCTTGTTATGTACTAAGCCTCGAAACCAGCAGTTGGTTAAGAATAGAAAGTCTGCTATTATCATTTTTTCATTGTGTATCCTGTATTGTATGTGTGTTTCGTAATAAATGTTTTCGTTATCTAAGTCGCAACTCATCAATGCCCCACCTCTAGACACCCAGCCAAGATTCTACAAGTGGGGACTCTGCCGCGATATTACCACCAACAAGTTATAAAAGGTAACTGTTATTGTTATATATTTATCATTGTGTTTGATAATACATAATAATGATTAATGCATTGAGCAAAAAGAGTTTGAGTTACTATTTTGAATTAGAAATTAATGGTGAAATATTTTTTTTAAACACTTTTGGTTTCAATGTGTGATGAAATAAAATAAATATATTACTTGAGAAGAATGAATAGAAATAAGAATTATGATTGAAAAAATATTCTGAATGATCATCTAGTATTTTGCTTATTACTGTTTGCAATAATATTTTAACAATATTATAACAATATTATTTTAAAACGAAAGTGATAACAATTATTAAATAGAGAACAATAATGATAATGGTGATATTATATGAAATATGTGTAATAATTAAGAAATATATAAGATGATCTAAATATTCTGTTGTATAATACAAATTGTTCTGCACATGGTTATTTAAAAATCATGATAATTTTGATTTGAGAACAAAAACCATAGAATCATTTTTTGAGAAAATTGTTCTCATATTATTTTGTTTCTATTTAAGTATGATATTAATTTGGTAGAAATATTGAAATATTTTTCGGTATAAATAATTATTTAGAGTTATAATGGCCCAAAACGTGTTACAAGGTATTAGAAAAGCAGATTTAAGAACAATTGCTGAAGAATTAGGCCTAACTGTTCCGGCGGAAGCTAAGGTACTTGAAATCAAAACTTTGATTGAGAGTTCTGATATTTATAAAAATGATTTAGAATTTGTTAGAGGTGTTATTAAAATGTTAGTAGAAGAACAAAAGTTGAAATCTGTAGAAGAACAAACCAAAATTGAGATAGAAAGAATTAAATTATCCCAGTTAGAAAAAGAAATAGAGTTACAGAATTTAAAGTTACAGGCTGCAGCAAATAATTCTAGTAATAATGTTGAGCAATCAAATTCAGAAACTACTTCACAATCATTAGAAAATTTAATTAGAAGTATTCGAACATTGACCATTTCAGTACCTGAGAAACCGGAAGCTTTGCACTTATTTTTTCAATCCCTTGAAAAAGCATTCGTTTCTAAAAAAGTACCGTCTAAATTTAAATCGGAAATATTGATTAATTTATTGGGAGATAAATGTAATCAGGTTCTTGCGTACGTAACCATCGAAGAAATGAACGATTATGAAAAAGTTAAGGAATTAATTTTAAGACAATTTCAACCAACGCCGCGTGAATGTTTAAGTAATTTTAAAAATGCGTTCCGTAATCCTTCAGAATCTCATGTCCAATTCGCTTCACGTCTAAGCGCTTCTTTTGATTACTATTGTAGATTGAGAGGGGTTAACGATGTTAAGCAATTGTGTGATCTTATAGTTTCTGATAAATTATATGAAACGTTGGATTCTAGAACTAAGGAACATATTAGTGTTCGAGAAGGTCAAAATTGGTTTAAACCCAACGAATTAGGTCGGGAGTGTGATTTATTCTACTCTTCTAGAGGGAAATCGTTAATTGAAACTAATAATAATACGCGAAACGAAAGTTCAGAGAATAAGCGGTTTGTAAACAAAACTCCTTTTAGAAAGACACATTATAATAATAAAGATCCCATAGTACGTAATTCGGTATCTAATCAAACTCACGAAAAGCATGAAAGAATGTGTTATATTTGTGGTGCAAAAGGGAAAACATTTCATTTCGCTAGAGTGTGTCCTAAACGTATTTCAGAGAAAAAAGAATTCCGTGAAAATCTTCCAACGAATTCAGTAGTTCAATCCGAAACAAGTCCGATTAACCTAATTGTTAATGAGCTCGAATATGTTGATATTTTAGTGGATGATATTCCACTTAAAGGGTTAAAAGATTCTGGTTCTTCGATTCTAATTGTAAATAAAAATAGCATTCCACAGACTAAAAATGTTATTTCTTCAACCACTCTAGTTAGCTGCTTTAATGAAAAGAAAGATGCAAATCTGACTGAATTTAAAATATCTTTACCTAATCATGATTCAATAAACATAATCGGTGCTTTATGCAACAATTTGACATGCGACGTAATTCTGCCTAATAATATCTTTCATATTTTGAAACAACAAAATAAAGAGGAAACACATGTTTCGAATTCCAGCGACGTAGCAGGGGGGAAAGAAAATTTTCCGCGTTCGGGGGAAAGCAATTTCGATGAAGCAGGTGGGTGTTCTTTTCCTGTATTCGATCGAAAGGAAAATGAGATAGATTCTTTTTTTTCAAGTATGTGCAATTTTTCAGAAGAAGAAAAATTCGATGTCAGTTATATTTTAGATAAGTCGTTAAAAGAGAGATTAAGCGAATTAATAAAAAGTTATAAGCCAGTTAAAACAAAAAGTACTGATTTAAAAATGTCCATTATTTTATCTGATGATATACCAGTGTGCTCACGCTCTCGCAGATTATCATTTGTAGAGAAATCAGAGGTGGACAGACAAATTGACCAGTGGTTAAAAGATGGTATAAGAAGAGAAAGAAAGCCCATGTATATAAAATTAATGATCTAGTTGCCATCCAGCGAACTCAGTTTGGAACCGGCATGAAACTAAGACCAAAATTCTTATGTCCTTATAAAGTTGTGCGAGTAAAGTCCAAAGACAGATATGAAGTCGAGAAGATAGGTGATCACGAAGGACCTATACATACTAGTACTTCTGCAGACCATATGAAATTATGGTCCACAAACTAAATAGACTGAACTAAATGGACTGATAAACTTTACAAAAAAAGTTAACTGTGAATTTTTATGTACATAATTTTTTTTAATGTCTGTTTCTCTTTTTTGTTTTTTTTTTCTTTTAATTGTATTTTGCAGATATCCTTTAGTATCCCAGGTTGGTTTACGGTGAGGTCACCGCAACATCAGAATGGCAGAGCGTTGTGGGAAGTTCCTTGCAGAGCCAACAGATGGCGCTGTCTCTGATGCTTATCATTGAACGAGATGACAAACGGAGGAGTTGAGATCTGGCTGCAGTGGAGATCGGTTGGGACCGTCAGCGCGAAGGCTGACAGGCCCATTTTCTGCTAATTAGAGCTTGTTGTGCTCTTGATAAGTGTGTAGAGCCATGGAGGGCTCATACTTCATTTTAACTATTTGATAGCACTCTGTTTTTGTGAATAAGTACAAGTAGTTGCTTAAATGATGTCTAGTTACGTTTATACTGATGAAGAAAGCTTGTTATGTACTAAGCCTCGAAACCAGCAGTTGGTTAAGAATAGAAAGTCTGCTATTATCATTTTTTCATTGTGTATCCTGTATTGTATGTGTGTTTCGTAATAAATGTTTTCGTTATCTAAGTCGCAACTCATCAATGCCCCACCTCTAGACACCCAGCCAAGATTCTACATATATATAAAAATTTATTTTTTGTTTTAATTTTTGCTTTTATTATTATTATTATTATTATTATTATTATTATTAATTTACGTGTAAATAAATATATTTCTTTTTATGTCGAAAACAAAAATGGACGCCTAAACATTTTTTATATCAGCAGTTAAAGTTAATTTTAAATCTGCTGAAGGGTTTTGTTTACATATTTTAATTAATTTAACAGGGAGCAGCCCCGCTCATCACTCTTGGAGCGATGTAGAGCGCTTCTAAGGGGACTACTCACAGTTTATTAAAAAACTCTTAAAAAAAAAAAAAAAAAAAAAAAAAAAAAAAAAAAATTTCGCCAGGCCTAATCCGGCCTAATCCGACAGTGGGAATGAGGCTATGCTAAAATGAGGCTATGCCCCACGCGACAGGTGGCATGAAGTATTAATAATCATCGCCAGGCCAATGGCCGTCACGCGACATTGGGCGATGATGATTTTAGAAAAATGTTGTAGAAAAAAGTGCCAGGCCGTTATGGCCTCCCACGACAGATGGCACTAGGCTTGGAAGCACAGGTCTTGGGATTTTGTAGATTGTTCATGTTAGATTGATAATGTTCATAAATTCATTAGATACATATTTTGCTGGGGTTTGCTGCACACTTGATTACTATACTGAAAGAACTGTGCAAGAACTGGAGAAACTGTGCAGAATGTAGATTTGCAGAATCATTATTCCAAATGACTATCAGCAATCCACTGCAGGTTTCAGATAAAAATTTCATAATACTAATTAAGATTGGAGGGAATCGAGGGAGAAAATCAAACAAGGAAATTGTTTACATTATATTTAATCTATTGTGTTGACGTATTCCATTAAAAATCTGAAAATTTTATTAAGTTTATTAATTAAAGGTTTCCTTGTTAGAATATTATTAAGCCAGTTTTCTGGTCTTGGAGTAGGGTTTCTGAGATGATGTTGCTGTGTTTTGGACAAGAGTAGTAATTGTGATTAGGAGTTCCCTCCTCACCACAGGGACACAGGGGAGAGCGCCGACAATGAAACTTGAAGAAGTAAGAGGGGAAAGGGCCGTGGCTTGTTAAAAAAGCCGTAATGGGGGGAGTTAAAATCCAGGAATTAGCAGAGACCCGTGGGACCAGGGCGAAGGTGTATCTACCCTTCTCCGAGTTGTGCCACAGGTCTTGCCATTTTAATTTAAAGATTTGGTTGAGTTTTAATTTCACATAGGAGGGAGGGGCGGGGGGAGAAGGTTCCTTAAGAGCGAATTCTGTGACTTTTCTGGCTAGGGAGTCGGCAAGCGCATTTCCGAGCACTCCCCTGTGGGCAGAAACGTGTGCCATGGTGCATTTAAGATTAGGGTTCATTAGGGATTCCTTGATTTCCAGGATTTGTGGATGTCTACTCCGGTGGCGCGCACTAGCAAGCAGGCCCGAAAGACTGTCACTATAAATGCTAATTTGTTGTTGATTATAATTTAGAGCTGCCCAATCAAGGGCTTTCTTAATTGCAAACAGTTCCGCTTGGAAGACTGTGTTAAAGTCTTCGAGCCTGCCCGCCCACCGATGAACTTCGCGGTCATGATCGAATACACAGAAAGCCGAAGCTACTCCAGCGTCGGTCTTAGAGCCATCAGTGTAGAGCGCCACCGGGGCAGATGGAGAGAAGCTATTTTTTACACAATTTGTGATAAGAGGAGCAACATCCTTTCCTGGGTGAACAGTCCAGATGCAGGTCAGGGTTTGGATAGGAATCTGAGGAAAAACTATGTTCGTCAGTTCTTGGTCCTTTAGTTGTAAAATTGATGATTCTTCTAGTTGTTGTTAGACACTTTCAATTTTCCAATACATTAAGCCAAATAAAAAAAAAATAAATAAATAAAAATTGAACCTATAAAAATGCACCAGTGCTCGTCACTTGAAAAATGAGTTTCACCAGTAGTCGTCAGGTGTTTGCATCAGTGGTCGTTATATAAATAAAACGCAACAATTTGCTGACTAGTTTGATTTTAATTGTGATTTTACAAAAATTAATTAAACAAAACATCTTTGGCACATACTTAGAACCTAAATCCATTCTCAGGGTTTAAAACACAAAACATTAAATGGTAAAATTCAAAATGTTGCGAATAAAACAAATTCATATGTGAAATAATTTGAAAATTCTCTGCTTTTAAGAAAAGTTCTCAAAATTTTATTCTTTCTCAAGAATATCTTTCATTAAAACAGAGGGTAAGTAGCAAGGGAGGGGGTAATAATCTCGTTTTTAAGAGTGACTTTGTTCCAAATTACCGCAGTAAGATTGATTTTACCATGCTTTTTATTAACTAGACTTCTTGTTTGTTTGTCCAGTACAAATCTTACAATTGATTTTTCTCTAACTTCCCGACTACCTAGACATTTGAAACTTTCAGAATAGTTCAGAACACGATGAAAATGCATTTTTTTTTCCTACTTTTAGCCAACTGCTCCGGGTCCCTGCAGTCTTCAGCAACGTTATCAGTACAAATTTTGCAATCGATTTTTAACTAACTTCCCGACTAGCTAGACATTTGAAACTTTCAGAAAAGCTCAGAAGACGGTAACAATGGATTTTTTAAATATTTTTAGCCAATTGTTGCGGGTCACTGCTACCTTCGGCAGCGTTTATATGGTTCAACAAAAATTTTATTTAACTTTTTTCCCGACTAGCTAGACATTTGAAACTTTCAGAATAGCTCAAAACACGGTGACAATGCATATTTTAAATACTTTTAGCAAACTGTTTCGGGTCCCCGCTGCCTTCGGTAGTGTTTATATGATTCAACAGAAAATTTATTTAACTAACTTCTCGACTAGCTAGACATTTGAAACTTTTAGAATAGCTCAAAACGCGATAAAAATGCACTTTTTAATACATTTAGCCAATTGTTTCGGGTACTCGCTGCCTCCGGTAGCGTTTATATGATTCAGCAATCATATACTCATCCTGATTATCAATCTTCGCGACTACCTAGACTTTTGAAATTTTCAGAATAGCTGAGAACACAATGACGATGCATTTTTAAATTACTTTTAGCCAATTGTTTCGGGTTCTCGCTGCCTTCAATAGCATTTATATGATTCAACAGAAAATTTTAAAACACGGTATATAAAAACTTCTTTTTATATTGCAATCATTTTTTTTTAACTTATGGTTTGATTATGCGTACCTAACACACACTATAAAGGAATTTTGAGAAATCCTTCGCTTCTCTTTCCTCATTAAGTGTGGGGTGGATGCAAAAACACGTTTTCAAGAGTAATTATTCTCCAAATTATATCAGGACAAATTATAACAGGAAAGCATTTTTTGATGCGTTGATTGGTTATGCGTACCCAAAAATACTGTAAAGTGATTTTGCGTAATTCTTTCTGACCAAATTTTGAGAAAGGGGGGCAAAAACATATTTCTACGCATAACTCTGCTCAAAATAATCTTACAAAGGCGATTTCTGATGTGTGAGTTGGCCACATGCATCCAACACCTAGTATAAAGTGATTTTGCGCAGAACTTTCGTCTATGTAAGGGAGGAAAAAAAAATATGTTTTCAAGCTTAACTCTGCTGCAAATTATTTTCGGGAGGGGATTTTTTTATGCGTTGGTTGGTCGTGTGCACCCAACACGCATTATAAGGCGATTTTGCAAAATTAACCCTCCCCTCTTCCCTCGTTCGGGCGGACAAAAAACACGTACGCAATATGTAATTTGATAATATTAAGTTAAAATTCTATAAGTACCCGTGGGAGAGGGGGCAGGGGGGGGATGAAAAGCGGTTAAGTCTATACCGAAGGCAGTAAAAGCCAATCATCATATTGCGGGATGGAAAGATATTACAGAAGCCAGCGGGAATATTAACTGTGGTTTCGACTGATGTCTAAGTGTTTTTTTTTTTTTTTTTTTTTTTTTTAATAATGATATGGATTTTTTACTATTTTATTTAAATATAGGGACCAGCGAAGGTGGCAAAGCTTGCTATTTGTTTATCTTACATAATTAATATAATGTATAAAGAGAAAACTTGCTTAAGAAATGATTTTAATGTTTAATATTTTCTGTATAAATTTTTATTCACTTGCATCTAACATAACAAAACAACCTTAACATAATTTTGAACCGACTCACAGTCATGCTAACTACGAAATTAAGCCTTTGTATTTTATTATTTTCGAAATGCATATGAATTAAAATTAAATTTTCACGGTCAATAAAAAACTTATATAAAATGCATAAAAAAGTGCTTAAATGGTACTTATAGTTTATAACTAATTAGTATGAAGCAACTTTAAAACATCACTTAAATACATCTTCGCAAAAGCATGACATCATAAAAATTAAAAATACATTAGACAGATTTATGGAGTAATCATGACTGCTTTCTAAAATATATAACAGAAAACTAGAAAAAGCTCTTTATAACTAGATATGTTTATCTGCCATTGTTTAATTTTTCCAGCAAAATAATATGGAAAATTTTAGGTGGTTTAAAGTCAGTCATAGTGAATTAAAGGTACCATGACTGACTTTATTTAAACAAGCTATACAAAAGTTACAAGTGCAATAAAGTTCACGTTCTTGAGGTTAAAATACATTTGTTTGCATTTACGAATACCCCTGACGACTCTGGTGCCGATAGTCTAATTAAAATAAAAATTATACCATCATAATTCTAAACGAAAATATAGTATTTTTCATCAAAAAAGTTACCCAGTTATTAAAAATGTTAAAACACCAGTGTTCGTCAGGGGTGACAAGCACTGGTAAAACGTGCAAAATATGCACCAGTAGTCGTCATACCTTAAAAACCTATATTATATCAAATTTTAAAAAGTTGCACATAAATCGTATTCTGCATTTCATAAACATTACATACAATGCTTTATGAGCAATGTCAAATGCAGCAAACAACAAAATATATCAAGAAATGCGTATCTATTCCCTTAATCATTTGCTTTACGTTGACTCAATCCAATTGTAATTTAGCGTATACTTCCCTTATTTTGCTTCTCCCTACTCTTCCTCAATACTCGAAATCGAACTTTTTATGTTATAAGAAGCAGAAGGCTTTGGAGAATCTTGTAAGGGTAGATTCAAATCCATACAGGTTATAAAACACTTTTTTTAAGAGGGTGACGACTACTGGTGCAGATTTTACGGGTGACGAGCACTGGTGTCTTTACCCTACTTTTTTTTTTTTAGATTGTTTATAAAAAACAAATAAAAATAAATAAATAAACTTAAAATAATATTTTGGTGATTAAATTTATAAAAAGAATAAATTTCTGATGAAATTATCTAGTCTAAAATGAAAGGGTCATAAACTAGCTACAAAAACATACACAAAAAGGCAAGGAAGTTAATGTTTCAATTCATGAAATTTAAAATATTGCATGGAAATTCAGTGTCTGAAATTTGCTCAGTAAAGTGACTTTAATAACGCCTGAGGCTGATGGTTGGTTGGGTTTTACGTCGCACTAGTGCTGCGAGGACGCCTGAGGCTGAAGTAACCTGAATGACTATATATAACTATATGTGAAGAAAAATTATGTAACAGAAATATAGAAAATAAATTGTAGATCTTATAAAAATAGTTCAATGTTTTACTTTCAAATTTTAGTACCCTTTTCTAACGTGTGCTACAAGCTCCTAACAGAATTCTAGAGTATTTTCTTATATTATCGAGGTCAAATTTATCCAAAAATCTCTGCAAATAAATGCGAACACATCAGGAGAGTTTTGGTAATTATATTTCGTGTTTATGACTAAATTCTAGAAAACGAAGGGATAATTTCTCCTAAAACAAAGGATTCATAATATTCATAATGTTATTTCGCCATCTAGAAAAGTATAGACTGGAAGTCTAGTCAGTTTATTGCCTTGTCTTATACCCATAGCTTGGAAATCTATATTTTTAGTTTGGGGATTCAGAAAACAACAACTTATTCAACCTAGATAAAGACAGCTTATTTTTTCCCTTGGTGTGATATGCGTTACATCTTTAAATGTGATTCTATATTTTACTTTTAATTAATTTCTGAAATAACATTTTTTTTATAATTATGCTATATTATCCAGTTGGTTGTGATATAAATCATGTGTGTGCACAATCGTTTTTCCCGTATATATCAGTGTCACTTTACATGTTTGTTTTTTTTCTCCACCAGCATTCGCTTTTAGAAACACATACGGCTATTCAGATATATCTTTCGATGCTTAACCCGTTAGCGCCCAGTGTCCTCATTTGAGGACAGCTAATAAAATGACACGTATATTCTTTGTGGTTTCTTGGAATGATTTCTACTTTTTAGTGACAGTTTATAGCGTCACTCTAAATGATTACTGAAACTTTTATATGCCTACTACTAACTATTATTTCATAATTTGAATAGTAATTTCATGATTTTTTCATTCGTCGCACATATCTTTGCTTTTTACACAGGTATACTACCTGAAAGCAAGTTGAATGATAATACATATTATAATATTTTACTTTCGAGATCTTCGTCAACATATAATAGGAAATTAATCTGTTATCTCAAAGTTTTTCTATCTCGAAGTTTTCTAGCTAGAACACTAAATGTTAATAAATGAGTGTAGGCTTTAAATTTAAAACTATCAGAAGAATTGTTTAATATATTTTACTGTCAGTTGTCTATATTAATTTGGAAGTGAAATAATCAGCTAATAATATTTTGAAAAATTAATTCGGGCGTTAACGGATTAAATAACATATTAATAATAATAATAATAGTATAGGTATAATAACCGCCACTATAAATGTTCATTTGTTAGTAAAAATTGTTCATAATCCCCTACAAAAAATTAAAAGTACTTTCTTGCACTCGGTTTCGTTTATAAACTGTAATGTTGTAATAAATTTCATGAATATGTGTGTTCTTAAACAATAAAATTTATTTATAAAACATAATTTGCGTTTCAGGTTTTTTTTCCCTTGTTCTCAGTATTTTAAAGAATGTTAATTTAGAGAATAAACTGTTCTGTATCCAAAAACCATCTTTAATTATTACTGTCATTTGGTATAGAATGCTTTACAACATTAATTGTTAAAATAAAAATAATAACAAATAATTCAGATAATATAAATTTATTCTTAATTTACTTCTAACTACCATTTTTGTCTTTAATTCTTAGTGAGAAATATGTTTTATTATTTACCACTATCTAATTTACTAAATATGTACGTAATTGTTTAATAAATTCTTAATCAGGAATCGATTTAAATGAATCTGTCTTAATTTCATTTATTTATAGCTATAGAATGCGTTATAGTATAAAATAAAAACCATCTAATTAAAAAAGTTTAATGTAAATATTTTTTCGTGGAAATATATTTAAAATATAAATAAATAAATAATTAGTAAATAAATAAACAAAAGCTCTTAGATAACTTCATGTTATGAAAATGTAAGACTAACTTTAACTAAAAACTAGTTTACAGTAAGGAAAAATTGTACAATTTTAAATGAGTGAATTTCTAAATTTTCCAGAAAATGTATGACGTCCTTATTCATATTAAGTTTGAATACATAATGGGTTTCCTCACTTTTCCCCACTATTTAAAACTAGATGTTTAAGCTCCTTAGCTATTGATTTCCCACGGAAAATAAGAGGCTTAACTCTCTCCTTAAAAGCTCTTAAAACGAAGAGAAACTGTTTTTACGATGCATTATATAAAACTGCCTTTTCTCTAGTGATAAGATAAGAAAATACCATAAACATTATCCCCAGTTTTTAGATGCGGTTCAAAAGAATATAATATATATTTATTCTTTGATTAAAGTATAACATCAAATTAATTGAAAGAATAAATATATTCTAAAACACGATAATATTTAATAAAAAAATGAACCGCAGTACTGAAAAATTTCACAAGTTAAGGGGGAAAAAAACACTGTTGAGATAAAATGATTAACGTTTCTATTACGAACTTCCATATTTTCTCTTTTAATAATCCATCTAAATACATTTCTTCTCTTAAAAAAATAAATAAATAAATAAAACTCTTTGTTTAACAATTACTTTTAAAATAATAATAATAATAAGACATAATATATTAGAATTTAACAACCTTAAAGAAAAAATATGCAAAGGTAAAATGATTAATGTATATGTATTATAATTTAATAAAAATTATTATTTTGAGCAGAATCAATTGCTTATTTTAAAATGCTTTTTTTTTTTTAAGTTTTTGTTGCGATTGTTAACTGTATGTTTGTTCTGTAATTCAAAGTTTTTTGAAACAGCAGTTTCCGAGATCTAAAACTGACCTACCTAAGCAGGATGACTGCTAATTTTCCTCAAATAACTACGTAATATATAAGAAAGGAATGGATTTATATAATAATTTTCAAGAAAATCGTTAGAGCTGTTTTTGAGGTACCAATTTTTACCAAAACTCAATTAATGACCGGAAAACAATAATTACATACAAAAGGGTACTTTAAAGTGAGTTAATATGGCGAGTTTAAAAGAAATCCGTACAGTCGTTTTTAAAGAATCGCGCTTGCGAGACCCGAAATTGAGCTATTTATACAGGACGCCTATCAATTTTCCCGAACTAACCAACTATATCATTCGAAAGGATATCTAATAGATTGCTTATATAGCACATTTGAAGAAAATCGGTAGAGCCGTTTTTGAGATACGGACTTACGGTCACCCTTCGGGTTTCCGATTCCCACTTCCGGTTTTTCAATTTTCACCCAAATTTGGATAATTCATCTGTTCACCAGACCTGTCTTAATTTCTGCTTTGCACTGTGGCACATACCGTCATGATGTACTGAATACAGGGTGTCTGAGAATTATATTTACATCTTTAAACTTTAAAAACTTCTAAAGTAAAAAACGATATTTACATTCTATTTTCAGCAGCTAATAAAGCAACATATCAAGTTTTTTTTTTTCTTTTCATGGATACACCTCAATATGTGCACCATATTGTGACTCTTAAGTACATCCAGTCTGTATTCAATTTGGTACGCTGTAACGTCTCATCATTAACAGTGGTATAAGCATCTGCAATGCGACGTTTAAAGTCAGCAATGCCAATAATCTGTGTCCGGTAAACAACATCCTTCAAATAACCCCACAGAAAGAAGTCGAGGGGTGTGATGTCCGGAGATCTTGGTAGCCATGAAATTGGCCCACATTGTTTAATCCAGCTCCTTTGAACCTGTGTGTCCGATTTGCACTTAAGAACCCTGCCACACATTGTGCTTTCTCCTGCGGGGTCTACATGTTCATTTACAACTGGCTAGCCGAAACAAAAAAAAATTTATTAGTTGACTAATAACTACAGAAAACATAATGTATGTATATATATATATATATATTAGAAGCTATTAGGGTTTCAAGTTGTAGAGACAATTCTTAAACGTATGTTCTTAATCCTGAAAAAATATCTATCAGAATTTTTATTTTCATTCTAATTTATTTTTATTTTTATTTTATTTTTTACATTTATTCTATTATATTTACAATCTTATTTATTTGTTTTATGAGTTGATTTATTTTTTTCTTTTGGTTTACTTATCAAATTATCATACTTCAGAAATTGTTTAAATATATAGTTACAAAAATTCATAGCAATTTATTTTACTACATTTCTATTCAGAAATTACTGCATCTTTAAAATTTTATTTTATTTTGTACCAGTTTCATTTTTAGCTGATAACATTGCTCGGCATGCAAATTGCCCCCAACACCATTTTGGCAAATTCGTATGCAAAAGGACCTCCTGAATCCGAATATGACGTCCATTTTGCCCTATTACCCACTGATTTTTAGGGACAGCCCATATTTTTATCACTTTTCGGTAATTTTATGGCTATAAATTTGATTTTTAGAGAGGAAAAAGATTATTTTAACTCTTAAATATCTTCTGAGAGACTACAGAGTTGGAAAATTCTAAACCATCATCAACATTTGAGGCAAGGGGAAAATTATTGAGGGGGAGGTGGGTTGCCACTGAAATAATGTATTACATTTCTTATATTTTTTTAATTTATTATTAATGTTATTTTTTAAAAATTATATGTATATATGTATATACATATTGTTTTGTTTTTATGTGTTAAATTAATTCTTTTTCGTTCTCCAAATCAAATTCATGGCCATAAAATTGCTGAACAGTGATAAAAATTTGGGGAGAGGGTAGTGTTGCAAGAAAATAGTGGCTGACTGGGCAAAATGGTAGTCATATTCGGATTCAGGAAGTCATTTTACATAAGAATCAGCAAGAATGGTAACAGGGATCTTTTTTTTTTTTTTTTTTTTTTTTTTTTTTTTGTTTATTTGTTTATTTTTATTTATTTGTTTATTTGTTTATTTTATTTTATTTTATTTTATTTTATTGCAGCGCAGTGTAATTTTTTTGGATTTTCAGAGATAAAAACGTTTCTTCTTTATTCCGTAACATTTATAACACCCGCTTTTTATTCATACTCTTTTCCTTAAAGAATATTTTCCTTCTTGATTAATTGTAGTTACATATTGGAGAAAATTACTCTCTAAGGAAAGTAGTGTAAAAAAAAGATCAAGTACTAATAATACTACAGAATACATTAGAAATATTTGCTGCTCTGGGTTTTTTAAGAAGATGTAGATAAACCGCCTTTGAAAAATATTTATTGATAATTTTCTGTAATTAAATAAGTCAAAGAATATTATTCAGAAATTTTAATGCAAAATCTTTCTGAAAAAAAAAAAAATGTTGAAAATATATTAATTTATAATTTATCGTCGAATGTCAGCATCATTCTCACACCACTCTCACAATTAAAAGTCTATAAATGCTAAAATTTTGTAAAAAATTAAAAATATTGTGCATCATTGTCACATAATTTAAATACAAACATTGTATTTAAATTATGAAGAAAAGTTAAAAATATTTTTTCAGTTGATATAAAATACTTTAATAACTTAAATATTTCAGTATATTTTTTAAATTAAATTAAATACTCATCTCCCCTCCTTAAATTATTCATTTATTTTAATATATATATATATATATATATATATATATATATATATTATTCATTTATTAAAGGAAAAAAAAAAACTTTGAACTCATTACCCTCCTCACTCTAGCTGAATACAGAAACAGCTAAAACATCTAAAACTAGTGTCCTTTCCTCAGCCAGTGTGTGTGTGTGGGGGGGGGGGGGGGGGTTGTTGTAAAAAAAATTCACTTTTTCCTGTGTTTTCGACCATGCTCTTTAATTGAAGCTTGGTTTGGTTTCAATAAGAATTTTACTAATTCGTACTTCATAAGTAACGCAATTAAAATTCGAGTTCGTATTCCTTATAGTTTAACCTTTCAATTTGCATACTGCATTATCAATATAACATTTAGAGCATACATTTTAAATTATAAATTCAAAATATATTTAATTTTCTAAAAAGGAAA
Source organism: Salticus scenicus (assembly GCA_963930645.1). Lineage (NCBI taxonomy): Eukaryota > Metazoa > Arthropoda > Arachnida > Araneae > Salticidae > Salticus > Salticus scenicus. Next base: position 105,444,592 of record OZ005648.1, read on the forward strand.
ACAACATCAATCATTGTGCGCAGTTTAACATGCATATTCGAAGCATTAAATACTGTAAAAACAGACATACTAAATATAAGGTGAGAGTGAGGGGATTTTTCGTCGAACTTGTTCTACTCTGTGAAGATTTTGCCACACTACCTGAAGAACCTGGAAAACTGACCATAAAAGTGAGGGAATTTGAATATTTTAACCAGAATCTGGAAAACTCAGGAAATTTCATAGGATGGTTGCTAAAGAATAAACAATTTTTTCGCCATCGTAGGGTCATTTTTCTATCATTATTATTATTTTTTTTTTTTTTCTTTAGCTTCCACGATTTTTTATAACATCCCCAGCCTTTCTTTCCATTCGTGAAAGAAATTTCTTATTCCGCTGATAAGCGACAGATGCTATCACTGTAACTTTTGTCATATGTATTTTTTGTGTTTTCAAGTAGTACCGTAATTATTTTGCCCTCAACACAACCAGTGCCCAATATATGGTTAGACTGGAATTTTCTTAGAACGCACCTGGAAAACCTGGAAAAGTCAGAGAATTTCATTCTCCTGTTTGAGTGGCAACCCTGTTTAAATTTTTGATAGAGAAGTGAATAGTTTTACTTCTGAAAAAGTATTTATGTCTTTAAAAAACTAACCCTTTTTTTATGTTTGTATTTTTATAGAAAAAAATGATATGTTTTACAAATAATATGTTTAAAATAAATATGTTCAAAATATTTAATGTAAACATGTTTACTAAAAAATATACTTTCTCACACTTACACAAAATCGCTTAAGTTATCTGTCGACAAAAACTTCAGAATTTGTATTATAGAAAAGAAAAATGAATTTATTACGTCTTAATTATATTTATTTATTTATTTATTTATACATACAAAGTTAATTTTTTTTCTTATTTGATATTGATAGTTTTAGTTTAGATTTCTCCAGAAAACTATTATATGTCCTCTTCAAAATTAAAAACTGTCATTTTTAAATCAATCTTTCAAATGCACTGGATAACCTATTTCTATCTTATTCACAATCTCTATTATTAAAATATTAAAAATGAGTTCTGAAAAAAGATGGAAGAACTTTTTATGGCGATCATAAACATGGAAAATCAATATACCGTGGCACCATGCCTCAATTTTTTATAAGCATCATAATGCACAAGTTTTATAGGCAAAATATCCCATTAAAGTATAATAAATGGTTTCAGTTTCTCAGTATCTACCCTCATTTGCATAAGAAGTGCAAAGTTATTTTAGTATGATAGGGAGATTGCATTATTTTACTGATTATAATTTTGTGAATGAAAAATATATATGTTAACTTAAAAGTATAAGAAAAAAAATCATAATAAGCGAATGGGATAGTTACAAAAAAGGCGAGCGCAACAAATATAATATTCATAAAAATGATAAACATGTGATTAAATAACTTTAAAATTTCAACGAAGAAAACCTTAGAGTGATTAAAGAGGAAGCAACATTAAACGGTCATGTTAATTGCATATAATCGCCGTACGTTATATAGACATATAACATATAGTGTAACCTCGTTTCCTAAAACTAACAGTGAGGACGAATCCAAAAGCTTGGAGGGGAGCTAAATTGACCGACATCTTGGGATCTGGAATACATCCAGACCGCTTATTTTCTCTCAAATCACCACTATTTTAGAAATGGAAAAATTGAGTCTGCACATGCGCAGAGGATTCCATGGTCGCAGGAAATGTGATTAAAGAATATTTTATTTAAAATTTTAAGAAAATAAACAAATACATATAATATCGTTTAAAAAAATAAAACGTAGAAAAAAATTAAAAAATATAGTTTTCTTTTTTTAAAGGATGGAGGACTATTAATTTCAATCTGGATTTTTTGTAGACCAGTTTTGTGTAACACCAAAATAAATTAGAAGTATCGGTGCTATCGTTACAAATTTGGTACCAAATGAAAGAGGCGATTTTTTTTGAATCCAGGAGTGCAAACAGTTTTTCAGCACAACAATTATTATTATTATTATTATTATTTAATTAGCTAAAGTACGAAATTTAGATGGCAACATTTCATTTTATTTCTTTTCAGTCATTTTAAAAAGTACGTGGCCCAAGTTTTACGAAAAAATGAGAAAAAAAAAAAATAAAATAAAAATTTTACAGATTGAAATTGATAGTTTTTCGTACTTAAACTAAAATTTGTCTTAGACGGATTTTTTTTTTTTTTTTTTTTTTTTTATACTTTTTATTTAATTTGAGGATAATAATATTAGGTTATATCGATTAAAAATAAATAAATAAATAAATAAATAAATAAAACAAGTAATTTTAAACAATGAAGATGGGATTTTTGTATGATTAAACGCAACATACTTAATGCTCTTTTTTTGAATTTATGGAGCATCTATGTGTAAAATAGAGTAAATATTCAGTTACTCTTACATTATTTAAGTTGAATACATTATATTCAATATTGAACCGAAGAAAACATACGTATAATTTATTCTGATGCTATACGTCTACAGGCTATGTCTATAAAGCAGATTTGTCTCCTTTTTTGCTGATTGAGAAGGATGTTTGGTGTGGGTTGTACACATTTCAGCATCTTTAAATGTCTTATTATTTGTAATATATGTGTATTATTTTTAAAAACCATGGTATAATCTCTTTTTTTTTTTTCCCCGGTCGACAGCAAGATATATGCAGGGATGGAACACTGACCCAAAACGAGGTCCACTATCAATGAAGCAAAATTCTATAGTTCTTATGTCAACGATATTATAGCTAGAGAAATTTCTTAGGCAAATGCCGGTATGAGTTCTACGCCACCGTTCCATCCCTGTATATGTGATATGAAAAACCATATGTATACATTGTCTTTATTAAATTAATTAAAAAACTCTGTTTGTTTAATGATTGTCTTAAAAAACACAGAAATTAAAATAATTTTACTTTGTTAAAATTGAGTTTAATATTGATATCTACTAAAAAGAAATTATTTATCCACATGTGAGGCAATGCATTTTGCGATTTTCATTAAACTGAACGTGAAGCAGAGGGTTTTTGTAAATTTAGTAATTTCTTTCTTAAAATAACATATCAATATAATGATTTTTTTTTTTTGTGTGTGTGTGTGCGTGTGTGTGTTAAAATTATTCAGTGAATTTATCAGCATTGCAATTAAAGCTTTGTGGTTAGAATCTAATCTAAATTAAACTGCAGCATTACAAGATATCTTATGATATCCAGATGCCCTATTGTGAGCTTCACATTGTATCGTAAGACTTAATAACAAAAATCCTAATCATCTCATACTAAACAGAGAAAGATAGTTACTTACTCTTGAAAAATTATACAGTTTAATGTTCCTTTCGAAGTGAAAAAATAAATTTCCATTTTTCCTATAACAAAAGATTCTAAATATATATTGTTCGTTACAGGTGTTTTTTCTTAGTTGTTCGTTTTAGATAATTTAAGCATTCCAGTAAAGCCTTTCAATAAAAACTTAGCTAGGTTTGCTTGTCAATAACTTTTAGTATAAAACCATGTTATTGTTTCTATTGAATAAAAAATTAGACGTTGTTTTAATTGAAATTCTTACAGTTTGTGTAAAGTAAGCAAAATGTTCATGACAAATAAGAAGATGCTCACTTTCTCGCTTGCCTTCTCTGAACTGATAAGTCCACAGCAGTGTTGCTAGATTAGGGATTTTGTCCCCATTTTGAAGGATTTTTTGGGCTTCAGAGGACTTTTTTGGAGATCGAATGTTTGTGGGGAATTTCGAGGGGATTTAAAAAATTTTTCGGGAGAAATCTGGGAACTTTTTTAACTCACTTGTCAAACTAGTCTATGTGATAAGTTTGCAGCGTTATAGGGATTTATCCCAACGCGTAAGGACTTATAAAAGTTTTCTTCAGCATGTAAGGTCCTTTTGAAAGTACCCCTTCTTCCCACGAAATCCTCAGGATATCCAGAGGATAAAAGTAAATTCTACGAACATCCTCAGCACTAACCCAAGTAGCACAAGAACGTTCTTTGAACGTTTAATAACGGTTACAGTAGTTCAAACACCGTGTTTCGTGTCAATAGAACGTTCTATTGTACGTTCAAAAATAGTATTATTTAAAACGTTCTGAAAATGTGTGCTTTGTACCATCTATAACACGTACAATTCTAGTTCTATATAGAACGTTCAACTATATGACCGTCATAACACGTTCTGTAACAGTGTAATTATAACGAACATGACAAAAGGATTTTTAAGTATACTATTGGTAGGCAAACTAGTTTAATCATGAAAATTTTAGACTTCGGTTTTTGAATTTTTTACACGTTTTGTGGTGTGAAGAATCCGAAAATCAAAGGTTGGTATGGTGCCTGTTAATGGGTATCGGTGCCTATTAGTGTGTTAGTCTGTTAGTCCAGGTAAACGAAATCTTAACAACAAATGATTGCAGAGAAATCGGACCAGTTTTAAAATATCACGTATGATATCAATCCTATTCAGAGATTTGCAACATTCTAATTTAAAATCTTCGTCAGTTATTCGAAATTTATAATTTTTTAACATGATAGCGGATAGGGCCTTTTTTATATTTTCAGTTTAACGTTTTGTTAGCACGTCAATGAAGAATGCTCAACTAGAAGTAGTAGCGGTGAAGTGAAAAAAATTACAAAATTTTAAATTGGTGAAAATAAAATTGTGGATATTTTATTTCAAAAATCAATGGACAGAATTTAACGAAATTTGTTATATAATTGGAACTTGCCCTCAATTGGTGTTTTTTTTAATTGCATATGGGATATTTCGCCTGATAGGTGGCGCTGCTACGTAGTGAATCCCACCAGTTATGTGATGGTTATATCTCAACTCCTATAGTGTACAAATTCATAAAACTTGATACACGGGGTGTATGTATAAGGAGGTGTATATACATTTTGAATGTATACATTGGCCAACAGGTGGCGTTACTAATCTGCAATTTAATTACGTTATCTGAAAGGCAATATTTCAGCTCATGTGATTTAAAACAAAACTTAAACTTCTAAATTTTGTAATATACTGAAGTTATATGTGAAATCGATTTTATGTAAAACGTCACTGATGCACATCGGCCAACATGTGGCGTAGCTATGTTGCAATTTAATCCCATAACGGGAACGAAATATCTCAACTTCTGTGATTTATAAATGTTGTAAAAGTTGTACGTAAAATTGCTAGTATATAAAACTCTACTGATTAACTTTGGGTGCTTATCGGACGACAGGTGGCGCTGCCACGTTCCAATTTATAAAAAGCCTATATTTTCTATTTACGGAAAGACTATATCTCAGCTTCTATAATATATATACTCATCAAACCTTGTGTGTGACATACATTTGATATATTGTTGATACAACTTGGTTGTATAACCAGTAATACTCAATGCTTTTTTTTTCTTTATTTTATTTTATTTTATTTTTATTTATTTATTTATTTATTTTTTTTTTTTGGGGGGGGGGGGTATTCATCGGACATCAATTTCTCTCCAAGGAATAAGTATCCATCATTCCCGAGGGAGGAGAAGGGGTGTATGGAAGATTTTTCAATATGTTTACCTTTAAAATGAATGGTTGAACCATCGATTTCTGATGATTTAAAAACAAATTTATCTACTTTTTTATCATTTTTCATAATAATAACAAAAATGAAAATCTTTAGAAAATTATGTTTTCTAAGATTATATTTTCTAGATCTAGCATAAAACTGATTGTATTCTGATTTATGAAAATCGTATGCATTCGCCAGAGGAAAGTATTTAGATAAATAATAAATTTAATAAATAACATGTTCTGTACTGCAAGAGTTTGAATGGGAAAATATGGACGAATGTTTTGTGATGGCCTCAATGTACAAGTTTTAAAAATGTTTAAGATTTGAGTCTAATGGAAATCGTGAACAAAAAAGAAAATCCCGGATGTTATTGAATGAGTAATATAGTGCATGGTCAGCAGAATTGCAGTCACAAAGATTTTCGCGCTTTAATTTGCAGCTGTTGCGGGAAGTCAAACCAAACGGTTTGGCAACTTTATCGCTAATTTGGCTATATTTTCTCCTATCCTTAATTATTTCTTTTCTTTTATGCATTTTCTTATCCTTAGATAAGATAGAGAAAGTATTGCTTTTTGGGTTAAATTTTGAAAACTGCGTTTTTTTAATACTTACGCGTTTTGAGGTCCCCTGACTCCAAATATCAAGTTTTTACGTTTGATCTCTGAGTGTGTATGTGTGTCTTTGTGTATGTCTATGCGTGTGTGCCTGTTATCAGCATAGCTAAAAAACAAATAATTCCAGAATATGAAAACTTAACATTCTAAATCAGTGTCATATAAGGATGCTGCACTTAGCTTTTCGTTGAGATCATGGAAATGGTTCGTGTACAGGGATATCCATAATAATTCAAATACATTAAGTATGTGGGTAAAATTTTTTGCTATTTACAGTTTAACATCTATAGCCTGTACTAAACAAAATGAAATGAACATATATTTTTTATATGCATAAAAGCATGTTTTGTGGAAAATATGGTATGAGAATCGTTCTCCTTTCCTTTACAGGTCTACCCAGGAATAAAAATTTCTTTATACCTATGCAGAGAACAAAATAAAAAAATTTTAAAGTGAAATTTTTAAGGCTTGTTTCGCGCATAATTACACGTTTTGAGGGTCCCTAAATACTAAAATGAAATTTTAAAATGTTAATCTTTGTGTATGTCTGTTATCAGCTAACTTTAGAACATATATTTGCAGACAATTTAAATTTTGTATTTTGAAGTTGATTATGAGGTTGCTACTTAAAATATTTGACTAAGATTAATAAGCTTCAAAAGTGGTGAGATCGAAGTTGATTGAATAATTTCAAATGAACTTTTAAATTTAATATCAACCAAGAATTATTTATAGTAAGTACTATATTTAACCCCCTCACTAAGAGAGTTATTCATCAAAATTTATTTGTTCCTAAAAGTAGTTTGAAATATTTGAAACGTAGATTTATATATAGTACTTGTTACCTTACACCTTAATCCGCAATTTGTGTTTATAGCATTCAAATGCTAGGTAAGAGTAAGAAAAAGTCGGATGAGTGCCACCAGATTATTATTAAAATTTAAATAAAAAACAGTCTTTTTTTTTTTTTATATTGATAATATATAATTAACTAGTTAGTTGGCATAGGTGGACTCTGCTCAGTTCCCCATCTTATTTATGTTCTCATATATTTCTAGTGCGAGACATATTATAATCATGTTAAAAGAAATGAATTTCGCCAAAGCTTGATAGAGTGACAGAATGAAATCCCCGCCTAATAGGCTATCCTTCGTTCACTTCGATATATTTATCTTATTCTAATCTATTAATTTATTTTATCAGGGTCAATTCCGTTGTTTAGTTTTCATGCTACTATTTCCAATGCAATAATCCTCAAAATTCATATTTGTATGAAAAATTTACAATTTCGCTATGCTGGTAAAATCGTAAATTACGAATAATTTACGAAATTTTCCTATTAGAATATTTCTATTCAATCATGTTCAAAAAAAATATTATAAATGTAATTTTGAAGTTGTCTAATGTATTTATGATCCTCAAAATGGAAGTTTATGCTCAATTTTACCCCATTCTGTCATTTTAAGTAAATCGTAAATTCCAAATAACTTACAAATTTTTTAAATTGGAAAAATCATAGTCTATGATATTCATGCCAGTATCCTAAATAATATTTCGTAAGTGGTTTGACATCTTTACGATGAAAACATCCCTCAAGATTGACGTTTATGCGAAATTTTGCTCTATCCTGCCATGTTAAGAAATTTGTAAATTTCCAATAACTTACGAAATTTTTATATTGGAAAATTCATAGTCAATAATATTCATGCCAGTATCCTAAATAATATTTCAAAAGTAGTCTGACATCTTTACGATGAAAATATCTCTCAAAATTGACATTTATGTCAAATTTTGTCCTATTCTGCCATGTTAAGAAATTCGTAAATATCCAATGACTTGCGAAATTTTCAAAGTAGCTTATTTATAGTTACTGATGTTCATTCCGGCATCAAAACTATTTTAAAACTGGTCTGACATTTTTACAGTAAAAAGTTTCCATTTAATGCACGTTTAAGTGAATTTTTGTCCTATTCTCCCATGTTAAGAAAATCGTAAATTTCTAATAACTTACAAAGTTTTTAAATTCGAATGTTGTAAATGAATAGGGTTCTTGCCAGTGTCGAAAGTAATACTTTAAAACTGATTTGACCTCTCTGCGACAATTTGTTCTTGAGATATTGTGTACACAGACTAACACACTAACACACTAACCCACTAACAGACACCCTACAGACAGACACCATATAAATTTTGTCATTTTCGGATTCCTCACACCTGAAAACGTGTAAAAAAGTCAAAAAACCGAGGTCGAAAATTTTCACGATACCTAAGTTCCCCATACCTATAGTATGATGGGGAACTAAAAGTAATTTTTATTTCATTATCTATTTATTTATTTATTTGGGTTTGGAAAGGGTCTGATAAATGAAAAAAAAAAAAATATGTTTTATGATAAATCTATATTAATAAATCTGACTTTTGTCTGTACATTTTTCGTAATTAAAAAATTTTGCGATATCTTGAAGTTCCACACATCATGAGAGCCAAAAATGATTTCAGAAAACTTTCTCTTTCTATATGTGAGTGCATGTGTGTGTCATTGTGTGTATGTTTATAACGCTATTTTTGTCAGGATATTACATGAGAATGGCATCATTTTCCATTAATAAATTGCTTAGCCTCTGAATAAAAAAATTCTAATCTAATAAAGCCTCTGAAAATTAGATACAAAATAATAATACTAATACTTATTATAATAATAGCAATAATAATAAATAAATAAATAAATACAATAAAAATAAAATAAAAATAAAATAAAATAAAAATAAAAAAGCGTAGAAATGCATGCAATTTTTTCTTGTTGTTTTTATTCATTTTCCCCCTTTCTTCATCGAGCCTGACTTTATCGGTTTTCGTCCGGACTGGGCTCAGGCCTTAAACTTTCGGCTCGTGCAGACCTCTGGTATAACATTTTGTATAAAAATGCACAGATTTTTTTAAACTAAGGATTGTGAAATGAATTTTCTTTTGTTCATATAATATTGATAATCATTCAAGAAAACTTTTTATACAATCGGCAGCAAAATTACTGAACACATCCACATTTTTCATATACCATTTTTTTTTTTTTTTTTTTTTTTTTTTTTTTTAATAGTTTGACCGTTATTTTTTATCACAAACTTACTTTTCTATGAACAGCATAAGACTAAGACCATGACTCGATAAATATTTACTCAAGAAAACAATAATGTGCACGAAATTTTTATACGATATAAGAGCTATATAAAAAATAACCTATTTTAAACTTTTATTTTCCATATAAAGCTCTAAAGATAGATTTCAGGAGATTTCTTCTTCTTCATTTGAAATCAAGCATATTTTAAGGCATTAACTGTAGGGTTTATCACTAAATTAAACAATATAGTGAAGAAGAGATGGAAACTTTTTTATAAACAATGAGATTCGAATTATTTTTCTCTTTTGTTAATTACGAAATTTATTACTAAAAAATAAATAATTTCTGTATTATACTCGTATCAATAAAAATATAACTATTTTTTCTTTGAGTGACACAACTATAATACAAAATTAGTTACGCTGGGACCATCACAAAACTTTCTTTTATATCATTCTATATGAACAAAGTTAGCTACGATTAGCATTTACAGAATTTTAATCAACTTACCATCATATAAAAAACTTTTTATATATGTAATTTCGTGTAATTTTCAGCAATAGATGCTGAAATGTAGACTGTAGACATCTAGAAATCGTAAAAAGTAATAGCAGCACAACTTGTTTGCCAATTTGTATCCGAATTCAATCAGAATAAATTTTAATAATATATTTTTCACATACCAAGTTTGTGGTATTTAAATGACAAAAGTTGAAATAAAATTTTAACTAAACGGGTAAAACTTCAACGTAGTAGCGCCACCTAACATAGCCGATATGGAAAATTAATTTATTTAACTTTACAATAGCCATCTCACAAACGAAATGTGATGCTTTTAAATATCATAGAAACTGCCTTCCCGTTAACAAGATTAAATTGCAGCATAGCAGAAGCACCTGTCGACCGATATGCACCCAAATTGAATCAGCAGAGATTTACATAATGCTGATCTCATATATAACTTTAGTGCATTTATGTATCATACAAGTTCTGATACAACCTTTCCTTATATGGGATCACATTATATCAGCGCCACAAAATGGACAATAATATCTTAAAAGCTAATAAGCACTAATTTACTTCCTGGTCCATTCAAATGTTATGTTACTTTGCGTCAATTGCTTCTTGAGAAACCGCGTCCACATTTATTTATTTCTATTTATTTCTTTATTTTTTAACGAACTCACAGTCATTTTCAAGTGAAAAAAAAAGCCAAATCATACTCAGAAGTCACAAAACGTGTATATTTATCGAAAACCGGAAGTTAAACATTTTCACAAATCTAGTGCTTTTTTCTTATGTAAGTAACAAACATAATAATAATAAACAGTGAAGTGATCATACGTTGTAAATAATCTATGATATTGTAAATTTAGAAGCTGAAACAATAAAAAAAAAAAAAAAATAAATAAAGTAGCTAAAAATTTTGTTTTCCTTATTTATTTATTACTTTCTTCTATAATAAAAAGAAGAAAGGTTTGATTCGTAAATATTTTTGGCTCCCGCGTTTCGATAGATTTTTCCCTTTTTAAGATGTTCTAATAAAAAATTGATATTTCTTAGAAAATGCCAGTTTGTCTGTGTGTTTGGACATGTGTGATAAGAATTTTGTGTCATCTCTAGGTCAAAAACTAATGAACAGAATTTCCTGAAAACTTATATTTTGCTCCCCCTTGATATCAGTTAGTGATTATTACCCCCCCCCCCTTTTTTTTTACACATATAACGCTCAACAGGTCGCACTGTCATTTATTTTTTTCAAAATTTTTAATATTACAATAAAGGAAAAAATTTCTTATAAATACACACAATAGGGATTTCTTTAGTTGAACATTGTCAAACTGATTTTTTAAAAAATATTAACGGTGAACAAGACTTTTAACAAGAAGAATAGCAATCCTTCCCCCCTCCTCGGGTGTGTAAATTTTTATAATATTTTTTCAAAATTACTCGTTGATATCTTTTAAAACGAACGGTTGAATCAATTATCTGTGATAATGTAAAACAAAGTTATCGATATTTAAAAAAAAAAAAAAGTTAATATTATTATTATATATATATATATATATTTTATTTTGTTTTTCAATTTTACTGTGTAAAATGTGTGATCTGATCTAAACTATGTGAATTGTATTAGAAAATAAAGAAAAAAATTGTGTGATAGTCACAAGACACTAGTTTAACATTTCCTGTAATTTATTGTAATTGATTCATATAAGCAGGCATGCGATTATTTTAGTTGCGATCAAATTTTTATATTTTACTTCATAATAAACGTCAATTATTTTGCAAAATATTATTAAATAGATACGCAATAACACGTAATATTAAAAAAAAAAAAAAAAAATCTGAATAAAAATCTTGAGTTTTGTATTTCTCACAAAAATAATAAATATAATTAAATTAAATTCCTTTTCAATTAATAATATAAAAGTGATATACATTTTGCTGAATCTTGAATCTTAAAAAAAAAAAAAAAAAAAAAAAAACGAAAAAATTCGCCAAACTGTGAAATTTTTATTGGGTTTGCCAGTTATGACAACGGAAGCACTTGGACTCCAAGGTCCAAGATAGATAACGGTAACTTTTTCTGTCATTATTTTCATTGCGTGTGGTTTGAGATTTCTTCCTGACATTTGGATACACTATCTACAGATAAGTTTATTCTACACAATTTTCATATGTCTAGTCTAGGATTTCCATAGTTTTGCCCAAATCTGCATTCAAATTTAACAAAATTAAATAAATTAAAGTTTTCAAAAACCATAAAAAATAAACAAATAAATAAATAAATAAAGAGTAATAATAATAATTTGAAAACATTAATTTTTTAAATTTTTCATGCTAACTACCTTTTAATTATTTATTATTATTATTTTTTTCCCCATTCGATTTTGTATTATTACAGTTTAATGTTAGATATATTTAAGTATATTTGTTTAGATTTTATTGTTAGACTGTAGTATTGTAAAATCAAGGGAAAAATAGTTAGCAGCCGGCTCTCTAAAAATTTTAAAAATATTTTAAATTTTAAAATTTATTTATTTTATATTTAAAAGATTTTCAAGAATTTTTATCGTATTTTATATTGTTATATTTCAATGCATGTGTAAGTAAAATTCATAAACTCTAAATCAATACTTTAAAATTAAATCTTCACAAAATCGATAATAAATAGATTAATTAACTAATTTTAATTTTTTTTTTAATACTTCTCTTAAATATTTTTATTTTCTCCCATCATTTGTACATTATTACTCTTTATCAATAGAATATATAACATATCTAGGTATTAATTTGTGAATTCATTGATAAGTTAAAGTTTTAAAAATAGTTCTATGTTTGAATGCCAAAAGTTTGCAATAAGTTTCAGTATTTAAACATATACAGTCGGTAACAAAAGTGTCCGAACACTAGCAAAAATTCCTATGTAAAAAAAGTACACTTCATACGGTTTTGTTAAATAAATCTTTATCGAATCATGTTCTTACACTGACTAAGAATAGGATTCGACAAGGATTTATTTAATACAACCTTACGAAGTGTACTTAATTTACATAGGAATTTTCGTTAGTGTTCGGACACTTTTGTTACCGACTGTATATATCTATATATATATATATATATATATATATATATTTAACTTAACAAGAATTTCGCAAATTAATTACCCAAATATGGTTAGGTTCTATTGTTAAAATATATTAATGCAAAATCAAAGGGAAAAATAATAATTAGTCAGTAAGGAGCATCTTAAAACTTTTCAGTTTTCTTTAATTATAGTTAAAAAAAAAAAAAAAAATGAAAATACTGTATGTTATTATATTTGAAGACATGTACGTAAAATTTTATAACACAAAGGCACACATACATACAAATGAATCACAAAATCCAAAGGGAAGAAAAATGAAAGAAAGAAAAGAAATAAAGAAAAAAAACAAACAAACATAGACAAACAATATGAAGGTGATTCTTAATATTTCTAAATGTTTTAAATTATTTTATTTTATTTATTATTATTATTTTATTATTTGTTTTGTTTGCAGAAACAACTTTTAATTAATTATTTATTTATTGTTCAAAAAGTTTTACCACATTTTATACTGTTATATTTCACTGCATGGTGTATGTAAAATTTATAAACTCAAAATCAATAATTTAAATAAATTTTGCATACGCATGATTTGAAATATGAAAATATTAAGGAAATTTCACGGAATCTATTTAAATATATATATATATATTTATTTATTTATTTAACGTATTTAAAATACACCGCTGTTCAAAATTAAAGGAACAAACCTGCTTTCCTATTTTCTTCTTTTGTACATAACTTTTAAACAAATAAACACATGGACATAAAATTTGGCTGGCATGTTCTTTATCATACCATTATTCGAATTTTACATAACTTTAGCATAAGCAATAATTTTAAAGTAATAATTATTAATTTTTCTCAAAAGTAAGCTTTGGAAAGAATGAAAAATTTCAACAATTTTAGTAAAGAAAACTTAATGAAAAATTGTGTTAATGATGCATTATAGACAAGTGAACACGCACATGCCCTCAAATGTTAAAAACAAAATCCTGATTTTTCTTTCTGTGTTCATTTCTCTTTTACTTTAATAATGGAATTTTTGAAAAAAAAAAAAAATAATAATAATAATAATAATAATTACTAATTTGTATAAACTGTGACCATCACTAGAATAATAAAAACGTCGATAAATAATTTAATAATGAACGTTTTATCCGATTTTCATGTTTCTATGTAAAATTAAAAAAAAATATTCACACGCGAAAAAATAAAGAAAGAAAAAAGAAAAAAAAAAAAAATACTACAAGAAAAAATTTTCGGTTTTAATCTACAAATAAAATATAGATGCACGTACATCTTTAACCTATCTGTAATGCACCTTCATGACCATTTTTCATTAAGTTTTCTTTTCTAAAATTGCTGAAATTTTTCATTTTTCCAAAGTTTATTTTCGAGAAAAATTTACTGATTTTTAGTTTAAGAATTATTACTTATGCTAAAGTTATATAAAATTCGATTCATGGTATTTTAAAAAACATGCTATCCAAATTTTATACTTCTGTGTTTATTTGTTTAAGAATTATGTGGAAAAAAAGAAAACGAGGAAACAGTTCATTGTTTTAATTTTGTACACTTGGGTACTTCTTTTAACTAATTTTTATTTTTTGTTTTCCATTGACTCTGCATTATTATAGTTTAAAAATAGAATATGTAACATATCTGGGCATTAATCTGAGATTCCATTGATAATTTAAAATTTAATAAAAAATTTTTGTGTTTGAATGCTAAAATTTGCAGTAAGTTTCAAAATTTAGACATAAAAATATATTTAAGTTTTTTTGCTTAACTTATTAAAATCAATATCAAAATATGGTTATATTCTATTGTTAAATTATAATGATGCAAAATCTAGGGGGGAATAATAATTAGTTAGCAGGGGGCATATATCTTAAATTTTTTCAAAATATTCCAAATCTTGAATTTATTTATTCGTTTTTGAATTCAAATATTTATCCAGAATATTCAAAATACTTGATCGTTTATTATACCATATTACAATGCACTACACAAAAAGGAAAAAAGGAAAGAAAAGATAAATAAGGAAAGGAAGGAAAAAAAGAAAAATAAAATAAGTAAATAAAATAACAAGTGCAGAACTTTGAATAGACACTATAAAATTCAAGAATTCGAAGAAAATGGAAGAACTCGCAACAATTGTTCCGGGTCGAGAAAAGACATAACCCTTCATCAACCGAACAAAGTAGGCACGAATGCTGCAAAAAAAAACTGCAACGTAGCTCTTGTATTTTCAGCACTCGTGCCTACTATGTTCGTCTGACGAAGGGTCGTGTCTTCTTTCGACCCGGAACAATTGTTGCGAGTTCTTCCATTTTATGATACAAGACATTTTTAGCACGTACAAAGAACGTTCAAAAATTGTTTACATAACGTTGTGAGAACGTGTGTATAGAACGTTTTCAGAACGTTTCTACACTATTTTAGAACGTTTACAGTACGTTTTCTAGAACGTTCTGAAAATGTGTATAACGTTTTGAAAACGTTCTAAAAACGTTTAGAACGTTCTGAGACCGTGTACATAGAACGTTCTCAGAACGCTTCTATAACACCGATGGTGATAGTTACACGTTCATTGAACGTTCTCTGAACCGTACTATTGTACGTCTTCAAGATGGACAGATAGACGTCTATAACACGTTCAGAGTGAACGTTCTTAGAACGTGTTTGCAGAACAATTTTTGAACGTTCAGAGAACGTTTCGGTGCTGCTTGGGAAAGTACTTTATGCAGGTTTAAAATTTTCCTATAACTAGTTTTTTTTTTTTTTTTCTTTCGTGAGGACTTTTTTAAAAAATGAACTTTGTTTGGGGAAAATTTTGGGCTTAAATCTGTTAAATATTTAAAAAATATTTTTAAAAAAATCAGTTTTTTAGTAGAAACTGAGTTGGGGATTTTTTTTTTTTTTTTTTTTTCAAAAAACCCCGATCTGGGGAAATTTGAAAACTTGTTTGGGAAAATTGACTGTCGACCAACTGGCAGCACTGGTTCAGAGTTGCTTCGCTCATGTTGTTTCCTCGTACACTTTTGATTTATTAATACGGATTTTTCTAGTTTGTTTTTCATTGGATATTAAGTTATCTTAAAAATGTTATTTTTAGAATCATGAAGCTAATAAACAAGATTATTAAACTTATTGATTTTTCAATGTCTGTTTCAAGCTTGGATTTTGCAGAAATAACCTATGTTTAAAAAAAAATGATTTTAGTACTTTAGTGGATTATTACAAATATCATTAGATGGATTAACATCCTATTAAATATAAGCAGTTAAAAAAAGTATAAAGTGTTTTACCAAAATTTTTGATTTGAATCAATTAGTGTGAATATAGTGTTCGTTGACTGCAAATAAAAAAAAAAAAAAAAAAAAAAAAAAAAAAAGATAAATAAAAGCTACGATTTTTCCAATACCTTCATAAATTTAACGATATTTAAATGTTTTATTTTAAGAGTAAGTCTATACATTTGGCTAGTACATTATACGAACAAAGTTTTTTTAGCGCTCGCACATGGACTGTTAAAAATATTTAGTAAAAATTATCATATTTCATTAGGTAATTATTTTTTTTTTATATTCTGATTGCAGTATGTTGTATTCTAATTTAGTAAATAAATTTTCATAAAAATCTCATTGCAGCAATGGGTTTAATGCCTTTAATACCTTTAATAATCTTTTTTTTTTTTTTTTTCCTTTTTTTCAGTTTTTAAAAGAAACCTTTATAATTTTATGAATATATGCATCAGTCTCATATAAATATACACAGATAATTAGACAAAGAATCATACATTTTACAGGTAGACCCGAAAATTTTTTATTTTAATAATAATTACCTTTTGGCTTTCGGGAAATTGTTTTCAGAAATATGTGAGGTGTAACATGTTCTTTACACGCCCAAAGTTTCAGGATAATTAGTCAAGAAATTTTTTCTAGCTATTTCACAAAACGTCTGAAATCAGAGATGTCCAGTCATTTATGAAAAGTCAGTATATTACTGCGAATAATCTTTTGAAGTCATTAAATTTTTGAAATTTTGAGTTATCGGAAGTTTTTGTTTCAATTTTAATGCAAAAGAAATTACTTTTTTTTTTTTATATATTTTTTAAATATGTCATCTGGTCGCAAAACAGGCCAAATAATTAAAATCTGTAAATGCTTTTTTTTTTTTTTTTTTTTTTAAGTTCTAAGTAAACGTTTTCACTATCGAAAAACAAGAGACCGTGCCAAAGCTGATCTATCTCTGTGTTATTTGCATTTGAAAATCCCGATGTGCTGTAAAACCGGTCAAATCCCAAGGTTGGTGAGTTTCAAAACCGGTCATCTCGATATCCGCGAGATCGCGATTCTGTTCTTCCCGATAACAGCAGCTCACTTGTTGATTAGGTTAGTTTTATCAGGCTTTCTCTCGTGAGTGACTTCCCTTTCTTGGTGCACAGAAAGTTTCAAGTAATTGAATTTCGTAATTCCTTCGACAATGGAGAAGTTTGTAGAAGAAATAACTTTCAATCAGTGAAGGAAGAGAAAATCTGATCCTACGACGTGAAAAAAAGAACAAGGCCAAAGTTCAAAAGTTACTATACTATCACTTTTTAGTACAATGATAGCATCATGGTTTGCATATTATAATTAATTAATCATATGTTATTAATTTAATAACATACCTATGACGATTAAGCAGGATATAGCGACTTGTTTATGTGCGTTTGGTTTCAAGTCAAAGGGTTTTCCACTGTATTAAAGAACAGCTCGTGATATTTTTTATTATAGATATTAGTTATTTTTCAGAAGATTTTTTTTTTATGATTTATTATATATATATATATATATATATACAAGGTCTGTCCTGAAAGTAATTTCAGTAAGTCTAGTAAAAATCATTTATCGGCTCCAACGGGACTTCCAGCTCTCAAATGCGTTGCGGTAATCCTCCTCCTGAATGTCCTTTAATGCTGCGGTGCAAGCTGCTTTTATCCCGCCCACTGTCCGAAAATGCTTGCCTTTCAGGGGTGTTTTGAGGTCTGGAAACAGAAAATTCGGAGGGAGCCAAGTCCGGGCTGTACGGGGACTGAGGAATCATTGGCACCCTTGCTTTCACCAGGTAGTCGGTGACGATGAAGGCACTGTGGGCCGGAGCATTAACGTGGTGTAACTTCCAGTAGTCTGTAATGTCCGGCCGCATGCGTTGAACCCTGCGTTTCAGTCTTTTGAGGACTTCCACATAAAATTTGGAGTTCACTGTACCCACTTACAATTTCAACCCATTAAACCGCGCTCCTACGTACAGTCGCGTCATAATAAACTCACTGACACTATTTTCAGGACAGACCTTGTGTATGTATATATATATATATATATATATATATATATAGGGCCCGAAATTTCAACTCGGATTACACTCGCCGAAAAAAAAAAAAAATTACTCGCCACAAATAGAGTTGTCATGCTCATGTTTCTTCTTTTTTTTCTTATTTTGGGCTTGTTATTTTTCCTAACTATTTGAAATCCTTTTACAAATAAGCCTAAAATTATATATATTAAAAGTGTGTCGTATATCATCATGTCTCATAATCATCTATAATTAAAAATCATTATAATGTATTGTATTTGAGATTTGGAAAAGATTAAAATATCTAAAAACGTAAATGCAAAATGACAATAAAGAAAAAAGGAAAAAAAAAAAAAAAATTCTTTGTCAAACAATATTCTGTGAAAACCTTTTTATTATGAAAGATTAAGCTTCCTTATATACTTATATAAATATTTATTTAACTCTTTACATGATCTTTTTCGTCCATATTATCTTTGTAATGGAATGTCGATGTGTATAACTTGTCCATTATTGTCATTTGAAATAGTCATTTCGGAATACATTTTTCGATAATATTGTTGCTTACAAATCATTAGAAGCACCAATCCTTAGCGTTTCAGTAAAACACTGGAAAATGTGAACTGGTTTTTGATCATTAATAAACATAGGCAGTATCTTTAAAAGGGCTCGAGCTCATTTTTTATTCGCCAATATCGCAGAGGCAAACTTTCTCATTTTTCTTCTCTCGGATAGTGGGTAACGGCAAAGAGGTTAATCTGCTCGTCTATTCTTACTCTGCGTAGAGAAATCACAGTGGGAGAAACGAAACTGCCGAAGATATTAAAACTTTTAGGCATGCACTAAGCATTTTTCCTTTTACAGGCTAGGGTCATTCTTTGCCAGGGCGATTGTCGGGCAGCGCACACACAGACTCTGCATTCTGAGAAGAGTAAAAAGAGAGGTTAAATATGAGGTTATAAGATGGCAAGGTCTTACCATATTTAAATCTATAAAAAGAATGTTTTCTGTCACTGAATCGTGTAAGAATTCTGTCTATAACTAGACCAAATTTTTACTCGCCACAGTAAAAATTCCACTCGCCAATGGCGAGCTGGCGAGCGGAAATTTCGCGCCCTGTATTATATATATTTTTTCTATCAGATAATAAAAATCAAAGATCAGTCATTTTTAAATAAAATTTAATAAAAAAAAAAAAAAAAATCTGTATTTGAAATTCTAAAGATACAATATTTACATTATATTTAGCAAAATAAAATTAATTTCTAGTTTGTTGAAAAACCGGCCAACTTCAAAGTGAGTTGCAAATGCGGCCAAATCCAAAATAAAACCTAAATAACCCCTCTATTCACCTGCTTCTGCATAATTATTTTGAGTTTTCAAACATACTGCAATAATGACTGTAAAACTTAAAAGTTTTTGTTCCAATTTTGTTTTGGCTAAGTTTGGCAAAAAATTAGCTTTTCCCTAAAATTTTAATTTTTGGAGATGGCCGATATTCTAACTAGACGATACAAATATGATATGATAAAAAATTGTAGTATCTTTTTTTTTTTTTTTTTTTTTTTTTTTTTTTAATGTATGTAATGCTTATTATAAAGTAGTAATGGAAGAATAATTAAAAATACTTGCGTCATAAGCATATTGAATTATGATAATTTTTTTTTTTTTTTTTTTGAACTGAGGACTATTAGTCTCAATCTGGGATTTGTGCGGCGTCATTCTTCGATAGTTGGACATTTGTCGGAATCATTTTTCGATAGTTGGACATTTATCGAAATCTAAAATTTATCGAAAATATAATTGAATAATTTGAAAGCGATGTTGTAATTTGAAAAAAAAAAAAAAAAAAAAAACTAATAGTCCTCCGTCTTAAACTAAATTCTGCTTTTGCTGCCAGAATTTCATTAAAATCATTTTTAGGACTGAGGGCCTATTAGTCACAATCTGGGATTTTTGCGTTGTCGAATCGATAGTTAGACATTTGTCGAAATCTAAAATTTATCGAAAATATAATTGAATAATTTGAAAGCGATGTTATAATTTGAAAAAAGAAAAAAAACTAAACTAAATTCTGTCCTAAACTAAATTCTGCTTTTGCCAGAATTTCATCAAAATCTTTTTATTATTATTATTATTATTATTATTGAAAGAAAAGAAAAGAAAATTAATAATAATCAGTATCGTTACAAGCAATATCGAAAAAGTTTTTTTTTTTTTAATAATTTTGAATTAGGAAATAAAAAGTGCGCGTGAAATCTATAATAATAAATGGAAAGGTTTGTCTGTCTGTCTGTCTGTTCTTTTATACATTCAGCCCCTATTGAACGCAGAAGTACAAGAATTGACATACGGATGCTCTGGAGCCTTTCCGATGTTTTCCTCGAAACAGAATTTAAAAATCTTAATTAGTTTCGGAGATATTAATAAAAACGACCCATGTCCATTGAGCAATGACCAAAAATCCACGGCTTATTGCTTAAAAAGAGGCATTCTATCAGCAGGCGATTTTAACCGTTGTCTGGAATGGAAACAAAACATCTGGAAGTAATTAATGTCACATGATCTTGAACTGGAGTTAAAAATTGCAAATTTCAAAGTGCTTCAAATTTTATTTTTCTCACACAGCACTTAATATACAACCTATTCAGCACAAAACCAACCTGCAGTTAAAATTTCATCAATTTTCATTAATAAACAAAGCAGTTAAATTTTAATTGTAAATTAAATTTTATTCCAACGCGTAATCTATCTTTCAATAGACGATAGGAGTTTCCATAGCAACAAAATACATTTGAAGGAACTAAAAAATGCTTTTTCTTTTTCTTTTTACTTCCATTACCGGACTACCGTGGTACATATGGGTTTTGGGATTGTCCTGATTAGGTTTTCTTTTGTATCTCAGCTACTAATTAAAATATTTTCATAAGTAACACATTATTTGAAAGCTTTGTTGATTTGGAATTGAACAGTAGATTACAGAAATTTCTACCACCAGATATTTTAAAATTTCGATATTTCAAATTCTAATTAAATTATTTTTAATACATCATTCGAAAGATATTTTAAAGTTCTTTTAAATTATCGAAAGTTTTCACCAGATTTACACGTTTTGAGGTGTCCTGAACCAGTTTTCTTTTGCATCTCAGCTACTAATTAAATTAATTTCATAAGTAATACATCATTAGAAAGCTTTTTTGATTTGGAATCGAAAGTGGAATACAGAAATTTGTACCGCCAGATGGCGCTGTAATATTTTAAAATTTCAATATTTCAATTTCTAATTATGATTAAATTTTTTTTAATACATCATTCGAAAGATATTTTAAAGTTCTTTTAAATTATCGAAAGTTTGCACCAGATTTACACGTTTTGAGGTCTCCTGAATTAGTTTTCTTTTATATCTCAGATATTAATTAAAAATATTTCATAAGTAATACATCATTTGAAAGCTTATTTTAGTTGATACATATTTTAAAGTACTTTTACATTATCGAAAATGGAATTCGAGATTTCACCCGATTTACACGTTTTGAGGTGTCCTGATTAGGTTTTCTTTTGTATCTCATCTACTAATTAAAATAAATTCACGAGTAATACATCATTTGAAAGCTTTGTTGATCTGGAATGGAACAATAGATTACAGAAATTTCTACCGCCAGATGGCGCTGTAATTTTTTTAATTTTCAATATTTCAAATTCTAATTATGATTAAATTATTTCTAATACATCATTCGAAAGATATTTTAAAGTTCTTTTATATTATCGAAAGTGGAATTCGAGATTTCACCTGATTTACAATTTTAAGGTGTCCTGATCAGGTTTTCTTTTGCATCTCAGCTAATTGAGTAAGACCGTTCAAAATTGGTATATGTAAGTCAATTAGGAGGGGCTGGAAGGGTTCGGAAGGAATAGGCGCGCAGCACGCATAGGGTTCGGACCCGGTGCGAGTTTTTACCCGATGATAAAATATTTATTTTTATTTTTTCTTAATAATAAAAGTATTTGGTTTTAACGCCCGATAATTCGATTCTGAATATTTTTGAAAGCGTACAATTATTAGGAAAGGCTTGAGGGGGAAGGGGGGGGGGCGAAGGGACAACAAAAAAAAAAAGAGTTACAGCGTTTGAAATTGTTATTATTAGGTTTTAAGGGAAGATAAATCGATTGCGGATATTTTCAAGTGTAAAATTATTAGAAGGGACGGAAAGGGGGGGGGGTGGCAAAAACGTAAAAAAGGAACGGTTGTTTCGGAGAAAACAACGGAAAACCCAGAACGCCTTTATTCTTTTATATTTTGCAGAGTTTCGAATTCTGATACTCCTTTCACATTTCATACTATGGATTTTCAATATTAATTAGCCCGGAATTACGCAAGTTTCGGAGAAAACCACGAAAAAGTCAGACATAAATCGTTTTATAATAGTGTTTATATCATTTTTGTATCTCAGCTTCTATATAGCATAATTGCAAAAGTAATATGTCATTTTGAAACTTATTTGAATTGAATTTCAAGAGTAGACGCCACAAATTTCTGTCTCCTTCCATTAACCGACTACCGGAATTCGAGATTTCATGTGATTTACACGTTTTAAGGTCTCCTGATTAAGTTTTCTTTTGTATCTCTGCTACTAATAAATAATTTTATAAGTAATACATTATTTGGAATTGAACAGTAGATTACAGAATTTCTACCGCCAGATGGCGCTGTAATATTTTTAAATTTCAATATTTCGAATTTTAATTATGATTAAATTATTTTTAATACAGCATTCGAAAGATATTTTAAAGTTCTTTTATATTATCGAATGTGGAATTCGAGATTTCACCTGATTTACAATTTTAAGGTGTCCTGATCAGGTTTTCTTTTGCATTTCAGCTAATTGAGTAAGACCGTTCAAAATTGGTATATGTAAGTTAATTAGGAGGGGCTGGAAGGGTGGGGAAGGAATAGGCGCGCAGCGCGCACGAGACTACGCTGCCGAAGGCAGTGGGGACCCGGTCCGACAATTTACCTGATGAGAAATGATTTTTTTAATTTTCTTTTCTTTAGAATAAGAGTTTGATTTCAGAAGGAATATGTGCTCTCACCTCACGTATATATTAACATATGCGCGCGCACGGGTCTGCGCGGCCAAAGGCAGTGGGGTCCCGGTGTGAGTTTTTACCCGATGCTAAATGATATATTTTTTAATTCCTTTTCTTAAAAATGAAAGTTTATGAGTAATAACATGGAATTTTGAGAAGTCATAAGGATGGTGAAGGAATACGTGCGCGCAGCGCACGGGTCTACGCTGCCGAAGGTAGTGGGGACCCGGTGCGACATTTTTCCCGATCAGAATTTTTTTTTCTCTTTTTTTATCACATGATAAAAATTAATGCAATTTTGAGAATTCATTAATTATTGTGATTCATTTAAAAATAGTGACCAGCGAAGCGGTCGAAGCCTGCTAGTAACATGAAATAAAAATGAGAAATGAATTTAATGATTTATTGTTTTTGTTTTTCGGGGGCTGCTCATGCATATTAAAAATGCGTATTGAAACGAGTCAAAGAAGGAAGCGAAATAAGTATTGAGTTATATTACGATATATAATATGATACGATATATTAGACCTATCGTCCAGGGTTAGTAGGCATTTTCGTTGAAAGAAATAGTTTGTTCGTTCGGTGCAACTTGCACATTAGTCCCGTGAGGTACAACTTTCACATCAGTCCCTTGAGGTACAACTTTCACTTTTGTCCCGTCAGGTACAACTTGCACATTAGTCCCCTTTAAATATAGTGTTTTTTTTTCTTCTTTTTCTTTTTTCTTTTTCAATCTAAAATAGCACATTACATTAGAAAATTATACAGACATTTTTTTTTTTTTTTTTGAAAGAAAAATAAAAGAAAATTGATAGTAATTAGTATCATTACAAGCGAAATCGAAAAAGGTTTCTTTTTAATAATTTTGAATTAGGGAATAAAAAGTACGCGTGCAATAATATGAAATAAAAATCAAAATAAGTCAAAAAATGAATTTAAAGATTTATTTATTTATTTTATTTTATTTTATTTTTATTTTTATTTTTATTTTTATTTTTATTTATTTATTTATTTATTTATTTATTTAATTATTTAATTATTTAATTATTTTTTATTTATTTTTTTTTTTGGGGGGGGGGCAGTAGATGAAATGGTTCTTTCACGCAAAAAATTAAAAACTATAAAATATTAAATTTGCTTATGCATATAAAAAATCCTTATTAAAACGAGTCGAAGAAGGAAGCGAAATAAGTATTGAGTTATATTACGATAAATACGATATATAATATGATACGATATATTAGACCTATCGTCCAGGGTTATCAGGTATTTTCGTTGAAAGAATTAGTTTGTTCGTTCGGTGCAACTTGCACATTAGTCCCGTGAGGTACACCTTTCACATTAGTCCCGTCAGGTACAGCTTTCACATTAGTCCCATCAGGTACAATTGCACATTAGTCCCCTTTCTTTATAGTGACCAGCGAAGCTGGAAAAGCATTCGTTGATTCACTGTCTTAATTGATTTCACATTCCGTCATTTTTGACGGGGTTATATACTAGTAAAAAAATAAATAATTGAAACAAGTCAGAGATCGTAAATGCTTGATCGCTTATTTTTTTTTATTTTTAATTTTGCTTATCTCAAATACTGTTAAATATATTATAGGTAACTGTGAGGATTAACACGATGAAGAGTCATTCATTACAAAAATAAATCCTTTAATAATTAACAACCAAGATAATAAAGTAGCAAGCACGCGTTGTCTAGCGCGCGGCATTCTACGGACTGACTGACATACGACAGGATCTTTCCCGGCAGAGCTAAACTGAGTGTTCTGTGAGTTGAAGCAGAAGTACATATTTTGAAAGTGAAAGTAGTAGCTGATGTGTAGCATTTTGAATTTACATAAAATATAGATGTTGCTACGATCACTACAATGTAATTTATTAAATTTTGTACGTATGTACCAATTTGTTATGCGTTATTGTTGAAAATTAAAAAAAAAAAAAAAAGTCATTGATGTTAAATAAATAAATAAATAAATAAAAAATAGTTTTCAATGCATACTATATCCTTTTAGACATAAATTATTTCTAATTATAAAACATGAAATTAATATTTGATT
Source organism: Salticus scenicus (assembly GCA_963930645.1). Taxonomy (NCBI): domain Eukaryota; kingdom Metazoa; phylum Arthropoda; class Arachnida; order Araneae; family Salticidae; genus Salticus; species Salticus scenicus. The sequence continues at coordinate 105,469,988 of OZ005648.1, forward strand.
AATTGACTGTTAATTATAAACCAAGTAAAAATCGAATGTTAACCGTTAGTATCGAGTAGGTATTAATTCTTCTCGTGTGTATTTCTTGAATACCAGATTATGATAATCATAATGAAGTTAATCTTCCAACTAATTACAGTATTAGATAAATGAATTGTTCATTAAATCACTCATTGAATACACTTTTAATGTGCCTAATAAACATCCAATAAATCAATACTCATTATGTTAAGGAAAAGTATTGTTAAAACATAAAAGTTTTAGAAACTTATAGAATAATATTATAATATACCATATTTCTTTCAAAAAAAAAATTTATAATGTGTTCATTGTTTATACAGCCCTTTATGTGTAATATACATCTAATATTTAATTGTTCTTTAGTTAAATGATAGAACATATTCTCTTTAATGTTGAATAAAAGGGAAAATATCTCCATTTAGAGAATACTATCAGTGCGTTAATTAATTGTTTTTTCATCTAGATACTTAATGTAATATAAGTATTTATAGCATAAAGTAATTTAGTAATAAGTGTCTAAGCTTTAATAAGTTTCAGATTTATATGAATGAAACACTTGTGATAGAATTTTCAACATGAAATAGTTGTATGTTAACAAAATCCAAACAAAGTTTATCTGGATAACGACATTTAGTTTAATTTTAGCATAGTAATAAATATTGCATAAACTTTTCTTCATTTTTTATTGAAGATATTCATCTTTACACGAGAAATGAGTATCATTGTTAAATGCAGTATTACACTCATATTGAGCACTTCAACACTATATCATTATTTAACTTGTTATTTAGGTGTCTTATTACAAAACACCTGTATTAATATCAATACTTAGTACCTTTATTATTATTATCTAATTCTTTATATGTATAATAAAAATAATCAACACTTTGATGCTTTATTTTCCTATTTTTAACTGTAAGGCTATCTTCTAGCGTTCCTCTAAAAAAATTATTTTGCATATTAAATGGTAAAATGCACAATATCCTGTTTTTAAAAAGTGCATTAATTTACACTGTGATCGCAGTTAAACTTGACCTATTCAGAACGCTTTACAGCTGTAACTAAAATGCGAATTGAATCGAATCTTTGTATATAGACATCTTGAAGGATGCGCTGAAAGATTCTTAAAAAAATAAATTTAATAAATTAAAAAAAAAAAAAAAAAAAAAAAAAAAAAACGCTAGGAGGCGCATTGCAGTCAAAATGCTTGAAGTGATATGTAATAAATAACTGTGGTCTATTTTAAAAATTTCAAACTATTATTTTCACATTTTAAACCATTGTGACGGTACAAAGAATGATAATTGTAGTTATTGTACATGAAAAAATTAACAATCTTGTTTCTATAATTAGACGGATTCAGATATAAATGGAGGAGATCGAGTGAGTAGCATTAATTCAATTACGATGACTCTTAGTTTACCAGAAAGTGGGGGGTAATTTTGGAAATGTTTTACGAAAACATGGCTACATGCACTGTAGAAAGAATACCGACACTTTACTGGAAAATTTTGGACAGCTAATGTGCCCAATATTTACAAGTAATATTCCTTGAAAATATCAGTAACCGTCAAATACGCACACATTCAGACTAATACTACATTCCTGAAATCAGGAACGTTTCATGAACGGAAACCTGTTATTCTTTGATCTGTCACTGTTTATCGGTTTCATACAAAGAAATAATGAGACCCCTAATTAAGTGATATGCTTTACATTGCTAAACATTTTCTAACAAATAACATAAATGTCTGTAATAAATACAGATGTTTGCATTGAAATTTGTAGCTTGTTTATATTTTGATGTATTGCGCCTTGAATGTTTTTTTTTTTTTTTTTTTTTTTTTTGACGGAATCTTTGAGCGCTTTCTTTGAATTGTCTATGTACAAATGTTTCACTTAATCCACATTTTAGTTACAACTGCAGTAAAATCTGAATGGGCTAATTTTAATCCTGATCAATCTGTAAAACAGCGACAAAAAGCGGGGATTGTTATTATTATTATTATTATTATTATTATTGTACAAGAATACTCGTTACTGATAAAAATACGTTAAGTTCAACGTCAAATATATGACGAAATGAAAAAAAATAGAGAGATAGATTCAGTTTTAAAAGTATTTTCAATGCAATTAAGAAAAAGTGATAGAAACGTGCCATGGATCAACAATTCACTAAATTACATAAAGTACTATCTAATCGCGAAATTTAAATTAATAATAACAACTTATTTTACGAATTTACAAGACAATACTTCTCATATTCTTTTCTTTTTCTAAAGTCAAAAATGAATTGCATAATATATCCAATGTTTATTGCAAACTGTGTGTGTACAAAAGATATTAAACATCTAGTTACTCTTTACCCTGAAAAACGAAATGCATTGTCTTCAGAATGATATGTAAAAGCTTGCAGTTCGGATATTAGTTTTCTGAAATGTGCCGCTATTAATTCATTTTATGAATCTGTTGCAGGAAATTAAAGCTTTAATAAATGGCATACATATGTAAATTATGCAATTGTGCCGATAATTGCATTTTAAAACAGTTACTTTATAAATGATTGAATGACGAAAGCTAGAGTTCAGCCATTATTATTTTTCTGTTTAATAATTTAAGATTTTTAATATTGATAGACATTTCCAACTTTTTGTAAAAAATAAAATAAAATAAAATAAAATAAAAGTATTAATATGTATGCACATTATTCTCTGTCCTGCACTATTCTGTATATATAGGTTTTTTATAGTATAAAATTTACATATAAATACATATAAAATTTTAAAACCATAAAAAAGTTAATTATTACTGATATTGAATTTATTTTTCTCCATAAATATTTATTTATGAAAAGTGCACTATCTATAGGTATAACATTATGAAATGGTTACATCTTCAATGACTGTATTAAGAACGACAAAGCTTAATCATTATTTTTTTTATTTCAGGTGATTTTATTTAAAATTTACAACATAGATTGATGCCAAGTGCTTCTTGTTTCTTTTTTTTTTTTTTTTTTACTTTCTACGATGCATCAGTTGATGACATTTCACTGCAAACTTTGTTTATGTAAACTTGATTTATTATCTATATCTTATCAGGTCCATTGTCCAACACTGAATGACCCGATTATTCATTTTTCTCAACATCATTTATCCGACAGTTCATTTGCCTTATAGATACTATGGTAATCCAAAAAGTAATTTTTTTCACGGCATGTTAAAATAAACAAAACATAATTAGCCAGAAAGGTTTCTTGCAAAATATGCAGCATTATTTCAATTACATCTCAACATAGTAATGAGCAGAATTATAGCAGTTGTCATATTGTGGGACATGTTTTTGCTGTCCAGTGTCTAGACGTCTAGACGTGAACCGCCTGGGTAGCCAGTGTATTACAGATGTCTGCTGATCTTTGTATAAGGAAAAGTGATGACCGGCCAGAAATTTCTTTAGTTGCAAAAACAGGTGGAAGTCGCTGACAACAAGATTGGGACTATAAAGCTGATGGTCAAAGAGCTCCCAGGAAAACTTCTGCAACAGTTTTTTTTTTTTTTGTGTGTAATTTGCTGTATAGTGGTTGAGCGTTCTCTTAGATTAATACAATACCAGCACTGAACACATCATGCCTCTTTTCCTGAGGGGCTCGTAGCAATTTCTCTAGAGTTACGCAGTAATGTTCAGCGTTCATCATAGCACTCCTCGGAAATATGTCAATAGGCAGAATGCCCTTTCTGTCCCAGATGACTGTGCACTTGGATTTCAGTGAAGATACAGTCTGCTTCAATATGGTCCTTTACGGAGATCCACTGTAATACAACTGCATCGACTGTTGTTGCCGAACAACTGCCGGCCACAACGCTATTTCTCGCTGACATTTTGCCTGCCTTTTGAAAAGTCCCTACATCAAAGAAGATCCGTCTGTTTACCCATCACATACGACCAGTACACTAAATACAATTGAAAATTTATTTCGATTGACGCTACCCTCTGTACACATAAAAATTTTATCACAGACCTCACTACAGTTAGCAAGAGAAAATATGAGAGCCAGCATTTTCGCACACTACAAAGACGATCATGTAAGTGATCAGGACGTTACAACCGCCTAATACGATAGCCACAATTATAACATACCCGACTTGTGCTTCCAGGTTTTGTACCTTTTGCACCTTCACCTTTCGATGAAAGGGGAAACTTTTTTCTAGATTAATCTCATAGGGAAGGCTTGGGCTAATGGACATAGATTTATTTATTTATTTTTTTTTTTTTTACTTTTTTGTGCAATACTTAGAGAAATTCTGAAGAATGCAAACCGAAGATTATTTTTTCTACTATAAAATTTTATAAGAGATACCAACTAAATGCGTGGTTAAGTATCCAATAAACCACTTTTCCTAAAATCTTTCAACTATGCAAACTATCACCAGATGCTGTCTAGCTGGCAAACTTGTAGGAATGAGTTGGCATAACGTGATACGGATAGAGATAGGTGTCCAAAACACAGCAATTTTCGAGGAAAAATTTTTTTATTTTATCGAAACGTTTTATTTTGATATTATTTGACGAAACATGCGTGTTTAAATGTATACACATATATTTAATTCATCAAAAAAAAATGTTTATTATTATATTTACATATAATTATTAAAATAGAATTGGCTTAATATTTGAAATTAACCACGAATGTAGGAATTGCGCACTTGATGCGTTCAGATTTTGACCAATATTATATTGGTCGTAGAACATTGAACTATACGCGCCAGGTCATAGCTTTTTTTTTTTTTTTTTTTTTTTACCATAATGAACTGAACACGCGAATCACATTGTCATAGGTTTCATCAATCTTCTACTGGTACTGACAGACCTGGCATTTTACTAAATCAAAGTCATTTAGTTTGTATTCAGGGTAATCAGGAGGCCCTTGATACTACAGGTAACTGAATGTTGGTCTCGTTCAGTGTGATCTATTAACATGTATTTGTGATTCTTTGGGGGTTTTCTAGAAACTGTAGGATGACTAAAGAAAACCCCACCAAATCTTGACTGAAAGCTAAGGGTGAAAGTTCTTTATCACGGTGATGTTCTTCGGTGTTAAACTATATAATTAAAGAAGGCCAATCTATGCTACAGCTATGTCAACTGATCCCATGCTTAACTATGTAGATTAACCCTTCATATATATCTGACACAACACGGATACAACAGCCTTTAAAACATCAGAAACAAAACATTATGATACATGCATAGAATCACAAACGAACATCGTCATAAGTAGAGACTCAATTCGACCTACAGGTTCATATGAATAAATTAAATTGTGATGAAAAGCTCGACTTGTTATTCATAAAAACAGTGAAACAGAACTTTTTTCTTTCTGACTCTTCCAAGTAAACTGAAATTACTGTGAATGATGGATCTATACATACACTCCCTACTAATCAGATAACAGCACTCTAGCTGCAAAGCAAGAAATAGAAGTTGTCTGCCAACTAGTCGCTTATGCCCACTAATATAGGTATTCCCTATTATTGCTCGAAAGATCACTGAAAGCAGATACGTGTGACGACAGATCAGTTGCCCGACGAGTATCATACCGAAAGGCACGTTTTCACAACAGCTCGTTCATCCGAAAAGTAGGTTTGCCTGTGTTGTTTTTACTTTATTTTTAGGATATGACAGACCTAGAAAAATTCATCACGAGACAACAACTCATTCTAACTGAAGATGCATACATCACACTGAAAAATAGAAACCGTTACATATTTTTATTTATTTTTACTGTAAAATCCTAATTTGCATTCATTTAATTTTGTAATGATTAAATCTTCATATTTATATTTATATAATTTGAACGATAGTTTTTAGTCTTTATTTTAGAATTTCAGATTTTGACGATAATAAAGCATAATATTTTACTTAATATACTGTTTATTTATTTATGTTTCTAATTCTACACTCATTTTAAGGATAGTCTTAAGATAAAAATTATTTTATTGGGCAAATAACATGTTGAAAAATTCTACCCGTGGAGCATTCTCTCCTGACAACCAAAAGTACGAACATATGGAGTACGGACGAGTGAATTATCTGACAACTGAGTATCGGACAAATGTGCATCATCTTTATCTTTTTCTTGGTGAATTTAGATTTCAATTGATGTATATATGTATATATATATATATATTCTAAATACACTTCAATTTATTTGTAATAAAGAATAAAATATTGGAAATTTTACATGTTTTTATAGTAGGGTTTAATTATAACTTAGTTTTAATTATAACAAAGAAATATCCACGATATTTTGGTGAAATTGTTTCGGCATGGTATTAATTCACTGTGTACACAATGTTGTAAATTAAGATATTAATGATAATTTCCTTGGTTTCAATAGTCCGTAGGTTGAAATTTTCCACATACGTCTTACTTTACAATGACGGTATTCAAAAGATGAAGAAACAATATTGAAAATGTATAATGAATATTTAGAGAAAAAGAAAAATGAAAATGATTAAGTTGGTATCTCAATTACTTTTTAGTAATAGTTTAAAAGTTTTCCTTCAAAGAACGAGCGTAAAATAATGGTAATAAGTGTTAACTCGGGACAAGCTGTTAGGTCGGAACACTATTTAAAGTTAGTTCAAACAAAATTCTTTAATTTAATTAATAGTTATATAAATATAATTTGTAATATATAGGCCCCCACTAATAGACGAGAGGTTATGCGGAGTGCTTTGAAGAAGATGTATAATTTGAATTCAGGTCACACTCGTGCTCTGAGCTATTCGGAGCTTTTACAGTTTTCGCTAAACCTCTCTTAAATACGGGTTCGGATCCTTTCGAAAAATATCTGTGAAGGGCTACCCTCATAGTCCTTAGTCTCAAGTGCAGACAGTTTGCCTTAATACCAACATCTACTAATACACACACACACACACATTTATATATATATATATAGTTAAAAACCTTCAGAGAAAAATGATGTTGAAACAATAAAATTTCTGTTGATGCTATATCAAAAACAGCAACAACAACAACAAAAGTTTGATTAAACAAGATTTTTGTTAGTAAACATTTTCTCATATAAAATGAAAATTTTTTTAGAAACACGTGTACATAGTAACTATTAAAAGCACTTAAAGGCATTTAAGAAAAATACTTTAAAACATGTCATGTTCATTTATTAAAAATATATTTACAATTTATATATAAAACAAAGCTTTTAGCCATGAATATACATGGCATTTTCAGGTTAAAAAGGATTTCAGCAAAGTTCGTACAGAATAGACAACTATATATATTACGATGATTGTCGATGATCACAGGCCTAAAAGCTTGACGACGTGTAGGGAACTATATCCAAGCTGAATGTTACTTGCAGAAGGATCTTAGCATGACTCCGTAACGTCCGTCATAGCACTACGGAGGAAAAGACATGTATGTTGCATCCAGAGAAATTCTTCCTGCAGAAGCAAAGAATTATAAACTTGAAGATGTGAATTTGGCTTGATGAAGGTTGGAATGTGAAAACAGGAACTTATATAACTGCAGTAAAGAATTAAAAAATGCATAGATAATTGTTGGATTGAAAGTAGAAGTACCAAATTTTCTGTAAAATAGTTAAATCTTTATGATTATTTGCATTTTTTTTTTTTTACATTTTATAATATTTATGCCCTTAGTGGAAATTAATTCTTATATGTTCCGAGGTGCAGAGATTTTTTTTGCCATAGAACATAGGGGTGGGGATCTAGAGTTAATGTAAACGAACTCCCCCAAGAAGAAAACTTTTTCCTCTTTCAAAGGTTACGTATATGTTCTTGTATTCATTTTTTTTTTTTTTTCACCCTTCATTTTTTTTTTTTTTGTGCACCCTTCATTTGACAAACGTAATAAAATTTTGCTGTACACAACAGTTTGTTGAAAAAACATAATTATTTTATTGGTGTACCTTCGGCAAAATAATTCTGTCTTTGTGGTTTCTATTATTACGTATACTATATATATAATTTTGCAACTGCTTTTTTTATCAGTCAAAAGAGTAACGATAAAGCACAATCTAATGAAAAACGTCTCACCCACCTCAAAAACTAAAATTAAACTTAAGAATAACTAAATAAATTTAAGCAATTTAGGCGATTCATAGCATTTATTATTTTAAAAATATTTTCATTGTAATAACATTTTAAAAGATTTGGACGTAATAGATTATTTGTAGAATATCTGAACGTATTTCACTGGTGAAGGTATGTTTCATAAATTGATAGTATATGCAAAATCCATATACTTTTAAGATGTTTTTGAAGTATTTTACATGAAACATTTCTTAGAAACGTTTTTCTTATTCAATGAAATGTTAGATATACACTCCTTCTCATATTTATAAGGACACTTTATATTTTGAAATAACTAATGTAAAAATAATTGTGAACAAGATTATACTAAGTGCACTTAATATATCTAGTATTCTAAACACCAAAACTGCTATAATTTATTTTTAATATGAAACTAAATTAATAAAAATAATGCAAAATATTTTTTTCTCCACGTTTTTAGATGTTCATAATTATAGGGACAATCAAGATTTTTTCGTTTTATTTAACTTACTAGCGGATAAATTACAGTTGGCATGCGAATTCGTTAACTACTGGACTAGATTAATTCATATATAAGCCTTCAATTTTTCTTGGACGGACATTACTGATGATTCCTCGAAAAAAAGAAAGTTCATGCAGTGAAGTATGATAAATGTTTTTTTTTTTTTTTTTTTTTTTTTTTTTTTAAGTGGAATGATAATTTCAATCGGCCGATTTTCTAATGAAATTCGAAGATCGAAAATTGCTGAAGGAAATGTGACCAAACGTTGAACTGTTGGTTCGATAGGAGACAGATATGATGCAAAATAATAGTTGTTTTACAGAGATCGAAGATTCATAATTCCTCTTACTGTTCTAATCATAATCACTGCTACTGAATTTGCTCCTAATTTTTAATGAAAGGATGGGGTCCACATTTATGCATGTTTAAAATAATTAATAATATGCTAAAATGAATAAAAAACATGTAATAATCAATAAGCATTTAATGGGAGAAAGAACGTGTATGTTAAAGTTGAATAAAGACAATATAAAATGGTAAAATGTTGCATTTTCGGATGAAGCACAATTTATTCTTGATTAATCAAATGGTTTTAACAATTACTGGCACGATCTGAAGATAGCGAAAGACAGAGCAGATTTTTTAAAGGCAGATATAAATCGCGCATTTTAAAGGTGGATCTATGGTGCTCTGGGGAGCTGTTTCTACTGAAGGCAAAATGAAATTAGTGATTTTTTTCTATTATTATGAACATCAAGAGAATATTCGCAAATTTTAAACTTGGAATTCTCAGATTTTTGTTAGATTTTGGGGGTAATAATATTTTTTTCAACAAGACTTACATTTTTGCTCTACTTCTAGAGCAATAGGAAATAGCTTGAAGAAAGAAACTTCTGCATTGTTGCCTTTCCCGTGGCCTAAAAGCTGAAAAAACCTTAACTTATCATATTAGAAAAGTGCATGCAAGTGGAAAGCAATTTTAAATAGTTTAAATGTTTTCAGATTATCATCTATGCTGTATGAAATGGTACTGAAACTGAATATTAAAGAATATATATATGTATATATATATATATATATATATATATACCAGAGAGAATGTCTAACTGATTCACCCTAAAACGAGACCACTAAATATATTAATTTAAAGTATAATTGAAAAAAAATTACTAAGATTCGAGTTGTCCTTATAATTGTGAACACCTGAAAACTCCTCTTTTTGACCGTATTTAAAGTTTTTTAAGATAAAAAACGATAAAACCTTTTAAATATCGTCTGTTAATGAAATTCAAATTAATAAAAAATGTATTTGTTTAAATAATAGTGTTCAGTGTTTAGTTAATATGATAATGGTGTGATCTATTAACATGTATTTGTGATTCTTTGGGGGTTTTATAGAAACTGTATAATGACTAAAGAAAACCCCACCAAATCTTGACTGAAAGCTAAGGGTGAAAGTTCTTAATCACGGTGATGTTCTTCGGCGTTAAACTATAACTAAAGAAGGCCAATCACACTACAGCTATGTCAACTGATCCCATGCTTAACTATGTAGATTAACCCTTCATATATATCTGACACAACACGGATACAACAGACTTTAAAACATCAGAAACAAAACATTATGATACATGCATAGAATCACAAACGAACATCGTCATAAGTAGAGACTCAATTCGACCTACAGGTTCATATGAATAATTTAAATTGTGATGAAAAGCTCGACTCGCTACTCATAAAAACAGTGAAACAGAACTTTTTTCTTTCTGACTCTTCCAAGTAAACTGAAATCACTTTGAATGGTGGATCTATACATACACTCCCTACTAATCAGATAACAGCAATCTAGCTGCAAAGCAAGAAATAGAAGTTGTCTGCCAACTAGTCGCTTATGCCCACTAATATAGGTATTCCCTATTATTGCTCGAAAGATCACTGAAAGCAGATACGTGTGACGACAGATCAGTTACCCGACGAGTATCATACCGAAAGGCACGTTTTCACCACAGCTCGTCCGTCCGAAAAGTAGGTTTGCCTGTGTTGTTTTTTAGTTTATTTTTAGGATATGACAGACCTAGAAAAATTCATCACGAGACAACAACTCATTCTAACTGAAGATGCATACATCACACTGAAAAATAGAAACCGTTACATATTTTTATTTATTTTTACTGTAAAATCCTAATTTGCATTCATTTAATTTTGTAATGATTAAATCTTCATATTTATATTTATATAATTTGAACGATAGTTTTTAGTCTTTATTTTAGAATTTCAGATTTTGACGATAATAAAGCATAATATTTTACTTAATATACTGTTTATTTATTTATTTTTCTAATTCTACACTCATTTTAAGGATAGTCTTAAGATAAAAATTATTTTTTTGGGCAAATAACATGTTGAAAAATTCTACCCGTGGAGCATTCTCTCCTGACAACCAAAAGTACGAACATATGGAGTACGGACGAGTGAATTATCTGACAACTGAGTATCAGACAAATGTGCATCATCTTTATCTTTTTCTTGGTGAATTTAGATTTCAATTGATGTATATATGTATATATATATATATTCTAAATACACTTCAATTTATTTGTAATAAAGAATAAAATATTGGAAATTTTACATGTTTTTATAGTAGGGTTTAATTATAACTTAGTTTTAATTATAACAAAGAAATATCCACGATATTTTGGTGAAATTGTTTCGGCATGGTATTAATTCACTGTGTACACAATGTTGTAAATTAAGATATTAATGATAATTTCCTTGGTTTCAATAATCCGTAGGTTGAAATTTTCCACATACGTCTTACTTTACAATGACGGTATTCAAAAGATGAAGAAACAATATTGAAAATGTATAATGAATATTTAGAGAAAAAGAAAAATGAAAATGATTAAGTTGGTATCTCAATTACTTTTTAGTAATAGTTTAAAAGTTTTCCTTCAAAGAACGAGCGTAAAATAATGGTAATAAGTGTTAACTCGGGACAAGCTGTTAGGTCGGAACACTATTTAAAGTTAGTTCAAACAAAATTCTTTAATTTAATTAATAGTTATATAAATGTAATTTATAATATATAGGCCCCCACTAATAGACGAGAGGTTATGCGGAGTGCTTTGAAGAAGATGTATAATTTGAATTCAGGTCACACTCGTGCTCTGAGCTATTCGGAGCTTTTACAGTTTTCGCTAAACCTCTCTTAAATACGGGTTCGGATCCTTTCGAAAAATATCTGTGAAGGGCTACCCTCATAGTCCTTAGTCTCAAGTGCAGACAATTTGCCTTAATACCAACATCTACTAATACACACACACACACACATTTATATATATATATATAGTTAAAAACCTTCAGAGAAAACTGATGTTGAAACAATAAAATTTCTGTTGATGCTATATCAAAAACAGCAACAACAACAACAAAAGTTTGATTAAACAAGATTTTTGTTAGTAAACATTTTCTCATATAAAATGAAAATTTTTTTAGAAACACGTGTACATAGTAACTATTAAAAGCACTTAAAGGCATTTAAGAAAAATACTTTAAAACATGTCATGTTCATTTATTAAAAATATATTTACAATTTATATATAAAACAAAGCTTTTAGCCATGAATATACATGGCATTTTCAGGTTAAAAAGGATTTCAGCAAAGTTCGTACAGAATAGACAACTATATATATTACGATGATTGTCGATGATCACAGGCCTAAAAGCTTGACGACGTGTAGGGAACTATATCCAAGCTGAATGTTACTTGCAGAAGGATCTTAGCATGACTCCGTAACGTCCGTCATAGCACTACGGAGGAAAAGAGATGTATGTTGCATCCAGAGAAATTCTTCCTGCAGAAGCAAAGAATTATAAAATTGAAGATGTGAATTTGGCTTGATGAAGGTTGGAATCTGAAAACAGGAACTTATATAACTGCAGTAAAGAATTAAAAAATACATAGATAATTGTTGGATTGAAAGTAGAAGTACCAATTTTCTGTAAAATAGCTAAATCTTTACGATTATTTGCTTTTTTTTTTTTTTTACATTTTATAATATTTATGCCCTTAGTGGAATTTAATTCTTATATGTTCCGAGGTGCAGAGATTTTTTTTGCCATAGAACATAGGGGTGGGGATCTAGAGTTAATGTAAACGAACTCCCCCAAGAAGAAAACTTTTTCCTCTTTCAAAGGTTACGTATATGTTCTTGTATTCATTTTTTTTTTTTTTTTTCACCCTTCATTTTTTTTTTTGTGCACCCTTCATTTGACAAACGTAATAAAATTTTGCTGTACACAACAGTTTGTTGAAAAACCATAATTATTTTATTGGTGTACCTTCGGCAAAATAATTCTGTCTTTGTGGTTTCTATTATTACGTATACTATATATATAATTTTGCAACTGCTTTTTTTATCAGTCAAAAGAGTAACGATAAAGCACAATCTAATGAAAAACGTCTCACCCACCTCAAAAACTAAAATTAAACTTAAGAATAACTAAATAAATTTAAGCAATTTAGGCGATTCATAGCATTTATTATTTTAAAAATACTTTCATTGTAATAACATTTTAAAAGATTTGGACGTAATAGATTATTTGTAGAATATCTGAACGTATTTCACTGGTGAAGGTATGTTTCATAAATTGATAGTATATGCAAAATCCATATACTTTTAAGATGTTTTTGAAGTATTTTACATGAAACATTTCTTAGAAACGTTTTTCTTATTCAATGAAATGTTAGCTATACACTCCTTCTCATATTTATAAGGACACTTTATATTTTGAAATAACTAATGTAAAAATAATTGTGAACAAGATTATACTAAGTGCACTTAATATATCTAGTATTCTAAACACCAAAACTGCTATAATTTATTTTTAATATGAAACAAAATTAATAAAAATAATGCAAAATATTTTTTTCTCCACGTTTTTAGATGTTCATAATTATAGGGACAATCAAGATTTTTTCGTTTTATTTAACTTACTAGCGGATAAATTACAGTTGGCATGCGAATTCGTTAACTACTGGACTAGATTAATTCATATATAAGCCTTCAATTTTTCTTGGACGGACATTACTGATGATTCCTCGAAAAAAAGAAAGTTCATGCAGTGAAGTATGATAAATGTTTTTTTTTTTTTTTTTTTTTAAGTGGAATGATAATTTCAATCGGCCGATTTTCTAATGAAATTCGAAGATCGAAAATTGCTGAAGGAAATGTGACCAAACGTTGAACTGTTGGTTCGATAGGAGACAGATATGATGCAAAATAATAGTTGTTTTACAGAGATCGAAGATTCATAATTCCTCTTACTGTTCTAATCATAATCACTGCTACTGAATTTGCTCCTAATTTTTAATGAAAGGATGGGGTCCACATTTATGCATGTTTAAAATAATTAATAATATGCTAAAATGAATAAAAAACATGTAATAATCAATAAGCATTTAATGGGAGAAAGAACGTGTATGTTAAAGTTGAATAAAGACAATATAAAATGGTAAAATGTTGCATTTTCGGATGAAGCACAATTTATTCTTGATTAATCAAATGGTTTTAACAATTACTGGCACGATCTGAAGATAGCGAAAGACAGAGCAGATTTTTTAAAGGCAGATATAAATCGCGCATTTTAAAGGTGGATCTATGGTGCTCTGGGGAGCTGTTTCTACTGAAGGCAAAATGAAATTAGTGATTTTTTTCTATTATTATGAACATCAAGAGAATATTCGCAAATTTTAAACTTGGAATTCTCAGATTTTTGTTAGATTTTGGGGGTAATAATATTTTTTTCAACAAGACTTACATTTTTGCTCTACTTCTAGAGCAATAGGAAATAGCTTGAAGAAAGAAACTTCTGCATTGTTGCCTTTCCCGTGGCCTAAAAGCTGAAAAAACCTTAACTTATCATATTAGAAAAGTGCATGCAAGTGGAAAGCAATTTTAAATAGTTTAAATGTTTTCAGATTATCATCTATGCTGTATGAAATGGTACTGAAACTGAATATTAAAGAATATATATATGTATATATATATATATATATATATATACCAGAGAGAATGTCTAACTGATTCACCCTAAAACGAGACCACTAAATATATTAATTTAAAGTATAATTGAAAAAAAATTACTAAGATTCGAGTTGTCCTTATAATTGTGAACACCTGAAAACTCCTCTTTTTGACCGTATTTAAAGTTTTTTAAGATAAAAAACGATAAAACCTTTTAAATATCGTCTGTTAATGAAATTCAAATTAATAAAAAATGTATTTGTTTAAATAATAGTGTTCAGTGTTTAGTTAATATGATAATGGTGTGATCTATTAACATGTATTTGTGATTCTTTGGGGGTTTTATAGAAACTGTAGAATGACTAAAGAAAACCCCACAAAATCTTGACTGAAAGCTAAGGGTGAAAGTTCTTAATCACGGTGATGTTCTTCGGCGTTAAACTATAACTAAAGAAGGCCAATCACACTACAGCTATGTCAACTGATCCCATGCTTAACTATGTAGATTAACCCTTCATATATATCTGACACAACACGGATACAACAGACTTTAAAACATCAGAAACAAAACATTATGATACATGCATAGAATCACAAACGAACATCGTCATAAGTAGAGACTCAATTCGACCTACAGGTTCATATGAATAATTTAAATTGTGATGAAAAGCTCGACTCGCTACTCATAAAAACAGTGAAACAGAACTTTTTTCTTTCTGACTCTTCCAAGTAAACTGAAATCACTTTGAATGGTGGATCTATACATACACTCCCTACTAATCAGATAACAGCAATCTAGCTGCAAAGCAAGAAATAGAAGTTGTCTGCCAACTAGTCGCTTATGCCCACTAATATAGGTATTCCCTATTATTGCTCGAAAGATCACTGAAAGCAGATACGTGTGACGACAGATCAGTTACCCGACGAGTATCATACCGAAAGGCACGTTTTCACCACAGCTCGTCCGTCCGAAAAGTAGGTTTGCCTGTGTTGTTTTTTAGTTTATTTTTAGGATATGACAGACCTAGAAAAATTCATCACGAGACAACAACTCATTCTAACTGAAGATGCATACATCACACTGAAAAATAGAAACCGTTACATATTTTTATTTATTTTTACTGTAAAATCCTAATTTGCATTCATTTAATTTTGTAATGATTAAATCTTCATATTTATATTTATATAATTTGAACGATAGTTTTTAGTCTTTATTTTAGAATTTCAGATTTTGACGATAATAAAGCATAATATTTTACTTAATATACTGTTTATTTATTTATTTTTCTAATTCTACACTCATTTTAAGGATAGTCTTAAGATAAAAATTATTTTTTTGGGCAAATAACATGTTGAAAAATTCTACCCGTGGAGCATTCTCTCCTGACAACCAAAAGTACGAACATATGGAGTACGGACGAGTGAATTATCTGACAACTGAGTATCGGACAAATGTGCATCATCTTTATCTTTTTCTTGGTGAATTTAGATTTCAATTGATGTATATATGTATATATATATATATTCTAAATACACTTCAATTTATTTGTAATAAAGAATAAAATATTGGAAATTTTACATGTTTTTATAGTAGGGTTTAATTATAACTTAGTTTTAATTATAACAAAGAAATATCCACGATATTTTGGTGAAATTGTTTCGGCATGGTATTAATTCACTGTGTACACAATGTTGTAAATTAAGATATTAATGATAATTTCCTTGGTTTCAATAATCCGTAGGTTGAAATTTTCCACATACGTCTTACTTTACAATGACGGTATTCAAAAGATGAAGAAACAATATTGAAAATGTATAATGAATATTTAGAGAAAAAGAAAAATGAAAATGATTAAGTTGGTATCTCAATTACTTTTTAGTAATAGTTTAAAAGTTTTCCTTCAAAGAACGAGCGTAAAATAATGGTAATAAGTGTTAACTCGGGACAAGCTGTTAGGTCGGAACACTATTTAAAGTTAGTTCAAACAAAATTCTTTAATTTAATTAATAGTTATATAAATGTAATTTATAATATATAGGCCCCCACTAATAGACGAGAGGTTATGCGGAGTGCTTTGAAGAAGATGTATAATTTGAATTCAGGTCACACTCGTGCTCTGAGCTATTCGGAGCTTTTACAGTTTTCGCTAAACCTCTCTTAAATACGGGTTCGGATCCTTTCGAAAAATATCTGTGAAGGGCTACCCTCATAGTCCTTAGTCTCAAGTGCAGACAATTTGCCTTAATACCAACATCTACTAATACACACACACACACACATTTATATATATATATATAGTTAAAAACCTTCAGAGAAAACTGATGTTGAAACAATAAAATTTCTGTTGATGCTATATCAAAAACAGCAACAACAACAACAAAAGTTTGATTAAACAAGATTTTTGTTAGTAAACATTTTCTCATATAAAATGAAAATTTTTTTAGAAACACGTGTACATAGTAACTATTAAAAGCACTTAAAGGCATTTAAGAAAAATACTTTAAAACATGTCATGTTCATTTATTAAAAATATATTTACAATTTATATATAAAACAAAGCTTTTAGCCATGAATATACATGGCATTTTCAGGTTAAAAAGGATTTCAGCAAAGTTCGTACAGAATAGACAACTATATATATTACGATGATTGTCGATGATCACAGGCCTAAAAGCTTGACGACGTGTAGGGAACTATATCCAAGCTGAATGTTACTTGCAGAAGGATCTTAGCATGACTCCGTAACGTCCGTCATAGCACTACGGAGGAAAAGAGATGTATGTTGCATCCAGAGAAATTCTTCCTGCAGAAGCAAAGAATTATAAAATTGAAGATGTGAATTTGGCTTGATGAAGGTTGGAATCTGAAAACAGGAACTTATATAACTGCAGTAAAGAATTAAAAAATACATAGATAATTGTTGGATTGAAAGTAGAAGTACCAATTTTCTGTAAAATAGCTAAATCTTTACGATTATTTGCTTTTTTTTTTTTTTTTACATTTTATAATATTTATGCCCTTAGTGGAATTTAATTCTTATATGTTCCGAGGTGCAGAGATTTTTTTTGCCATAGAACATAGGGGTGGGGATCTAGAGTTAATGTAAACGAACTCCCCCAAGAAGAAAACTTTTTCCTCTTTCAAAGGTTACGTATATGTTCTTGTATTCATTTTTTTTTTTTTTTTTCACCCTTCATTTTTTTTTTTTGTGCACCCTTCATTTGACAAACGTAATAAAATTTTGCTGTACACAACAGTTTGTTGAAAAACCATAATTATTTTATTGGTGTACCTTCGGCAAAATAATTCTGTCTTTGTGGTTTCTATTATTACGTATACTATATATATAATTTTGCAACTGCTTTTTTTATCAGTCAAAAGAGTAACGATAAAGCACAATCTAATGAAAAACGTCTCACCCACCTCAAAAACTAAAATTAAACTTAAGAATAACTAAATAAATTTAAGCAATTTAGGCGATTCATAGCATTTATTATTTTAAAAATACTTTCATTGTAATAACATTTTAAAAGATTTGGACGTAATAGATTATTTGTAGAATATCTGAACGTATTTCACTGGTGAAGGTATGTTTCATAAATTGATAGTATATGCAAAATCCATATACTTTTAAGATGTTTTTGAAGTATTTTACATGAAACATTTCTTAGAAACGTTTTTCTTATTCAATGAAATGTTAGATATACACTCCTTCTCATATTTATAAGGACACTTTATATTTTGAAATAACTAATGTAAAAATAATTGTGAACAAGATTATACTAAGTGCACTTAATATATCTAGTATTCTAAACACCAAAACTGCTATAATTTATTTTTAATATGAAACAAAATTAATAAAAATAATGCAAAATATTTTTTTCTCCACGTTTTTAGATGTTCATAATTATAGGGACAATCAAGATTTTTTCGTTTTATTTAACTTACTAGCGGATAAATTACAGTTGGCATGCGAATTCGTTAACTACTGGACTAGATTAATTCATATATAAGCCTTCAATTTTTCTTGGACGGACATTACTGATGATTCCTCGAAAAAAAGAAAGTTCATGCAGTGAAGTATGATAAATGTTTTTTTTTTTTTTTTTTTTAAGTGGAATGATAATTTCAATCGGCCGATTTTCTAATGAAATTCGAAGATCGAAAATTGCTGAAGGAAATGTGACCAAACGTTGAACTGTTGGTTCGATAGGAGACAGATATGATGCAAAATAATAGTTGTTTTACAGAGATCGAAGATTCATAATTCCTCTTACTGTTCTAATCATAATCACTGCTACTGAATTTGCTCCTAATTTTTAATGAA
Organism: Salticus scenicus; assembly: GCA_963930645.1. Taxonomy (NCBI): domain Eukaryota; kingdom Metazoa; phylum Arthropoda; class Arachnida; order Araneae; family Salticidae; genus Salticus; species Salticus scenicus. Next base: position 105,488,964 of record OZ005648.1, read on the forward strand.
AGGATGGGGTCCACATTTATGCATGTTTAAAATAATTAATAATATGCTAAAATGAATAAAAAACATGTAATAATCAATAAGCATTTAATGGGAGAAAGAACGTGTATGTTAAAGTTGAATAAAGACAATATAAAATGGTAAAATGTTGCATTTTCGGATGAAGCACAATTTATTCTTGATTAATCAAATGGTTTTAACAATTACTGGCACGATCTGAAGATAGCGAAAGACAGAGCAGATTTTTTAAAGGCAGATATAAATCGCGCATTTTAAAGGTGGATCTATGGTGCTCTGGGGAGCTGTTTCTACTGAAGGCAAAATGAAATTAGTGATTTTTTTCTATTATTATGAACATCAAGAGAATATTCGCAAATTTTAAACTTGGAATTCTCAGATTTTTGTTAGATTTTGGGGGTAATAATATTTTTTTCAACAAGACTTACATTTTTGCTCTACTTCTAGAGCAATAGGAAATAGCTTGAAGAAAGAAACTTCTGCATTGTTGCCTTTCCCGTGGCCTAAAAGCTGAAAAAACCTTAACTTATCATATTAGAAAAGTGCATGCAAGTGGAAAGCAATTTTAAATAGTTTAAATGTTTTCAGATTATCATCTATGCTGTATGAAATGGTACTGAAACTGAATATTAAAGAATATATATATGTATATATATATATATATATATATATACCAGAGAGAATGTCTAACTGATTCACCCTAAAACGAGACCACTAAATATATTAATTTAAAGTATAATTGAAAAAAAATTACTAAGATTCGAGTTGTCCTTATAATTGTGAACACCTGAAAACTCCTCTTTTTGACCGTATTTAAAGTTTTTTAAGATAAAAAACGATAAAACCTTTTAAATATCGTCTGTTAATGAAATTCAAATTAATAAAAAATGTATTTGTTTAAATAATAGTGTTCAGTGTTTAGTTAATATGATAATGGTGTGATCTATTAACATGTATTTGTGATTCTTTGGGGGTTTTATAGAAACTGTAGAATGACTAAAGAAAACCCCACAAAATCTTGACTGAAAGCTAAGGGTGAAAGTTCTTAATCACGGTGATGTTCTTCGGCGTTAAACTATAACTAAAGAAGGCCAATCACACTACAGCTATGTCAACTGATCCCATGCTTAACTATGTAGATTAACCCTTCATATATATCTGACACAACACGGATACAACAGACTTTAAAACATCAGAAACAAAACATTATGATACATGCATAGAATCACAAACGAACATCGTCATAAGTAGAGACTCAATTCGACCTACAGGTTCATATGAATAATTTAAATTGTGATGAAAAGCTCGACTCGCTACTCATAAAAACAGTGAAACAGAACTTTTTTCTTTCTGACTCTTCCAAGTAAACTGAAATCACTTTGAATGGTGGATCTATACATACACTCCCTACTAATCAGATAACAGCAATCTAGCTGCAAAGCAAGAAATAGAAGTTGTCTGCCAACGACGTGTAGGGAACTATATCCAAGCTGAATGTTACTTGCAGAAGGATCTTAGCATGACTCCGTAACGTCCGTCATAGCACTACGGAGGAAAAGAGATGTATGTTGCATCCAGAGAAATTCTTCCTGCAGAAGCAAAGAATTATAAAATTGAAGATGTGAATTTGGCTTGATGAAGGTTGGAATCTGAAAACAGGAACTTATATAACTGCAGTAAAGAATTAAAAAATACATAGATAATTGTTGGATTGAAAGTAGAAGTACCAATTTTCTGTAAAATAGCTAAATCTTTACGACTATTTCCTTTTTTTTTTTTTTTTTTTTTTTTTTTTTTTTTTACATTTTATAATATTTATGCCCTTAGTGGAAATTAATTCTTATATGTTCCGAGGTGCAGAGATTTTTTTTGCCATAGAACATAGGGGTGGGGATCTAGAGTTAATGTAAACGAACTCCCCCAAGAAGAAAACTTTTTCCTCTTTCAAAGGTTACGTATATGTTCTTGTATTCATTTTTTTTTTTTTTTTTTCACCCTTCATTTTTTTTTTTTTGTGCACCCTTCATTTGACAAACGTAATAAAATTTTGCTGTACACAACAGTTTGTTGAAAAACCATAATTAACCATGGAATGATAATTTCAATCGGCCGATTTTCTAATGAAATTCGAAGATCGAAAATTGCTGAAGGAAATGTGACCAAACTTTGAACTGTTGGTTCGATAGGAGACAGATATGATGCAAAATAATAGTTGTTTTACAGAGATCGAAGATTCATAATTCCTCTTACTGTTCTAATCATAATCACTGCTACTGAATTTGCTCCTAATTTTTAATGAAAGGATGGGGTCCACATTTATGCATGTTTAAAATAATTAATAATATGCTAAAATGAATAAAAAACATGTAATAATCAATAAGCATTTAATGGGAGAAAGAACGTGTATGTTAAAGTTGAATAAAGACAATATAAAATGGTAAAATGTTGCATTTTCGGATGAAGCACAATTTATTCTTGATTAATCAAATGGTTTTAACAATTACTGGCACGATCTGAAGATAGCGAAAGACAGAGCAGATTTTTTAAAGGCAGATATAAATCGCGCATTTTAAAGGTGGATCTATGGTGCTCTGGGGAGCTGTTTCTACTGAAGGCAAAATGAAATTAGTGATTTTTTTCTATTATTATGAACATCAAGAGAATATTCGCAAATTTTAAACTTGGAATTCTCAGATTTTTGTTAGATTTTGGGGGTAATAATATTTTTTTCAACAAGACTTACATTTTTGCTCTACTTCTAGAGCAATAGGAAATAGCTTGAAGAAAGAAACTTCTGCATTGTTGCCTTTCCCGTGGCCTAAAAGCTGAAAAAACCTTAACTTATCATATTAGAAAAGTGCATGCAAGTGGAAAGCAATTTTAAATAGTTTAAATGTTTTCAGATTATCATCTATGCTGTATGAAATGGTACTGAAACTGAATATTAAAGAATATATATATGTATATATATATATATATATATATATACCAGAGAGAATGTCTAACTGATTCACCCTAAAACGAGACCACTAAATATATTAATTTAAAGTATAATTGAAAAAAAATTACTAAGATTCGAGTTGTCCTTATAATTGTGAACACCTGAAAACTCCTCTTTTTGACCGTATTTAAAGTTTTTTAAGATAAAAAACGATAAAACCTTTTAAATATCGTCTGTTAATGAAATTCAAATTAATAAAAAATGTATTTGTTTAAATAATAGTGTTCAGTGTTTAGTTAATATGATAATGGTGTGATCTATTAACATGTATTTGTGATTCTTTGGGGGTTTTATAGAAACTGTAGAATGACTAAAGAAAACCCCACAAAATCTTGACTGAAAGCTAAGGGTGAAAGTTCTTAATCACGGTGATGTTCTTCGGCGTTAAACTATAACTAAAGAAGGCCAATCACACTACAGCTATGTCAACTGATCCCATGCTTAACTATGTAGATTAACCCTTCATATATATCTGACACAACACGGATACAACAGACTTTAAAACATCAGAAACAAAACATTATGATACATGCATAGAATCACAAACGAACATCGTCATAAGTAGAGACTCAATTCGACCTACAGGTTCATATGAATAATTTAAATTGTGATGAAAAGCTCGACTCGCTACTCATAAAAACAGTGAAACAGAACTTTTTTCTTTCTGACTCTTCCAAGTAAACTGAAATCACTTTGAATGGTGGATCTATACATACACTCCCTACTAATCAGATAACAGCAATCTAGCTGCAAAGCAAGAAATAGAAATTGTCTGCCAACTAGTCGCTTATGCCCACTAATATAGGTATTCCCTATTATTGCTCGAAAGATCACTGAAAGCAGATACGTGTGACGACAGATCAGTTACCCGACGAGTATCATACCGAATGGCACGTTTTCACCACAGCTCGTCCGTCTGAAAAGTAGGTTTGCCTGTGTTGTTTTTTAGTTTATTTTTAGGATATGACAGACCTAGAAAAATTCATCACGAGACAACAACTCATTCTAACTGAAGATGCATACATCACACTGAAAAATAGAAACCGTTACATATTTTTATTTATTTTTACTGTAAAATCCTAATTTGCATTCATTTAATTTTGTAATGATTAAATCTTCATATTTATATTTATATAATTTGAACGATAGTTTTTAGTCTTTATTTTAGAATTTCAGATTTTGACGATAATAAAGCATAATATTTTACTTAATATACTGTTTATTTATTTATTTTTCTAATTCTACACTCATTTTAAGGATAGTCTTAAGATAAAAATTATTTTATTGGGCAAATAACATGTTGAAAAATTCTACCCGTGGAGCATTCTCTCCTGACAACCAAAAGTACGAACATATGGAGTACGGACGAGTGAATTATCTGACAACTGAGTATCGGACAAATGTGCATCATCTTTATCTTTTTCTTGGTGAATTTAGATTTCAATTGATGTATATATGTATATATATATATATTCTAAATACACTTCAATTTATTTGTAATAAAGAATAAAATATTGGAAATTTTACATGTTTTTATAGTAGGGTTTAATTATAACTTAGTTTTAATTATAACAAAGAAATATCCACGATATTTTGGTGAAATTGTTTCGGCATGGTATTAATTCACTGTGTACACAATGTTGTAAATTAAGATATTAATGATAATTTCCTTGGTTTCAATAATCCGTAGGTTGAAATTTTCCACATACGTCTTACTTTACAATGACGGTATTCAAAAGATGAAGAAACAATATTGAAAATGTATAATGAATATTTAGAGAAAAAGAAAAATGAAAATGATTAAGTTGGTATCTCAATTACTTTTTAGTAATAGTTTAAAAGTTTTCCTTCAAAGAACGAGCGTAAAATAATGGTAATAAGTGTTAACTCGGGACAAGCTGTTAGGTCGGAACACTATTTAAAGTTAGTTCAAACAAAATTCTTTAATTTAATTAATAGTTATATAAATATAATTTATAATATATAGGCCCCCACTAATAGACGAGAGGTTATGCGGAGTGCTTTGAAGAAGATGTATAATTTGAATTCAGGTCACACTCGTGCTCTGAGCTATTCGGAGCTTTTACAGTTTTCGCTAAACCTCTCTTAAATACGGGTTCGGATCCTTTCGAAAAATATCTGTGAAGGGCTACCCTCATAGTCCTTAGTCTCAAGTGCAGACAGTTTGCCTTAATACCAACATCTACTAATACACACACACACACACATTTATATATATATATATATAGTTAAAAACCTTCAGAGAAAAATGATGTTGAAACAATAAAATTTGTGTTGATGCTATATCAAAAACAGCAACAACAACAACAAAAGTTTGATTAAACAAGATTTTTGTTAGTAAACATTTTCTCATATAAAATGAAAATTTTTTTAGAAACACGTGTACATAGTAACTATTAAAAGCACTTAAAGGCATTTAAGAAAAATACTTTAAAACATGTCATGTTCATTTATTAAAAATATATTTACAATTTATATATAAAACAAAGCTTTTAGCCATGAATATACATGGCATTTTCAGGTTAAAAAGGATTTCAGCAAAGTTCGTACAGAATAGACAACTATATATATTACGATGATTGTCGATGATCACAGGCCTAAAAGCTTGACGACGTGTAGGGAACTATATCCAAGCTGAATGTTACTTGCAGAAGGATCTTAGCATGACTCCGTAACGTCCGTCATAGCACTACGGAGGAAAAGACATGTATGTTGCATCCAGAGAAATTCTTCCTGCAGAAGCAAAGAATTATAAAATTGAAGATGTGAATTTGGCTTGATGAAGGTTGGAATCTGAAAACAGGAACTTATATAACTGCAGTAAAGAATTAAAAAATACATAGATAATTGTTGGATTGAAAGTAGAAGTACCAATTTTCTGTAAAATAGCTAAATCTTTACGATTATTTGCTTTTTTTTTTTTTTTTTATTTTTTTTTTTACATTTTATAATATTTATGCCCTTAGTGGAAATTAATTCTTATATGTTCCGAGGTGCAGAGATTTTTTTTGCCATAGAACATAGGGGTGGGGATCTAGAGTTAATGTAAACGAACTCCCCCAAGAAGAAAACTTTTTCCTCTTTCAAAGGTTACGTATATGTTCTTGTATTCATTTTTTTTTTTTTTTTTTTCACCCTTCATTTTTTTTTTGTGCACCCTTCATTTGACAAACGTAATAAAATTTTGCTGTACACAACAGTTTGTTGAAAAAACATAATTATTTTATTGGTGTACCTTCGGCAAAATAATTCTGTCTTTGTGGTTTCTATTATTACGTATACTATATATATAATTTTGCAACTGCTTTTTTTATCAGTCAAAAGAGTAACGATAAAGCACAATCTAATGAAAAACGTCTCACCCACCTCAAAAACTAAAATTAAACTTAAGAATAACTAAATAAATTTAAGCAATTTAGGCGATTCATAGCATTTATTATTTTAAAAATACTTTCATTGTAATAACATTTTAAAAGATTTGGACGTAATAGATTATTTGTAGAATATCTGAACGTATTTCACTGGTGAAGGTATGTTTCATAAATTGATAGTATATGCAAAATCCATATACTTTTAAGATGTTTTTGAAGTATTTTACATGAAACATTTCTTAGAAACGTTTCTCTTATTCAATGAAATGTTAGATATACACTCCTTCTCATATTTATAAGGACACTTTATATTTTGAAATAACTAATGTAAAAATAATTGTGAACAAGATTATACTAAGTGCACTTAATATATCTAGTATTCTAAACACCAAAACTGCTATAATTTATTTTTAATATGAAACAAAATTAATAAAAATAATGCAAAATATTTTTTTCTCCACGTTTTTAGATGTTCATAATTATAGGGACAATCAAGATTTTTTCGTTTTATTTAACTTACTAGCGGATAAATTACAGTTGGCATGCGAATTCGTTAACTACTGGACTAGATTAATTCATATATAAGCCTTCAATTTTTCTTGGACGGACATTACTGATGATTCCTCGAAAAAAAGAAAGTTCATGCAGTGAAGTATGATAAATGTTTTTTTTTTTTTTTTTTTTTTTTTTTTTTTTTTAAGTGGAATGATAATTTCAATCGGCCGATTTTCTAATGAAATTCGAAGATCGAAAATTGCTGAAGGAAATGTGACCAAACGTTGAACTGTTGGTTCGATAGGAGACAGATATGATGCAAAATAATAGTTGTTTTACAGAGATCGAAGATTCATAATTCCTCTTACTGTTCTAATCATAATCACTGCTACTGAATTTGCTCCTAATTTTTAATGAAAGGATGGGGTCCACATTTATGCATGTTTAAAATAATTAATAATATGCTAAAATGAATAAAAAACATGTAATAATCAATAAGCATTTAATGGGAGAAAGAACGTGTATGTTAAAGTTGAATAAAGACAATATAAAATGGTAAAATGTTGCATTTTCGGATGAAGCACAATTTATTCTTGATTAATCAAATGGTTTTAACAATTACTGGCACGATCTGAAGATAGCGAAAGACAGAGCAGATTTTTTAAAGGCAGATATAAATCGCGCATTTTAAAGGTGGATCTATGGTGCTCTGGGGAGCTGTTTCTACTGAAGGCAAAATGAAATTAGTGATTTTTTTCTATTATTATGAACATCAAGAGAATATTCGCAAATTTTAAACTTGGAATTCTCAGATTTTTGTTAGATTTTGGGGGTAATAATATTTTTTTCAACAAGACTTACATTTTTGCTCTACTTCTAGAGCAATAGGAAATAGCTTGAAGAAAGAAACTTCTGCATTGTTGCCTTTCCCGTGGCCTAAAAGCTGAAAAAACCTTAACTTATCATATTAGAAAAGTGCATGCAAGTGGAAAGCAATTTTAAATAGTTTAAATGTTTTCAGATTATCATCTATGCTGTATGAAATGGTACTGAAACTGAATATTAAAGAATATATATATGTATATATATATATATATATATATATATATATATATATATATACCAGAGAGAATGTCTAACTGATTCACCCTAAAACGAGACCACTAAATATATTAATTTAAAGTATAATTGAAAAAAAATTACTAAGATTCGAGTTGTCCTTATAATTGTGAACACCTGAAAACTCCTCTTTTTGACCGTATTTAAAGTTTTTTAAGATAAAAAACGATAAAACCTTTTAAATATCGTCTGTTAATGAAATTCAAATTAATAAAAAATGTATTTGTTTAAATAATAGTGTTCAGTGTTTAGTTAATATGATAATGGTGTGATCTATTAACATGTATTTGTGATTCTTTGGGGGTTTTATAGAAACTGTAGAATGACTAAAGAAAACCCCACCAAATCTTGACTGAAAGCTAAGGGTGAAAGTTCTTAATCACGGCGATGTTCTTCGGCGTTAAACTATAACTAAAGAAGGCCAATCACACTACAGCTATGTCAACTGATCCCATGCTTAACTATGTAGATTAACCCTTCATATATATCTGACACAACACGGATACAACAGACTTTAAAACATCAGAAACAAAACATTATGATACATGCATAGAATCACAAACGAACATCGTCATAAGTAGAGACTCAATTCGACCTACAGGTTCATATGAATAATTTAAATTGTGATGAAAAGCTCGACTCGCTACTCATAAAAACAGTGAAACAGAACTTTTTTCTTTCTGACTCTTCCAAGTAAACTGAAATCACTTTGAATGGTGGATCTATACATACACTCCCTACTAATCAGATAACAGCAATCTAGCTGCAAAGCAAGAAATAGAAGTTGTCTGCCAACTAGTCGCTTATGCCCACTAATATAGGTATTCCCTATTATTGCTCGAAAGATCACTGAAAGCAGATACGTGTGACGACAGATCAGTTACCCGACGAGTATCATACCGAAAGGCACGTTTTCACCACAGCTCGTCCGTCCGAAAAGTAGGTTTGCCTGTGTTGTTTTTTAGTTTATTTTTAGGATATGACAGACCTAGAAAAATTCATCACGAGACAACAACTCATTCTAACTGAAGATGCATACATCACACTGAAAAATAGAAACCGTTACTTATTTTTATTTATTTTTACTGTAAAATCCTAATATGCATTCATTTAATTTTGTAATGATTAAATCTTCATATTTATATTTATATAATTTGAACGATAGTTTTTAGTCTTTATTTTAGAATTTCAGATTTTAACGATAATAAAGCATAATATTTTACTTAATATACTGTTTCTTTATTTATTTTTCTAATTCTACACTCATTTTAAGGATAGTCTTAAGATAAAAATTATTTTATTGGGCAAATAACATGTCGAAAAATTCTGCCCGTGGAGCATTCTCTCCTGACAACCAAAAGTACGAACATATGGAGTACGGACGAGTGAATTATCTGACAACTGAGTATCGGACAAATGTGCATCATCTTTATCTTTTTCTTGGTGAATTTAGATTTCAATTGATGTATATATGTATATATATATATAAACTAGCTGACCCGACAAACGTTGTTTTGTCATATAAATTATTTCTAGAGAATATTTTGCTAGAAAAAAAATAACTAACTTATTGTAAGTGTGTAAGGATGTGGTATATAAGTGGAAGATGTATGGAGCGCTGTGAACGGTGAAAGAATATAAAAATAACAAAACACCAATCATTTATTTTTTTAATTTATTAAAATTGATTCTTTAAAATTATATACATATCGCTACTTATAACAATATTATTAAAAAACAATATCAATCCCTTAATGCAACAGAGTGTACAATATTTTTTGTTATCCCATCTTTCGCCAATACAAACAAACTGGATGGTTTGCCCACTCGAGAGCCACGTATAATTGTCCGTGTGAAAAACATGATGTGCTCAAATCTAAGCCACAGACAGACATCGTTTGGCCCTGAGACTTATTGATAGTCATTGCAAATGCCAATCTAATTGGAAATTGAGGGCGTTTAAATTGAATTGGCACATCTGTGGGTATAATAGAGATTCGCAGTAGTAATATATTTTCACCTCGGAATTTGTCATTTAAAATGATGGCTTCGATAACATTTTTCATTAATTTTTTTATGACTAATCGCGCGCCGTTGCACAACCGTGGTGGGTTCAAATTACGAAGCAAAATAACTGGAGATCCAATCTTCAGTTGTAAAATTTGCGGTGGCATGCCTGGTAAATCCAATGAGTTTAAAAACTTTGTTGGATAATTAACAGCTTCGGTGGCATCGCAAACTGTATCATTAGATTTGTATGACACCAAGTCTCCTGGTAACAAATGTTGTATCTTGAGATTCAATTCGTTGACGTCCACATTTTTTGCTGCTAAAATTGCTCTTTCTGCCAGCCACTCATGATTTGTGTATCGTCTGTGTACATCGGGAAATATCTGGTCAATAAGAGCATCTTGAGGTTTAATGATTGTGCAGAAATCGGTCTTTAATTTTATGCATCCAGTTTCATCTGTAGTAACTTTTCCATCGCCTATATCTAACAATTGTTTTGAGAAGTTTCAGCGGATGGATCTTGAAGCTTTTGAACGCACAAATTTACTTTCAGTTGTACTTTTTCAACATTAAGCCACAATGACGATGATTTTAAGCATGCGTTGATCTCATCAGCCTATGTTGAACGCGGAATAACGGGAAGTGCTTGTCTGAAATCACCTGAAAAGAGTAACAGAGTCCCGCCAAATAGTTTGTCTTTGATTTTTATATCTTTCAATGTCCTGTTCGACGCCTCAATCGAATGTTTGTGTGCCATAGTGCATTCATCCCAGATAAGAATTTTACACTATTTCAGCACTATGGCCATGGATGATTGTTTTTTTATGTTGCACACTGCGTCTGGGTTATTTTGAATATTTAGTGGCAGTTTAAATAATGAATGAGCTGTTCTGCCTCCATCCAATAAAGTTGCCGCAATGCCAGATGATGCAACAGCCAATGCGATGCCATTATTTGATCGTATTTCGGCGAGAATTAGCGAAATAAGGAATGTTTTGCCAGTTCCACCTGGTGCACCCCCCCAAAAAAAAAAGAATCCACCTTGTCCTGCCAAAATTGCGAGCATGATGCGGTCATAAACGGTTCTTTGTTCTTCATTCATTATTGGGGCATTGCGAGCAACAATCGCTGCCATTTCTACAGTATTGTATTGTAGTTCACGATTCAATTCAGTGCTTATTAAATCAGATGCATTTCGATTTGTTGAATGCATACCGAAATGACTGAGTGGTAAGTTGGCAATGATAATGCAAAGATCTTCAATAGCAATCAATGCTTCATTGTACATAGCGTCACTGAATACTATCGTTAGATCGTTGCACCGTGAACGATGTTGATGCAATATATCATTAGTCATTGAATCTTTGTGATTATCCCATAATGTCTCTGCTCGGGCCGAGAAACATGTAGTCAACACTATAGCGAATAGTAGACGAATTTGTTTTGCTGTACAGTTCAGTCCTACTTCAGCAAGCATACACTCCCACTGGTTGTCGTCTTCCAGCAAGCCGAGTGCAAGGCATGCATCTTTATACGTTGGATACTGTTGTCCATTCACTTTACGTAAATCTTGAAATGACAAAGGGCCGATGACATTAACCAATAACAGTCGAAGATAAAAGCACTCAGTCTGCCATGGATTGACCGTAAATACTCGTTCCAAGGTGTTTGATTTGAATAAACCGGGACATGCATCAATCGGCGTGCCTTGCTTGTGGGGCATCCATTTTTTTGTTGGAGCCCATGTGAAATAGCGTGGTACTTCTAAATAGAGTAATGTCCGTGCAAAAGCACCAAAAGCATCCGCGCGATTACACAATTCAAAAAATTCGGTGAGTGTAGTTTTTGGTGGATTTATAGCACGATCAATCGCTGTCTCGCTCGTGAAATATACGCGCTGGCCATTTTCAAGATGGACGGCTAAATGAAGAACTGCTGGATCCCGTTCATGAATTGGGAAACCAAAGATACGCCAAACAGCTTCATTGGAGCTCACGTACCGGCCAGTTTGGTAAAGTGTTATTTCATCGTTGTTATTCACCAGAGGAGCATTCACATTGGTATTTTCATTTCGAAATACAGCCATATCACTGCCTTTATTCACATACTTACAAATGTATTTGATGCTCTTCACTGAACTGCAGAACTGAACATTAATATGAGCATTGAATGTTTTGCTCAGCAGAGGCGAATATAGGACCACCCATCGGTTATCAATGTCAATATCTATGTTGTTGACATAGATGACCGCCATAGATGATAAGATTGTCCGCCATTATCGGGAATTCTTCGACAATATATTGGATATCCGTCAACATTTGTGATCGTGAAATTTTTCGGAAAACTTTTAGTACATTTTCCATCTGCACAAATAATAATGGCCTAAAAATTCATTTTTCATTTTAACATAAAATAACTCCGTCGGATATTGACGAATTTTTTAAAAGAATATACCATTTTAACTAATTTTAACATTTTAACAATATTAACGTTGAAAAATATTTTAAACACTTACGGTTAAAAATTCATTTTTCATTTCAACATTAAATAAATTCTGACATCGTGTTTACGATTCTAAAATATTAACTTTGAAAAAAATATTTTAAACACTTCGTAAGATACGGTTACGATTCTAAAAATATTAATTTTGAAAAAATATTTTAAACACTTCGTAAGATACGGTTAAAAATTCATTTTTAACACGCTTTTATTAGCTTCACCTGTATGTATGTATGTTTGTTTGTAACTTCTCTGGGAGCAAACAAAAAATTTATATTGTAAAAAAAATACATTCCCTATGTGAACGATGCGGCGTCGAGGTAAGGTGCCGCGCTACGAATCTAAAGGTTCAGCGTTCGATCCCCGTTAGGGGAGATATTTTAAAAATGGTTTTTGTTAATTCTAAGTTATTTTAATTAAAGATTTAAATGTATGTAAATATTACGGTGTGTCACTCACACGATTTTCTCTTACCCTGAATTTTAATACTAAGATAGATATTTCGTGCTTTTTAGTTCACATTTCTATAAAAGCGTGTTCTTTAATTTTTAAAACTATAATATTATTCATTTCAACATTAAATAAATTCTGACATCGTGTTTACGACTACTCACGCCATCTAGGTGGAAAAGTTGTTAAAAGAGTTGGTTAAAAATTAATTAAGAAAGAACTAATTAAGTTACAACTTTCATTTGTAAATCTAAACCATTCTCGAATCCACCTGAAGACACACAAAAAATTTCATTAAACTCAGTCCAGCCGTTTAGGAGGAGTTCAGTGACATACACACGCACAAAAGAAATATATATATAAAGATATATATATATATTCTAAATACACTTCAATTTATTTGTAATAAAGAATAAAATATTGGAAATTTTACATGTTTTTATAGTAGGGTTTAATTATAACTTAGTTTTAATTATAACAAAGAAATATCCTCGATATTTTGGTGAAATTATTTCGGCATGGTATTAATTCACTGTGTACACAATGTTGTAAATTAAGCTATTAATGATAATTTCCTTGGTTTCAATAAGCCGTAGGTTGAAATTTTCCACATCCGTCTTACTTTACAATGGCGGTATTCAAAAGATGAAGAAACAATATTGAAAATGTATAATGAATATTTAGAGAAAAAGAAAAATGAAAATGATTAAGTTGGTATCTCAATTACTTTTTAGTAATAGTTAAAAGTTTTCCTTCTAAGAACGTGCGTAAAATAATGGTAATAAGTGTTAACTCGGGACAAGCTGTTAGGTCGGAACCCTATTTAAAGTTAGTTCAAACAAAATTCTTTAATTTAATTAATAGTTATATAAATATAATTTAAAATATATAGGCCCCCACTAATAGACGAGAGGTTATGCGGAGTGCTTTGAAGAAGATATATAATTTGAATTCAGGTCACACTCGTGATCTTAGCTATTCGGAGCTTTTGCAGTTTTCGCTAAACCTCTCTTAAATACGGATTCGGATCCTTTAGAAAAATATCTGTGAAGAGCTACCCTCATAGTCCTCAGTCTCAAGTGCAGACAGTTTGCCTTAATACCAACATCTACTAATACTCACACACACATTTATATATATATATAGTTAAAAACCTTCAGAGAAAAATAATGTTGAAACAATAAAATTTCTGTTGATGCTATATCAAAAACAACAACAACAACAAAAAAAGTTTGATTAAACAAGATTTTTGTTAGTAAACATTTTCTCATATAAAATGAAAAGTTTTTTAGAAACACATGTACATAGTAACTATTAAAAGCACTTAAAGGCATTTAAGAAAAATACTTTAAAACATGTCATGTTCATTTATTAAAAATATATTTACAATTTATATATAAAACAAAGCTTTTAGCCATAAATATACATGGCATTTTCAGGTTAAAAAGGATTTCAGCAAAGTTCGTACAGAATAGACAACTATATATATTACGATGATTGTCGATGATCACAGGCCTAAAAGCTTGACGACGTGTAGGGAACTATATCCAAGCTGAATGTTACTTGCAGAAGGATCTTAGCATGACTCCGTAACGTCCGTCATAGCACTACGGAGGAAAAGACATGTATGTTGCATCCAGAGAAATTCTTCCTGCAGAAGCAAAGAATTATAAACTTGAAGATGTGAATTTGGCTTGATGAAGGTTGGAATGTGAAAACAGGAACTTATATAACTGCAGTAAAGAATTAAAAAATGCATAGATAATTGTTGGATTGAAAGTAGAAGTACCAAATTTTCTGTAAAATAGTTAAATCTTTATGATTATTTGCATTTTTTTTTTTTTACATTTTATAATATTTATGCCCTTAGTGGAAATTAATTCTTATATGTTCCGAGGTGCAGAGATTTTTTTTTGCCATAGAACATAGGGGTGGGGATCTAGAGTTAATGTAAACGAACTCCCCCAAGAAGAAAACTTTTTCCTCTTTCAAAGGTTACGTATATGTTCTTGTATTCATTTTTTTTTTTTTTTTTTTTTCACCCTTCATTTTTTTTTTGTGCACCCTTCATTTGACAAACGTAATAAAATTTTGCTGTACACAACAGTTTGTTGAAAAAACATAATTATTTTATTGGTGTACTTTCGGCAAAATAATTCTGTCTTTGTGGTTTCTATTATTACGTATACTATATATATAATTTTGCAACTGATTTTTTTTATCAGTCAAAAGAGTAACGATAAAGCACAATCTAATGAAAAACTTCTCACCCACCTCAAAAATTAAAATTAAACTTAAGAATAACTAAGTAAATTTAAGCAATTTAGGCGATTCATAGCATTTATTATTTTAAAAATACTTCCATTGTAATAACATTTTAAAAGATTTGGACGTAATAGATTATTTGTAGAATATCTGAACGTATTTCACTGGTGAAGGTATGTGGCATAAATTGATAGTATATGCAAAATCCATATACCTTTAAGATGTCTTTGAAGTATTTTACATGAAACATTTCTTAGAAACGTTTTTCTTATTCAATGAAATGTTAGATATATACTTTTATGTGTATGAACCGCCAATTTAAAATTGTGTTCGTTACTTCCAACTTTATAGATTTTTTTTTTACATACAGGTTGGTTATTGGTAAGTTTTTGCTGTAAACAGTATACTGCAGATAAAGCAGGCAGAGGATTTTCACTAATGGTATGTAGATAATTCCTCAAATGCGCTCAAGGATTTTTTTTTTTTTTTTTTTTTTTTATGTCTGCTATGTGGAATGTTGTTCTGAAAAACGGAAGATAAAACAAATTAAATTACCTTTATTGAACGCATTAACACTTTGAATAATAATTAATTTTATTTATTTATTTATTGATATTGTATGGTTTATTCTGTTTGTTGAGTTTGTAATTTTTCCATGAAAAAAACCCCTAATAGTCCTTTTTAAACTATTTTTTTTTTATTTAATAAAATTAAACATAATCCGTACGTCTCATTAATATATTAAAACCAAAGTAACATTTAAAATGATATAAAGAATACTAAAGTTTTAAAATTTTAAAAAATCCATTTTAATTTAAAAAACATTAAAATACAAGACAGACGTTCGACTAAATACCCTCCTCGGTGTCAAGCATACAAAGCACAACACTTACAAAAAAATTCATAATACATCAGAACAAGATTCTATATTCCGGAGGAATAGCTTTAGCTTCGCTCAAGGCAGAAAGTTGTAATTCAGTAAAAGCGCCCTCTAGAAAAATACGGGATTCATATATATTTATATTTGAAGCTAAATTTTAAAGTTATTAAAATCAAGAATGTGATCACTATTAAGAGAATGGATCCATTCTCTCAATAGTGAAAAGAATTGTGCTTTTGTATGTTTGACACTGATAAGGGCTAGTGTTTAGCCGAAACGTCTGCCTTCTATTTTAATGTTTTTTTAATTAAAATGTATTTTTTTTTTTTTTTTTTTTTTTTTGAAATTTTAGTATTCTTTATCTCATTTTAAATATTACTTTAGTTTTATTTTTTTTATTGCTTTAAATTGCTCATCTCCTGAAATGTTTGAATATACAATTTCGTGGTAATCAGCTGGCCTGTTTTAGCGACAGGATGTTACTTATTGGTAAAGTTTAATTACAAATACCTTGCATATACTCTTATATTACTAAAATATATCGCTTTACTTTTCTTTCAAAACATAAAGTCAACAAATTTAAAAGACAACCTTTGCGGGGTAAAAACAAACCTATTCTTTTGAAAACCTATTCTTAGACAAATTCTCAAAAGTGTATTTTCAGGAAAATCAATACGTATATAATGACTGTAATATCTTATTCTTTTTTTACATTACATGTAAAAAATACGGTTATGTATTTTTAATTAAATTACCTAAAAGCACTTTTTTTAGTTACTATGTATTAAAAAAAAGGGGTAAGATGAGACAAGAAGTGAAAGTTTCATTTAATGTAATTAAAAAATAAATAAATAAATAAAACCTATTTAAAAAAAAAAAAAAAATGGAAAAAAAAATTGTTTTTAAAGACATTTTTCTTCGTGAAAAGATATTTTTTGCTTTTTTTTTATTATTATTTATTTATTTACTTTTATTCTCTTACATATATATTTCTTCAAGCAAAGAAATATTTTTTTAAGTTTAATAATTTTAATGAAATAAATTCTGAAAACATTTTTTCTTTTTCTAATTTGTAATAGATATTTTTCTTTCTTTTTAGACACTTGAGGAGTCTTTTCACAAGATTATATTATATAAACAACTAATGTAGGTAGTGAATCTCATAAAATACAAAAAATATTTTTTTTCCTTTTTTCATTCATTTATTGGTCTTATATTGAAAATGATAGCAAAGATAGATTAAAAAAAAAGAAAGAAAAATTTATTTGAAGTTTAGATAGATAAATAATAATAGTAATCGACTCTGAAAATTTAGTCATCAATGCTTTGTTTTCTTTTATACTTTAAACAGATTTAGGGAAACGGTGGGAATATGGAATAGTCGGGTAAAATTAAATACCGTTATATCTCCGCTATACCGAGCAGCAACCTATCGCAAATACGTGAAACGTCTTTACGGGGCCTCAAATACAAACGACAGTTCAACTCCTGTCAGTGAGAAGATTTTTGTGTCATGCAACTTCTTTAGATAGTCAAGATTCAAATTTTTTGGAGGTAATTATTAAAAATTCTTTAACATATTTACAAATTAGCAAAATTGAGAAAACCGTGTATAATTTCTGAGTTGAATTAGTTAGTAGTATGATTCCCATGATTTTATTTCTACTAACAAATGGTTGAGGTTGACTTCATTTCCAAGGCAGCGATTCGAGTAATATGGAATACCAATTGTTCTATATTTTTTCCAAATTTTGTAAATTTTGAATTTTGATACATTTTTATATGCATTTTATTTTCAATAATGATTTCAAAATCGCGAGTTGGGGAAAGACGCAAGTTCGTTCCTAAAACCTTTTATGCGTTAAAAGATAGCAATACGGTTCCGCTTATGAGAGGAGTTTTGTCCCAGTGAGTACGTCGATATTGAATTTATCGACATTAATCGTCGTCTTTTGGATCTCGCAAGCATTTAACTTGGTGAGTAAAGGTCTTGTAATACTTGGTAAAGTTCATAAACGAATTTTAAATAAGATTTTAACAATATAAGTGAATTCCGTATTTCATTACACACACAGAGCAAGCTGAAGCGGCTTTAACCTTGCAGCAATACGAAAATAAGCGTATGTGGTACTTTCACCCCATACATGGGGGAAGACGCAACATGGTTCTGAAATAAATTAAAGGACCTGTAAATTTTATATATTACATATTATAGTTTAAAATGTAAATGGAATCAATAATTATCATTTTTATAATATTACTTTAATAAACTTTCAAGATTGCAGTTCGGATCACTCTTTAATACAGCTTGGAGCAAGGCAGACACAGTAGGGAATGGAACTTCTGAGTTTTGAGTTACTGGGATTTATCTTTATAATCCACAAGCTATTCCAGATGTCTTATGGTTACAGGAATGATACAGTTTTTGCTTCCACAGGCGATGCATGTGGCAATAGACCGACACCAGCAGTTTCTTCTGCCAACAGATTATCTGGGCCTACGTCAGCAATTGCTTTCACCAACAGAGCTAAAAGCACTGGACTGTCACCAGCAGTTGCCTCCAACAGCATAGAAAACGCGATGTATAGAAGCAATCAGTCCTATTCCTCAAACCGGAAAACCTAAAATATCTGACCGTAAAAAATAAACAGTAGTGTCAAGGTGGGAAAAGTCAGAATAAATATAAAGAAACCTTCGATAAAACAGAAGAAAAAGAGGCGTGCAAGCTCATGTTTCTCAAGTGAAGAAATTCCTCTGGATACCACAGGCGACAGTTTTGATGCGAATTATGATGGTGATTTTTGTGTTGTTTGTAATGGGTAACATTTACGTCAAAATAGGTCTCAAGTGTGATTTGATTCCGTGCATAAAATGCAAGTTGAATGCAGATTGCATTGTTGATCTTTTACACCGAAAAAAGAATTGTGCAGGCTAACATTAAAACTTATACCCTTATTAGTTTTAGCAAAGTAAATAATAAATAAATAAATAAATAAATAAAAACAGTTTACAGATTTGTTTGTTTCTTTATAATTATTGTTAATTCACAGGTAATATTCCAACTTTTTTTTATTTTTCTTATTTTCTGTGGTGTTGAATCTTATCCGTATGTATGGGGGGATATGCCACAATTACATTAGCTTACTTAACATTAAATTTGTAGATCGTATACATACTGCACTGAGAAAAAATTCTGTAACTGACATCTAGAATCTAATTTGTGGTTCTAGAACAAATAGTTCCATATCATCCTTATAAATTCTAGTCCCCTTGGAAAGTGAATTCTAGAAGCCCCTATTATAATTCTGAAGCGTTTGCCTATATTATCGAGGGCAAAGTTATTTAAAAATCTCTGCAAATAAATGAGACTACAAGAGGCGGGTTTCAGCAACTATAATCTTAGTTTATTACCCAATTCTAGAAAATAAAGCGAGAATTTCTCGCCATACAAAAGATTCAGAATATTCGGAATATTTAGAATATTGTTTCACCATCTAGAAATGTTTGAACTAGAAGTTCTTGATAATTTCGTCTATTCAGTTTATTGTCGTGCCTTATGCGCATAGCTCTGAAATCCATATTTCTAGTTAATGGATTTAGAAAATGGTCACTTATGTATTTTAGAGGAAGGCGGTATATTTTTTTTTTCTCAGTGTGGAAAAGTAATTAATAATCATAGATAATCAATTAAATATTAAAGAGCATGCAGTTCATTATTATTATTATTATTATTATTATTATTATTATCTTATCATTTCAATTTTGGCCTCTCTTAAGCAAAACATCCCATTATATGGCGACTTCCCCCGAATTACCTTATACTAGAGTACCGCCTCACTAAATCCTCATTAATTACTATAATATGATGATTTGTATAATTTTTATCGCATGTGTTTGCAAATAATACTTTTAAGAAACTAAAAAAAAATAAGTTTCAAATACACATTTTGGCTGTTTCATAATGCGGTAGAGAAAGCTTTGAATTGTATAAGACGCAAAATTTAAAATTGTGTTTTTGAATTGGAACTTTATAGTATAAGTGTTTTTATATACAGGGTGGTCATAAGTAAGTTTCTGCTATAAACAACACCCTGTAAATAAAACAGCGATTTCTCCTAAACTCGGTATGTGGATGATTCATGAGATGCGCTTAAGATGATATTTCATGTCCGCTAAGTGAAACTTTGTACTGAAAAACGGAAAATATAATAAAAGTAAATGACCCTTACCGAATGTATAAAAAAAAAAAAAATGAAAATTTTTATTTGTTTTATTCATTCATTTATTTATTGATTGATTGATCGAGTGTGGTTTATAATTTTTGTTAAATCTTCTAATTTTTCCATGAAAATTGCCCCTAGTAGACATTTTCTGAATTATTCTTTAATAGCTTTAAATTGTTCTTCTCATGAATCGTTCACATATAAAATTTGGTGCTAATCCACTTGCCTGTTTTAGCGACAGGATATTGTTTATAGATAAAGTTTACTTATAAATACTCTGTACATAAACTTTTATTATTATAATACATCACTTTTCTTTTCTTTTAAGACATAAAGTCAACAAATTTAAAAGACATCTTTACTTGGTAAAAATGTGTTGAAATCTATCCTTAGACAAATCCTAATAAAAAATAAAAAAAATACTGAAATGCAAAATAACTGCATTTTTTTTTTTTTTTTTTTTTTTTTACATTACGTTTGAAAAAAATTTCTTCTCTATGTATTTTTAATTAAATTACCCAAAAGCTCTTTTTCTAGTTAGTATCTTCTAGTATATATAAAAAAAGAATTATTTCAAATATTTAAATATAAATAAGTAACTTATGTATAAATGAAAAAAAAAAAAGTAAGATGTGTCAAGAAAGGAAACTATCATTTAACATTATTCAAGAAAAAAAAAGTGAAAAAGGAGAAAAAGGAGGGAAAAAAAGGTGAAAAGGGGAAAAAAAATATATTATTTTGTTAAAAGATACATTTCTTCATGAAAAGAAAAAAATTTTTTTCTTCCTTTTTTTTAGTTATTTTTATTCTCTTACATATATATTTCACCAAGCAAAAAAAGTTTAATATGTTTAATCAAATAACTTTCGAAAACATTTTTTTATCTTTTTTTAAATTTGTAATAGATATTTTTCTTTCTTATTAGATACTTGAGGAATTCTTTTATAATATTATATTATATTCTATAAACAACAAACATAGCAAGTTAATCTCATAAAATAGGAACGATATATACATATTTTTTTTCATTTATCGATTTAATATTGAAAGTGATAGAAAAGCCAGACAAAAGAAAAAAGAAAAGTGTATCATTTTTTATGATTCATGGAAGCTTCTGAGTATCTAAATGATGCGAAAGCAAAGAATGATACCTTGTAAAATTTAATAATTTAATAATTAGTAAAATTTGGTTGTTCTTTCATCTGAAGTTTAGATAGATAAAAAGTAATAGTAATAGACAAGCAAAATATCAATGCATTGTTAATTCAGGAGTTAAATAGACTTATATAGCAAGTGAATCTATAAACTATAAATAACGGTGTAATAAAATAATGAAAAAAAAAATGCTTTGTTCAATTGCCCATTTAATAAGTTTTAAGATCTAAAATTAGATGCTTCAATATTATTAGTAATAAATTCTCAAAATTAAATCTTTAATGCAATATTTATTCCTAAATCAAATAGATTTACGTATCTGTAAAAGTATGCTTTTGTAGTTTAAGAAATTTCAATAAAAAGTTCTAAAAAATTTATTTATTTCTACTTTTTTTTTTTTTTTTTTTTTTTTTTTTTTTTGTGCTTTTTAGTAACTAGATAAAAAGCTGTTTAAAAAACTCTTCAAAATTATTAGGATACTGTGTACACAACGAAATATTTTCTTTTATCAATTGACACCTTTTATATTAATTATTTGCAAAAAATTACAATATGGCCCGGCGAAGATCGAACGCACGACTCTCGCGTTATCAACATGATGCTCTAACCAACTGAACCATTAAGATATACAATAAACTGCTTACTTTATTTTATTTTTTTTTTTTTTTTTTAAGAAAAGAAAAAGTGGAAGCGGTTTGTTTTTTAGCGTAACGGAAAACGCGATGGCAAATCCAATTTCATATAATATATATAACTTAAAACTTTTTATTTTGTGATTTTTTAGCATCTAAAAATACTTTGTTTTATAATACCTAAAAAAAAAAGAAGAAAAAAAAATCATAAATTCTTAGGATACTGTGTAGACAACGAAAAAAATTCTTTTATCAATTGACACCTTTTCTACTAATTATCTGCAAAAATCAACACGCCGAACCTTCGGGAATCGAACTCTAGATCACCGCGTTATTAACGTGACGCTCTAACCAACTAAGACATGGAGCGATAAACGGAACAGCTTATATTTACTTTAAAATGGATGCGCCTTGTTTATTAGCGTGGCACGAAGACACAGTGACAAAGTCAATTTCATATAAAAAGCTTTTAAATGGCACCACAAAAATGGTGAAACATTACACTAAAACAATGGTTGCTTCTAACTGGAACCGTTTTTTTTTTGATAAAATATATGTTTTTATCTTTAACAGTGAATAATGGCTACATTTTTAAACATTTTGTACCAAATAGAGCAAAATCTCTATATATTAAAAAAAAAGTTACTGTCACTGGCGTCAAATATTTTTGTCTGCGACAGCATCTTCTAGCGGAGGGCAGGGTCCTTCGTGTCATGAGAGGTATCAATGTGCTCCGAATACTCCAAGGAAGACATTTCAGTTGCTTAGAAATTTCTATCATTTTAATTAAAGAAGTTATCAGCTAAAACGACAAGTTTATGAAGGTACTCTATTTGCCATTTTGAAAAAAGTTTCTTCCAGTGACGTTGTTCTTCGTTCATGAAGTCATTTTACTCGGGAAATTTAAAATATGATCCATGGTTATGTATGTAGGTAGGTAGGTAGGCAGGTAGATTGGATTTAACGTCGCACGAGTACTGCGCTATGGGTAATTGGCGACGGTCTGGGACGCAGCCCTAGAGATGTTCTAGACACATGCCATCACAATTTTGATCCTTCACGGAGGGAATGATCCACCCCTCTTTGGTGATCCCCAGAGGTATAGTATGGATGGGAACATGGAGTACTTTGCGGCCGCGGCAGATTTTATGTGCACCAGCCACCATTAGTGTACACGACGGTCTTTGGCCGGCTCAAGTATCGAATCGGCAATCTTCCACTTACGTGCTAGGCACTTTACCGACTAAGGTACCGCGGTCCGAAACCAAAAATGTAAAAAAAATAATAATAAAAATCAACTTTTTCTCTCTACTTCTAGAAAATTAATTTTCTTACACGGGAAAATTAAAATATGATCCCTGGTTGGAGGTAAGTAGATACTTAGGTAAGTTGTGTTTGACGTTGCACCATTACTGTGCTATGGATAATTGGCGACAGTCTGGGACGCACCCCTACGGATGTTCCGTAGACATGCCACCACAGTTTTGGCGCTACACGAAGGGGATATGGCTCCCCCGCTTCCGTGGCCCCAGAGGTATAACTTTGATGGGAACATGGAGGATATTGCGGCCACGACATATTTTATGTGCACCAGGCACCATTAGTGTACACGACGGGCTTTGGCCGGCTCGAGAACCGAACCTGCAATTTTCCAATTACAAGCTCGGCGCTCTACCGACTGGGGTACCGCAGTCCGGATCTAAGGTTGCAAAAAAGAAATAAAAAGAGTCATATACTAAAGCTGTAATGCAAAATGTTCTAGATATTATGAATTTCTTCCTATTAATATATATATATATATATATATATTATATATTTTATTTTGACATTGAATATGAGGATTTCCAAAATATTTTTCTGCTTTTGTCTTGTAATATGCCCTATTAATATTCTATTTAGGTGAAAGAAAACAGCGAATAGGCGGGCAGAGCTCTGCATGTGTTAATAAGTAAAGTGAGTCGGGGGGAGGGGGGAGGCGAAGTCTCCCTCGGGGGTTGGTGAACGGAACGAGCAGGGGGCAGAGCCCCCTAGTATTTTACAAACTTGTTTCAACTATTCAATTTACTTTTACATTAGAATTACATTAGAATACTTGTTATATCACACATACAAAAAGAAAATCGGTTTCAATTCTTTTTCCCTTTTATATTTGTAGCTGCAGTAATACAGAAATGTTAAAAATTTACTGATAAAATATTACTACTAAAAATAATAAGTAATTTTAAAATAATAATTTTTAAATATGTATCCTTGTGATAGTGTTCTGCCTTATTTTTTTTTTTTTTTTTCTTTAATGTAAATATTTATTCAAGATATTAAAAATTTCTGAATTACTCAGAGCTACACGCTTTAGATAAAAGCAGAAGAACAAAAAAAAAGGGGGGGGCAGATTATAAATGTTTTTTTTTTTTTCATATTTTCTGTTTTACAGTTACGATCAATAAAAGTTATTAAACTAAAATTAACGTTAACATAAAATTTAATTTCACCAGGGAATTTCGTATAGAAAAAAAATACATAGGTTTTGTTTATAAGAAAGAATGCATTTTATCAAATTTTAAATTTTATGGCAAAGGTGTTTTGGCTCATAAATTACATAAAAAGTTTTTACTTAAATGAATAAGCAAACATATTTTCAAACAAAATATTTAAATTAAAGTTCATGTATTAAAATATCATAAAGAAAAATTGTTAAAGTTTCATGATTAAATTAAATTGCATGTTAAATACAGTTTTTAGAAATATTTTTCTTTAACTGAAAGTAACTTAATCTTAATGTAAGATTAGTCACAAAATTTGAAACAATATTAAAAAATAAAATTAAAAGAATATGTTAATTCTCGTATCAACAACACGATTGAAAAATTAACATACACAAATTTACGTCTATATACACTAACACGCTTAAATTTAAAAAAAAAAAAAAAACGGTCGAAAATATAGGGTAGAATTCATATTTTTTTGAGACGGTCACCATCCCCCCCCCCCCAATGAAGCCAGGTATGACCCTAGAAAATTTAGCTGTTCCTATGAAATCATCACAAAACAGATACAAGGAGTTAGAAAGCGTGGTGCAGTGGTAGCGTCCCTGGCTTGAGTAAGGACGATCTACAGTTCAATAACCACCTCGGTCGAATTCGGAAATTTCTTTTATTTAAAACTGATAAAAATCCTTTTAATTTTTGAAATTAAAAAAATTTAATAATTTAAGGGGACAGAATTTTATATTACAATTAGATAAAACTCCATTAATGGTCTGTTTTAATATTTTGTATAATTTTTTAATTTGTATTTTTTATCCACGCCACTAATAACAAGAGTTAAACATTTGCTCTTAATTGTGTTATCTGTTATTCATGCAAATTTTTGCATGAAATATTCCCATTATAAAACAGCTGTTGCTCAACCTTTCGACTTCGCGTTTAATTTTTATTTCAAATATTTTATTAAAGAACTGTCAAATTTCATGTTCATTGAGGAACTGACAGTTAGATTGTGCACAGGGACATTTTTTTTTTTTTTTTTTTTTTTTTTTCAAAAAATTTTCACTAATTTATAATGAGTTTACATCTCATAAATTTCAAAATCTGGGAAAATATGAATTTTACAAATCTAGTTTTTTCAACGAAAAGACAACTATTATCCATGAGGTTCGTGATAATAATATTTGAAGGTGAACAAGATTTTATTTCAATTAATTGTGATCAATTTTCTTTAATATACTGTGCTTCTTGTGAAAAATTGTTATGCTGTCACTCGTATTCTAATTCTAATCATAGACACTTGAAACTAGATATTAAATTTGGAAATTTAAACATCAGTTTCTTCTTTATAATTAAATAAATATACAAATTTTGTATATTTATAAATTGCTGGATAATATTTCTTTGATTGGTACACTATTTTTTTTTTTTAATCTTATTAAAAAAATATTTATTTTTTCTTAAACTAATAATTTAATTTAATTAACCATAAAAAAAAATCACTTGGAATAAAGTTAGAAAAAGTACTCTGCCGGGACTCGACGTAATACTTCCTTTTCCAAACCACACTTCCACATACCACTGCGCCACACTTCCTCGCTCCTTTCATTTTTTTCGTTGGTTTTTATATAAGCAGTTAAAACGTCTAGGGGAAAATTGTTGCACAAAATTTGCACTCTAGCCTATGTTTTCGTCCATGCTCTTTCATTTAAGCTTGGTTGGATTTCAACAGGAATTTTACTGATTCGTACTTCCTTGCAAGCAGCTCCTTTATTAGGACCATCTGCTAATTTTATAAAAAGAAGTTTTTGCATTAGGGTGTTACTCCAAGGAAGCTCACATAGTATGAAAACAGACGATTCACATAGATCTTTAAAAATGCGCGTATAAATGCAAAATAATAATAATAATAATAATAATAATAATAATAATAATAATAATAATAATAAAATAAATAAAGTTAGAAGAATATTCAATGCATTATATTATAAATGATGATTATTATTATTATTATTATTTTAAATAACACATTATACCGGTTTTATGAAAATATTATGACCATTGCTATAGTCTATTTCATTAACCAGTAAACATAGCTATAGAAGTGTTATAAATTTTGCTATCCAAGATCTTAAAAACAATTTACATCATTTGTTCCTAAAAAAACAATAAGTAATTTAAATATTTACGTGGCATCTTAGTTTCAATAGTTTATTAAACGAAACAAAACAAGAATAAGACAATCACCACTCTTGTTAACCAGGACGACAGAAGGGAGAATTGGGAGCATTTTTAGTGACATACTAATTTGAAGTCTAAATAACTATAACACCTTCCACCCCTTCTTGGTCGATTTTTATTTATTTATTTTTATTCATTCATTCATTTATTTTATTTATTTATTTATTTTATTTATCTTAGTTTTAGTTTTATTTATTATTATTATTATTATTATTATTATTTTCGAATTTCTGACCACAAAGAAAACATGTTTTTATTGGTGAAAATTAATATATGTCCCTCCTAAATTTTAAAAGACAAAATATTTTTGGCAATAAGCAGTTGTTTGATTCCTCTACGGACATTTATATTTTATATTTATTCCACTGAACACCAGTTTTCCCTGAAACGCCCTCAAGTTTAAGTTAATATATATATATAATCTGATAATATATTTATTGAGAAAACTTCAATAAATATCCTACAGAAATTTTTATTTTGTAAAACTACAGATTTTTTTTTTTTTTTTTTTTTTTTTTTTTTACAAGATGATATCTCAATTTGTAAAAAGACACATTTTATTTTTATTTTATTTTATTTATAAACAGATAAAGTTTTTAACCTTTGATGCAGGATTTATATGGTGGGACATAATTTTTCTGTTTTGCATACCTAGTCATCAAAACAGGATTGGAAAGGGCTAAGTAACCCGTTAAAATTCGAAGGCTAAGGGGTAACATCGCTCTTACTTATGCGGTATGTGCTGGTTCGATCCTGGCTAGTCAAACTAGAGAATTTTATTTAATGCGAATTTTTTTTACAGTGTGCCCTACGAGAAAATTTTGTTCTGTACGAATATTTTCTGTGTTGTTCTGTTATGGAAATTTTTTGTTAACATATTTTGTTTTTCCCCTACAATTTTCTGTCAGAAATAAATTTATAAATTTGTAACCATTTATGCGAGTTTTATATGCTGTGGACAATATATATATATATATATATATATATATATATATATATATATATATATATATTTCATACGGAAAACTTGATCATTAAATTGGGATTGGGAAGTGCTAATTAAATCATTAAGATTCTCTGGCTAAGGGTAACATCTTCTCCTACCTATAAAATGTGTACTGGTTCTATTATGGTTGGTCACTCTCGAGAATTTTAGCGAATTTTTTTAATATGTTCCCTTCGAGAAAATTTTCTGTTAACGTTTTATCTTTTATCTTTTTTTTTTTTTTTTTTTCGTTGTGTACGGGTACTTTCCACAGACATTTCTGTCAGAAATTTTCTATAATATAGCACTTTTTATTATTATTATTATTATTATCATTATTATTATCATTATTATTATTATTATCATTATTATTATTATTATTATTATTATTATTATTATTTATTTTTTTGTTTGTTTATTTATTTATTTACAATTTCTAATTTGATGTTTGCGTCTATTTTTATTTTACACACACAATGTCTTACTGCAACCTTTTCAAAATTATGTTCCCTTGCCAC
This sequence comes from Salticus scenicus, assembly GCA_963930645.1. Lineage (NCBI taxonomy): Eukaryota > Metazoa > Arthropoda > Arachnida > Araneae > Salticidae > Salticus > Salticus scenicus. The sequence continues at coordinate 105,517,327 of OZ005648.1, forward strand.
ACACCATTATGTTTTATTTATTACGAGTTACAAATGAATCTCAGTTATCATTGAGATACAAACACTCCTGTTTCTGAGAAATTTATGAAGGAGAATAGCTAAAGGACGTATACAGTATTTAAGTAAAAACAATAATTTTTAAAAATAAATCTTATATTTATGCATTTTGAAATATAAAAATAGAACGATTAATTTTTAATATGTCATAAACGTTAATTATGTTTCAAATTGAAACTGTATGAAAGTCGTTATAAATATTAATGTAACTAATGTAAAGAGACCAAAAGGAGAAAAGCAATACATATAAATTACAATACATACAAAAGTTCATAAAATGTAATTTATTTTTTACTGTGTTTCTTTCTTTATTTTTTCATAAAATGTTAATCTTTCTTCTTTTTATTCATCCAAATAAATATTCTTCTTGATGGAATTGTGTAATTTGCTCTGGTACAGCACTCCCTCTATCGACAAAAAATGTAACTACATTTTTTTTTTCTTTCGAGTAAATAAATAAATAAATAAATTATAACAATCTCCCTTCACAAGAATAACTTTTTCGCAAATCGCATTCAATTTTACGAATTCCTTTAAATTTTATGCATTTTTAAATCATCTACAGACTTAAAATACACCAGGTGTTTGATAAAAATGTTTTTTTTTTTTTTTTTTTTTTTTTTTTTTTAGTAAATAATAGTACAAAATTTTCACAGTAAATGTATTAATTGTAAGTATGAAAAATATTTTCAACCAAAAATATCGTAATATGGCTTTACATATCTTCGTGTTTTGATTTCAAATGAACTTCAAATGAAAACTTGAACAGTAAGTGTATTAATTTTAAGTATGAAAAATATTTTCAGTCCAAAATATCGTAACATGACTACATATCTTCATGTTTTGATTTCAAATATACTGTCGAATCACGTTAACGTGAACACTGTTAACATGAATTACTTTTAACGTAAACTGTTCTCAAAATTTCCATCAAAATGAAGATTAGTTTAGTTATATGAAGGTTAATTACTGAACTACTGGTAACATGAACAGATTTTTTATCCCTCTTGAGATTTACGTTAACGAGTTTCAACTGTATTGCTATACACATAAACGAGATTATAATAATGTAGAACTTACTTGATTAAAATTTACTTTTAAAGAAATTTCTAATCTGCATTTGTATGCTTTAGGCTTAAAAATTATAAAAAATATCTTTACAAATGGATTAATGTTGTTTAATTACACTATCAAAATATTTTAATATTTTAATTATTACTATTAAAACAATTACTTTAGTAATTCTTAAATTGCTTCTTTATTATTAGGATATAGGATTTTCTTATAAAATAATATTAGTACTAAAGCAAACCATACTTTTTTTATAATGAGTAAAATATTTCCGCATGAATATGAAGGCCACTTATTTATTAAAAAGTAATAATACGAATAAATAATAAATAATAATATTAATAATCGCAACAATTAATTTGTTGCTTTAAAAACATTTACTGTAGTTGTGTATATGAATTATCAATTTAATCTTTCTGCATTTCTTTTTCTTATCGGAAACAATTTAATTGTTGGGATCAAATAAATAATCAATCTTTTACCTATGTTCACCATTTCTATATATTCGCGTGAATAAATGGATCATTGATGTATTTTCTGTAATAATAAAAATTCCCTTGTATTTTTCTCTTTGGGGAAAATTGTGACAAATAATCTATTTCACCGGTATCACGCATGCGTAAGCACAGTGTGAAATACATCCTGCAGTTATAACTCAATTACATCTACTGTATCTTCGAAGATTTAGAATTCCTTTCAATTATCGCATATCGAAGAAAAGAAAAATTGGTTGAATGATACACGTTTCTTTTTAAATAATAGTGTTGTATTTAACAGTGCTTGACCCAAACTTGATGTATATTCCTGATGTATAATTTGTCATGTTGTCATAACAATTTTGTCCATGTAAGAGATTAGTAAAATAAATCATGCAATGGTGAAAGTACAAATGATTACATGCAAGACATTAATCCCTTTTTATGAGAAATCAATCAAAGATACTGAAGGAACGAGAAATGAAATAATACATTGTTTATAAAATATAATACATATTTATCACTTAGTTCTTGAATAAAACATAATGCATGAATTTAGAGAGTTAAATTATCATTTAGTAATAAAACTTATAATGCACAATTTTGTTAGTATTGACTGGTAACCATAGTTACCAAATTAAGCGTTTTATGGCTAACAGAAAATTTTGATAGAAATTTTCAATATATAACTGATTAATTATAATAAATATTTCTATCAAAATTCCCATGTAGCCAAAAAGGGCTAAAGTTGGTAAATATGTCGGTAACCCACACTCCACCCGGGAAAAATACGGCTTTTTTTCTTGGAAATCACTGGAATAGTTAAAGAAAAAAAAAAGTTTAGAAGTTCCTTGAGATAAAATAAAAACTTATCTGATTTATCGTCTGCGGCATAAAAATTATCAATAGCTGGTAAACCGTGCTTCTCATAGAACGGAATACAGGAAAGAGCTCGAGCGATTTTGATAAAAATTTAGAGTTAGATGTTATCAGATGATAATTCGATTTGAATTTTTCTTATTTTCAGAAAATTTAGCTTTCACGGGTAACAGCACATCGCCCGGAGCAAAAAAATAATATATTTATTCCAGAAAACAAATCACGGTATCTGCAAAATGAATGATGTATGCAATGAGACCGAGTGAATTGGGCCATTTAGATTCAGTACATACTAAATCAGCGACTAAACTTTTTTAAGGAAAATATATTTTCACTTAAAAATATTTCCCTAGGCCTGAAAAAATACATGACATTAAATGCATTTAGACATTTCAATTTTCAGTTTTTGATACTTTCCAAAAAGGTTGAAAAGTGTTTATAGCTTTAGTTTGTTTGTCTGTCCGTCTGCGCTCTTACTTCCGTAAATATAGATGGAATTCTTTGAAATTCATATGCGTTGTTCCAGTTCACTATGAAATGTTCCCCAATGAAAATGGAGTAAATACCCCCACTAGTTTTTGTAGAGGGACACCTAAAAGAATTCCAATGCATTGCGTTCTGTGAGAGATATTACTATATACCATATTTTAATACCTTTATTTTGTGTGAATCATAATGAAATTGAAGTTTATTATACATTTGCACAGTATATATATATATATATATACATATATATATACTGGGTGTCCCATAAGTCTGTAGACATTTAAAAAAATCATAACTATTGAAGGAATTGATAGAATTGAACGTGGTTTGCGCAAAAAATCATTCTCGTGAAGGTGTATTTTTTTTTCACCAAGTCAGTATCGCAATACCAACTTCATGTATGCACAAGTAGGAGGCAAAATAAGAATAAGCTGTTCTAATCGCAAAATCGTGCAATGTATAAGGCTTTCATTTGCATATTTCTCTTTTACATCCGGGCGAAAAATGTAACTATTTATCTAATTACCGTCGAAAAAAAATTTAAATATCTTTCTTTCTTTACCAAAAAAAAAAAAAGATCCCTCTTCACGAAAAAGATTTTTTAGAAAACTGCTTTTAATTCTATCAATTCCTTCAACAGTTATGATTTTTTTAAATGTTTACAGAGTTATGAGACACCCAGTATATTTTTGTAGAACATAATATGGTTAGCATTAATATTTACCGGACCACACAAACACCTTTAAATGCATTACAAATCTATAATTGGAAATTACTGAAAATGCATTTTCGTTTTTATTAATCATTTTAAACGATTTCTAACAATGTTTAAGAATAATTATCAATTCAATTAGCCTATCTCTCTTTCTGTCCGGCTATCCATGCTCTAGCGTTCGTAAATGTTTATAGATTTTTTTTTTCAAACTGTTATATGTTATTCACGTACACTTTGGAATGTTCCCAAGTAGCACAGGAACGTTCTGTGAACGTCTAATAACGGTTTCAATAGTTCAAACACCGTGTTTCGTGTCAAAAGAACGTTCTAAAACACGTTCAGAAATAGTATTATTTAGAACGTTCTGAAAATGTTTGATTTGTACCATCTATAAAACGTACAATTCTAGTTCTATATAGAACGTTCAAGTGTGACACCGTCATAACACGTTCTGTAACAGTGTAATTATAACGAATATGACAAAATGACTTTTTAGTACTATTGGTTGGGAAAATAGGTTAATCATGAAAATTTTTGACTTCAGTTTTTGATTTTTTTACACGTTTTGTGGCGTGAGGAATCCGGAAGTCAAAAGGTTGGTATGGTATCTGTTAATGTTTATCGGCTTCGGCACCTATTAGTGTGATAGCCCGTTAGTTCATGTACACGATATCTCAAGAACAAATGATTGCAGAGAGATCGGACCAGTTTTAAAATATCACTTATGATATTGATAAGAATCTTATTGAGAGATTTGCAACATTCTAATTTAAAAACTTCGTAAGTTATTCGAAATTTATAACTTTTAGCATGATAGAGAATAGAGCATTTTTTACATTTTCAGTTTAACGTTTTGTTAGCACGTCAGTAAAGAATGCTTCTTAATAATCAGTAGCGGTGAGGTGAAAAAAAATTACAAAATTTTAAACTCATGGAAAAATTTTGTGGATTTTGTATTTCAGGAATCAATGTATGGAATTCAACCAAACTTGTTACAATATTAGATCTTGCCCTAAATTGGAGTTTATTTGAATTTCATTTGGGATATATCGTCCGATAGATTGCGGTGCTATGCAATGAAACCCTCCATTTATGGGACGGCTATATCTCAGCTTCTATAGTGTATAAATGCATTAAACTTGATATATTGGCATGTATCATCATAACCTTTGCTAATACAATTTGGATGTATACATTGTCCAACAGGTGGCGTTGCTAATCTGCAATTTAATCATATTAACGGAAAGGCAATATTTTAACTCTTGTGATTTAACAATAAATTTTGAGATACACTGAAGTTATAAGTGAAGTCGATTTTATGTAAAGCTTTACTGGTCCATTTTGGATGCACATCGGCCAACAGGTGGCGTGGCTATGTTGCAATTTAATCTCATAACGGAAACGGAAAATCTCAACTTCTTTGATTTATAAATATTGTAAATTTGGTAAGTGAAATTAATATTACGTAAAACTCTACAGATTGCCTTTGGGTGCATATTGGAAGACAGGTGGCACTGCCACGTTCCAAAATTTTCCATTCACAGAAAGGCTATCTATCAGCTTCTGTAATATATATACTCACCAAACCTTCTGCGTGACATACATTTGATATATATTATTGATTCAATTTGGATGTAAAACGAGTAATAGTCAAACAGTTTTTTATTATTATTATTATTCATAGGACATTGTTTTTTCCCCTAGGAATAAGTATACATCTTCCCTGGGGGATGGGGGAGGGGTGGATAAAAATTTTCACTATGATTATCTTTCAAAAGAATTCGATATCACCCTTAAAACGAATAATTGAAACATCGTTTTCTGATGATTTAAAACAAATTTACCGTTTTTTTTTTTTTTTTTTTCATTTGTAGTAATAATAATGATAATAAACCCTTAGAAAAATACATTTTCTAAGATCTTCTATACAGCATAAAAATGATTGTCTTCTGTCATGAAAATCTATGCATTCCCCAGACCCAGAGTTTAGATACAAAAAGCGAATCACGGATGTTATTGAATAAGTAATATAGTGCTTTACGCGAGTTTCAAAGAAAATCACGGGAAAACTCCGAAAACCTAAGTCGACGAGCGTGACCAGGAATCGAAACCAACACTTCCCGTCTGTAAGGTTCGAGAGTAGAACCTCGCGGTCTCTAATACTCATCGGGAAGTTACAGAAATGAGTTTTTTTCTTCTTTTCTTTAAGTTATGGTTCTATTTAAGTTTAAATGTTACTGATAAATTATCAATATTGATCATGCTGTTAAATCATTACTCTGTTTGATTGGTCTTATTTTATTTTATTTATTTTCATTGAATATTTTGTTCAATACTGAAATATACACTAAAACAAGATATGCTTTTCCGTTTAATTCGAGATTTTAAAATGGAAAAATAAAGTGATCTCATAAGTTTTTAAAATACTTTATAAAAATTTAAATAATTGTTTAACTCCACTAAATTTTTCCTTAAAATACTGACTATATGTTTTCTACAGCTATAAATGCTTAATAAATTTCTGTTTCAAATGTTGAACTTTGAAACATGATTATTGCGGATGCAAGAATAAGGGAGAGCAGATGATAACATCGACATCTGTGGATTGCATTTATTTAATTTTCGCTGACCGTGCAACTGCAAAGTCAAACGCCAGGCGCGGCGCTGGGTCTATTCTAGAGATGGGAATAATCGAATGATTTTGATAATCGAGTGATTTGCTTTTGAGTGATTTTAATAATCGAATGATTTTACAATCGATTATCGATGACGTAAGCGTAGAATAAGCGTTTTGTAATTAGTTTCGGTTTCTTCGTAGCTATCAGGTTGCTCTCTGTTTATACATTGTTTTTTTCATTCATTGCTATGAAATTTTAAGTCTAACCTTTAATAATTGAGATTTATTTAACTTTTTACGTAGATTTTTTTCAAAAATCAAAGTAATTATTTGTAATAATGACTTTGTTTTCTCCCCCCTCTTCTTCTGTGTGCATACATATAGTGTGTGTGTGTGTATGTAGTATGTATGTATAACTGAATCAATTGAAATACAAATTCGACAATGCATTCACCATAGTAATAGCTGAAGTTATTTTGTTGGTTACTTCATCTACAATAAAGTTAAAAAATGGTGGCCAATTGAAAATTTCAAGTTCGGATAAGAAACGCATTTTTTAATAGTTTTGCTCAAAATTCTGTATGTACATAGTTCATATCAAGGTCTCAACCACGATTATTAATCAGCTCTATCGGGTGTTCGTGTCTCAAAATAACGGCCTCTTAAAATTTTCAAACTCACATAAAAAAACGTATTCATGAACAGATTTGTCTGAATCTTGATACATGCATAACTTATATGAAGATCTCAACTCAACCAATTTCTTTTTAGTCAACTTGATCCCTCAACTTGTTTCAAAATTGCAATTCCTTCAACATTTCAAACTCAGTTAAAAAATTTATTTATGAACTGATTTGTCTGAAAATCATTATATACATAACCTAAGTTTATTGGTAAGCTCGATGTGCCATTTTTTCCCTTCTAAATGGCAGCTACTTCAAAAGGACAAAGAAATCAAATTAAATTATAAGCATTTATTCGCACTGTGTAATTTTGCAGGGCTGCTATCAAAGAAAAACATAAATGTAGTGGTATTAGTACAGTACTTGTATTAGCAGAAAACGTTTTACTTTGTTTGCAGAACTCGTGCCTGCTTTGTTCGACTAACAAAGGGTCGTGGTTTTTATTATTTACTATCCGCCTTCAGCGACCAGCTGGTTCGCGATCCCTGAAAAATCTTACTTTATGAAACCCCGGCTCGTTGGCGCCTGTGGCGCCTTTTTACCGGTTCAGGTCCTGCAACAGCTTATTGACATATAGTGAAAAGAGCTTTATTGAAAAATTTAATCACAGTAAATTCCCGCTCGGTAGCGCCTGCAGCGCCCTTTTCCCGTTTCAATATCTGAAACAGCCTGTTCGCTCACCGTGTTATGATATTTCAAAATTCTGACTTTAGAGCAAAGTCGAGCGGAGATTAAGGCGCCGCTTTACGTTTCATTATTTCAAACAGGCTGTTCGCTCATCATGTAAAGGACTTTTGAAAATTCTGATCATGGCAAATGTGCAACCCGGTGGGGCCTACGGTCTCCCAATCTTCTCCATACAAGTAATTTACTCATAATCAGAATTGGAGATATTGAATTATTAAAATGTCAAAGCGCCCTCTAGCGACAGAGATTTGCAATGTGTACTCTTCGCAATTACAATTTAGATGACTTTTAAAATGATATTTTACCTATGAAATTATGTTAATTAGAAGCTGAGATACAAAAGTTACATAAGAATTGTTACAAAAAAAAAATTGTGCCTGATATTTTTGGTGGTTTTCTCTGAAACTTGCGTAACTGCGGACTGCGGACTAAATTGTGTTAAAAACCTTTAATACAAAATGTGAATGGAGTATCGGAATTCGAAAGCCTGCATCATAATTAGAATTGGAGATATTGTAATAAAGGGGTTCTGGCTTGTCTGTAGTTTTCTCTGAAACTTCCGTACGGAATTTAACGACTTATATCAGTTTAAAAGTCCGTAATATTTTAAATGATGTGTTATAAGTAATTTATCATAATTAGAATTCTACATATTGAATTATTAAAATATCAAAGCGCCCTCTGGCGACAGAGATTTGTAACATATACTGTTCAATTCCAATTCAAATGACTTTTAAAATCATATATTACTTATGAAATTATGTTATTTAGAAGCTTAGATACAAAGGTAATATAAACATTTTTATAAAAAGATTTGTGTCTGAAATATTCATGGTTTTCGCCGAAACTTGCGTAATTCCAGGCTATATAATGTTAAAAATCCTTATAACGAAATGTGAGCGAAAATTTAAATTCGAAACTCTGCAAAATATAAAAGAATAAGAGCGTTCTGGGTTTACCGTTGTTTTCTCCGAAACTCCCGTTCCTTTTCTATATTTTGGTCCCTTTGTCCCCCCACTTTTTCGTCCCTCTAAATAAATTTACACTTGAAAATATCCTTCAATCGATTTATCTTGCCTTAAAACTTAATAATACCAGTTTCAAAGGCTGTAACTCTTTTTTTTTTTTTTGCCCCTTCGCCCCCAAACCCCTCTTTAAGCCATGCCTAATAATTCTACACTTTCAAAAATATTCACAGTCGAATTATCGGGTGTTAAAACCAAATATTACGAAATTACAACGGCGTATCTCAATTTAAAATACTACAAAATTTCCTTTTTTATCGCAGACATTTGTCTGGCCTCCTAAAATTCATACTTTAGTTAATTTAAAAAAAAAAAAAACTAATTGTTATATCGATAAGCCGCTTACACTGTTAGATAAAAAAAAAAAAAAAAAAAAAAAAAAAAAAAATTGCCCCTTTCATTTGGTACCGAATTCGTAACAATCGGAATAATATTTCTAATTTATTTTCCACTTTTTCTGCTTTTAAATCCGTTAAAATATCTATTTTAATGCAATCTTTGTGAATTCTCAGTCAATGAGATCATTTTTTGATTAGACATAGATAGACCATAGATATAGTAATATATATAGATCTATCATCCCCATGTTAACGTGCAAAGATTTTGATGCCGAAAAAGTTTTTCGGCATCAGCCATGAAAGAGTATAAAACTCGGAAACAATAATGGAATAGAATGTTGATATATATTAAAAATGCCGAAATACTGCGCGACTTTTAATTGTAGAAATACATTTATGAAAGGAAGTGAAATAAGTTTTCATAAGTAAGTTAAATTTAACTAATTTATGAAAAATATGATTTTTTATAATCAGTTGCTTTGTTATTATTATGGTTTAAAAACTGTTTTGATTTTTAATGGAATACGTTTTTCAAAATTATAATATTTTTAAAATTTTTATATTAGTAAGTAATATCGATTTTTCAAAATTCTTTTAAATGTAGTTAGCAGCGGCAGAGGTAAAGCCCGCTTGTTTTAATATATTATAACTAGTATTACCACAAGACTTTCTTCTATATATAATCCTATACAAATTTACGCAACACAAATTATTTATTAAGTTATAATTTATTAAAGATATTTTCCATGATAAATGCAGACGAATTTTTTCTTAAAGTAGTATAATAATAAATGCTGAAAAAAATCATTTTTGTGCAGACGTGAAAAGATATACTGTCGAACATCGTTAACGTGAATCTCAAGGGGGATCAAAAATCTGTTCATGTTATCAGTAGTTCATGCTATCAGTAACTGATCGTCAAATAACTAAAGTAATCTTCATTTTGACGGGGATTGTGGTAACAGTTCATGTTAAAAGTAATTCACGTGAACAGTGTTAACGTTTTTTTGTTTTCTGTGCACAAATCCCCTCAAATATCCTCCTTACTACAAATGTTCGTGTGTTTTAGAACTTTCTACCTCTGTAGCTCCTCAGGTCAGAAGACATTTAACGGTTAAAATAATCATCGTTCCTTTCCAAATGAAACTGATGCCTATAAAATTATCAAATAATGATTAAAATGGGGGAGGGTGCATAACAAGAAAACAGTGGGTGATGGGGCAAAATGGGGGCCAGATTCGGATTCAGGAGGTCATTTTACATAAGAATCTGCAAGAATGGTATCAGATACTGATTTTTTTTTTTTTTTTTTTTTTTTTTTTTTTTCAGAGCAGTGCAATTATCTGCAATTTAATAGGATAAGTTTTACTTTTTCTGTATTGTGATATGAGATTATTTTTCCTTAGTAGTAACTCATTACATCTCTGTATATATATATTTAATTTTAAACTTTCGACAAAATCATTATATCCATTTAAAAATAAACCCACTACCTGCCCCATGCTGCAACTCTAGCCGATAAAGGGTTAACAGTGAACACAAATTTTCTTGAAGATAAAGATATTTCTAATAAATTTATCTCTTCAAAAAATCTAACTCTAAATTTTCATTAAAATCATTTTATCAATTTTCGAGTAAACCCAATTCCTGCCATATGGTGCAAAAGGGTTAACAGCAACCACGAATTTTCCTGAAGATGAAGATTTTTCCCATCGTTTTAGATTCCTAAAAAGCACTTAACCCCTAAACTCTAATAAAATTGGTTACATCCATTTCCGAGTAAGCCCAATTTCTGCTATATGTTGTGACTGGCCGTTAAAGGGTTAACGCAAATTTTCCTGGAGATGAAGATATGTCCAATCGTTTTAAATCTCTAAAGAAACACTTAACCCCAAAATTTAATCAAAATCATTACATTTATTTCCGAGTAAACCTAATTTCTATTATATGTTGCGATTGGCAGTTAAAGGGTTAAAGAAAAAATTTCCTGAAGATGAGAGTATGTGCTCTCTAAAAAAAAAAAAAAAAAAAAAAAAAACACTTAACCTCAAAATTTAATCAAAATCTTCACATTCACTTCCGAGTAAACCCATTTTATGCTATAAATTGCGACTGGCTGTTAAAGGGTTGACGCGATTTTTCCTGAAGATGACGATATGTCCATTCGTTTTAGCTCTCTAAAGAACACTTAACCCCAAACTTTTATAAAAATCGTTATAACCATTTCCGAGTAAACCTAATTTCTATTATATGTTGCGACTGGCCGTTAAAGGGTTAACACGAATTTTCCTGAAGATGAGGATATGTCCAATCCTTTTAGCTCTCTAAAGAACACTTAACCCCAAACTTTTATAAAAATCGTTATATCCACTTTCGAGTAAAACCAATTTCTATTATATGTTGCGATTGTCAGTTAAAGGGTTAACGCAAATTTTCCTGAAGATGAGGATATGTCCAAACATTTTAGTTCTGTAAAAAAAAAAAAAAAACACTTAACTCCAAACTTTAATAAAAATCGTTATATCCATTTCTAAGTAAACTCAATTTCTACTACATGTTGCGATTGGCAGTTAAAGGGTTAACTCGAATATCTCAAAAGATGAGGATAAGTCCAATAGTTTTTTCGACCAAAAAACTTCTAACCAGACAGAAATAGTAGATGGAAACGATAAATTTCTTTAAATGTCGTTATTCCATGCAAGAAAAAGAAAAAAAAAAAAAAAAAAAAAAGAAGAAGAAGAAAAGAAGAAGAAAAAGAAAAGAAGAAGGAAAGAGAGAAAGAAAAATGAGTATCTGGAGTTTTTTTCATTCATCTTTAGTACATAAATTATTCATAAATTTTATTTGCTAAATTATCTGTGTGTATTCCCGTGTATTTCCACTCGGGGAAAGACATCCACAAGAGAGTAAAATGGCCGTCTTTCCCCGAGTAAAAAAGACATCACTTTTTCGCTCTCGCTGATCAATCTATGTCTTATTACTATATCTATGAGATAGACATTTTAATTAATATCTCCACAACTGATTAAATTTTTTTAATTATTTTTTCACTATCCCCTCGGGAAAGCTTCTTAGCACCCGTATGTCAAATTTTGTACTTCTACGTTCAGTAGGGGCTGAACGTATAGATGCACAGACAGACAGACGGACAGACAGACAGACAAAGAGACAGACATATATAATATTGAAATGCATCACAGACAAATGATTTGTTTGAATCAATTCATATTGTTGTTCCTTGGAGTGTTGTGCCGCTAAACCAAAAATTACAAGTCTTGAAAATTTTACACAAGTTTATTATATTTGTTAAAAGGATTCACATCATTAAGCAGTACAGGTTCGTATTTAAAAATATTGTTCAGGAATCAAACTCCAGAAAATTCCGAGGAACAAGGGAGAAAGAGAGGGCAGCGAAAAATACTACGTCTTTACTATACCGTGAAAAAAGCAAAAACTCTGGGTCTGCTCTTTTCGATCGCACGGGGAGAATCATCCGGAAGGGAAGTCATATGACTGCATTATCATTATTTTCGCCAAAATGAAAGCCAACTTCAGTTCTTTGTTTTAGATATTAAACTAATGTTAATTTTTGAATTTGTAATGACGGTTTATAATTGTATTAACCTTTTAATCGCCAATTTTACGCCAAGCGACCGTTTGACTAGAGAAAATGACCGTTATGAACTGAAATCATTAATATTGGGTAATTTAAAATAAATTATATCCGGTGTTGCAATAATATAAATTCTGACAATGAGTTTTCTTTTTTTATGACTATTTGAGAACACTTTTTTTTATAATTACGTTTAATGTCAGAATTTCCGTTAGATATTATTTCTTTTATTTTCTTTTTATCCCATAAAATAAAGTACTTTTCTATTCAAAAAGATAAACATTTATTTATGATTTAGATATAAAACATATACAATTTAGATTTCTGAATGAAGTGTGTTATTGTTTTATGTTGATAAATAGTGTAGGTCGTATGTATAATTAAAATTGTGTAATTTTTAACGACATTTAAAAATAATTCTTTTTCCAAATGCTTAAGAACAAATTACGTAAATATAATATCTCACTTAAAATTTAATTTTTTTTTTTTATTGTAATAATGCATTCATTTATCATTAGATTTTATTTTATTTAAAAATTCAATTAAAATTTAACCAAATATATGTGAACACCTTCACAACATATATCTTCTTTTATTATTATAGATTATTCTTCTTTTTCGACCTAACACAGTTATTGCCAGTTTTTTTTTTTTTTTTTTTTTTTTTTTTTTTCATTTTAAACTATTTAAATGGCAACCTTACATGAAATTCAAGATACAAATTTTATTTTTTTGCAATTACTTACTTTTTAAGTTATGCATTTAGAACACATGTATACAGATTAAACATTTTAAAAATATTGACTTTCATATACACGAGGCCACAAAACGCGACATTGTACAAAAAACAGAGCTGAAAATTGAATAAAAAAAATACTTTGTCTATTGTATTAGTATGACCAATTAATTTTTATTCCTGAGCAGTTTCCATCGACATTGCAAAATGTAGTAAAACATCTACATGAATTACAGTCAACAGATTAAACAATTTCGCTTAATTTTGAGTAGCCTTTCATATTGTCGAAAAGTTATATACATAGTCCAATGTGTAATTTAGTCCTATATGAAAAAGACATGTATTAATTTCTAGAATTTCAAATTATAGCCCCAATATATCCAAATGCTTTTGAGTAGCTCTCTAAACGAATGATCGATGATTTTCATACCATATTCTGCACAAAACGTGATTTTATTTATATAAAGAAAAAAGAAAGTATGCTCATGTAATTTTGTTAATCGTAAAATATAGATGTTAAATTGCAACTACTAGAAATTTTACCCATATAAGCAAAATGTATTTGAAATTTGAACTATCTTGGTTGTCCGACCTATACCATTTGTTCGACCACAACAAAAATTTTAGTATAGATAGCATCCCTATATAATACAGATTTAGAAAAAAAATTGACTTCCTGCTACTATTTTTTATTGAGGTATACTGCTAATAAACACACAGACCAACTGCAAAAAAAACTTATTTTTGGATCCATTGCTCCTTAAATCGCGTAACTATAACAAAAACTCACTTTCGAAAATCTGACCTCAAAATAATACATTCTCTACCATTTATATGTACGAAAAAGTTTAAAAATTGAGCATTAATGTCATTAGTATAAAGCTAAATTTATTTTGATTTATGTAGTAAATTCCCAATTTTGTTTTTTTTTATTTATTTCTGAGTATATTTGTGTGTGTCTTATATCACAATAAACTGAAATTAATATAAAACTAGCTGGAACCCGTCGAATACGACGGTTACTTTATTGACCGTAATGTTTAAAAAATCGTCGCATCGTCATTTAAATGTATTTTAATCCACTTTCCTCCACCAGGGAGCGCAGTATGTTGTATAAGAACATCACCAATCGCCTTAAATTTCCAAGACCTTTCAAATAAGGTGTCACATGGTGGTGCCAACTGCAAAATCCTTTAGTTGCACTTTCCACCGCCAGGGGGCACAGTGTGTTCTGTACGAACATCACCAACGGTCAGGAAATACCAAGACCTTTAAATCAAGGTGTAACATGATAGGGTCTACTACAAAATCACATAGTTCCATTTTTTACCACCAGGGGACAAACTGTATTGTATACAAACATCCCCAATCAACGTGAAATTTAAGACCTTTAAAATGAGGCGCTACATGTGTGGGTCTAGAACGGATTTCCCTCTCAAACTAATTTCGCCCCTTTACCCTGCCCCCCCCGGGGGGGGAACCGTTTGACTTTTTTTATATTTCTCTTTTGATGGCTCATCTACAGACCAAGACCTTTTTTAAGACACCTCAACCAAATTTTTACACCTAGCCGTTCTCTCAATTTAGTTCACACAGACAAAAACATGTTTCAAATTAATATATAAATGTTCTTATTTATGTATTCTAATAAAACTAGATTTATTATTTGAAAATATTTAAACCATGAAATTTTTCATATAAACTTGAAAAATTCATATATGTAGAGCCATAATTCATATATGCATATTAAAAAAAAAAAAAAAAAAACTTAATATAATGTAAAAATCATAAGTACTCCTTTTTTTTCCTTTAAAAAAACAAAATTTTTATTATTTTTTAAAGCATTTTTATGAATAGAAACATTACTAAATCTAAATAACGCGTATTTTGAAAAACAACGGTTCACAAACTACACATAACGTGTGAAAAGCAAGCATTCAAAGAATGGCCACCCTGAATTGCAGCCGAACCACCAAACGAATTATTCATTCGTTATAAACAAGAAATAAATCGCTGCAAAGCCGTTAAAATAACTCGAAATAAAATAATCGAGATAATCATTCGCGCACGCGCATAAAGGTTATAAAATCATTCGAAAGAAAATAATCGATAAAATCATTCGCACACGCACATAATGTATATGATGGCAATCGAGAGAAAAAATAATCGGAATGAAATTAACGAGTGAAATGATCGAATGAAATTAACGAGTGAAATGATCGAATGAAATTAACGAGTGAAATGATCGAATGAAACGATCGAATGAAATTAACGAATGAAATGATCGAATGAAATTAACGAGTGAAATGATCGAATGAAATTATTGAATGAAATGATCGAATGAAATTAACGAATGATTTTAAGATGAACGAGTTAATCGAATGATTCCAAATAATCGAGTTAATCGATTATTTCACTCGAATGACGGCACATCTCTAGTCTATTCTGGCCTGTTCGCTTCGTTAGGTCTTGGGAAAGTCGTGTCGTTATGTGAGGCGGTAGTTTTAAAACATGTAATCTGATTTGTTCAGTTTTAGCGTTATAAAGACTAGGATAAGCTTTAGAAAAGGTAAAAATGTAATATTTTTAACCTGTAATATTCTCTATGTTCTATTTATTAAAGTCTTATTTTAATATCAATTAAACAATCATTTTCATATCTGCGTAAGTTCTTAAGCCTAACTTTTGGTACTTGAAAGCAGCGATGAATCGCAGAAAAAACTGCTCCTGTTACAGACTGTCGGGATTCCCCCGTTCATTCTTCTGCTTTCAGAACAAATGCCTTTCCAGACAGACGGGCGCCTCTTTTTCGCGAAAGGTGCTTTTTAGAATCA
Organism: Salticus scenicus; assembly: GCA_963930645.1. NCBI lineage: Eukaryota > Metazoa > Arthropoda > Arachnida > Araneae > Salticidae > Salticus > Salticus scenicus. The sequence continues at coordinate 105,533,544 of OZ005648.1, forward strand.
GAAGCAGAACAGAAAAGACCTCGAACGGAGATGGGGCTACGTTAAGATCGTTGTGTTTACACAAGCCCCGGTCCTAAAACAGAACTATTAAATTTAACAGAACAATTAAGACTTTTAAAGAATTAGAATTAATATTTAAGAACTAATGACAATCTAAGAACGTTAATATTAAGATTTAATTTAATATTTAATTGTAAATACTGTAGATATTTTTTGTTCTGTTTTCGTTTTCATTTTAAGTGTATGCTAACAAAGCATTAAAATTCTGTTTTCATCTAAGAAGTGCTACATTCATCAAGTTTTGTTTCTTTAATGGATGATAGTTGCCCCATCCACACCCGGACTTTTGGATTAGAAGATTTCAGGTGAGACCCATCCATATCTTATTATTTTGAAGAATAAATATTTTATTAGAAAATTTAAGTAGTAACTGTAAGAAAAGAGTTAAGATTTGAAATATGCTGTATCGGGTCAGTAACAAGAATAAGTTTTAGATCAGAAATCTGGTACAGCCATATAATTTTTGGCATCCCATACACGGGATATGGGCAGCTATATCCATTATTTACAATTGAAAAGATAGATAATATTATAAAATTTTAAATTTTGTATTTATTATGGCTAATTTAGTAATAGCTAAAAAAAGAAAGAGCTGTCATAAGAGACAGTATAAATAAATTTATAGAGAAATTAAAAACTTTATGTGATGATATAGATCCAGATACTGTAGATTTAGAAGAAACTATTGAATTATTAAATGAAACTACTATAGAGTTAAAGATTAAAGATGCAGAGATTAAAACTTTAACTCAAGAGCTCCAATTAGAAGCCGAATTAGAAGCGGCTAATGAATATCGTGAAAAAATAATTACTTGGAGATTTCGAGCCAATAGAAAATTAAAAGAACTAAAGAAAAGTGAAACAAGCGTTTCATCAATAGAAAACGAAAGAAGACCTATTTCTAAAGAAGTAATGCACATTAAACTCCCACAGCTAGATCCAGTTAAATTTAACGGGAATGCAGCCGAATGGCTGACTTTTTGGTCGTCATTCGAAACGGCTATTCATAATAATGAAAATTTAGATCCTGTAGATAAATTTAATTATTTGAAATCATTTTTAGCACCTGACCCCTTAAAATGTATAGAAGGATTCTCTGTCACCGCGAGTAATTACATAAAAGTAGTAGATATTTTAAAAGAAAGATATGGCAAACAAGACATCTTAGTAAATGTACATTTGAATAAATTATTAAGTATTTCCCCACTAAAACATTCAAGTGACATTAAATCGCTCAGGAAAATTTACGATGAAATCCAAACTAACATTAGAAGTTTAGAATCATTAGATGTTACTTTGGATAGCTATGGCAGTTTATTGTCGCCGATATTACTAAAAATATTACCTAAAGATTTAGCATTACAATTTAATATGGAATTTCACGGTGTTAATTATGGCGTGAAAGATATATTATCTTTCTTAAATAAACAACTTGTATCGCGCGAATGCTTAATAACTACCAGACAAGAGGATAGCGGCGCCAGTCATTTCTCCCCCCGAGCTCAAAGATTAGATAATCAAAATCGTAGAGATGTTTTTCTCCCCCGCGTTAATAAATTTGATACTCAGAACCGGAAATTGCCTACTGCTTGTGATTTATTAAATAAGAATAAAAGTGATAGGTGTAATTTTTGCTCAGAATCGCATTTAAGTAACAAATGTGTCAAAACTCGTAATTTACCATTTGATGAAAGAGTTAATCTGTTGCGTAAGAAAGGATTGTGTTATTTATGCCTTCAACCTTCACATTTAGCTAGACACTGTGTATCAAAAACTTTATGCAAGTTATGTAATCGTAGACATTCAGACATAATGTGTAATGGAAATAAAGATTTGAAACAGGAAATAAGTAATTACGAAAGAAATGATCAATCTAAATTGTCGTTATCGAATCATAATTTACAAGCGAATGTTTATTTGCAGACATTAATAGTAGCAATTTCTAACAGAGATGATAGTAAATCATCATATATTCTGTTAATTATTGACTCCGGATCTCATAATAGTTACATCAGTAAGTTTGCAGCTGATAAATTAAAATTAAAAAGAATGAATAAAGAAACAATCAGACATGGTCTTTTGGGGGGCATGGAAATGTCAGCTGAACATAATCGATATGAATTTACGATCGAGAGTTTAGATAATAAGTTTAAGTGTAAAATACAAGCACTAGATCAAGAAAAAATATGCACAGGCGTGAATTTATATCGCGATGATAAATTAGTAAAACTCTTAGAAAAGGAAGGTGTATATTTATCAGATGTCCCTAGAAATAATAAATCCTGTTTATACCAGAAAAATCCAGACGAAGTACATATACTTTTGGGAGCTGATATGTCCGCTAAACTGTTCACAAATGACATAAAATATTTTCCAAAATTGGGATTAACTACATTTAGAACTAAATTGGGTTGGACCATTTTGGGCAAGACAGAGGGTCACAAGAGTGAGCAGGACAATTCTTTGGCGGGTCTATCGTTGTCATTACACGTGTCAAACGCCAGTTTATCAGATTTATGGCGCCTTGACACTCTAGGAATTACTAATGAAGATAATAAATCGAAACAGGATTTAGAACAAGAAACCAAGAATTATTTTCTAGAAACTGTTAAACGAGATAAAAGCGGTCGATATGAAGTCAATTTACCATGGACAGTTGACCATTCGATTTTATCAGATAATTACTCGTTGGCAGAAAAGTGCCTGTACAAGACGGAAAATAAATTAATCAAATCTGATAGGAAAAAGGAATATGGGGAAATTTTTGATTTCTGGGAAAACAATCAGATTATAGAAGAGGTATTGGACCAGAAAAGGGAAAAGGTGCATTATTTAGCACACAGACCTGTGGTTAAGGAATCTAGTGAAACCACTAAAATTCGCCCAGTATTCAATGCCTCAGCACACACTAGAAACAGTCCCTCCCTTAATGATTGTTTAACAAAAGGACCAAATCTTGTAGAAATTATACCTAGCATTTTGAATAGATTTCGCAGATACAAGATAGGAATTTCGTCCGATATAGAGAAAGCATTCCTGCAAATTAAAATAACAGAGAAAGATCGCGACTTTTTGAGATTTTTTTGGTTTAATAGCGAAAATAAATTAAATATTTATAGACATTGTCGCGTGGTTTTCGGCCTAACTTCAAGCCCTTTTTTGCTTATGGCAACATTAAATCACCTTTTAGAAAATGTTCCCGAACAATGGCGAGAGACAGCTAGGCTCTTAAGAGATTCCTTCTATTTAGATAATTCCCTCCTCAGCCTGAATTCACTTCAAGAAACAGAAAAATTCATATCAGAATCTCAAGGAATTTTGGCTTCGGCACATTTCAACTTGAGATGCTGGCGATCGAATTGGCCCCAGGCTATGATCGACAAAACTGAAGATGAACCGAGGTTTGCTCCCGTGTTAGGATTACTCTGGGATTTGAAAAATGACATTTTAGTTTGTAAAATCGAAGAACCCCTAAAGATAAGTGAACCCCTTACAAAAAGAAAACTTTTATCAGTTACCCAAAGAATTTTTGATCCTGTGGGATTCACAGCACCTGTCAGTTTAGTTCCCAGACTAATCCTTCAAAAAACGTGGATTCAGAAGGTGAAGTGGGACGAAGAGCTCCCTGAAACTTTAAAACAACAATCTTCTAATTGGCTGAAAGGAATAAACTTTTTATCCCAAATTAAAATACCTCGGTGGCTTAACATTTGCCCAGAGAAAGAAAAGAAAACATCATTACATGTTTTTTCTGACGCAAGCAAGCGAGCATATGCCACTTGCGTATTCATAAGAGTAGAGACCTCAGAAGGAATCAAAATCCAGTTAATCAATGCTAAGAGTCGAGTTGCACCTATTAAAGAATTGACCATACCCCGCCTTGAACTGTTATCTTGTCTTATTGGCGCTAGGTTGGCCAAAAATGTACAGAACGATTTAAACTTACATGTAAATACCATGTTTTGGTCGGATTCAACCACTGCTTTAGGTTGGATTAGAAGAAAACAAGAATGGGGTACATTTGTACATAACCGAGTGTTAGAAATACGAAATCTGACTGAAGTTTGCAATTGGAGACACGTACCCGGAAATTTGAATCCTGCGGACCTCCCGTCTAGAGGATGTTCCTTTGAACAACTACAGAAATCGAGATGGTGGGAGGGTCCGAGTTGGCTTTATTTACATGAAAATGAATGGCCTCAAATAGAAGAAGACCCAAACGAAGAAATCATAAACAGCGAAAAAAGGAAGACAATCCTAAATCTTTTAGATAAAAAAGAAGATAATTTCAATCGATTTTATCAGTATTTTTCCTCTTACAAGAAAACAGTTAGAACCATTGCCTGGATATATAGATTTTATCATAATTCGAAGACTGCTGAGAAAATATCCGAATTAGATATTTCAGTTGAAGAATTTTCAAAAGCAGAAAATGTACTTCTACGATTAGTACAACAAGAATCTTTTTCAGGGAAAACAGATCCAAAATTAAGAAATTTAAGGCCTGTCGAAGATAAAGCTGGTCTCTTAAGAGTAAAAACCAATATAATTCAAAGAAACGACAGTGAAAACTTCAGATATCCCCTGATCTTACCTTACAAGCATCCCGCCGTCCAAAGATTGGTATTCGAGAAGCATTTAGAAAATCAGCACGCTGGAGTCGGCACTCTAATGACACTACTCAGAGAAAATTTTTGGATACTGAAGTCTAGAAAATCCATTAGAAATTCAATAAGAAAATGCGTGATTTGCAGAAAACTTCAGACTTCCAAAATAGATGTTGAACCTGGAGTACCACCCGAAGACAGAGTACGAGAAGCAGCCATCTTTGAAGTGGTGGGCGTAGATCTAGCCGGTCCTCTTCATCTTTCTGATGGATCAAAAGCGTGGATAGCCTTATTTACTTGCGCTGTCTACCGAGCCATACATCTTGAAGCCATTACGTCTCTGTCTACAGAAAGTTTTATTCAGTCTCTGAGAAGGTTCATAGCAAGAAGAGGCAGACCCTACATCATCTATTCAGACAACGGGAAGAACTTCCTGGGAACAAGCAATGCTCTCTCGAGTGTAGATTGGGAAACCATCTGCAAGGTAGCTTCCACCCAGAAGATCAGATGGAAATTCAACCCTCCTGCAGCCCCGTGGTGGGGAGGTTGGTGGGAGAGGCTTGTTGGAATGGTTAAAGGAATCCTGAAAAGAAACTTAGGTCGTGCATCTTTGAATTACGAAGAACTTTGCACCATGCTATGTGACTGTGAACAAGTGATTAATTCACGGCCCCTAACCTATGTTTCCGAAGATAACACAGATCACTTACCTTTAACTCCAATGATGTTCCTAAGAGAACTGCCAACATCAGGAGTACCTGACCTAGATGCTTTGGATTCTAAAGATCTTAACCGCAGAGCCAGATATAGGCAAATAATCAGAGAAAACCTAAGAAACAGATTCAGAGCTGAATATTTAGGACAATTACGTCAACATGCATCTAAGACCAAAAGATTCAAACAATTGAAAGTCGGCGATGTTGTCCTATTAGAAGATTTCAATAGGAAACGTGTTCACTGGCCTTTGGCAAGAGTGATCGAAATTTACCCAGGCAAGGATAATGTCATACGCCTAGCTAAGGTGAAGACCGAAAATGGATTTTTTCTGCGTCCATTACAAAGATTGTTTCCTTTAGAAATTGACAGTACCGAACTTAAGAATCACCCCACTTTACATAAATCTCTCCAAGAAAATTTAAGTCCTTCGACTTCCGAAAACAAGAATCTCTCACAGAAACCGATGCTCAACCCCAGAGAAAAAGAACCTGTGAAAGACCCTCCAGAACCTACCAGTTCCAGAACCAGTAAAAAGAAGTCCACAACAGATGATCCCACTTCCAGTCCCCCGGTGGTCTCCCGAAATGGCCGTGTGGTGAAACCCCCTCAACGACTTCAACTTGGATTGTTGAGTTCCTCCGATTAGTCGCAACTCAAGGTGGGAGGATGTCGGGATTCCCCCGTTCATTCTTCTGCTTTCAGAACAAATGCCTTTCCAGACAGACGGGCGCCTCTTTTTCGCGAAAGGTGCTTTTTAGAATCAGAAGCAGAACAGAAAAGACCTCGAACGGAGATGGGGCTACGTTAAGATCGTTGTGTTTACACAAGCCCCGGTCCTAAAACAGAACTATTAAATTTAACAGAACAATTAAGACTTTTAAAGAATTAGAATTAATAGTTAAGAATTAATGACAATCTAAGAACGTTAATATTAATATTTAATTAAATATTTAATTCTAAATACTGTAGATATTTTTTGTTCTGTTTTCGTTTTCATTTTAAGTGTATGCTAACAAAGCATTAAAATTCTGTTTTCATCTAAGAAGTGCTACATTCATCAAGTTTTGTTTCTTTAATGGATGATAGTTGCCCCATCCACACCCGGACTTTTGGATTAGAAGATTTCAGGTGAGACCCATCCATATCTTATTATTTTGAAGAATAAATATTTTATTAGAAAATTTAAGTAGTAACTGTAAGAAAAGAGTTAAGATTTGAAATATGCTGTATCGGGTCAGTAACAAGAATAAGTTTTAGATCAGAAATCTGGTACAGCCATACAGACAACCGCTTAGAAATTATGGATTCATTTTATTAATTTAGTCTTCTGAGATGGAATTTGTTAAAATAACTATTTTTGGTTATTATAATTCTGAATGAAGTATGAAGAAGTCACAAAGACTTTGCAAGATAAGAGCTAATTTTAAGTGAATGCCTTTCCGACTGGTCATTGTGTATTTTAAAATGCTAGTTGGAAGGATGTTTTCTTGAAGAAAATTCTTATGAAAATTCAGAAGGTTCGTAATTCTTTTTTTCTTTTCTTTTTAAATTCTGAAGTATTTATTTAATGTTTATATGATAATATATATACAATCTAGGTTATGCAAATTGCACATTTTTAAAATAATATCCTAAGTTTCACTGACTTACAATTTTAAATATCTCTTTACTGTTATTTATTAAATAAAATATATGAAATTGTTTAACTGCATAATAAAACAAAGATTCAATTCAATTTTATTCCACATCTTTATAAAAAAAAAAAAAAAAAAAAAGATATTCTGCTTTAAAAAAAAGCACGATTTACCATATTATTTATTAATACTAATAATATTTACATTTATCAATTATTTAATATTCCATGATAGCATAATTACATCAAATGAGGTAAAAATTGCGTTGACTCAATTTAAAGAAATTTAAACATTTAAAGAATACCAATTACATTGCCATGTGGAATAAATTTAAATACCTGCAAACATCTTTTTTGTAAACTGCTGCTGTGAACTGAAAATATTTATACACACATGCACTGAAATTTAAAAATATGAAGTATGTTAAATATTTTAGAAAAATATTTTGATTAAAAATATATATATGTATTTAAGTATTTGGAAATTTTTAAAATTTCCTCCTTCTAACTAATTTTTAATTTTTTGTTTCAATTTCTTATTATTATAAATTAACAATATATTCTAAACTCAATTATATATTATTTTAGCGGTGTATTGGTACCTTCATTTTTGAAATTATTTTTTATGTTGGAATATTAAAACTTTCTATGAACTTCAGCATTCAAATATATTTATAAACTATCCATGGACTTACAAAGTAGTACCCAGAAATGTTTAGAATATACAGGGTGCAAAGTCGAGAGCAGGCTTTATTTGCGCAACAATTGGTCTCAGACGTCCTCCAATAAGAAAATGTATTTTTTAAAAAAATTTAAGAATTCATTATATGACATGTTTAAATTTAAAAAAATCAATTAATTAAAACTCACAAAAACTGATAATTTTTATACAATTTTCATGACACTAATAGTGAAAGTTGAGTTCCAACCTAAAAAACCTATATAACACAAAAAGTTTCACTTTTGTGCACCCAAAATTGTCTGAGATAGTTAGTTTCAAAATTTAGGATTATTTCGCATTTTCTCGGGCTTTATTAAAAAGTCAACGAAAAATTCTTTAATAAACCCAGGGAAAATGTAAACAAAGTCCAATTAGGATTTTTAAACCGATCCCTTATTGAACTCCGAAATATGTTAGAAAATCTAAACTTTAAATATCTTGTTCCATTTTGGAAGAATATAAATGAAACTTCTTGTTAGGATGAGTGTCAATTTTTCTAAATATCACTATAGGGATCTGGGACTGTACAAAAATTTAGTTTTTGTAATTTTGAAAAAATAGATATTTTAAATTTAAACATGTCATACCGCAAATGCTCATATTTTTTAAAACATTTTGTAACTGAAACTATATGTTTGCGACCAATAGTTGCGGAGATAAAGACATTCTCGTGACTATCTTTGCACCCTGTAATTAAAAAAAAATTAATATATATATGTATAAATGAATTTTTAATCGTAGTTAAAACCAGGCAACCGATATAAGATCTCTGAAACCACATAGAACAATGAGAAGGAAATTACAACAAATTTAAATAACCTGTGGAGACTGATTGTGATTTATTGAAACATTTATTTTTTGTTTAGTGATTTTTATTTTATTTAACTTCAATCTAATCATACATTTATTCCTAGATTATTCGTTGTAATTTTAATAATTTTGCCGGTACGTAAAAACGACATGAAACTCAAATCAAAAGATACAAACAAGCAACGAGAGAGAAAAAAAAAAAAACAGCATTTTTTTTTTTTTTTTTTTTTTTTTTAAGGAAAAGCTCAGAACGGTGAAAAAGAAGAAAAAAAAAAAAAAAACTCGTCAGTGGTGACCTTTTTCACCATTGAGCACCAATGTACGATTTCGTTCGTTAGCAGCTATAATAGCAAATCGCCAGCGGGCACCAAATCGTACAAGAAATTAATTGAAGTTAAAAATGAAGAATAAAGTGGAATAAAAATAAACTATTAATTCAAGAAATCAGAAAATCAAACAGAAAACAACTATAAAAAACAAACATTACTCACAGGATGATGCATTCGGAATCCCAAGGATTAAAACAAGCAAAATAATTCAAGAGTTTAGTTGTACATAGCAGATAAAGAATGATACAACACAGCAACAGGGATATGAATTACATTTTTTAAAATTCAAATAATGTTTGTGAAAATTTAACATACTTAATTTCGACGTATATGCATGAGAAACTCCATATTCTACGACAGTAATTCCCAAAAATTGTCATAACATCTCTATATACCTTAAAAAGTTCCTTAAATTTTTGCATTTAAAAAAAATTTCTTTTTTTCCCCTAATCTGAAGATAATGGCGTTATAGTATTAATTACGAAACTTTAATAAACACCATAAAAGGCAAGAACTCGCAGCTGCTTAAAAAAAAAAAAAAAAAAAAAAAAAAAAAAAAAAAAAAAAAACCGGCAACGCATTCAACACACTCAACGTGCTTGTTTGCAGCTCTCCCGCTTACATTGTTCGCCTGATGAAGGGTTGTGTCTTCTTTTAACCCGAAACAATTGTTTCGAGTTCTTACATTTTATGGTGTTTATTCAAAGTTTTGTAATTAATACTATAACTTCATTATCTTCAGATCAGGGTAAAAAAAGAAATGAAAAAAAAAAATGAAAAAATTTAAGAAATTTTTTAAGGGATAAAGAGACGTAATGGCACTTTTTTCGGAAAACTGTCATAAAATATAGAATTTTTGATTCATATACGTTAAAATAAAGGAATAGTAAGTATGTTAAAATTTCTCAAACATTATTTGAATAATAAAAAAAAAAAAAGTAGTTTATATTCCTGTTAATGTGTTGCATCATTATTCGTCATCAGCTATGTACTTTTTAATAAAAAAAACACCACAAAACTAGCGTTGTAAAAATTATTACTTACAAACTTTGAATAAACACCATAAAATGCAATAAACTCGCAACAATTGTTTCGGGTCGAAAAAATACACGACCCTTCATCAGGCGAATAAAGTAAGCACGAGTGTTGCAGTCAAAGCGGCAACGCAATTGGTGCGTTGCCGCTTTGACTGCAGCACTCGTGCTTACTTTATTCGCCTGATGAAGGGTCGTGTGTTTTTTCGACCCGAAACAATTGTTGCGAGTTTATTGCATTTTATGGTGTTTATTCAAAGTTTGTAAGTAATAATATGTACTTTTTACTTTTAAACGCCCGTACTGTGGTGTTTTTTTTTTTTTTTTTTTTTTTTTTTTTTTATAATGACGTCACGTTTTTTTTTTTTTTTTTTTTTTCTACACTATTTTAGAACGTTTACAGTACGTTTTCCAGAACGTTCTGAAAATGTGTATAACGTTTTGAAAACGTTCTAAAACGTTTAGAACGTTCTGAGACCGTATACGTAGAACGTTCTCAGAACGTTTCTATAACACCGATGGTGATAGTTACACGTTCATTGAACGTTCTCTGAACCGTACTATTGTCCTGATTCAAGATGGACAAATAGACGTCTATAACACGTTCAAAGTGAACGTTCTTAGAACGTGTTTGTAGAACAATTTTTGAACGTTCAGAGAACGTTTCGGTGCTGCTTGGGTTCCCTATTTAAAATGATACATTCAGCAGTACTGGTCTGTGTACAAGGTTACTCAAGAGATTGCCAGCGCATTACGTTCTGCGATAGGTATTTTTATAAATCATATTTAAAAAACTTTGTACTGCATAAATCATAATAAAATTGGCATTTATAATTTATATGGTAAAAAAAAAAAAAAAAAAAAAAAAAAAAAATCTATAGAAATTTGCAAGTTTAGTGCAAAAATTTATAGGATCACACTAAAATATTCAGACACATTAAGGGCTACAATTATAATCTGCTGTAATTAAATTTCCTCTTCTATGTTAATCATTTTTAACAGTTAAGGGTTTACAGTTAACAGTTAAGTGTTGAGCATTTTAACGCTTTACAACAATGCTTAATAGTGATTATAAATTTAGTTAGATTATCTATTTGCCTTCCTGTCTATTGTCTTGTCCCGTGGAGAAAGTGCATTGAAGATTAAATGATGCAGCAAATACGTATAGTTGGAAATTACTGATGATGGATGCGAATCACAATAATTTTCTTTCTTGTTTTAATTTGAAAAATTTGGTATCACTCAAGTGAATATTAAAATTAAAAGCCAGCACAATTTGTTAGTTTAAAACTTTACAAAAAACTAAAATGAGAAAAAGGAATTTAATTAATTCAAACATAACCTGAATTTTGGTAAAAAATAGGGAAAAGAACGAAAAAATAAGATTTTCAAGTAAAGACATGAAATGTCCATTAAAGGATATTTCTTAAATTCATTTTTATTAAAACTCATCTTTATATCTGTGTGGCCGATGTTAATTTTATTAATTCAGAAATTTATTATACTATTTTAATAAAGTTTTGCATGTTTTTAGAAACGTTTCATTTCATTTCATTTATTTTATTTATTTATTTATTTATCACGCAGTTATTTTAATTTTATTCATGTATTTCTATATTTTTATAAAATTCTTTGTAAACAGTTGCATTCAAAATAAATTTTCTTTCTCAACTCGAAAATAAATAGACGTGTAAAAGTTTCGCATTCAATCCATGTAGTTAAACAGAGCTTTGAACTAATATACGAAAATTCATAATATTTCCTTTTATTTTGTTTTAAAAACTAAACTGCAAACCTTTACAATTAATTATACTTCTTTTTTCGCCGCCAGGTTTGTAATAGCGTACATGAGGTTTCAAATATGCGCATAAATTAAAATGTATGTTTATTTATTTTTTCTTCTAAAGCTATTCAAAATATTTATTAAGTTTTTCTTCTAAACCTCTGTAAACTGCACTCTGTATTCAGTTCTTTGCTGTTACCTTAGTTTTAAAAAATAACTCTTTATGAAGGAATTTCATTAAAGATCATTTGTTTAGCATACGAGTAAGAAGATAAACATACGTTTTAAAAACTACGTTTAAAAAAATAATAATAATAAAATAAAAATAAAAAATTGTTTAAGCTTCTAAAGATGTTTTTTTTTTTTTTTTTTTAATGCTCTGGCAAAGTTTTTATAGAATATTTTTTTCGGAGGAAACTGCTATATATATATTGAATGTATGAAAACTGATAAAAAAATTTTCTAGGTTATAGTACTTTTCAAAAACATAATAATTCAAAAATATTAATCCCTAATTTATATTTCAGTTAAATAATAATAATAATAAAAATAATAATAATAATAATAATTTTATTTAATATTATTTTAATCTTTTACAATTTTTTTTTCTTTTTGATGCTATATATAAGAAAAAGAAAAAAAATGAAAATTTAATCGTCGGAGAACTTTTTTTTTTAATAGTTGAATTTCTCTCAATGCTTTATCGAATGTAAATTTAATAATTGCATATTCAATGTCTGTGATTCACATAAATGCTAACTTGTACAGTTTTTTATCAATCCATTTTCTAAGTAAAATATCTCATCTTATTTAATCACAGAAAACTGCTAAAATAGCTTTTACAAATTACTATTAAAAATTTCCAATAGCCCTCCCATCCCCCTCCCCCGAAAAAAAAAGTTTGCAGCTAAGGGTTTACGATTATTTAATAATTATTTTTAATAAAACAATAAATTGTAACATGAATATAATAACTTCAAACGAACTTTTATTTATATCTTTTAAAAAATACATATATATTAACTACAGGGTGGTTCAAAAGGTCATGCCCAAATTGTAGATATAGGTTTGTCAAGTTATAAAGAGTAAGGAGCTGTGTGTTGGAAACGCAATTGTATTAGATGGCAACAAGCTCTCCCTAACTTACACGATGGTAAAAAGACACAAGTGACGATGTGAAGCATGCATCGCGGCCAATGGGGCACATTTTGAGCACGACATATGAATTGGAAGATTTTTCATTTGTATTTTGTACTTCGATCATTTTTACTTCCATTACCCGACTACCGTAGGTAATGGAAGTATTGTATTTTGTAATATAAAGGTCTTTTTACACCATTTTTATCTTTTCTTTGCGTGACAGTCGCAATTCAATTGCACTCTCACAATCGCGTTTATGACCCCCCCCCCCCGTCAGTTAATATGTAATTCTTACTCATCATGAACTGACATCACAAGTGCTGTTTGGTCATGAGGTTTGAACCATTCTGTATATTTGGCAATATTTTATTCTATAATAAAAATGTGAATAATGTAAACATTTACAAATAATATGATTCACTGTTTGAATAACAAGGTTTTGCTGTCTAAAACTTAGCTGCATCAAATGTCCATAAGCAACTCCATGTATAATAAAATATTTATGAAAGGAAGTGAATATAACTAAAAAGGCACTAAAAAGCTTTTTCAATAGATCATTATCTTAAGCTGTATAGATATATTTGATCCTAATTTCTGATAGACCAGAACGGAAAACAACGTGGTTTCGCATAAATTATAAAACACATTCCAACCCTACAATCTGTTTTGTAGTTTAAATTTCAATGTATTTACCTTCCTGTTGATGCCTGATGCCTTGAAATATGTTATGTGCAGTCGGTAACAAAGGTATCCGAACACTAGCGAAAATTCCTATATAAAAAAAGTAGAGTTAATACTGTTTTGTTAAATAAATCCTTGTCGAATCGATCTGACTAAGAACAGGATTCGACAAGGATTTATTTAACAAAACGATATCAACTCTACTTTTTTTATATAGAAATTTTTGCTAGTGTTCGGATACTTTTGTTACCGAGTGTACATAATTACCAATCAAGTGCATATTTATTTAATTTTTTGAAGCTGGCATTAATACTGTAAGTCTTGTAAGCTAAATTTTATAATGAATCACAATTCACAATATTATATATACATATATATATATATATTGAAATACTGATAACGGTAGGATATAAAGATAAAAAATGATCAACTTACAACACTAATAAAACGATAATTAAAAAAAATAATAAACAATAAACCTCATAAAGCTCGGAAAAAGCAGTTCAGTTTCAATTCATTCTGAAAATATTTACGAAAATAATAGTATGAATTGACGGATACATAGACAAATCAAAGTCAAAGAAACTTTTTAATTTTATTACTAAAGCACTAAAATTGCATAAAATATTTAAAAATGCGTTTCGAGGCTTATCCCTTTCAATTGTATATTACACCTATGAATAACTAAGCATGGCCCTTTAAACAAATCCTTAATGCTAAACGTACCCTATTTTGTAACAAATATGCATTGGGACACCTAAATATTGCATATTAATTTTTTTGTGTTTTGTGCAATGTAAACCCAGATAGCATGTATAATTACTGCAAGTTTTTTTTTCTGTATATTAGTACCATGTCATGACAAATTCTACGCAACAAAATCGCAGCAAAACGCCTCCAATGTAGAAGGAAAATAAAATCATCCTCCCGTATCAATTTTAGACTATTTTGAAACGTATTCAAAACTGTCTGATTTATGTAATTATTGAAACTATAAATTCTCTCCATCGACAATAGAATAATTGAGAGAATAGAAAACTAGCACATACGCAGCAAATTAGGCTATCAATCAAAAAAGTTTGAAGACAAGTATTGATAAGGTTTCTATGGAATTGGTGCTTATAGGTAGATAGTGTGACATTACAATATTCTGAGCTTGAAATGAGATTGCAGCATTTTAAATATGAAAAAAAAAAATTAATATTCGAGAAGAAAAAAAAAAAAAAAAAAAAAAAAAATGCAGCAAATTTGAAAAAAAAGTGCAACTTGCACGACAAGTTTGAGGAAAATTATGGCGATTTCGGATTTTGCGTTTTTTTTATGCAGTTATGTTATGAACTCTTTTTATCATGTTGGACTTGCTGAAAGTTTGCAAATTTGCAAAGCAAGACTGTTACAATTTTGATGCAAACTTAAATTGTTATGTTGGAAAATATTAACATAGGATTTAAGGAAATAACCCTCATAGATCTTGAAGCATCAGAATTATCTTCTACCTTTACAAACCAAGTAGTGATGTTTACAGCATTGCAATAAAAAATGCATGCTATAGCTAATATGTAATACATAAATCTGTTTTTCTATATATTTACAGAAATGAGAGCACGTGCAAATAGAATCATAAACATTCCTTCCAACTTTGTTGAAAATGTTAGAAATTTATGCTTAGGAAAAAAGTTCTATTGCGCAAAATACACTAAAGTATTGGTATTATTTCCCCAAAAAAAATCTAGATAATCATTTTTTGCCTAATACTAAATCGATTATGATCCTTTTTATAGTCTCCATTCTCTCATTTTTAAAAGAAAAATAAATAGTTCTTCAAGATTGAAAGAAAATTATATAAAAAAGTATTTCTTATAAAAGAAAATCGAAAAATGGTTATGTGCGATTATAGAACCTGAAATTGAGAACTATCAGAACATTACATTCTTTAATAAATTTCACTCGTAAACGCGTCCTATACTGATCACGTACTCTTAATTTATATATAATGCCCAGGGGTATTTAAAAAATAAATGTACGTTACACTCTTCAGAAACTTCATTTTATGTTTCAAAGAATTTTTGTCATAGCAATAAAAAAAAAAAAAAGAAATGCAAAATAATAATTGTAGTAATAATTTCCATATAAATGTTCAATTTTCTTTTTACATTTATTGTTATTTAATAATTAATATTATACCATTATAATAACAACGTTGAAGTATAATTAAAAATAATTATGTAAAAAGATTTTTTAAATGTTCTATCAACAGCATCGTTTCACTGCCAGAATTTTCTGTGAAAGATCAAAACACTGTGTTCTGATAAAAACATTGCCTTCTCACTTTACTGAATCGTTACAGAGTGCAGAAAATTTAATTTGATTTATTTTTAATCATGTATGCTAAAATTTTTATATTTTGCTTTAGAAATAATTCCTTTAGATATTATACATGTGTGTTTTGTTCATTCCATAACAACACATACTTTTTTTACATATATGAGGAATTAAGATCTCTGCTTTGCCTGGGATTCTAACTCAGTAACTTCTGTTCCTGAAGTCAGATTCTGACAACTGGTCCAATCGGTTCAAATGCATTACAAAAACCTTTTTGCTTTTTCCTACCCATATATATGGTAGAGAAAATATTATTTTACAGTTAAATTTTTGAAATCGAGATTTTGTTGTATTTACAAGTTTTAAGGTTCCCCTGTATCTGAAAAATATACTTTTAACGGTTGGTCTGTGTGCTTGCCTTTTATCAGCATATATCAAGAACAAATAGTGGCAGGAAGACCAGACTTATTATTTTATATCTGTATCATATAGAGGTATTACACTAAACGTTTCATTTGAGATGAAGCAAAGGGCTCGTGTACAGGGGCATCCAAGAGAATTCAAACACATTACATGTATTGGAGAAATTTCTGATATATACAATTTTATATTTATATTCTTACCTAAACAAAATGGAATGACCATACGCAAAAAAAGCATTCTATACAAAAACAAAAACATGTTTTTCATAGATTGTGGTATAGAAATTCTTCATTATTCATTTACAGGGCTACCTAAAGTATTTGGATATATTGGGGCTATACTTGGAAATGGCTGGAAGTATATTTAATTTTGTGTTATGAGCTTTTTGGAGAAGACTAAATTTAAGTACATTACGTGATGCGTATATATTTTATAGATAATATACAGAGATACTTAAAAGTAAGCTAAACGCTCTTTTCTATTGACTGTAATTGATGGAAGTGCTTTGCTACATTTTATTATATAAACGAACAGGATGGAAAATTAACTTTTCATACCCATACTGTAAACAAAGGTTTTTCTGAAGTTCGAATTCCCACACTCGTTTTTGTATAACATCCCATTTTAAGTTCTCCTGAATACGAAAATCAATTCTTTTACCGGTTTATCAGTATGTAAATCGATTATCAACGTAACTCCAAAACAAATAACTACAGGAAATTCAAATTTGGTATTTTCGAAGTTGGCGTGTGTTTGCCACTTGAAAAGTTGATGAAGATTGGCAATTTTCAAGGCAAATTAATAGCAGTCTTTTATTTTTAAAATAAATGTAGGCACTATAATTGAACAGGGGTTGAGGTGGGCAGTAGCCACCGACATGCAGAATTACATGTCAAATAAAACTGTTCCTAAACCTGTTTTACATTATTTTAAAACATGATTGAACTCTCTCTTTTATCTAACCTTATTTATTTTACGTCTAAATTTGCAATCTGTCTTTATAGTATTGAAATGCAGGATACATCGCGTAAGTGACGTACCAGATTGTTTGTGTTACAAAAACAGATAAATTTAAGATCGATGTTGTTTTGTTAATAAAACATGTGAGACGCATCGAAAAACTTTTGTGAAAATTTGTTACAAATATAATGTACAATGTTATGTATCCCGTCTTCAATTGTTTTTATAGAATTAGCTGCAAAAACTTATAGCCACTTGCCAAGAAAGTGCCAATTTTCTTTACAGATTTTTCGTATAATGTCTTTACAAATCAAATTAATTTCTTTTTTTAGAAATTTGAATATCTCTTAACAGTTTAACGCATGAATATAATTCGGTACGGAATCACTTGATTCTTTGTTGGTTCTTAAATGATTTGAAGGTATAGCTTTAAATATAGTATATTTGCGTGTGTATGTTATCATTATTCATTCGTAAAAATGTTATACTTCTAGCTTTGCATGGATTTACATGTTTTGAGATCTTTTCAACACACGATTTGACCATCTTTTAAAAATGTCTGCCTATCTGTCTGTCGTCTGTGTTTGTATGACGAAAAAATTTTGTCAAATCTACCTAATAAAAACATGCAGAGAATTTCATAAAAAAAGTTATAATTAGATTCATTTTGACATGCGTTGTTGTCTACCACCCTTTTGTGCCTATCCTTCAACAGGTGGCGCTGTCATCTTGTTTTATCATAATTTTGAGAACGGCAGCATACAAAAAAATGTATTAATGTACACAAAGTATATAATGAAGATTATTTTTAAACAATCATTTTGAAATTTAAGATATATACAGGGTATTAAAAATTCAACCGAAAAATAGAAAGGGGTGATAGAAGGCATCAGGCATCAAAAAGAGGAAAGCTTACCTAGCACATGGGGGCACAAACCACGCTGAGATGTTGAAACTCGTGAAAAATGCATGCAGGTTTCGACGTCTCGTTGGAACTTCGAAAGTACTATGCTAACTATAAAAAGATTTATTTGATTAGTTATTTTATGAGTTGATGGAAGATCCACTCTCTGACGTCGTTGAACGGTCTATAACGACATAAAAAAGATTCCTGAACGCGCTCCAAGATGTCTGGTATATTTTAATGTCTGCAGCAACAGCGACACTCCTCACTGTGAGATCCTCCGGTGCATCCTCAGACGTCGGATAAACGAATGATAAAAATATTAATAAAGGAATGACAGGGATTGCCTCCTTAGGAAACAGGCACAGGGATTGACATCCGGCAAACACGGAGGACATGCAACGGTTTCCGCTCGTCCAATCCAACTGTTTGTTTTTTTGCAATTTTCAATTGGTTTGCGACCTCATATTCTAGTATAAGTTTTTGTCCACTTGATGCCTTCAATCACTCCTCCGAATTTGTCAATGGAAGTTTGGAACACCTGTATATATATATATATGTGTGTGTGTGTGTTATATTTATGACAGTCAACCAGTACATTATATATATATATATATATATATCCAGGAATATAGCTTAATCTCTGGGTTGGGGGAAGGTACACAATTGGTGGTGTGTGTACATTTTCAATATGAAAATTTTCCAGAAGAACTCATCAGTACCTTAAAAATGAAAGGTTTAACTATGTGTATTTGATAATTTTAAACAAATTTATCCATTTTTTAAATTTTTAATAAAAGTAAAATATCTTTTATAAGTTGGCGTTTATAGGGCCTTTCTTTTGTTATTGAAAATAATACTTTTCTACTATAAAAATCATCTGCTTTCACTTTAGAAAATAGGTTTAATAAATGGTTTGTAATGCATGAATCTACATGTGAAAATATAGAAGAAAATTTTGCACTGACTATATAATATACCAGTTTTAAGACTATTAGAAATGGATATAATGGAAAGTTTTCCCAAGCGAGAGAATATTAAAATAAACCGATAACATCAATAATACAGCATAATGCTAATTAAACTTAATATGTGATATTATGTGTAGTATGTCATGTAAAAGAATTTTTCTTTATACGTGATTTTTTTTTATACTTGTTAAAATCTTCCAGCTTCCTTCCTGTTTCCCTAAATGTTTGGATATGACAGGTACTACCTTGTTATTATAAGAGGATGCGGGAACTTTGTGATCGCAGTTCCGAAGAAATAATATTTTTCTATATTACCCTTCGAGAAATGAGGTACTTGATAACCTAAGTATAGAAAAACATTTCTTTTAGAAATCGGTTCCAGCAGAAAATAAATCATAATCTTTTTGTAGAAAATTATTTGAACACCAAAATTATTAATCAAGACTTATATATTTTTAAAATTAAAATAATTTGTAAATTTGAGTTTTAGGTAGTAGGGCAAAAAACAGGGAAACTTTGCTTATATTATATAAAGATAATTATGAGGCTTGCAGGAAATTATCTCTCTATATATTTTTTTAATAAGAATAAATTACTTTTACTTAACTTATGAAAAAATAATTAAGTTTTAGCGAAAATCTCTTATCCATTTTATCCCAGTTATGTTACGTAACGAACATTCCACGAAATATCTTATTTAAACTCTAAAAAATTAACATAAGTTCCTTTAATGAAATTCTTATATTTTACCACTTATATAATATAAAATTTTAATGTAGAAAGGAATTAATCAAATCATTTTTTTTTTCTTTTTTCTTTTTAAGGTAAAATAGCAAATTCCCCACTGTGATCGAACAACGTACATAAATTCACTTTAAAAAGCTCACTGCCATTTTAGTATTTGCCTTGGGTGGAACTTTAGTGTTTATAAGCTAATAAGCTTAAGCCTTGTGCCAGATGTAAAATTCTAAAGACGAAGTTTCCCAAGCATCGATTACAATACAATCATAATAAGTATTTTATATCTGCGACAAAGCTTAAGCTTATTAGCTTATAAACACTTTACTTATTTTTAACAAACAAATCAAAATATACTATTCTTTTACATTTAAAAAATAACGACTGGTTGTTTGAAGAACTGCTTCTATATTCTCATATTAGCTCATTAAAAAAAAAATAATCTTCAATTACCTCATTAAAAATTTGAATTTAATTCTAATTTTTATTCATAATAATATTCTGCGACTTCTTTCCTCTTTTTTATTTAATACAGAATGCATTCTTATACTCTTAGGCAGTATTTTGTAAAGTATTAATGCAAAATTAAGCGTAATACAACAAATTAGTAATCACAAAATATGTAATGATATTTGTTTCTTTTTTAGATAATGCGAGAACTATAGGGGAGAGTGGGGATGAATGGGACAGTAGCAAAATTTTTATGTTTTGCATGCATCAGAAACGTAACATCTTTTCTGATATATGGCAGTACTGAGGTCATTCATCCAATGTAGTTTCAGAGTTGGCCTATCCATAGAAGGGCAGAAAAAAATTAAAGTGTCTTTTTCTGCGACCAAAGTAACTTTTACTGATTCAATTAGGTAGTAGTTAAGAAATTAACTATTTGCTTAAAGTTAATATAATTCTTATATGATGAAAAGGTATAATCTTTTACTGTGTTTATGATACTCAAGAAGAATATTGACAATTGCTCATTAAACATATTTCCTGTTTTATGTGATCATGTGGTGGTGGGTATGAAAGGGACAGTTTGAATGGGGATGAATGGGGGCATTCCCCACTATGTGATAATTTAAAATTGTACACAAGAATTATAATAAAACAAATTGTAAATAGATTTTCAATATTCTTATAACCTGTAGTTCAGTAGTTATAACATGGAATTATAAAAATAGCATGGATTTAGAGAAAAATAGATTGAAATTAATTGTTCCGATTTTTGTTTATAATAATTCTGTACTGATAAGTATGAAGGATTTAAGTCCATATTCTTGATTTTTCTGGAGATGAAAAATAAAGTTATACTAATTAAAATCTAATCAGAAGAATCGCTTAGGAAAAAGGAAATTCGTTGACTTATACCCTTTATAAAATTCAATGATTGTCAACCTTCCTTTAATAACGGGAAAAAATTGAATTAAATAGTTTATACCATAAATGAATGCTAAATTTCTGACTTGAATCTTTTTTTTACTAATGGATTTTCTCAAAGACTAAATGACATGGACTTAAATCCTTTATACCAATCGATAGAGAATTTTTTTCTGAGTCTGACAATGTACTTAACTCACAATCGACATTTTTGGACTTAAATCCTTTATACTTATCAGTACAGAATTATGATTAAAAAAATTATAAGTTAGAATATTCAATGCAACTTAAATCAATAATATCAATAATTAAAAAAATAAATAAATAAACTAATAATAATTTGATTAAAATCACAATTTCAATCAAGCTAATTAAATAATTCCTGGTGATTATTAATGTAATACAGAATAGAATGCTTATTTTTCCCGATCAGTCGGAAACAAAAATTTATCAGGATAATTTTTACTCTATTATAATGATTTATATATTTCAAGTGTCTTATTTATTTGTTTATTTTTAGATTAAATCTTATTAGATTAAATTACCAAAGCCTAGAGCACTAGGAACTGTGGGAACCAAAGGACTTTTGCCTTTCGATGTTAATTTGAGTCAATAATGTAAATAAATCAATAATTTCAGTAAATCCATAGTGTGGGGATATACATATAAAATAACATAAACGAATTTAACTTTAAAAATTTATTTACTTTCCATTTTGTTTTCTTTTCTTTGTTAACTTCAGTCCTGTCCCATTCATCCCAACAGGTGGGGATGAATGGGACAATATACATGCATGTAAAAAAAATTATTATTAATTAAAAATGATAACTTTTTATTAAAGTTAGTATGTTTATTTGTAACTGATTACTTAAGTGTGCTTATGAGCAATAATACAAAATTCTGAATTACATATGGTGAAAGTTATTAATAAAAACATGAAAAATGTCCCATTCATCCCCACTCTCCCCTATAATTTTCAAGGTACGATCGGTCGCGAAATGAAAAATACGGTAGTAAAAATTTAAACTGTTTCATTCCGAATACTTTCATACATCTTCCAGTCACTTCTTTGCATAGTCGTCGCTCCGATTTAGACTTTAGTCGTAGCGTGGTGTCAGTTTTCCAATACCTTTGTCCCAGAAGGCAGCCGCCTATGCTTTTAGCCAATTCTGTACGCTGGTCTGCTGCTCGTTGTCTGAGACAAATTTCTGTCCTCTTATCAAGCGTTTCATATGTGCAAGAGCTGCAAATTGGAAGGATCCAAGTCAGGGCTGTATGGTGGATGACCAAACACATCCCATCGAAAACGCTGCAGGAGATTTTATGTAGCAATTTTAAATAAGTTTATGCACCCTTGCCACACTTTGTTATCACTCACAAAAGGGTTTTCGTATACATTGCTCATTCGTCGAAGAATTTCGGCTACTTTGCATTCCTCAGCATGAAGAAATCGAGTGACAGCACGTAGTGGTACTTCACACTTTGCGGAAGACTCAATTTTTTAAGGCATGTTTACGTGCTTACTCTGCGGTCAGAACTGACAACTGCGATTGACGGCCATGTTATACACACTGCGCAATACATCTGCGAAAAGCGCCATCGGATTTTCAAGGAAGTTTTCATTTCGTGATTAATCGTACTTCGAAAAAAAAAAAAAAAATAGTTCTCTTACATCAGTTTTCCTTTTCTACAGGTTTTTAAAATCAATTTAAGGTTTTCCAACGACAGATGATCAAAAATTAAAAAAATAAATAAAGAAGAAAAAAGAAGAAGAAGAAGAAAGAATGCGCTTCTTTCTAATGAACTCAAGAACCTAAAAATAATTTAAAATTTCTTTAATAATTTAATTCTTTAATAATTTCTTTAAATAATTTAAAATTTCTTAAGTTTGACAAACAACTCGTATATTTAGTTCATGCATTTACGAGAGATATAGAGAGTGATCCAATCTGGCAAGTAAATTTTCAGTTCTGTATGAAGTTTTTCAAGGCATTTTGAAAAAAAATATTTTTCTTAATCATCAAATATTTTAAATTTAGGAATTCAAATGGAAATACAATATTTATATTTATTAATTTATTCTTTGGAATAAAAAAAGTATAAATCGGGAATATCTGTAGACCATTCTCATTCCTTCTTCGATTTTTCCAAACGCATAGGAAATCGTGGATCAAAAAGCCGCATACCTATTTAAAAAAAAAAAAAAAAAAAAAAAAAAAAAAACTTCAGATATAATATTACTTGTATGTACCTAAAGTACAAAACACCGCCGCATCTGGCATTGAATTTAACATTAAATGCTTAACATTTAGAAATAGAGGCTAATAGCGCAAGACTGTTATAATTTGCTTGATAATAGCCTTTGGTGGAATTAAATGGGGGATTTGGATGGAATTTAATATAAGTGTTTTTAAGCTCAAACCTTATCCAGACGTAAAATTTTGAAGACGAATGTTTCGAAACATAAACCACAATAACAATTTATAGATAATTGATGAATTTATTCATTTTATTTGACTTAAGCCATATTTATAACGAATAAACGCAAAAATATTATAATTATGTTCTTTATTTGGAAAATAATGTTTGATTGTTTGAAAAATTCGTGCTACATTTGCATATTTAGCTTATTAAAAATTAATGTTAAATAAGCTCATTAAAATATTAATTAATATTTTCTAATTATCATATGGAATAGTATCATATGGAACAGGTCTACAAAAATAATGCTGGCAAAATTTTATTTGATAATTTTTGCTGATATGTATGTAACCGAAAAAGAAGTCGTTTTTTTTTTTTTTTTTTTTTTTTTTAAATCACGTATAGATCTTTATCACTACAGGGTGTCTACCGACACAATTTCTCCATTTTCCGTAGTTTTTAGTACGTTTCCATGATTAATCATAATTAATCAGGGAAATGTACTATAAAAGTTATAAGGTTGAGATTATGGTAGGTCACCACAGTTTTTCAAATTGAGCTGGATCCAGCGACGAAATAGAAGGAAGAGTTGAATGCTTCAACGCCAGCAGTCGGCGAAATTTTAGGTTGGAAATGTTTTGCGTCAGCATAGTGTTGCAATGAAGTAAGTAAGTGTCGGAGTGTTGGCGAATGCGAAGCGGCTTTAAAGTTTTGTTAAAGTGAAGAGATATCGGTCGGTGGAATGAAGGATAAGTGGGAAGGTATTTTTCGCAAAGAGGGCGGTGTAGATGGGTTAGTTCTTATGCTAGACTAAAGTATAATTTGTGGTGTACTGCTGAAGTTGGATTATTATACGAAGAGTGAAGTTATTAGCTATTGGAGTTTGCTAGTCTGATGTGTATAGTGAAGTTATAGATATATAGAAAAGTGGTGTGTAAAATTTGTCGTTCCGTGGGAATCCAGCCGGCACGATTGTGTTCACATCGTTGAGTGGTCACAGAGTGCAGCCTTCAACCTTCTTCTCTTGTCTTCTTAGGGTGAAAGTTACTTTATATTTGTCTAAGTTATTTCTTGTAGTTATTTTCATAAGTTACTTAAAGTTTCTACTGTTTGAGTTTGAAACGCCAGATTTACCTCCCAATATTTCAGTTAAATAGAAAACTTATTTTATTTTAATCAAGTCTCATTCTCTAATTTACCTATTTAGTTATCTAATAGATTATTTTAGATGGAGTTTGCATCCACGAAAACCTCACAAAGTTACCGTATAATTGTATTGGTAGAATAATCATGGAAGATATTGTGTAAGTAGACATCCGGTATTGGCAAAAATATATACAGGGTATAGAAAATTTGGTTTCAGTTTCGGTTTTAGCACACCAAAAAAACATAAAGATCAACCAAAATTATCAAATCAAAATTTTAAACGTAGACATGTGTATTCTGTGATTCTTCTTTCACTTTCACTTAATTCAGAATATTTCCCCCTCATGTGTTCTTTTACCAAATATTTACACGTAAAAATGCATAACACAACAAAATTTTAAACACAGCATAAGTACAGTTTATTATTATTATTTATTTATTTTCCTCCAAAATAAAACATGCGTTATTTTAACGTTTTACAAAAGACATTTTTGTTCAATTTTGCATTCCCTACATGTTTTCAATATTAATTCACTTTTTCCCACGGCAGATGCTGCCAATTTATTTTAATAAAGGATTTTTTTCTAAAAATGCAAGAATCTAAAAAAAAAAAAAAAAAAACTAAAAATTTTAGAATAACAGTGAATTTACAATTCACTTTGTAAAACACAAAATTTCACAAATAACTCGTGTATTCAGTTTATGCATTCACTAGACGTATGGTAAGAGAGATGATCTGTTTTGAATTTCATGGTTGTAGATAAAACTTTACAAATATCGGGGGTTAAAAAATGACTTTTATCTCTTTGAAATAAAATAAAAAGAAAGAATCGAATTCTTAGAGAAAAAGCAAAAATAAACATCGCTATAAGATGAGAAAGGAGAAATGACTATCTGTTGACAAGTTAGCAGTCAGTTTTCTATAAATCCTGTATTTTACTCATGTTTATTTTCTTTTTCCGTTTTATGAAAATAATAAAAAAGAACTTTTTAAAGATAAAGCAATTTAACTGCATCATCAATTCAAATTTTGAAATTTTTATTATTTAGCTTCGATAATGTAGAATTGTAAAATGATTTTTAAGACACTCTTTGAAAAAAAAAAAAAAAAAAAAATCTTTAATATTGATGTAAAATAACAAAATGAAATTGCCAAATTACCGTAAATTGTTAATGCACAGATGAGTGAATGAACAAATGTTTCATGTCAAAGGAGAATAGAAACGAGTGTAGTAAAAAAGCAAAAATGCACAAAAATTGCAAGAGAAAATAAAAAAGAAAATATTATTTAAAAATTCTGATTTTTACTATATGAAATCGTAATAAAGAGAAATGAAATAACTGCAAAAAACTAAATATAATTGATAAATAACAATATTGGAGAGACAATATTTTTCAGGCACTAGACATAAAAAGCAATTATTGTTTTTGGCAAATTTATGAAATACGCTAATAGCTTACTCTTACCCTGGAGAGAGGTAAACTTGTCCAATGACATCCATATCGAGATTTAAGTTTCACCCATAAATATGCTAAATATGTGTTGCAGTGGTTGTCATATTTTTTTTTAAATATGGGAGCATGTAAAATCCTATAAATAAGTGTAGGAGCACTGTATCGAATTTCATAGAAATATGTAATAATAATTAAATTAAACATATGAAAAACAATCTCATATTTTCTGGTTAATACATAGAAAAATTTGTGTCTTTTTACGCTTAAAAACAGTGAATGAAAAAAATCCTAATTTATCTAAATATGACGTTTAAATTGACATTCATTAATACGTACGAGAAAGATGCAATTTTTTGTCTTGTCAGTATTTTATTTTGTTTACTTCAAAAAAAGGTTTCCGCAGTATAAAATTTCTTTTTGAATAATCTTTACATTTTATTTGGGTGTCTTTATCTAAAAATAAGTACCTTCTTAATGTTAATAACCCACGTTTCCCAAAACTAACCATTTTTCTGCTGGAATAATGCTTTCTTGTCGATATTTTATTTTATTTACTTCAAGAACAGGATTCCGCAATATGAAACTTCCTTTTGAGCTTGTATGTACATTTTATTTGGGTGTCTTAATCCAAAAACAAGTATCTTCTTAATAATAATAACCCATGTTTTCCTCTTTGCTTCAGGAACTATGTATTAAGCAAAAAAAATCCATGTTAATAACCCCCAAATGAATTTCTGAAATATTCTATAATTTCTGTGTGAAAACATTGATAAGGGATTTCATTTTAATTTATAAATCAGCATCCCATAGCGGTCCCAATATGAAAATCACAATAGTTATGGACAATAGATGTAGGAACAACCTATATTTTTTAAAAGAAAATTAAAAAAGCACTTTTTGAGGTATTTAAGGTCAAAAGTCAAAATGTTTGACCTTGAAATGAAACATTTTTAAAATATATGCAACTGATTTGAAAGCTTATATTAAATGTTTTTAATAATACTAAGCTTATGCCTCTAAATCAATTAGAGAACAAAATTCTTGTACATTTGAAAATTTGCACTTTTCACCTATTTTTGCAGTCCTGTATATCAAAACCTAAATAGGATGAGAACTTATTAATTGGTATACATTTATTTCTCTATGGAACAAATAAATGAGCCCAATTTCATAAAAATCTCAGGACCCATGTATGTATATTTGAATTATAATGTTGTGTTTCAATTCCTTTAAATTTGTATTCTTTAGTTTTGTCATAAACGTCCATGCATATATTATTTTCTACTATCTTAATATTAAGAGAAAACAAATAGCTTTAATTTTTGCGTTTATCTTTAAATTAAGTTTCCTATATTGCAGATTAAAATGATAATCAGACTCATAATCGTGTACAAGACCTAGTACAACAATAATTTGTAAATAGCTACTACATATATAATTTTCATTTAATATATTTTTTCATTATAAAATAATTAAATATTTGCTAAAACATTACTACAAAATGTTTCTTCAGAAACACCTAAACACGGGTTATATAATTGACTTTTCATATTTATATAATTTTGTTTTAAAACTGTATTAAGTAATTTTTTTTTTTCTATCATTTTTAATATTTTTTTCTATTTCATATTTTTTGAAAAGGCATGTCTCCGGACAACATTTAGGAGTGAGTCTCAGACCTTCATCAATTCCTCATATCGTAGCACAAGTGCGACATAAACCACACTCAACCAATTGTCTTTTTTAACCAGTTTTTAACCAGTTTTTGACTTTTTTTTTTCTTTTTTTTTTCTTTTTGTTTTCACGTTTTTTCCACATTCTAAAGTGCGGTGGAAGTTAAAGAAATCGTTTTAGTTCAGATAGAATTAAGGGACATTTGGCAAATAGTTTAAAAACATTCTTATTTAACTTATACATATAGTTAAATTCTTTCATTTTAGTTTAATGATTGAAAATGATAAGTTTTATTTACTATTTATCAACTGTATCTAATGGTTAAATCCTATCCCAAATTCATAATCTATCGGCATAATTATTTAGAATGCATAGAGAGTTATTATTTCGCTTTTATGAATATCAAGTGCCTAAATAATTGCTAGTAATGTATGTAAACATGTATGTAAACGTAAATGTCTTAAATTCAGTTTAAAAAGTGTCTTAAATGGATGGTCATTTTTTAAGCGAAAAAAAAATGTCTTACTTTTTAAGACAACTTTTTGCATCAGAAATTAAGATATTGCAAGTGTCTTAATACGCCGCCATGTTAGGCTTAAAAGTACTACCGTTTTTAAGGCTTTTTAATAAGTATATAAATAAATAAATATGGCGTGCGATTATGTTCTTCTGTTAAAAATATATTTTAGAATTGTTTAGAGCATTAATGAAATATTTATATAAAAAAAGAAAAAGAAAAAAAAAGGCCTATTTTCCGGCGCTGGGATTCGAACTTACACTGTCTAAGGAAACCGAAACCTAAAGCCAAGCATTGTCGGAGTGAAGCATTTAAGAATCACGCTATCGTCGAATACAGAAATACGTGTTTTTATGATATACTGCAGTATTCGTAAAACTAATCGCAGTGTTATGTTTTATTTCTAATTTTTTACCATAAAACTATTGATAGTATGGTATCTTAAACTTAATAAATATTATTATCTTAAATTTCATATTTAGAGGACCAGAATTTTTTAATAATGCATAACAAGTATGTGAAGGTTTCATCCCTCGATGATAAAGATTTCTTTCCTTAAAGTGATATCTAAATAAAAGCGAACTATAATCATGAATACAGGAAAATTTGTAGTTTTACATTTAGATGTAGGTGAATTTGTGAAAGAAAAAACTTTTTAAATGAATAATAATAAGAAGAAAGAAAGAAAAAAAATTATGCACAAAATATTCATGATTGTTCACTTACAAATTCGCTTTCTTCTCTACAAATTACTTGCTACATCCGTTCTTCACACTTTTTCTTTTAATATAAGAAAGCTTTAAAGACAAAGTATTTATTTATTTATTTATTTATTTATTTTTTTTTTTTTTTAACAAAATAAGCTTTGTGTCTAAATATGTTGTTTATGAATTGTGTTATAGCATGCAAATATCATTCACATCCCTAGAGTATTATTCCATAAAAATATAATTTCATAAAGCTACCATAATTTAAGTAGTTTAACTGCTTATTATATAAAATAATAATATATTTATTGAATGTGGGAAGAAGTAGGATAAGCTTCTTAAAGTAGATTCCATATGAAAAAATTTCTAAGTAATGCAAGTGTCTGAATTTCTAAAGTGTCTCAAAATTCAAACGCGTTTTGCTGTCTGAAAATTCGCGTATTTACGTGTTTCAGACATTTTTGTGTCTGAGTTGATATTTCAGACATATTTCAGTCTTAAATTAAAATATCTATATCGTCTAAGATACATTTTAAGACATTTACGTATCTTAAATGCCGTTTCAGTTGTTTTTATGTCTTACTTTAAGACCCTTTTATTTGCAGTCCATGTAGAAGTATGCGGTGTTTCTGTAAAACAAAATATGGATTTCCCCTTTTTGTTTCTTCTTTATTGCAAAACATTTCCCTTCTTCTTTTTAATTCAAATTTATTCAAGCTTGAAACACGCTTTCTTAGAATTTTAGTTATTTATATAATTAAATAACACTTTCTAAGTTTCTTGCTAATTTTTTATATTTATTATTATTACTAGCAGGCTACGCCCGCTTCGCTGGTCACTATATTTAAATGAATTTTAGAAAGAATTATCAATATTTATTTTTTACACCACATTATACACAAAAACTAAAAAAAAGTAACTAAAATTGCTTCAAACCTCGCTTCGGGTACTCGCTGTCTACGGCAGCTCTTTTCCCTCCCGCACTGCATCAGGTCTAGGTTTCCCATGCCTGCAGAAAGATCTTTCCCAGGCACTTTAATCTGGATATTTATCGACGACAGGAAAGATCTGCTACTATTTAAGAACTACGATTTTAAAGATGACTGTATCTCAGCATCTATTAAATATTTTAGTTTTGAACCATGTATTTTATAGCCCATGCTATTT
This sequence comes from Salticus scenicus, assembly GCA_963930645.1. NCBI lineage: Eukaryota > Metazoa > Arthropoda > Arachnida > Araneae > Salticidae > Salticus > Salticus scenicus. The sequence goes on from OZ005648.1 coordinate 105,563,838, forward strand.
ACACTATATTACGATTTGATTTCGACCAATGTAATAAAATAAATAAAAATAAAAAGTAGATTAATATATATATGTATACTAGCAGACCCGGCCACGCGTTGCTGTGACTAAGTTATACGTTGAATGGCTGTAAACTATTTAGTACAGTCAAATTATTATTTACGAACAAAGACGAAAACGTTGTAGCCGATGTAAAAACCCACAGGGTTGAGATTTGAAACTTAGGTCAAAATTTGGAAGCGATTGATAAAAATTTTCGTAGTGTTGATATTAAGCACAAATTATTTTTATTGTAGGGTCCTATAAATTTTAATGGAGAAGTGATATATATTATTTCTAATGCTACTTTGGATAAAATTGCTAAAATGACTAATATATAAATTAAATTCTATTAAAATTCTATTAAAATAAAAGTATAAAAGAAACAGACGATTTTAAAATCAATTTTTATGGAGGAGTGAAATATAATATATGCTATAATGGATAATTTTACTATAAAATGACCTCATCATTTTAAATATTTTAAAGAGGGCAACAGCTGTAGTTATAAAAAGGAAAACAATAAGGCTAAACCAGAAAAATAAGTAAATTTGATAGATATTTTAAAACTTTAAAATTGGAAATCTTATGAAATATTGGACATTTAAAGTAAATGCATGTATCATTTTAAATAGAAAAAGATTTTGGAAAAGTTTAGTGTATTTTAACGAAGTGATGAGAAATTTTTGAGTATGTTAAAATTTTAATTGTAAATTCAAGTTAATAAAGATGGGAAACATTGAGGATTAAGATAAGAATAATTATAAGATAAAAAAAAAAAAAAAAAAAAAAAAAAAAAAACTTTTTCTATACCATGCTTTTAAATTTTAATATACTAATAATATACTAATTAAAAGGAAAATGATAACTATTCTATCATATTTTGAAGTCAAATTTGTTTTCAAATGTCTAAATAAAATATCTGATGTAAGATACTAATATTTTGCAGCGGAATAGATTTCATTTCTGTCATCCTTGGCGAAAAAAAAAGAATATCGCCAAATTATCTGGCGAAAATATTTAATTCCTTTCAAAAATCATGGTTATTTTAACAACTTATATTAAAAGAGTAATGAATAATATGAAACAATATTTCGTACAATACATATTACATGTCATACATACGTACAATGAATAATACATATTACATTTCGTACAATGCATACATCTGGCATGTATATTTTCGTGTTACGCTTTTGATCGCCAAATAATAATAATAATAATAATAAAAGCCAAGAGCGACAGAGTTTTGAAATTTAAAATTACAATTTTGTCAATTTGACAGCAAAATAATTCAATCTAACACCCGCGATAACTAATACATATCTATACACAAATATAAGGATTAAAATCGGGAAATAAATTTCCTCGATTTTTAATAATTTCTTACAAAAAATCCAGTGGGCAATTAACATAGGAAATCTTTTTCTTGGTTGCACAGACGGTCAGTGAGTCACACTTCGCTTGCGTATAGAACTCATAGATATAGTATAGCATATATAGAATAGAGTGATCATTGGGGAGAAAAAAGTTATTCCTTTTCATTTGGGAAAAGACGACGTTTTTCCAAAATAAGGCCGTCTTTCCCCGAGTGAATACACACGGGAATACATACTAATATTTTAGCAAATAAAATTTATGAATAATTTATTTGCTAAAGGGGAATGGAAGACTCCAGATACAGTTTTAAATTCATATTTCTTTCTTTCTTTCTTTTTTTTTTTTTTTTTTTTTTTTTTTTAATACCACTTAATGGCTGTTTCCAAAGCTTTTATTTATTTATTTATTTTTTTTTTTCGGCATCAAAAATCTTTGTACGATAACATGGGGATGAGAGATCTATATATATTACTATATCTATGATAGAACTACATTAGCACTTTATCAATGTGTATAAAATCTTTAAATTGATTATGACGTCAATTTTCGTGAGATGCATAATTTAACTTTTTATAATTTTTTATCGTTCACGTTTGATTAAATGTATTTATTTTTATGTCGAAAGAAAATGAACTCGTATTTTTTTTTTCTTTTTTTTTTTTTTTTGGCAACAATTAAATTAATGGAACTCACAGATATTTTGGAGCAACTTTAATAAAGGTCTATAATTAACAAATAAATGCAATAAAACAATATTGTGACAATAAATTGAGATAAAAACTATCCTATCTCTCAAGTTGGACCAAACTGCACACAGTGTGCAAAATTTCATTAAAATCGGTTCCTTAGTTTAGGAGTTTACCCCGGACAAACATCGTGACACGTAATTTATATATATATACAGATATATATATAAACAAATAAATTTTAATCAATTTAATCCTTTTTGCTATGTGTGTACTTCCATTTTCCCCGATAAATACTGTAAATAATAATTAAAAAAAAAAAAAAAAAAAAAAAAGTTTTTTCTTTTAAAAGAATTAATTAAAAAATGAAAAATAAGAAGTTGGTCTACTATAAAAACTTAAACGTAACTGTTAAAAAACGTTTTTAAAATTAAAACTATTAATTATACTTAATTTTTTCTACTGCATTACAATTTTGTTTCCAATAAAAAAAAAAAATCGCCTTTAAATGAAAGTATTAAATAAAAATAAGTTGCGTAATAGCCGTTGCTAAGATACGCAGACGATTGAAGCAAAAGAATAAATCTATGAAAAATGAAACAAAGAAGCCAATATTTAAAATCGGAAAAACATTAATTTAATAAATTCAAATTCGAAATTCGAAAAAATCTCGATTAGGTCCACACTTGCAGGGACCCAGGTACCTATATGCCAAAATCTAAAAATTTAATATGTTTAATTTTTTCTACTGTGTGTGTATAACTATTTGATTTCAATAAATATAATAAAAAAGATTTCTTCCTCAAATGAATTCAAATAAATAAATAGTTTAATTGCCGTTGCTACGCAGACTTTTGAAACGAAACAAATTTCTGAAAAATGAAACATTGAAGCCAATATTTAAATTCGAAAAAACATTAATTTAAAAAATTCAAATTCGAAATTCGAAAAAATCTCGATGAGGTGCACACCTGCAGGGTCCGAGGTACCTATATGCCAAATTTGGAGGCTCTGCGATTAGTAGTGTGAGCACCAGAGCGCAGATACACACACAGACACACACACAGACACACAGACACTTCTCTTTATTTATACAATAGATTATTATTATTATACATGTATTATTATTATAGATTATAAACGTTTAGATTAATTTTTTATTTTTATTTTATATTTGAAATAATTTAATTTTACTTAAATAAACAAATATACCCGTATATTTGGGTTAATTTTAATTGGAAATTCGTAAACTACAAAATATCATTTTCTCTTTTACTTTGTGATTTATTGCAAAAAACTTGCATTATTCTTCTTTATTCTAATTTCTTCAAGTTTAAAACACGCGAATTTATTTATTTATATAATTAATTACAATTTCCTAAGCTTATTGCCTTTTTTTCAGATTATAAATTATTAGATAAATTTTTTACTCTTGTTTTATATTTTATATAAATGAATTTCACTTGAATATCTGTTTCGGTGAACATTAACCCTTCAAGGCACCCAGTTCCATATGTGGAACACCGACTTTACTCGTTCTTATAGCTATAAAACTATTAGTAGCGACATCTATTGACATCTTGATAGAAGCTACTGACTTTTAGCAATGTAGTAATACGAATCTTTACCTAAAGATGTCGTTCGTCTTTTTGTTATAGTGCACTCAGTGTGCAATTTGAATGAAAGTGATACGTTAGTTGTTTGGCTGAATTCACAAATACAAAAAGAATAGTTATTGACCAGTTTTGACTCGAAAAAAAATACTGTGTTTTATAACAAAGTGTATATTTTGCAGAGGTAAGTTTTTTTGTTTTATATTACAATAGCAAACGTATTAGTAAATCATATTTTTATGTTGAGCTAAAAAGTTGAATTTTTAGTAAAATATGGTTTTATTTTTTTTAATAAGTTTTCCTTATCTTCTGATCACTAATTACAACCTATATATTTTTATCGCGCACTAAAAAAAATTGATCCTTGTAGGGTTAAGTATAAGTTCATAAACTACAAAATATTATTGTCCTTTTTATTCTTCAACCACGTATCTTGCGACTACGAGAGCCTCTGCGCAAGTACTAATTCAACTAGTCTAGCGTTACAAAAAAGAGGTGATAAGCCTTGTGGTTGAGAGAAAATAGCGATAATGTAAAGCCGAATGACTAGATGTTTATTATTTTAAATCCAAATTACCAAGTTCTGTGTCGGTCAGTTTGGTACCACTCCATGATTTTAGAATCGTCCTCAATGCTAGGCGCAAGAAACCTGGTTACACTATAGTTTGTGATTTATTGCAAACCATTTCCATTCTTCTTCTTTATTCTAATTTATTTAAACTTAAAACATACATTCTTAAAATTCTTGTTATTTAATTATAATTATGTAATTAATTATTTTTTTTAAGAATCTTGCTTTTTTTTTTAAATTTTATAAAGGTGTAAATTAATCTTTTCCTTGAATTTCATATTCTACAAAACATAACTGAATTTTATTTAAATATGTGAATATGCTTATAAATGTTTGTTTGGGTGCATTTTAAGTAAAAATTTATAAACTAGAAACCACTCTAAAAATAATTTTAACCAAAAATTTAGTTAAAGCATAAAAGTAAAATGGTATTCTACTATGACTAAACAAACTGATATTACTAAGAATTATTTAAAATCCATGGTTTATAAAAATTATCAAAAGTAGTTCAAGGAGTATTATTTGAAACTTGAATGTTAATTGTACGGAAAATAAAGTAAATTATGCAACTCTACATATTGTAACAGCAAATAAAACGAAACAAGATAGCCTGGCGTGCACGTTTGAAACTTATTACACCCAAAGTAATAACAATATGGACTCATTGAAGGAATCTAAATCATCTTTCAAACAAGCTTTGAATTCTCATTCAAAGCAGAAAATCACTCTTTTCAGACCTGTTAAATGAATTATTTTTGTGGAATGGAATTTCTCAAAATATTTACATATCATTAACTTAGTACATGCATTCGAAATAATATTCGATTTTATTAAGATTTCAACTGAAATGATGTCCCCCAATAACCATAAAATTCGTGAACGAGAATATTGCAGATAATAATAATTTTCTACAATGAACTAACTTCATTATCAGCAGTATGAAATTTACGCAGTTTTGTCACGATTTAAACTTTTGTAAAATAATTGTTTGCCAAAGTTTCAAAATTATTACATTCAGTTTCAAGAACTACAAGGATTGAAACTGGGTGAAATAAATGATGAGAAATTTCAGCGAATCGTGGTCTTAATTATTTTTCAAACCTTTTTTTTTTTCTAATCCTTAACACTGAATTTTATGCTAATAAGTTTTACAAATATCTTATTTTACATCCTTCTACAAGAATATATCGAAATTACGTTAATAGTACTCAGGATTAGTTTTGGGAAATGATAAAATATTTGATCGTTTAATGTAGAGGTGCACAACCTGCGACCCAAGAGCCATCAATTTGCGGCCCGCAGAAGGATTAACATTTTAGACCACATTAATCATCAGCAGTAGAGATTTTTTTTTCTATTTTTGTAAATAAAAATAAGAAAGAAAGAAAAAAAAAATATTTGCTGCAATTGTAAAACTTTCATTAACAAAAACTTTTTTGGGGAAGAAGGGGATGAAAATGATGTTTTTTATATCAGGGTTACCATGGATTAAGGAGAACCTGGAAAAGTTAGGGAATTCAAAATTAGTGAAAAAGTTAGGGAAATTGCAAATACTGCCCAAAAATCTGGAAAAATGACGATATATAGATCTGGAAAATGTTTTTTAATCATGCAATTTAAAATTTACTATGTTACCCTTTATGTCACGAGCTATATTATCTTTTGTCGTGAGTTGTTTTTTATGTTGCGAACAAAACTTGGTGACTTGGAATTTTATAAAAATAGACCTGAAATTCCATGCCGAAAACGACAATTAGAACTATAGAAGCATTTTCACTTACAAATCTCGCTCTGCCATCTAATACCTCAAGGCGATGTTTTTATACCCACATACCTACACTTAAAACTGCTTATTTCGGTACCTTTGAAATTGGAAGTATGTTTCTATGTCTGTTAGTTTAAGAGATAATCTCTGTTACATACATCTATTTTGAATCACCCGGTATATATGTGTGTGTGTGTGTGTGTGTGTGTGAATGTACTTTTTAATATACACAGTGAATATGTGTGCATACTCTAATATTTTATATTATCTTGTTTGTGGCCCTTCATGACCCACTCAACAGCGAGAGTGGCCCGCCAGTCAAAAAGGTTGTGCACCCCTAGAATGCGTGTATACAGTTTTATAAGGGTGAAAAGAAATTATATATAAACACACGTTTATATAAACACACGTTATATAAAGAAATATATCTTTATATAAACACGTTTATATAAAGAACTTATATATAAACACACGTTTCCAGCATTTTAATTAAAATACTTATATAAAGCAGACATATGTTAAAAATTAAATTTTTTATAGTTTAAATCAAAGCCAATTTCGTTCTTCAGTGAAATAATATTTCAAATTAAAAAAAATTAAGTTTGAGAAAAGTTAAAATTGTTAACATCTTCTTGTATCACTCTGTTTTCAGTTAATTTTTAAAATAAACGAAAAAGCTTTTTATAATGACATAGCTCCTAATATTTACATTTCCTGAACAAGATTTCTCACTAGTAATATTTAATAGAAATCTCCAATATTATTCTCCTAGAAAATTCTTTGTGTCACAATAAATATGCTTCAAAGAAATTTATTAGAATTTTATAAATCTTAAACTATATATTTTGTAACATTTTATTTTACTAAAAATTTCTTTTTTTAATGATACATACTTTTTCAAAAATATCTGCTTCAGGATTTTTTTTTTTTTTTTTTTTCACATAATACGATTATGCGAGTAAATTTTTTAACTGACGAAATTTTTATTTCGTAAGTGTTTTCCTAATAAATCTTGAAGGGTTAATAGTTCTTTAAAAAAAAAAAAAAAAAAGCTTTTTTTATATGTTAAAAGGTATGAATAATGTTTACCTTCTTCATGTTTAGAGCCCTTACGATAAATAAATAGTGTTGAATAAAGTAATTTATTTAATACGAAAAGTTATTTTATGAGATAACGTTAAAGATAAGAGGTTTTCGTTGAGCATATTATTAAGTACCGTATTAGAAATTTTTATTACATTTCTAATAAATTTTGTTTAAATAGGAATGGTGATTTATATACGAAAGCTGTACAATAATAAAAATTCAAAAGCTAAGAGAATATTTCGTATTAAATAATATATAGAACGAAAACATTTTATCATAAGCATTGTGACTATTGTAACTTTTATTGAAATAGGAGTATTGTCTTTAATACATAGCTGCCAATCTTTTAATTTATTCCGGAGTGCTTTTAGCCCCGCCTTTATTTCGCACCACTTTATTTATAGAAAAAAATTCTTAAATATGTAACATCAATAAAATAAGAAAAAATTACTTTAAAAAAATAAGTGGCACGAATTAGAGGCGGGTCTAAAATTACTCGGGAATAAATTAAAATATTGGTAGCTATGTTAATAGAAATTATATCGCAAAGATAAAAAATTTTAAAATTAAAATTAATTTTCTTTGATTAAACGGAAACTTTTGTTGTCTATTTAAAAATATTTAAGCATAATATAAATTTGTGTTAACATTTTTTTAATAATTTTATTAGTTAAAAAATTAGTTATTATAAAAATAAAAAAAAATGTTATAATGCGAAAAAGGACATCGTAAGGTTTTAATTGTTTCTAAAAAATTACAGATAGAAACGTAATCTTTATTTGTTATTCTTAAGACTTTCCTACATAATCACCATCTATAATTATTCATTACCCAGTGTCGTTTTGAAATAGAAAAATAATGTATGATTTTTAAATGTATTTTTTCCGTGATTTATTTAATAGAAGAAAGAATAAAACATTTTTAAATTGATTTAAAAAATAATTCAGCATTTATAGTCTAAGATCCCGCTGCAAAATTGCTACATTCATCGAGTATGTAATCAAAATCAGATTTTTATATTCAATTATAAAATGGACAATATGTTTTGGCCGGGTTGCCTAATAAAATGTGGCCGCTAGTATTTTTAATTAAATTAATATTAATTGACTTTTTGGAGAGAAATTTCATTCATTTGTTATTGAAATAAACTGTACTCCACATCACAGACATATACATAGTGAACTTGAAAAGTAATGGTTGCCGTTGCGCGTTTGGCCGCTACCTCTTCGCAGCCAGGTGCAAACAGGTAGTTTTTTGGGGCGTTTATACGTTCATGGCGTATATTCATCATTTATATATCAAATTAAAGCTAATTCTTTTCTGCACATGGTAAACTTCGTCTGCCAATGTAAAAGTGGCCGCAAGTAGGGGTTGCCAGCTGTTAAAGATTGCTTAGAATGAAAATTAGCGCGCTACATCGTCCGTCAGACAAGGATGGCGATAGCCAATTGTACGCGTTTTTGAAGCTTTTGCGCATGCGTCGATTGATAGTGTTCGCAACCAATGGCACAAACAGTTGTAGAAAATAATTTCAGAACTCCAAAAGAAATATAAATAATAAATTTTTGGGTGGTTACATTTAAAATTCCCTATAAATATAAAACATTTATTTCTCAATAAATAATCAAATTGTCTTTTCTCTATATAATTAGAACATATAATAAATATTTGTGAAAAATAATAACCCTGGTTATTCATGTAGACGAAGTTTATATTATACCTGTAATGTTTTAGGAAATATTTGATTTTTTTTAGTGCTAGAGGCCAAGAGGCCTATTTCAGTCGGTACAGTTGTCGAATTTTTATACGTCACTCTTAATAGTGCTAAGGGCCTATTTCAGTCGGTTTATTGAATGGGGATTTATTGAATGAAGTCCCCCAAAGGCACAATTTTGACATGAGTCCCCCCAGGCCCAACTTTGACGTGAGTCCCCCCCCAAGGTACCCCTATTTCAGTCGGTACAGCGTTGTCGAATTTTTATACGTCACTCTTAATAGTGCTAAGGGCCTATTTCAGTCGGTTTATTGAATGGGGATTTATTGAATGAAGGCCCCCCAAGGCACAACTTTGACATGAGTCCCCCCCAAGGCCCAACTTTGACATGAGTCCCCCCCAAGGTACCCCTATTTCAGTCGGTACAGCGTTGTCGAATTTTTATACGTCACTCTTAATAGTGCTAAGGGCCTATTTCAGTCGGTTTATTGAATGGGGATTTATTGAATGAAGTCCCCCCAAGGCACAACTTTGACATGAGTCCCCCCCAGGCCCAACTTTGACATGAGTCCCCCCCAGGCCCAACTTTGACATGTCCCCCCAAGGCCCAACTTTGACATGAGTCCCCCCCAAGGTACAACTTTGACATGAGCCCCCCCCCCAAGGCACACCTTTGACATGAGTCCCCCCCAAGGCTCACCCCCCCCCCTCATTGGGAAAAAGAGAAAAAACGTTGTTTTGCGGCTATAAGACAGTTTGGACTTCCAACGTTATTTGTTACAGTATCTGCAGCTGAAACACATTGGTTTGATTTAATGAAAACTTTATCATGGAATTTAGATCGTCACGAATTAACTAAAGAAGAATTTGTCGATATTAACAAGTTTAGCAGTAGGCCTCTGGCACTAAATTAAAATATGTCAATGTCAGATTTTCATGTTTTAAACAATGAAATAATGTCGTGTCTATATATATATATATATATATATATATATATTTAGATTACATATTAATTAAATATTCAGTAAATAGGACAGATTACATGAGGTATACAAATTAAAAGGATCATTGAAAAAAGGATTAAATATTTAATGAAACTTATATTACATTTTTATATAATTTATTCAAAATCTGAATCATCGCTGCTCTCACTTTCATTGCAGCCATCACTTTCATCGTCGCAAATATCAAAATCCTCTTCATTATCAGTACGAATGATAATAGAATTATATAGCACACTTTCAACTTGCATTGGCGCGATGTTGGTTTGAGAAAACCATCTAGGATCCACCCATTATTTTCTGCGTTAAACTTAATACAATTCGGCTCAGTAGCATTTAGCCACATCGAAATAACAAAGAACGTCCGCAACAATTTTTGTTTTTAAGATTTCCAGCAAGGTAGAATATGAGTTGAGTTGAAGCCCTTAAGTAGTTTTTTCAAAAACTTTTCATTGTTTTTTTTTTTTTTTTTTTTTGTAGCATACGTCTTATTGAACAAAATGAATCTTCCAGTATTAACATTTTGGCAATCAACGATACCATACATAAGGCACGTAAACTCTTGGACTACAGCAGTTTTACTTTCGTCAAAAATGTCATTAGGGTCAGTCAAAGATGCGAAAACTTGTTGAATTCTCGGGTGTTTAACAAAAATGTCATAGGGCCTTACTTTCCCTTTATTGAAGAATGCAGTCGTATAGTCACATCCTGTGAATGCGTGAAACGCTGGCAACGCAATACATAAAGTTGGGCTCAATTTTTTTGACAATTCCGTACAATTTATACATATTTCGTCTTTACTATTCTTTTTTTCGGATGTACTATTTGCCAACCAAATTTGTAAATGAGGAAATTTGTGCAGATTACCTAGTAGAATTATTAAAATATCAGTGTCACTTGCTTTTACCAGTATTTTAGACTCTTTACCTACTTTGCTTATATGAAATACTATTCTCGTATCTGCTTCCTCATGTTGGCATTCTAATTCAGTTTCCTCTTGTTTCACAACGCAATTTCCAGAAGAGCAATATGAAGAACATTGTTCTCCAACAGTAATAAAAAAATTTTTGTTTCCTAATACTGAAACAAAAGAGTTGTTATCCCAGTGAGAAGATAAACATTTAACTAGAGCTTCTTTAAAACGAAAATTCTTTAAGCTTTTTGTAAAATCACTGGGTCTCGTTTGTAACGGACCATTAATTGTATATGGAATATCAATTTCCTGTCGATCTTGTCTTTCACAATCTTTGATTGAAGGCGTTAAATATCTATCAAATATGATATGTACTTCGCGAGCGCTTTTTGAACAAAGCTTCACCAATATCGATTCAGCTAGCTTTCCAAATGTTTGCGGCAAAGTAGAGCCAATCTGATACAAATAGTAAAAACATCAATAATTTTTATATCAATTTGTCCGGGATTGGCTGATACAATCTGTGATGTTAATTGTTTACTTAAAGCAAACTTGTCCGTTTTGAGCATGTAGCCTGAACAATGGAATAGTGCAGGCGGTATAAATAAAATCAAATATTTCCTAAAACATTACAGGTATAATATAAACTTCGTCTACATGAATAACCAGGGTTATTATTTTTCACAAATATTTATTATATGTTCTAATTATATAGAGAAAAGACAATTTGATTATTTATTGAGAAATAAATGTTTTATATTTATAGGGAATTTTAAATGTAACCACCCAAAAATTTATTATTTATATTTCTTTTGGAGTTCTGAAATTATTTTCTACAACTGTTTGTGCCATTGGTTGCGAACACTATCAATCGACGCATGCGCAAAAGCTTCAAAAACGCGTACAATTGGCTATCGCCATCCTTGTCTGACGAACGATGTAGCGCGCTAATTTTCATTCTAAGCAATCTTTAACAGCTGGCAACCCCTACTTGCGGCCACTTTTACATTGGCAGACGAAGTTTACCATGTGCAGAAAAGAATTAGCTTTAATTTGATATATAAATGATGAATATACGCCATGAACGTATAAACGCCCCAAAAAACTACCTGTTTGCACCTGGCTGCGAAGAGGTAGCGGCCAAACGCGCAACGGCAACCATTACTTTTCAAGTTCACTATGTATATGTCTGTGATGTGGAGTACAGTTTATTTCAATAACAAATGAATGAAATTTCTCTCCAAAAAGTCAATTAATATTAATTTAATTAAAATTACTAGCGGCCACATTTTATTAGGCAACCCGGCCAAAACATATTGTCCCTTTTATAATTGAATATAAAAATCTGATTTTGATTACATACTCGATGAATGTAGCAATTTTGCAGCCGGATCTCAGACTATTAAGGGTTAATTTAATATTTCTTGAAAGTAAATTTTCTGTATAATATAGTTATATTACATTAAATGTCCCCTTTACTATTTATGTTAAAACTGTGATCTCTATATATTATGATTCGCTATAAGTGAGACTCTTATTCAATTTAACACTCAATTTGGTGATTCTTTAAAAACGTGTTCTATGATTTTTATAAAAAAGAATAATTTACAAACAAGCCAAGAAGACAGTGACAACAATGATTTTTAATCATTCTTTAAATGTCGATTGCACTATTATTCGATAAATATAAAAAATCTACTAAATACTTTTTATTATGTATTATTATTATTATTTTAATTGAAGAATACTTATTCCAAATTGAAACGAAATAATCTTAAGAAATTTTGTAATTCTTAAATAATTAATAATAAATTTTACTTAAAATTTATTCAAGAAAAACGTGTTTTAATATTTTTCATGAACAGTTTTTTTTTTTTTTTTTTTTTTGTCTTTTTTTAAGGACTGAGGACTATTAGTCTCAATCTGGGATTTTCGAAGTGTCATTTTTCGATAGTTGGACATCTTTCGAAATCTAAAATTTATCGAAAATATAATTGAATAATTTGAAAGCGATGTTATAATTTGAAAAAAAAAAAAAAAAACTAATAGTCCTTTGTCCTAAACTAAATTGTGCTTTTGCCAGAATTTCCACAAAATCTTTTTTTTTTTTTGAAGGGGGGGGGGGGGAGAAAAGAAAATTAATAATAATCAAGATCGAAACAAATACTATCGAAAAAGTTTTTTTAATAATTTTGAATTAGGAAAAAAAAAGTGCGCATGCAAAATGAAATAAAAATAAGTAAAAAAAAAATGAATTTAATGATTTAATTTTTATATACAACATGATCGCGTGCTATCTTAAAAAGTAGATGTAAAAATTAAAGTTTATGTAGTGCATGTGGTATCTATAAAAAATGTTTTAAAAAATAGAATAGAATTAAGAAAATGTAACGATGTTGGTTGCATTTTGTTATATAGTTTGAATTTTTGAATTTATAGAAGTAATATCTACCGTAATAATAATTTCTTATGTTAAAACTATAGGGAATTGTTATGTGAGCACAAGCAACGCTACTTTCCATTTATTTATTTATTTTAATAAGATCTTTTAATTTCAGGCATCGATAACAACACAAATAATAATAATGCATTTACCAACCGCCCAATTAACAACATTTAAAGAGTTTCATTGATTCTAATTATAAAACATGAAATTAATATTTAAATAATTAAGTGATAATTATAAAGCAATTAAGAATTTAGTGATAACTGGGAATGTCGACGAGTAATTCTCCTCATGTGTATTTCACGAATGCCAGATTATAATAATCATAATGAAGTTAATCTTCCAACTAATTGCAGAATGAGATAAATGAATTGTTCAATAAATCACGCACATTGAGCATACTTTCAATGTATCTAACAAAACATCCAGTAAATCAATACTCATTTATTATGTTAATGAAAAATATCGTTAAAACATAAAAGTTTTAGAAACTTACTGAATACTTTTATGATATAACATATTTCTTTCGAAAAAGTAATTATAATATGTTCAATGTTTATACAGCACTTTATGTGTAAAATATATCGAATATTTAATAGTTCTTTATTTAGATGATAGAATGTATTATCCTTAATATTGAATAAAAGAAAAACTCGCTGTATTCAGATACTAAATTCTATCAGAATATTAGTATTAATTAATTTTTGCATGTAGATAGTAAATATAATAGTTTTAATAAGTTTATACTTGCATGACTAGCACAGTTGTGTTATTAGTTGCAATATGAAGTAGTTTTATGTTAATAAAATCAAAACAATGTTTATCTGGATAATTTGTTATTCCATTTTGTGTTTGAAGTACTTCATAAATTTTTATCTAAATTTCATTTCACTTACACTGAGAAACAAAATATACCGCCTTCATCTAGAATGAAAAAAGGGTCATTTTCTAAATCCTTAAACTAGAAATATAGATTTCCGAACTATGCGCTTAAGGCACGCCAATAAACTGAATAGATGAAATGGTCGAGAATTTCTAGTCTACACATTTCTAGATGGTGAAACAATATTCTCAATATTCTGAATCTTTTGTTTTACGAGAAATTCTCGCTTAATCTTCTAGAATTGGATCATAAACCAAGATTATAACTGCTGAAACCCGCCTCTTGTATTCCCATTTATTTGGAGATATTTTCAAATAGGTTTGTCCTCGATAGTATAGGCAAACGCTGAAGAATTCTAATAGAGGTCTCTAGAATTCGCTTTCGAAGGAGACTAGAAAATTTTTTATAAGAAATTTATAAGGATGACATAGAACTATTTTTTCTAGAGCCACAATTTAGATTCTAGATGTCAGTTACAGAATTTTTTCTCGGTGTATTGGCGTGCCTTACACTCATAGCTCGGAAATCTATATTTCTAGTTTAGGAATTTAGAAAAGGACCACCTATTCGTTCTAGATGAAAGCAGTATATTTTTTTTCTCAGTGTAGTGTGCACATTTTTTTTTCAATTCATTGAATTTGAAATTTACACTTTACTAGCTTTGCAATTATCAATTTGAAATGTCATACTGTATTTATATCGACATTACTTTTTACCATTTCAGTATTTTTTAAATTATCTTTTGCATGCCTCATGAGATAAATTTTATATTAGTTTTAGTATATAATACCTTCAATATTATTATTCAAATTTCTATATGCTAAATTCTATTTATAAATCAGCGAGAAAGATAATCAATACATAATTATCGGGGTATTTGAAAAGTAAGTCCTACAGTCGGCAGCAAATTTATTCGAGCACTAGCAATAATTCCTATGTAAAAAAGTACACTTAATACTACTTCGTTAAATAAATCTTTGTCGAGCCATGTTCATAGTCAGTCTAAGAACATGACTCAACAAGGATTTGTTTAACAAAAAGTATTAAAGTATATTTTTTTTTATATAGGAATTATTGCTAGCGCTCGAATAATTTTTCTGCCGACTGTAGGGCCTACTTTATTCAAGGTTTAGTCAACCACATCAAGACGGCTTGCTGAACTTTAGCATCGGCTCTGAAATGCTGTTCCCCCAAGTGTTTTTTTTAAAGGTCCGAAGAGATATGAATCACTTGGTGGGAGGTCAGGACTGTAAGGAAGATGGTTTCTCGACATCTGTGATTTGATTCGGTGTCCAACGAACCCATGTCTTCTGATAGCCCAATTGTTTATGCCCAATACAATGTGCACTACCAATGGAGGTAGTGAACTCTTGTGCAATTTTACTCAGAGCTATGCGACAATTACCTTGAATGAAGGATTCTGCACGGCAAGCATTGTCATATGCGTGGACGTGCTTGGTGGCCCTGCTCTTTTTTTTAACTCATATACCTGTTCTGCTATTATCGAATTCCGTGCACCAAAATCACAACTATTGTCGTAGAATAACATTTGAACCGTACACTTCTATCAATTGCCGATGCATGAATTTCAGCTGGAGAATTTTTCTTTAAACGCAAAAACCTCATCACACTTTTTTTTTTTTTCAATCGCGGACCATGATTCTGTCAACGCAGTCATCTTCTAAATGAGATATAATCATGTTACTTGACAACCAGCTCCATCTACAGGCGCCGTTTGATTCCTGTGATCACTTTCGTTATCTTCAGAGGGATTTTTTATCATACGGATAATTTGCACACCCGTCAGACCTTACTTTTTGAAACCCCTGTGTATATGCAACAAACTCGCAATGTATTTTCTTTCTTTATTCATTTTTAGGATAAAGTCTAAGGCCATTGTTTACACGGAAATTTTGAATTTCTATATTTATTATTTAAAAGCTTACATTAAAAATTCGTCGATTTTCGATCATTGAGTGAGTGACATCAGTTATTATTATTGAACGCGAATGCTCGTTCTCGCTGAAAATATGAACACTTCCAACACATCAAAGAGAAATTGGTAGAACCGTTGAATAAATCAACCATTCACTAAATTACAGACAAGTACTTTCTAAGCAAAAAAATTAAAATAACAATAATATTAATAATTTAGTTGAATGAACTTACGATATAATATTCTTAATATATTTTCCCTTTTCAAGAGTCAGAAACCAATTACATAATATATTCAATATTTATAGAACACCATATTTGTAAAACATATCAAACTTTTCGTTATTCTTTACATTAATAAATAAAATGCATTATCTTTAGTATTATCATTATCTTTAGTTTAAAATGAAATTTAAAAGCTTGCAGTTCGGATATTAATTTTCTGAAATGTGCAGGCATTAATTCATTTTATAAAACGATTGCAGGAAATTAAAGCTTCAATAAATGTCGTATATATGTAAACTATATACAATTGTGTCGATAATTGCAATTTAAAACAGGTACTTCATAAATGGTTGTGCGATGAATGCTAAAGTTGAACCATTATTACTTTTCTATTTATTCCCCGCACTTTTACTTCCATAAATAATATCAAAATTGATTCAGACTCATATATATGTTGTTCAAATTCACTATAGTAAATGGTACAAATAGCAGGAATGTTTTGTGTGCATGGACACCCAAAGAGTTCCAATATATTGCGTTTATTTATTTATTTATTTATTTATTTTTTTTAATCATTTATGTTATCATACTAACATATCTTTGTATGGCACAAATCATATTTAAATTGCATACTTAATTGCATTTTCATTTGCACAAAAATATCATTTCTGTGCCGCAAAAAAATATGCAAATGCATTAAGTGTAGTAATTGGAAATTGAAGGATCAATTTCAAATTTTAAAAGTGTTTTTAACACTTTCTAATTACGTTTAAGAGTGATTATAATTTTCATTAGTTAAGGCGACCGAATTTTCTAAAAGTAAAGTAAAAAGAATCGCGTGATATTTTCGCTTTCAAAATAAGAAATGGCAAGAAAATATATAGAGCTAAAACGTAAAATATATTGAAAATTAAATAACGTAAAGTAACGTAATTATATAACGTAATCACGCATGCAAAGTGTCCATAATTAATACCTTAGAGGAATCATATAAGTGGAGTTTGCATAACATGTGTCAGCATGCAGGTCATATGAAAATATTTTTTTTTCTACTCAAGGTGGCTTACGTAATAGTATAGAAATACTTAACTACTTAACTTACTAAAATATTGGCTAGAACTGTATTAATTAAGTGCTTCTGCTGTAACGATTTTGTCATCACGTTTATACGGACATGTTACCTCTTCTTATATTAGTCCTAAATAATAAATACTAACAATTGAGTAAATGCTACTTAAGTTGAATGAATAATTTTTTAACTGTGCATGTAGGAATGATAGTACTTTCTAATTTTCAGTTTTATAGTCAAGGCTGTGGACTCCAGTTTAGAGAATTTCAAGACGTGGTTCTATGGTAAAGGTGCTGGTTTTTTAAGGCCAAGTGACTGCACGTGTATCCTAGGCCTGGCTAGAAAGCTCTTCCCGTGTTTTTTTTTTTTTTTCTTTTTTTCTTCTTCTTAAGGGGTCCTATCCGATATTTACGCGAGTTTCCGAGAAAACCATGAAAACTGAACGACTATGATGGCAAACACAACTTAGGACCAAACCCGATACTTATGTCTATCAGCTTTGATAGTAGAACCCCTCTGCTACTGGTTGGGCTTGTATATAAATTTTTGATACGTGAGTCATATAAAAGATACAAATGTAAGTTATTCCATGAATTAACATTAGCACATATATATTTTTTGAAAATGGAATGAAATAACGCTATAATGTCTTTTAAAAATGCAGTTTTCTATAATTATTACTATAATTTTCTATCATTAATTTTCTATAAATAAAATATAACACATACTTTACAACCGCTATTTCTACAGTATAAATAATCTCTAAATATACTTTAATTGTGCATTCTAGTCTAGATGCATAAATTTTGGGCATTTTGACGATTTCGATAAAAAAAAAAAAGTACTTTTCCACTTTTTTTTTGTGTGTCACGCTGAAAAACAAAGCACCTCCACTTTAATGTAAATGTAAGCAACTGTTTTGTCACTCGTTAGCACACTGTCTTAGAGCGCCTTGTTGATAACGCGGCGGTGTATCATGGGTTCGATACTTGACGGCCGATATGTTACTTTCATGCAGATAACTAATAGAAAAGCAGTCAAACGATGAAAGAAGATGACACGAAATTTTGCTTAGTTTTCTTAAGAAACTTATTTTTCCTTTTTGTAACTAAAAAGCACAAAATAAAAATTTAAGTAAAAAACCATTTTTTAACAGTAGAATTTTTTTATTGTGGGGCCCTGACAAGCATGAAATAAAAGTTTATTCTCCCAAAGACATGACATAAAATAATGAAATTTTCAACGTTAAGAAAATTTTAGAGAAAAATATAGATATTCCAATTTTGCGAGAGATGAAAGTTTTTACATATTCAAAATATTTTACAAAGCTTTCGCAACTTTTCAAATTTATGGCTTAAAGAATATTTATACAAAAACTAATAAATAGGAATATTGGTCTCCAACGCTTTTTAAAATATTTTGAATATCAAAATTTTTCGTTTCTTGCAAAAGTGAAATATCTATATTTTTCTTCTCTAAAATTTTCTTAGCGTTGAAAGTTTCATTACTTTATATCATGTCTTTGCAAGAATAAATTTTTATGTCGTGCGTTTTAGGGCTCCACAATGAAAAGCTTCTACTGTTAAAACATGATTTTTTTACTTAAATTTTTATTTTTTTCAAATATTTAATTCTCTACAGCAGTACCGAATTGCTAAAAATGTACTGATAAAACAACATCATAAAAATTGGTTAAAGAAAATTTTTCAGTAATAAATTTTAAAGGCGTATTCTTGCGGTAGTTTTCTCCCTTAGTATTTTTACTTCCATCACCCGACTACTGTAGGTAATGTGTGGAAGTATTGTTTTCGGAAGATTGAGATTTCACCTGATTTGCATGTTTTAAGGTCTCCTGAGTCCAAAAAATTTGTTTTGGGGTATGTATGTATGTGGGGAATCTTCTAGCAATTATATCTCGGAAACTAATAAAGATAGAACTACGAAACTTTACAATTGAAACAAGTATGGTGTACGGGTGAATTTTTCAAATTTTAGTGAAAATTGGAAAACCAGAAGTGGGACATCTGAAACCGGAAGTGGGGTCATAAGTTCATACCTCAAAAACGGCTCAAACGATTTTCTTCAAAATTGTTGTATAAGCACTCTATTAAATATCCTTTAAAATGATACCGTTGGTTAGTTCAGGAAAATTGCTTGGCGTCCTGCACAAATAGCTGAATTTCAGGTCCTACAAGTGCGTTCCTTTCAAAACGACTGTATGAATTTTTTTTTTTCAAACTGTCCATATTAACCCTCTTTTAAATATACTTTTGCATGTAACTGTCGTTTTCTGGTCAACAATTAATCTTGCAAAGTTTTGGTAAAAGTCGGGATCTCAAAAATGGCTCTAATCATTTTCTTGACAATTGTTACATAAACCCATTTTAGATATCCTTTCTCATGCTTAATTTGGTTATCACATGAAAATTAATAGTCATCCTGATCAGATAGATCAGTTTTAGATCTCGAAAATCGGTGTTTCAAAAATATAAATAAAAAAAAACTCTATCAATTTTCATCTCATTTCTTTTTCTTAAAAAATAAATAAATAAATAAATAAAAATCTGTGTAAACTCTGTTTTATGTTTTTACACGTGTATTAACTTTCTCTTACCGGAAAACTTTTAGGTGTCTATTTCATTAGGTCAATTCCATGTCTTCTGATAACATTATCTCCAAAAAGTGCATATAATACGCGTAATAGTGGTTAATGGAAGTCGTATGGTTGTTTCACACCAGATTTTTTTCATACTCTAAGCATTTATTCACGGGATTAAAAATTCGTAAATTACGCATAAATATGCATTTTAGATTACAGAAGAAAAAAAAGCATATTTTATTATTATTATTTTGCTTTACTTTTACGATCAGTAAAATTAATTAAACTAAAAATAACGTTAACATAAACTTTAATTTTACTAGGGTCTTTTAACGAGGAAAAAATATGGTTTGTTTATATAAGGGAGAGTGCATTTCACCGTTTTTGAAATTTTATGGAAAAAATGTCAGATGATTATGTAAGAAATTGCGCATAATTTATAATTGCATTAATGAATAAATAGGCACAATTTAAATGAAATATTTCAGTTAAAATTGAAGCACTAAATTCAAATGCAGAAATCTGTGTTACTGACATTTAAATAACTTGTAAAATAATCGATTGTATAAACTATTATACAAATATTAACAAAAAAATCGTCAATTATCATTAGAAAAAATTATTGATTAATCTATTCAATATTTAATAAATCTGAATATATTTAGTAAATGACTCAAAACGTGCTCAGTAACTGCATTAACATTAATTATAAATAACATTTTAAAATAAAAATGTAATAAAATGATTAAAATATACCTCCATTCTATATTTTAAAATATAATGATATAAAAATAAGTGTTGATCGATTAAAAATTATCTTCATCGAAATTATCTCAACATGCCGTAAATACCACAAACATCATAATACTTAAATTATTATTACTAAATTCATTTATTTTTGTGTTTCCTCTTTATAACAGAGAATATTTTTTTAAAACTAAAAATCATGGAATATGTTTTAGTATTTAAACATTATATATATATAGACAAGTTAAAATATTGTCTTTCGAAATGTATAAAGTCACCTATTTATTCAAAAGAATCAGTTACAACATCTATTTATTGTCATGCATGAATTATCCACTTAATCTTACAATATATTTTTTTCTTACTCAAACATACTTTACTAGCAAACCCGTGCGAAATATTCGCACTTTATTTCTTTTCTTATTTACCTTTAAAATTTGAAACTCATAAATGTTATACTAATTTCACCACCTAATTAAAATTCTAATTTACCAGAAGCCAAATTATTATTAAAACCAAATTAATATTGTACAATAATGAAACCAAAATTATTCAAAGTAAGGTTTCAAAATAAAATTCATGGTTCACGACCCAATTTTCAGACTTCCACAGACAGTACAGTTTTAATATAGGACTCCCACGACGCCTTTTAAAATTTTTCGCCATGTTGGCGATGACTTTTTATGATTTTTTTTTTTTTTTTTTTTTTTTTTTTTTATGAATAAATAAATAAATAAAATAAACTGAATCCTATTTTGATCATATTTTTTATGATTGTGTCTTTAGTCAGTTCATGACACAAAAGCTCATATTCGGTATATATGTTTAAAATACTTCTAGGTTTAAAATGACGCTTGCAAAGATTCTGAAGAAACAACTGTTAAAAATACATTTTTTCTTAAACTAATCTCATCAGTCAAATGTTGTCATTTTTTTCTTCTTAGTCCATTAAGCTAAGTCCGCGTGCTTAAATATTGTCCATGTATAAATATTATTTTTTTTCCTCGCGTATCATATCGTTTCGACAAAAAATAAATGAAGCTGGTCCACGTTAGAAAAATATTATATAGATTGTAAGGATCAAATAAATTATTAATCCTTT
The DNA here is from genome assembly GCA_963930645.1 of Salticus scenicus. Taxonomy (NCBI): domain Eukaryota; kingdom Metazoa; phylum Arthropoda; class Arachnida; order Araneae; family Salticidae; genus Salticus; species Salticus scenicus. The sequence continues at coordinate 105,585,612 of OZ005648.1, forward strand.
ACCTCTCATTATCGTTTCTAAATAAACACGTGAATAAATTTATCATTATTGTATATATATATATATATATATACAGTACCCGCCGCTTTATAAAATCACTGGTTAATAAAATCAGCCGCTTAATCTGATCAAATTGCTGGGTCCCGAATGAAATCAATAGGAACCGCCGCTTAATAAAATCAGCATCGCCGGTTAATAAACTCAAAAAGAAAATTTCTTCAACAGTAAAAATGATCATGTATGTAAGCTAAACAACGAATTATATTTTCTCACCGGACCTTTGAAATGAAAAAAAAGAAACAAAACATATCAAGCCATCACATTATTTCTCTTTGTCAAAAATTTTACGCCAAAAAAAAAAACACATTCCACCGTGTGTTGTAGTTATGAATTCAAGGAATGAATTCGCTAAATGATTGGCCAATGAGTATTTTTTTCTGTTTTTAGATATTCAAATACAGTTTCTGGTTCTTATTTTGAAGCAACTTAGCTGCAAGATATGCAAGCAGAAATCTTTTATTTTGAAGGTAAAGCGTAAAATTTTGATAAAGTATGATCGTTTTCTTCAAATGTATAGTCAAAGGAAGGCTGTCGCCTTCCTTTCGAAGCTTAAAATTTCTCAATTTTTTTTCATGTAAACATAAGAATAAAGATGATATTAATGCTTAAATTGTAGCAAACGAAGAGTGAACCGTAAGCGAAAATGAATATGAAAAGCAAAAGTCATCAACGCAGCACTTCTAGATAGGTACAAGAATGCCATTTGAAAGAAAATTTTCATTTTTTACGTAATTTTGTCCTTAAAAGCTGAAAATTTTACGTGGATGATAAGTAACGAAAACTTCAATTCTACGGATGGCTAGTAGATATATGAAAGGGCGAAGAATTTCTTTACATATTTAGATAATGAATACTCTTTTATTGAGTTAGGAAAGGTTCGCCGGATATAAAAATCAGCCGCTTAATAAAATCATTTTGATGAAAACAAACGTGATTTTATAAAGTGGCGGCTACTGTATATATATATATATATATATATATTCTATTAATAAAAATCTTGTACTTTTTCCTTTGAGGAAAATTTTGACGAGTAATCTATTTCACAGGTATCACGCATTTGTAAACCCAATGCACATTCTGCTATTATGACAGAATCATATCTACTGTATCTTTGAATGTTCTGAATCCCTTTCCGTAATCGCATATCTAAGAACAGAAAATTTGATTGAATGGCGCACGTTTCTTTTTAAATAATTAGGTTGTTGTACATACAACGCTTGACCTAAGCATAATGTATATTCCTGATGCATAATTTGTCATGTTATCATAACATATTTGTCGATGTAAGATATTAGTAAGATTAATCATGCAATCGTGAAAGTACAAATGATTTCATGCAATGCATTAATCCATCTTTATGAGAAATTAATCAAAGGTACTGAACGAACATGCAATGAATGGAAAACATTCTTCATAAAATTTAATACCCATTCATCACTTATTTCGTGAATTAAACGTGAAATATGGATGGAGAGAGTGAAACTTTCACTAAATAATAAACATTGTAATACACAGTTTCACATGCTACATTTACTCGTAAATAATATATATTCCCCTCATTCACACACAAAAATAATGGTTTATTTACATATATAATGCAAAATTAAAATGTAATGCATATATTTCCAAAAGCTAATTTCTTAAAATAAATATTCTGTGAATATCTTCTTAATCTGTTTCAGACCATAAAGGTTCAGTGATATTAATTATAAACTAATTCATATGCCAGTAAATTTTACATGAAAAATGAATGTGTTAACCCATATCGTACCATGCATTGAAAAAATATTTATATATATCTATAAAATCTTAAATATATATTTCTTTAAGCCTATGTACACACAAAATCAAAAAACGTACCAACCTTTCATTAGCTTAATCGGTACAAGCTGTCCTAAAAACAAAAAAAAAAAAAAAAAAAAAAAGATCAATGGTTTAGGGCAGTCGGAAATATAAGGAAAACAAGACCATTTATATATATATATATTTCTATATAATTGCTTTACCAGTACAAAAGTGTAGAACAAATCCTCAATAAATTTATATATCCGTTATTCTTGCACGTAAAACCTTATTAAGTAATAATGTATTGAAAATGTAATGAATAAATCTTCAAGAATTGTCATTTTAAAAATTATATATATATATACATATATATATATATATATATATATAGTAAACGTTAATTTAAACTAACGATAAAGATACTTATGTATTTATTGGATTTTTAAATAATAGATCGCCTTTAATTTGAATTAAAATATTCAAACGAATTTATATAAATAACACTTATGTATTGAGTCCTATTTTTAGACGACGGTGAAATATGGGTTAATTTAATTTATTTAAATAGAAGTTAACATTACTGTAAAAAAAATTCAATTATAATAAATTCATACACTGAAAGATGCAAAGCTAGGTTTTAGTAATAAATATTTGTAACATATTTTTTTATTTTCTTTAAGAGAGTATTTGGAAAAATTAACCACTTCAGAAATGCTTCAACCCTAGGCCTGGAAGTCAATGATCATGTCTTTTTGAAGCGTTCGTTCGTCACAAACGGCCATCGTTCACTAAATCGCACTGTTTGTACATTATGACACACTAAAAAAAGTAAAGGAGCAAAAATACTTAAAAATTAATAAAATTGTGTCAAATTTGAGTATGTCAGATACTCGCAATAGCTGGGTATGTTAACATCTCAAAAATTCTAGTAAATTCTGGCGGAAGAAGGAATACCGGAAGCAACCTTTTAACCCCTATCGTGAGTGCGAAACGGTTTAGTGGGGCTAATAGATTAATTTATTTCCAGAAAATTGAAGATAATTAATGCACAGTCCATTTCTTTAATTTCCCAACTACCGAAAAAAGAGTAAAAAGTTTGACGGATTTGAACTTTTCGGAAAATTTCACACTATATGCACACCAAACATGTCAATGAAATAAATTGTGAATCTGAATCGTGAATCCCAATATCCCGTACGTAGATTCTCACTGATGTATTCTTCCCTAAACCAGTATGAAACCGTCACGAAATATATTTCTGGAGATTTGAGGAAATAAATTTTGTGTTTAAACTTTTCCTGTTTAAATTTTAGGAATTCTGTTAAAGAACTTCTTTTAGTTGAATGTATATTTATTAAGATTATGAAATGGATAGATATTAATTTGAAAACATGCGTTGCTTCATAAGTGTGAGAAGTATGTTTTTCTTTTTGAAACAAAATTACTCATTTCGAAGTGAATATACTCATTTACTCATTTTTGAGCACTTCATTTTTAACAGTGCAACGATAGGAAGATTTTCCGCTTCCCTTTGATACCCTTTATATGCCCTCTACTGCTAGTGCTGCCACCTTCTTTCTGTGATTGGTTATTTCATGTTGACGACGAAAGTTGGTGGTGGTCACATTAGTTTGACTGGACTCTGTATTATCTAAATTTAAACCAAATAATAATTATTATTATTAGAATTAGAATAATTATTTCTTAAATTATTTAGTATTTAATAAATCATCATTTATTTAGTAAATGACTCAAAACTTGAACAGTAATTGCAATGATTATTATATACGTTCATGTTATGTTTTCAAATATTCTACTAAAAAAATAAATGTTGACCAATTGTGATAATTTAAAATTCCCTTGATCGAAAGTCTCTAAAAAAGGAATTTTTAATCTTTATTCATTAATTTTATGTTTAAAAAATGTAATAATAATATTTACAAGTGAATAAAGTTGTTTAATTCTACGAGCAAAATAGTACCATAATACGTAAATTATGATTATTAAAAACATTTACATTAATGTTACTTCTTCATAATAGAGCCGTAGGATTTTTTTATAAAGAACAAAAAATAAACAAATAAACAAAATACCCCCACCATTTTTTTTTTTTTAACGAGTATAATATTTATTTCCTAAAGAGTTAATATATATATTAAGAGATATAGTTACAGCAATTATTTATTGTTATGCATGAATTAACCACTTAATCTCTCAATATTCCTTTTTCATACTGAAATATACTTTATTCTAAGCATCAAATAAATTATCAATCCTTTACCTCTTATCAGCATTTCTATATACTCTCATGAATAAATGAATCGTTGATGTATTTCCTCTAATAATAAAGATTCCTTTGTATTTTCTCTTTGTAGAAAATTTTGACGAATAATATCTTTCACCGGTATCACGCATTTGTAAATTCAATATACATTCTGCTATTATGACACAAACACGTCTACTGTATCTTCGAATGTTTTGAATTCCTTTCAGTAATCTCATATCTGAAGAAAAAAGAATTGATTGAATGACACGTGTTTCTTTTTAAGTAATAAGGTTTTATATAGCAGCGTTTGACCTATACATGATGTATATTCTTGATGCATAATTTGTCATGTTGTTATAACATATTTGTCGTTGTTAGAGATTAGTAAGATAAATCATGCATTAGTGAAAGTACAAACGATTTCATCGAAGACATTAATCCATCTTTATGAGAAATTAATTAAAGACATAGAACTGACATGAAATGGATGGAGACATTGTTCGTAAGATATAATACACATTTATCACTTATTTCGTTAATTAAACATGAAATGTGAATTGAGAGAATGAAAGTATCACTTAATAATTGACGTTGTAGTACACAAATTCACAGGCTACATTTACTCATAAATAATACGATGAATGTATTCTTCAATTCACACACAAAAAGAATGGTTTTTAAAATTTAATTGAAAAGAAAATATAATATATAATTTCCAATCGCTAATTCCACCGAATAAAAAAACTAAAGAACCATTTAATTGTGTATTCTGGTCTCGAGGCATACATTTTGGGCGTTTTGTGGAGTTTGATTAAAAATAAAATAAAAATCATTTTTTTTTTTTTTACAAGATATTGATTGATATTTTAAAATAATACAAAAATTATTCCGGAAAAAAAAAAAGGCAATAAGCTGGTATAGACGTGAAGAGGTAAAAAAGGGGTTCTATATTTAGCAAGATTGCAGCCCTTTTGGTCATTTAAAATAAAATTTAATAAATAATTTTTAATTGGTGAAAATTTCGTTATAGCCCTACCTAAAAGAAAAAGAAAAAAATGTCGAGTGTTAAAAAAAAAGGCATGTTCAGATTTTTTTTTTTCATAATTCTTATATATTTTTTTTTAAATAGTAATATATATATATATATATATAAATTAATAATAATAATAATAACTTTGGTAAAAAAAATGGTAAAGTCAATAGAAAGTTATATGTTGAAGTTTGGTACAAAAATTGAAGAAAATTGGTTAAATAGAACTTGAGATATCATAGTTATCATATCTTAAATGTTGAAAAAAGTAGTTCTGAGAAAAACGCATTTAAAGTTTTGTGAAAAAGTTTCAGGCACCCGCAGCAGTTTAAGTTATAAAATTGTGGGGATCCCCTGACGATGGCCTCATTGGATTTTGAAATAATTATCACTTTCGTCTACTTTCATTTTTAAATTTTTAAATTTTTTTTCATTTCTAATTTTTATGTTATTTTTATGTTAAGGAGCATGAAATAAATAAAAATCAACTGTTCGGTAACAGTAAAGAAAATGGGACGTTGAGGCTCACGATCTGTAGATCCATCAGTTTACCATAGCTTTAGTCATAAGAAATTATATTCACTGATAAAATAATGAGTTTTTTCAGGAAAATTGAAAGTTCAGAAAGCTCAAATTGTAATTTCAATCTTTTAAATTTTATTGGGAGGAATCCAATCTCTGTTGATTTGGTCAAATACGGAAAGTGCATATACATAGATGAAGACAAGAAATAATAATTTTATTGATTTCATTACGCTCAGCCAATAATTTTCTGTTCTAAAATTAGTGCCAAAAGCTGAATTTATAAATTCATTAAATCATGAAACTGCCAGAAATTAACTGAAAAACATAAATTTTTTGCAACATATTTAAATGAAAATGAATTTGTGAATATACCAGAAAATAAAAAGAAAATTGCATTTAATATCAGCTTTAATGCAATTTAAACAAAATTATAGCTTTTTTAATTTTTTAAAGATATAGCGTCGTATCAGTACGTATATTATATAATTTATTTTAGAATAAATATTTCGTTAACATAGAAAAACAAATAACGTGTGGGACAACCACACGACTCCCATTACGCTCTGAAACACACACAATGTACTGTTTTCGGAGACAGTGTGGCCAGAACACATACATTGACTTAACAAACACCCAATAACTTTTAATTTAAGATGAAAATAGGTCGCAAAGACATGTAAAACAGAGATCAAATAGCGAGTTTAAAAAAAACAAGTCGAGCCGTTTTTTAATACATCTGTTTCCGAGAAAAATTTAAATAAATAAATAAATGAATGAATAATTTTAAATGTCAATTTACGAGATCTAGAACTGACCTATACCTAATGAAGCCCCCTGTCAATTTTCCTGCTGTAACCAATTATAAAGACTTTTAAAAAAGGGTGTATGTAGAAAAATTGAGCCATTTTTCAGATACCGATTTTCAGCCACACTTCCATTTTTCACTAAAACTTGTAAAACTCATCTGTTAATCGGAAACGAAAGAGTACTTACGAAAAGATATCTAAAAATATGGCAAATATGAAGAAAATCCGTCGAGCTGTTATTAAAGGAACGCACTTGCGGAATCTGAAATTTACCTACTTATACAGAACGCCTATCCGATATACCTAACGAAATCAGAACTAAAAGGTTGTTTATGCAGCAATTTTGAGGAAAATCGTTAGAGCTGCTTTTCCTAGGCTTGAGAAAATTCATGACATTTGTGACGACCTAATGGACGTCATGATCTAATTTAACTTTACTTAATTAAATTATGAAATAGCGACAAAGTCAGATATATAAAATAAACAAAGAGCTTTTATTTAGAGCTTAATGGAAAGGTGGGCGTTGCACTATATTCACATTTAATACCTTTATAAACTTAAAGGGGCAGCCTTCATAAATGCTTTAACCACAGTTAGATAACCATAAATAATCTCAACAGCTTCACTTAACGTCGTTTACTCATCTTTCGTTAGTGGGAGGATTCCCCAAACCACTATACTATTCGACTAACTATCTTCTACTATAGCCGCTCGCTACTAACTCCTTTGACCTCCTACTACTTCTCATTCACTATCCACCTCTATCTCTCTTACTTCTACCTCTTCTACTTTCCCCATACTACGAAACACATCACCTTTCATATCAATCACTTTCCAAAATATTAGCATACCGCAAATTATAATTTAGTTTATCATTGGAACTAACTCCATTAATCAACTGAATCCTAAAACTCTGTACATTCACGTGTTATTCGTAAAGTGCGAACTTCGTTTGTAGCGTTACGCTAACATAACATTACCTCACACATTAAACGCTTTTAGACATTTTAAAGTTTCGACTTTTATATCAGAAGGATTTCGTATAACTGGTTGGCATATTAAAATTTAAAATCAGTACAAAACGTTACTGTAAAACTGCACAAACAACTAAAATGAAAGAAATTAATTAATGAATATAACAATAAGATGAGTCTTGTTCAAAAATGAACAAAATTTTTTTGAATATTTTTGTTAAATAAAAAATGTAGTATGGCCATTAAATTATATTAATTCAATTAATTTCCTTAAAATTGATTTTAAATCAGTTTGGTAGATATTGATTGTATTTAAGCAATTGCTCATAATTTTATTTTAATAAATACTTACACGTTTTTAAAAACTTTTTTAATTTTTGATAGATATATGCTTTTCTTCCTCTTTTTTTTAAGTTCATTACTCAGTGATTTTTACTTTATTTATGTATTTATTTAACTTTTGTGATTTTTATTTTTTTTTATTACAGTTCTTTCCCCGTGATACACTTTTTTTCAAGTTAAAAAAGAAATAAGAGTTAAAAAAAATCACATTCAAACCGCGTAATAAAATAGAATTTTCAACAAACATACAAAAATTCATTATACATTTTTCTTTAATCTATGTTTTAAAAACAGAACTTTTAAATTAATTATACGTCTTATTTCTCCCACCTAGTTTGAAATAGCATACATGATGTTTGAAATATGCGCATAAATTAAAACGTAGATGTATATATATTTTCTTCTAAACCTATTCATCGTAAACAACGTTCTGCATTTAGTTCCTTGAGCTGTTACTTTAGTTTAAAAAAATAACTCTTTATGAAATAATTCCATTAAGGATCGTATGTTTAGCATAAGAAAACGTACCTTAATGAAAAAAAAAATATTGCTTATACTTCTAAACAGTTTTAATCAGTATTATATTTTTTATGCTTTTGCAAAATTCATATAAAAAAGCTGCGGAGAAAACTGCTATAAATTAAATGCAAAGACTTTCTTTAAAATGTTTCTTACATTATTTTTTTTTTTTTTTTTTTAAAATAACAGTTTAAAAATAATAGTTATGAAATTACGATTGAATTTAAATAAAAATAAACTGTTCATTTTAAAATGTCGTTACCAATTTTATCTATTAACTTGAATGAACGTGCAAAAATTTTTGTTTTTTATCTAAATATATAAAGCTGAAAGTTTTATTTACACAACTGCGATAGCCATTTAATTATTTGGCAAAATGACAACAAAAATTTAAAAACCTGCAAAGAACATGGTTTATTTAACAAAACAGTACTAACTCTACTTTATTTTTATATATATAGCAATTTTTGCTAGTGTTCGGATACTTTTGTTACCGGCTGTACATTAAAAAAAAAAAAAAAAAAAAAAAAAAAAGTTTACTATTTTTCAAAAAATTCGCACAATTATTTCTCAAAAAAAAAAAAAAAAAAAAAAAAATCTAAAATCTAACTTAATGATTCTTTTATTTAATGTTAAGTCTATTATAATCCTTTTCACAGTTTCTATTCCCTCATTCTTTGAAAGGAAAACAAATAGTTTTTCCAAATTAAAAGAAAAGTACTTTCATTTGTTAATAAAAGGAAAATCTAAAAATTATTATATGCGATTAAAAAAGCTGAAATTGAAAAGTATCAGAAAGATGTAATGTTTCATAAATTTTCACTTGCAACGTGTTCTGTTTTGAGCACGTATTCTTAATTTTTCAAAAATAAATGTACGTTACGGTATTCAGAAAATTTATTTTAGGTTACAGAGAGATTTTAATAAGAACCGTAGAAAATATTATATACTTGAAAAAAAAAAAAAAAAAAAAAACAGAAATGAAAAGAAAATACATATTATATATACAAATGTTGAAAGTTTTTTTTTTTTTTTTTTTTTAAATAACATATTAATTAATACGCAGTGGTTAGAGAACCGACGGCCGTGTCTCTATTATGTTCCCGGCAGTTCTGACGCTTGTGCAGTAAGACTGTCGGGTGATTTATTATTCATCTGCCGATAAAGCGAACGACTCTTATCAACGCGTGCGTTTGATAATTCATATTGCCGCTTTAATTCGATTTTATTTGTATTGACCATGTTTCATATTTTAACTCTCTGTCTCTTGATTTTTGTTTCCCGTGAAATATTCGTTTCATTATTCAGTTTTACTTTCTATTATATTTTTTGCTTTATCTGCTACATTGTCTTTCGTTAAATAAGTTAATATAATTAAGGTAAATAAGCTAAACAAAGCTCTCAAATTGCTAGATATTTCTGAGATCTTATATTACTCCCCAACGCAAAATAAAAATTATAATGTAAGAAAAATTATAATGTACTTGATTGAAATATACATGTATAAAATGTGTGTGTATATGGGAGGGGGGGGGGAGAAATTTTAAATTACACAAAAACCATCACATTTCTAACGTATTGTTATATTTGCATTAAAAAAAAACTAAATTTATTTTTAAAATTTTTTAATTAATTAGTATAATAAAAGGAATTTAATTTTAGAACTTTATATAATTTCTCGAAAGATTGCTCTAATATATTATTATATTCGTATTTTAAAAAAATAAATATATATTAATAAAATTCTTAACTTAATCAGTAAAGTACAAAAAAAAATTAATTTTTCAACTTTTCGTGGTTTCTCCAAAGGTCATTCTAATTTATTATTATGTATAGATTATTAAAAACTAAATATATTTTTTAAATCTTCAATGTAATAAATATAATATATAAAGTTTTTTAAATTTTGCATGATTTCTCCAAAAATTTTTTTAATATATTATATTTAGATTATTAAAAACTAAATATATTTTTAAAAATTCTAGTTTAATCAGTATAGTACAAAAAAAAATAATAATAATAACTTTTCAAGAATTCTTGAAAGGTTATTTTAATATATTATATTTTGATTTTTAATAACTAAATATATTTTTAAAAATTTTTATTTTAATTAGTGCAGCAATAAATAAATAAATAAATTTTCAACTTTGTATGGTTTCTTCATAGATTATACAAATTTATCATTATATTTGGATTTTTTAGAAACTAAATATATATTTTTAAACTTTAATCAATATAGTACAAGAAATTTAATTTTTAAGTTTTACATAATTTCTCGAAAGATTATTCTAATATTTTATTATGTTTTGATTTTTAAAAACTAAACATATTTAAAAATAAAAATTAATTTAATCAGTATAGTACAAACAGTTTTTTTTTTTTTTTTTTTTTTTTTTGCTTGATTTTGCCGATAATTATTCCAATAAACTGCATTTGCATTTTTAAAAACTAAATATATTTTGTAAAAAAAAAAAAATAGTTCAATCAGTTAGTACAAGAATTTTAATTTTTGAGCTTGGCATGGTGCAGTTTCTATTATTATATTTGGATTTTTAAAAACTAAATTATTTAAAAAATAATAATAATCTAAATATTAATTTAATCAGTATAGTATAAGAATTTTCATATTGGTTAATAAGACGTTCATGGAGTAATAATATTGGGTATCCGATAAATTTACAAGTGCATTTTTTAAACTAACTCTACTCTCTTGCATTTTTTCTGTGAAAATTGCGGTGAACATTCATGACGGGATATTTACGACATCACATATGCTGATATACGTATGTACATTTGAGTATCTACAAAATATTTTTTTTTTTCATTCATACCAAAAACCAAGAAATACAATTTAGAATAGAAAATTATAAACTATTGTAATAATTATTTTTTTAATTTATGACATTTCACCCAAAAAAAATTTTTTAATAGAAATGTCGAAACTTCATGGGGGATTAAATATGTTTTAAGAATTCGATTTTGTCTTGGCAGCATACCAATTGCCATAATAATATAAACCATGTTTAATAATAATAATAATAATAATAATAATAATGCATTTTATTTACAGATAGACAGATTAACAGTCGGACAGATAGGTACATAAATGGAAATCATATTCACACTCAAAAAATGCTTAAAAGGGTTAAATCGCTTAATGTAAACGAAAATGTAATTCCAGCAAATTTTAAATAAAAGCCCTCGATTTAACTGAATATTTCTGTGTAGCCATATAAATCTAATGCTAATCATACTACATTCTGTCGAAAGCATTCATTTGTGCATATGAATAACATATTTTAATTTTATTAAGATTTGTTCAATGTAAAGTTATTAAAATTTGGCTTACAGAAATACCTTTCATAGATCGAATGCTTTGGAATAATTTCGGGTGTCTCTGTACACAAACCAGTGGTGATATTTACTCCATTTTCTATAGCAAACATCCGAGAGTGAACTTAAATATCATATTTCAATTTCATTGAAATTTGCGTAAAATAAAGGAATTAAAATATAGTTCATAAAAATCCCTCTCATGGAACACAATGCTTTTGAATACTTTTGGGTATCCCTGTACACAAGCCGGTAAAGTAATTAACTCCATTTTCAATAAGGAACATCTCATAGTGAACTTGAATGTCATACATTAGTTTCAAGAAATTCAATGAATATTTTCAGGAGTTAGAGCGCGGATAGACAGGCAGATGCACAGACAGACAAACCGAAGTCATTAACGCTTCTCAACTTTATCAAAATACGTTAAAAACATTTAGAAAGTGATAAAAACGATTAATATAAACGAAAATGCAATTCCAGCAAAATTCCAATAATACCTATTAATGTAACTGAATATTTTTGTGTGGACCTGTAAATCTAATGTTAATCCTACTGTATTCTATGGAAAGTGTTCTATCGCGGATATGAATAATATATTTATTAAGGTTTGTGCAAAGTAAAGTTCTTAATATTTGGTTTATAGAAATACCTCACATAGAGCGCAACGCTTTGGAATACTTTCGGATGTCCATGTACACAAACTATTGAAGATATTCACTCCATTTTCAACAGGGAACATTCAATAGTGAATAACTATGAACATGAATAACATATATCATTTTCAAGGAATTCCATAAGTATTTACGAGAGTTAGAGCGCTGGCAGACAGACAAACCGAAGTCATTAACACTTTTGAACCTTGTTGGAAAGTGTTAATAAATGAAGTTATTCCTGTAAATTATTTAAAAAAAAAAAAAAAAAAAAAAAAAAAAAAGTTATAAAAATTGCCCAGTGTATGCCCCGGAAACACTCCGGCAATTAAAATTTGAGTTAGCAGGGAATTGAAATCTGCGTTTGCACTATGGAAACGGTGCCCCGGAAAGGGTTCAGCGACAAAAGCAAATTTACAATTTCTTGGTGGTAAAAGAATTTATCGGATAAGATCAAATCGGAACATCCACTTAAAAATTGACGATAAAGCTTATGTTTCAAGAATATATTTGTCGAAATGTTTCATTTTTTTTTTTTTTTTTTTTTTTTTTTTTTTTTTTAAACTCTGTTTAAATTGATAACAGTCCAAATTCTCTAAAAGCTATAAATAATGAAATATTTGGATAATATCATTAATGCAGCACTCTAGAAAACATTTTTTGAGTTATATCATGTAAAAGAATTTTTCTTATGTTTTTTCATATTTCTTAAACATTCCCACTCACTTCCTGTACCCCTAATATCAGGATATGACAGGCATCACCTTGTTATAATAGGAGATGTGGGAACATTGTGATCACAGTTCCGAAGATATAATATTTTTCTTAATTACCATTAGCGAAATGAGGTATATAATAACTAAAATACGAAAAAATATTTCTTTTAGTAGTGTGTTCACTCATTGAAATATTTTTTTAAAGAACATTATTCTAATATCAGAAATAATTAAACAGTGTAAATTCTTATAAAAATAATTCTAATATATCTGAAGATGTAAAATTTATATTTTTTAATTAAAAAAATTTTAAATTTTAAATTTATAGGATATGTTAATAAACTGCAAATTTTGGATTATACAAGGTGATTAAGGTTAAACTGGTGGTACTCAGAGGTTCATATCCGTAGTTCTATCTAAACGTATTCGAATGATATTTGAAATGTATGTTATGAGGGCAATTCTTCCAAGGTTCCCGTCAATAGAAACAAATATGAAATTTCACTAACAAGTGGCTCTGTAACGAAATAAAAAGAAATATAAAAGTTCAAATATGAAAAAACAATAACAGTATCATTTACTTATTTGCACTTACTTATCTCCACTGAAGGCCACGCGTAAAATAACAGTAGGCAGAAACATGGCTGATGATGCTAGATTTTATCTATGCTTTACTAGTTACACGTTATTGATAAATGTGTTTCAGAAAACACCGCAGCTAAAAGTCACAAAAAAATTCGATTTGCTTGCCAAATAAATCAAAAAGTACATGGGATGAAACTTCATCAGGGAAATTAGCTGGAACCAGATTTTATACACGTCTTGCCGTACCAGCAGTCACTCCATCTTGCATGAACATTGTAGTAATCAAACAGCCTCTTTTCCTTAACGCCGGGACCAAAAGATTATCCGGGAGTTTGCTGTATTTGTCATTTGTGACTTACACCTAAAAAACCCGTTCACAATAATTTCTTAAGAAGTACGGGCCCAAATGTAATTCGCAGTGAATCCACACCATACTGTGAAATATTGAAGATGTAGTGGCTTTTATTGCATTGTATGAAGAATAGTGTATCCCCAAATGCAGCATTTTTGTGTGCTCATAGCACAATCTAAGTGAAAACCTGTCTCATCTGTCCATAAAACACTGTTAAAAACTGTTTTGGAACATGCCGCTCCTTGACGCGTGGGAGACCTGTCTCTAGCGGCTTTTGCATTTTTTTTTTTTTTTTTTTTTTTTTTTTAAGAGTTTAAATAAACTCCGGAAGAGGGGCCTAGCATAGCTGGAATCGCTCGACACTGCTCCTAGAGCGGTGAGCGACATCTCTTCCCTGTTAAAAATAATAATTTGAAAGCAAATACGGAAATTTCAAATGCCATAACTAGTATTTTGAATCAAGTACAAGAATAATAACTTTCATCTTTTAAAGATATATTCAAAATTTTCTGCTTTCATTCTTTTATACCTATCAAAATATATGCCCCATGATTATTTTTTCTCAGGGTATGATTTAATACCTATATAAAATTTCTTGCTCAAATTCATGAGTTTAGAACAGCAAGTGATGATAAAAAATGTTTTTTTTTTTTTGTTAGTACGATATCTCTAAGCTTTACGATGCGTGGAATTTTTTTTTACTTCGAAATGGTTTAACTTATTTGCATATTTAAAAACTGGTTTTATTTGAAATTTATAATAAACACTATCGTCAAAATATTGATTAAATTCCATTTCAACGTAAACTATCTGCAGAAAGGGAAATAATTTTGTTTTCTAGAAATTAACTACAACGTAAAAGGTGGAATAAGTACTGAAGCGTGCATTATATTAATAATTACGAGAAAGAGATAAAATATTGCGAATAAGATCTTGAAATATATCGCTTAGTAATTACGATTTTGGTTTCTCTTAGCTGATTCAAAAAAATACTTTTATTTCAATTCAGATGAAATGAATTATCACTAAGCAAATACTACTTAAACACATCTCGTATGTTTCTGTCAATAGTTATATTCCATTATTTTAGTTTAATATGCAAAAGGGGTACGTTTTGTTTATTATTAATTGCCTAAATGTAATGGTTCTCAAAATACCACAAAAACGCATTCATAATCTATCGAAACATTTATTTGGAATGCATAGAGAGTTATAATACTTAATTTTAGGAATATCAAACACCTGAATAATTTTAAGTAAGATATGTCAACATGTGCAAATATGTGTTATTTCTATAAAACAAGAATTTTTTTTTTCAACTATTATTTTGTGATTTATTGCAATGTGTTTTTAAATATATGGCAAATAAATTAAAAAATATATAATGTTATTCTCTTTCATCCTAGTTTATATAATTTTAAAATAAAACATTCGTATATCATCTTATATTTTAATTTTTTTTTCTTTTTTTGAGATAAAGACCGCATTTTCTATATATCTGAATTTCACGTGAGTATGTGAATGCTTGTATAAGCGTACAGGCGAATATGGTATAAGGGAGAATATGGGATACTGAGTTTTCTCCTTTGTTAAGTGCTGATGTTATGCAGGATTATTATACACTTCTTTCAACATTCCCCAACATGGTCTGTATTCAATTCCATTTACTAGCTTTCACCACTACATTTCCCGTGAAAATAAATTATGTTTTCATCTTGAAAAGCTTTTAAAAGTCTGAAATAAGTGTCAGAAATGAATCAAAGAAGGTGAAATGAACTGTAATATACATTAAAAGAACGGTAGTTTTCCAGTCAGGGATCATTTGTTTACATAAGACTTTTACCTCATGGTAAGAGGTTATTTTTTGCAAAATAATGTGTTAGGTAAAATTGAAAAACTGTAACTTAAAAAGCATTTCATATAAATTAATGTTACTGACAATAAAAACATAACAAATATTCTGCTACATAAAATTTTCTGCACATAGAAAGAAAGGAATCTATGTAATAAAACTTGTGTTTTGTGAGCGTAATTTAATTGTACTGACCGGTACAGAGAGAGTTTCTTATATTGGTGAATTCTGCAAATTAATTAAAATATGTAGTCTAAATAAACCAGACTATTTTAGTGACCATAGGCTAAAACACGTTAAATGTTATTTATTATCAAATGTAAATAATTTTCACTTATTTTCAATCCAACATTCTACATTATTTAACACATTCATTTTCCTCCCGAAAACAAACTTTTATTTATTTTTTATCCATGAATAATGAGCAATTTCAAAATTTAGTTTTTTGACAATAGATATCTAATCATAATAAGTTAGAGCCTGTATTTGTTTTGTTTCTGGATGTATTAATCAAGTCACTTTAAGCGGTACTCACAAATGTAAACTGCATTGCATATTTCTTTCACTTTTCTATACAGGCTGTAAAAAACTAATGTTCATAACTCTAAGTGTGATAGAAGGTGTGACAAATTTTCAAAAATTAATTTTAGAAAATGAAAGAGTAGAACTGTTTTGCTTTTGCTTAAAAACATAACGTAGAAAGCTAAGGAATTGTACTAAATAAAAATCAAAATAATTTTGCTATTTAAATTTATAAAATTATTACTATTTTTTATTTTATTTTATTTTTTTTTTGGTAAAAAACTCAAAACTTATCCCTTATATGGATATATTTTTAACAATATATATATATATATATATATATATATACTGGTTCTCATAATTATAAAGACACCCGTTTTTCTATATTATTTACACACTGAACACTATTATTTAAACAAATATACTTTTTAATAATTTGAATTTCATTAATAGAATATATTTAAAAAGTTTTATTGTTTTTATATCTTAAAAAACTTTAAATACTGTCAAAAAGATGATTTTGTAGGTGTTCACAATTATAAGGACAACTCGAATATCAGTAATTTTTTTTTTCAGTTATTCTTTAAATTAATATTTTATGGAGTCTCTTTTTAGGGTGAATCAGTCAGACATTCTCTCTGGTATGTAAATATATATATTAATATCCAGTTTCAATACCATTTCATACGGCATAGCTGATATTGTGAATACATTTAAACTATTTAAAATTGCTTTTTACTTGCATACGCTTTTCTAAATTAAGGTTATTCAACTTTTAGGCCACGGGAAAGGCAATAATACAGAAGTTTCTTTCTTCAAACTATTTCCCATTGCTCTAGAAGTAGAGCAAAAATGTAAGTCTTGTTGAAAAAAATATTATTACCCCCCAAAACCTAACATAAATCTGAGAATTCCACATTTAAAATTTGCGAATATTCTCTTGATGTTCATAATAATAGAAAAAATTACTAAATTCATTCTGCCTTCAGTAAAAACAGCTCCCCAGAGCACCATAGCTCCACCTTTAAAATGTCCGATTCATATCTGCCTTTAAAAAATCTGCTCTGTCCTTTGCTATCTTCAGATCGTGCCAGTAACTGTTAAAACCATTTGGTTAATCAAGAATAAAATGTTTTTCATCCGAAAATGCAACATTTTACCATTTAATACTGTCTTTTTTCATCTTTAACACAGGCGTTCTTTCCTCCATTAAATGCTGATTGATTATTACAGGTTTTTAATTCATTTTAACATATTATTGATTATTTTAAACATGCATAAATGTGGACCCCACCCTTTCGTTAAAAATTACGAGCAAATTCAGCAGCCGTCATTATGAGTAGAACAGTAAGAGGAATTACAAGTTTTCGATCTCTGTAAAACAACTCTGATTTTGCACCTGATCTCTCTCCTATCGAACCAGCAGTTCAACGTTTGATCACATTTCCTTCACCAATTTTAGATCTTCGAATTTCATTAAAAAATCGGCGGATTGAAATTATCCTTCCACTTAAAAAACACATTTATCATACTTCACTACATGAACGTTCTTTTCTTCGAGGAATTGTCAGTAATGTCCGTCCAAGAAAAATTGAAAGCTTATATATGAATTACTCTAGCCCAGTAGTTAACAAATTCGCATTTCAACTGTAATTTATCCGCTAGTAAGTTAAATAAAACGAAAAAAATCTTAATTGTCCCCATAATTATGAACATCTAAAAATGTGGACAAAAAAAATATTTTGCATTATTTTTTATTAATTTTGTTTCATACTAAAAAATTATAGCAGTTTTGGGTTTCTGAATACTAGATGTATAAGTGCATTTGGTATAATATTGCTCACAATTATTTTTACAATAGTTATTTCAAAACATCAAGTGTCCTTATAAATATGAGAAGGAGTGTAATATATATATATATAAGTAAATTACTAATAAATATGTAAAAGTTATATGCTTCATAAAAGTTATCAAAGTAATAACCATTCATCAAATGTTGTTCACACACAGTATATAATTTTATACTCTAACGTTAATTATACGGAAAATAAAATAAATTACGCGACCTTACATATTGTAGCAGCAACCAAAATTAAACAAGGCAGCTTGACGTACAAGTTCGGAAAATGTATAACAACTAAAATAATAATAACAGAAACTCATTGACAGAAACCAACCATCATACAAACAAGCTTAGGGCAATTCACATTTAAAGCAGAAAATGGTTCTTTACGGAACTGTTAAATGAATTATTTTTCTTAAATGCGATTTCACAAAATATTTACATATCATTAATTTAGTATGTGCGTTCGAAATAATATTCGGTTTTAGTAAGATTTCAACTAAAATAATGTCCCCAAACCATTAAAATTATTCGTGAACCAGAATATTGTGGATGATGATAATTTTCGAAGACAAATTTACTTCATTATAAGTAGAATGAAATTTAAAGTTTTGTCACGATTTGAACATT
This sequence comes from Salticus scenicus, assembly GCA_963930645.1. NCBI lineage: Eukaryota > Metazoa > Arthropoda > Arachnida > Araneae > Salticidae > Salticus > Salticus scenicus. The sequence continues at coordinate 105,604,405 of OZ005648.1, forward strand.
TGTTAAGTAATTGATTGCCGAAATTCGAAAATTATTGCATTCAATTTCAGGAAATGGAAGGACTGGGTAAAATGTAAGATGCGTAATTCCTGTGAAATTCATGTTTTTCATTGTTTTTTTTTTTGTTGTTGTTGTTGTTGTTGTTTTTTTGTTTTACTTTTTTTAAACATTTTTTTTAACAACCTTATGTTTGGATTTTATATAAATGTTATAAAAATAAAATGTTATGGCGTACACAAAGTACTCATCAAAACATGCCTATATAAAAGAAAAACTACTCTTAATGTTTCATCTTTACTTTGCTTACATTTCAGTAACTATTTACTCAGATATAATGAGAGTTTCTTTTTCTATAGTTTAAAGGTTACAGAAAAAATTTAGACATATCTTTCGAGTTTTTTTTATCTAAACCTTTTCGCAGACAAATTACTTCAGTTTTATAAAATGAAAAAAAAAAAAAAAAGAGTTTATTATATTTTTTAATTTCTTTAACTTTTTTTTTTTTTTTTCAAAAAACCTTATGTTTAGATTTTATAGAAGTGTTATAAAAATAAAATGTTATAGCGTACACAAAGTTCTCATCAAAACATGCATAAATAAAAGAAAAAGTACTCTTAATGTTTCAACTTTGCATTGCTTACGTTTCAGTAACTATTTACTCAAATGTAATGAGAGATTCTATTTCTATAGCTTAAAGACTAAAGTAAAAATTTAGACATCCCACGAGTTTATTTTATCTAAACCTTTTCGCAAACAAATTACTCCAGTTTTATAAAATGAAAGAAAAAAAAAAGAAGTGTTTTTTATATTTTTTTTAATTTGTTTAACTTTTTTTTTTCAAAAACCTTATGTTTATACGTTATAGAAGTGTTATAAAAATAAAATGTTATGGCGTACACAAAGTTCTCATCAAAATATGCATAAATAAAAGAAAAATTACTCTTAATGTTTCAACTTTACATTGCTTACATATCAGTAACTATTTACTCAAATATAATGAGAGTTTCTATTTCTTTAGCTTAAAGACTAAAGTAAAAATTTAGACATCCTTCGAGTTTATTTTATCTAAACCTTTTTGCAGACAAATTACTCAAGTTTTAAAAAATGTAAAAAATAAGAAGCGTTTATTATATTTTTTGATTTGTTTAACTTTTTTTTTTTTTTCAAAAACCTTATGTTTATACGTTATAGAAGTGTTATAAAAATAAAATGTTATGGCGCACACAAAGTTCTCATTAAAATATGCATAAATAAAAGAAAAATTACTTTTAATGTTTCAACTTTACATTGCTTGCATTTCAGTAACTATTTACTCAAATGTAATGAGAATTTCTATTTCTATATCTTAAAGACTAAAGTAAAAATTTAGACATCCTTCGAGTTTATTTTATCTAAACCTTTTCGCAGACAAATTACTCCAGATTTATAAAATGAAAAAAAAAGTGTTTATTATATTTTTTAATTTGTTTATTTTTTTTTTTTTCATAAACCTTATGTTTAGATTTTATAGAAGTGTTATAAAAATAAAATGTTATGGAGTACACAATGTTCTCATCAAAATATGTCTAAATAAAAGAAAAATTACTCTGAATGTTTCATCTTTACATTGCTTACGTTTCAGTAACTGTATACTTAAACGTAATGAGAGCTTCTATTTATACAGTTTTAAGACTAAAGTAAAAATTTAGACATCCTTCCAGTGTATTTTATCTAAACCTTTTCGCAGACAAATTACTCCAGTTTTACGAAAATAGAAAAAAAGAAGTGTATATTCTACTGTTTCCTTTCGTCGCATGAATGTTTATCAGGCATCGCATTGACATTATAATTAAATTAAACAATTTTTTACTTTCTGGAAGATTTATTAATTTTTTTTCTGATTAACTAGGGATTCTTTTAATGTCCAGTTCTGCATCTAAAATTATTATTCTTAAAAGTATTCAAATTTTATAACTGGAGACAGTTACGATTTCAGTAATGATTTTGGACTGACGATGAATATTTATATGTATATATGTATACCAGCAAGCTACAACGAGAAAAATAATATATCACTTGCATCTAGAATAAACAAGTAGTCAGTAAGCCCCTAAAATATAAATAGAGATTTCCGAATGATGCGAATAAGGTAAAAATTTAAACTGAATAGATGAAATGCTCGAGAGTTTCTAGTGTATACTTTTCTACATAGATGATGAAACAATATTACGGATATTATGAATCATTTGTACTACGAAAAATTCTCGCTCGTTTTCTAAGAATTGAGTCGTAAACTAAAATTATGGTTACTAAAACTAGTTTCTTGTGTTTACATTTATTTTCAGAGGTTTTTTTTTTTTTTTTTTTTTTTTAATAATAATAATAATATTGATTACACAATAATACAGAAAAACACTCTAGAATTCTAATAGCAGTTTTAAAAACTCGCTAGCCAAGTGAAGTCAAATTTATAAGGATAACATGGAACTATTTTTACCACAGTCGCAATTTAATTTCTAGATGTCTGTCAAAATACTTTTCTTTTTTTTATAATATTGACTACACAGTAATGGAGGAAAACACTCTAGAATTCCAATAAAAGTTTTAAAAAGTTGCTAGTAAAGGGAAGTCGAATTTATAAAGATGATATGGAACTACAGAGTGTCCTAAAAGTTCCAGTACTGACGCTGATGTATTTTTTATTTACAAACCAACAAACCTTAAAACGAATATTTTTATGCTAATGATAAAAGGCACATTTAAAATAACGGAAGAAAAAATACAGAACTTACAATTATATTAAATGTTCAAAATGTCCACCCTTTTCTAGGAGGCAAAGCTGAACTCGTTTGCGTATGTGTTTAGAAACGCGTTTTAACATGCTGTGAGTGACTTCTTGTCGAGAATCCTGTACACAACCTGTATTACGAAATTGTCGAACGAGCTGATATAGCGTATTTTTACTCAGTATTGCATCATCTGGATATTTATATCGCCAAACATCTTTGCATCTTTCATTACGATTTACATTCAAAATAAGCTTCAAACAGCGTAATTCTCTGATTGCGTGATAAATTAATTTCACTATGAAGAACAAAATAACATAAAACTTTATTCTCACGCAACTTGAGCGAGAAAAGAAAAATACGATAAAAATTAAAGAATTGATGCAATAATAAGCAGACGATAAAATTTAATATTAAAAAAAAATCATGGACACAATGAGTTCTTTATTTTGGAGTACTGGAACTTTTAGGACACACTGTATTTTTCTACAGTCACAATTTAGTTTCTAGATGTCAGTCAAAATATTTATTTTATTTTTAATATTGACCACGCAATAACACAGGAAAACACTCTAGAATTCTAATAGCAGTTTTAAAAACTCGCCAGCAAAAGGAAATCGAATTTATAAGGATGACATGGAACTATTTTAACTACAGTCACAATTTACTTTCTAGATGTCAGTCAAAATACTTTTTTTTCTTTCGAGTTTATGCCCACTTTACTGGTCACTACTATTTGAATTTATCAATTTTATAATAATTAGTCTAATTAATAAATATAGGAATGATTACTAATTAGCCTCGAAACTATGAACAGTTATCGTTTGCTACTAATTAATTATTTCTCAAGCAATACATTTGTAAAACATCCTCAGAACAGAAACAATGTTAGAAAAGGAATTTTGTTATTCTAAGAAAAGAGCTACTTTTTTATGCAGAGGAATAAAATATTTATTTGTAACATACAAAAATCTTGTCACACTATTTCATTTTATTATTTCTTACTACTAATTCTTCCATTAGTAAATAAAAACCGCTCACAACCATAGTAAATCTTAGCAGTTTCTTTATAAAAATGCAAGTTTCCTATCGAAAGACTTCTGAGAAAGGACGACATTCCAACATATTATAAGAACTATTAGTACGATAGGGCGTACTATTTCTTTCAGAGATTTTCCGTGGTCACCTTTTTTTAACTTTCCACTGTGAATGAACGTGCTAACATTTTTGTGTTTACTTAATACATATAAAGCTGAAAATATGTATCTCTATCTGTCCTTATAATGAGATATTATTAAAAATTGGTACACTTATTAATAAGGGTAAACTCTAGTTAACGCGGTTTTTATTAGTTCTGTCGGATAATTGATTAAAAAGTATTAAGTAAAAACTAAAACCCTATTATAAATTTAAAATTTTTTTAAATAGAAAAATAAATAATGCCGAAAATAAATAAATATATTAAAGAATGTATTTCTTTTATTTCAAAAATAAATTTTAGAATAAAATAAATTTTAGAAAAATCGTGCTAAAGAAATACAACGGCTTCAGTATAGATCCCTTCTGCGAAATTTGAAATTTGGCGCCTAATTAGCTCGGACGTTACTCGCCTAGGTCGTTACTTACGATGGCCATTTTAGTTCATCGCCAAAATGACTACAAAAATTTAAAAGCCGCCAATGAGCTCCTAGGCTAAAACTATATCAAAGAAATACTAAATAAATAAATTTCAATAATAAAAAATAGGCTTTTTAATAATATATTCAATTTGTAAAAATTTTACATATGCTAAAATCGATTGTTAATTTGTTGGAATTATCAGAATGAAGACGTTTATGTATTAGTTGCCGTTTTGTGATGTGACCACAAGTCACGTCCGTGAGGTAAATTCATAGACAAGACAGTATTGTGAGATAATTTTCTTAGCCAAAGTAGTTGAACATATTAAATAGAATAATCAGAAAATGTAAATAGAAACATAAAAGATAAAAATCATATAATAAAAATTAAAGTTTTACTGTGGTTTATACGACAGGACTATTTCATTCAGACGGCAATTTTGCTTTGTTGCCATTTGTTCTATTAGACCTTTAATTTGTCAAGATGCCCGCCAGTACTCAATTTTACTATTTAATAATGTATCTTACAATATTCTGCCAAATCTGTAAAAACTTATACATTTTTCAAAACTTAGTGATAAGGGAGAAATGCATCCTTGATTGTATGTAAAACCCGATTGCCGATTTCGGTATAAGAGACCATAACCATTCATAAATTGGTTGGTTTCTGAATGTTTGTGGGTTATAAAAGTATTGATGTTGGCTTCTGAATAATTGTTAGAGATATCTTCTGGATATATATTGATGATGACTTCTTAATATTTATTGGCGATATCTTGTGAATGAATATTGATTATGGCTTCTGAATAATACTTCGCTATTTCTTCTGAATATGTATTGATGGTTGCTTCTGGATATTTGTTGACTATATATTCTGGATATAACAAACAAATATTCGAAATTTGAATTTAGGCACCGAAATAACTCGGTCGTTTCTCACCAAGGTGTTTAATTACGCAATTGCGCAATTGCCTATTTTAATTCATCGCCAAAATGCCAAGAAAAATATAAAAACCTCCAAGGGGCGTCTGTGATTTTAAGAAATAAATATAGTAACTGATTCTACGGAAACAAATGCAGTTACTGCATGCCTTTATATAGAAAAACAGATTAAAATAAGGCTTGTTCTACTAAATTAAATTCTGTTTACGGATAATGTAAGCAGAATTTTACTTTTTTTTTTTTCATTATTTATTTATTTATTTAATTATATCAAAACTATACATCTTTTTGGCGTATTCACAGTGAGATATTTAAATCGTATGCATGGAATTTTGTCAAAAGCGTAATTTTAGAACTTTATTCTTTTTTTTTTATTTTTTATATATATAATCGTTTCATCGCATTTTCATTTTGATTTTTTTAAAACCTCTACTTAGGGATAAAGTATACATTGGAAGTAGGCTAAATATCAAATCTGAAGTTTCTATATAATTGTATTACTACTGTACGAATCATACAAAAATATTATTTTTTACAGGGTTTTTTCCCACCCCATTCATTGCGTATGCTCTATAAATGCCAAAATCCACAATATTTCAATCCCAGAAATAAACAGTAACTTTGCCAAGTTTGGTTCAAATCGGTACAATGTTTTTTAAGGCGATCCACACATATTCTAACCTGCAATGACTTTCATTTATATTTAAATTTTAATGTGCATTTAATATGGCTATATAGAAAGTGTTTTTATTTTATAAAGCATATTTTTAATATTTTACCTAATTATAATTAAAACACTTTATTCATAATTATTGTAATAAAAGTTTAATGATTCGTAATGAATGGTTTTGAATAGGTAAAATTAACATATATATATATATATATATATATATATATATAAGTATATATACATATATATATACAGGGTGTTCCACACACCCCTCCTAACTCGAAAATGAGTCGGAATTGGGAAAAATGGCGAAACAAGCATTGAATGAACTTGAGAGGGATCTCTTTTGGTGAATAAAGTTTGGGCCCTGGAAGGCTAGGGGGTGCACTAGGGAGGGAACTTTAAAATTTCAAATGGGAAGATATGTTTTGTGACACACCCCTGGAAACGTCTCTTCAAAACAATGAATTTGATATAAATAGGTTCACCCTACGATGATTATTAAAGGAGACAAATGGCTTTTTAGACTTTCGAAATGTGGATTTTATACTCCTGTATCTCCTTTAATAATTATTGTAGGACAAAACTATTTATATCAAATTCATTTTCTTGAAGAGACGTTTCCAGGGATGTATCACAAGACATACTTTGTCTAAACATGTTTGGGCTCGGGCAAGACGGTGATAGAAGTGCCGTTAGGGTTGGCAACTTTAAAATTTCAAAAAGGAAAGTACGTCATGTGATGCATCCCTGCGGAAACGTCTCTTCAAAACAAGGAATTTGATATAAAAACTTTTTTACTGTAATGATTATTAAAGGGGATACATAAATATAAAATCCACTTTTCAAAATTATAAAAACTCAAATATCTCCTTTAATAATCATCATAGGGCGAAACTATTTATACCAAATTCATTGGTTTGAAAAGACGTTTTCAGAGATGTATCACAAGGCATAACTTCCCATTTGGAATTTTAAAGTTACCTTCCCTAGCGGCCCCCTAGCCCACCTGGGCCCAAACTTTTTTCACTAAAAGAGGTCCCTCTTGAATTCTTTGAACAAGTGTTTTGCTCTTTTTCCTAATTTCGAGTCATTTTCGAGTTAGGAGGGGGGCGGGGTATGGGACTTTTGGAACGCCCTGTATATGTATATATTTATTTTGCGTGGAAAACAAAATTATTTACTAAAATATTTTTTTATTTCCTTTTATAATTTATTTTTAATTTAATTCGTAGAAACAAAGAGCATAAAACCATTTTAACAGTTAGTATTTAACAATACTTAACTTTTCAAAAATTTAATGGTTTTATATTATACATCTTTCTATTTTTAACAATATGACATTTAATTCTGCTGAATTACAAGGAGATAACTTATAAATTAACAACACAAACTTTTCATTTAAACAAATCTTTAACGCATCGCTAATGTAACAGTTGCGATCGATTCCCCAATAATACAATCGATTTACGAAAGTAGAAAAAAAAATCACAAATGGCTTTTGAAAAAAAACAACGAATAACATTCAAGCAAATCTCTTTTTATTTCAGCTTGATATACGTGTAGAATAAATAGAAAAAAGAATGTTAAAAAAGTATATAAGTGAAAAAACTTCTAGATGAGAGGAAGGAAAAAGCGGATGTAAAAGTGCATTTTCATATGGAAGTCGATGTCCAAAGTCCAACAATCATTACCAAATTTAACTTTATTGAATTTTTCTCGCGAAAAATAAATAAATAAATAAATAAATAAAAATAAATAAATGAATAAAAAAGTAATAATAATAATAATAATAATTTCAACAGAATTCTACATCCATTTTAAAGTTAAATAAAAACGTATTTCATTTAGAGATTAAAAATATTCTTCACAAATATGTATGTGTAAGAAATATATGCATACAAATTCCTTGTATATATACTTTTGAACAATAATTCATTAAATATACATAACTTTTTTACTGTATACGATACATAACCTTTGAATAGTGATAAGTTGAACAATGTAATCAATGTCTACGCAGGACATAGTATTTGATTTTACACTTCTTATCATTTAAAAATGCTTCTAGCAATAAAGTTGAAACTAATTATCTACATTCTTAATATGCATCTCACTATAAAATTATTATGAATCTAAAGTAGAATGCAAAAATGTTAGTTATTATTACTTTCGTAATTACGTTTATCTATTACATTTACTAGTGCGTTTAATGAAAATATAATAATTTGTGATTATCATTGAATTTATAATTAATGCATTTTGACAATTTAATACGGAACATTGAGTCATGACTTATTTTACTGTATATAATTTATAACTGTTGGATAGCGATAACTTCAGCAGTGTTGCTGAAGTCAATATTGTTATGTCTACGTATGGCATAATTTTTATTTTACGCTTCTCAACATTTAAAATTACTTCTAGCGATAAAGTTGAAACTAATTTTTAACCGACTTCAAAAAAGAGTGAAGGTTCTCAATTCAAACCGTATGTTTTTTTTATGTTTGTTAGCTCATAACTTCTGAACGGATACTCCGATTTTGATAATTTTTGGTTTGTTGAAAAGGTCTTGGTCTGAAATAGGTCCCATTGAAATATCTTTACGATCTAAAGAAAATACAGGGTGCCCAAAAAAATCAGTCCCAACTCTTTTAACTGCTAAATGGCTGCAGCTATAGTGATAAAAATGGTATGTTAGTATAGCAAAGTGGCCATGCAGTACAGGGTTAAACCGATTGCAGCGCCACCTGATGGAAAATAGAGGAGTTAGTGTTCCTATCTCGAAAACGGTTCTAGAGAAAAAAGTGAATTACAAAGTTAAAGAGTATCATCGACTTAATACAAAAAGATTGTTTAGACATTCATGCTAACGTTCCTATCTCGAAAACGGTTCAAGACAGGGGGAAAAAGTGAATTATAAAATTGCAGAGCATCATCGATTTAGTACGAAAAGATAGTTTACACATTGATGCTAAAAATACAATGCTAAAAACGTGCATTTTTTTGTTCGCAATTTCTTACACTATGCACACTTGAGCTACATTGCACACGTTGTAGCGTAGCTGATGAGACATACGCTATATATTTCAAAATACGGTTACTTGATACTTTTTGTTTTGTTGTAAAGATCTTGGTCTGAAGTAGGTCCCATTGTAATATCTTTACAATCTAAAGAAAATAAAGCGCCATCTGGTGGAAAACAGTGGAATTAGCGCTCCTATCTCAAAAACGGTTCAAGATGGGAGAAAAGTTAATTACGAAGTTATAGAGCATCATCGATTTACTACGAAAAGACAGTTTTCAGACATTATTGTTAAAAATAGAACGCTTAAAACGTGCAGTTGTTTGTTCGCAATTTCCTACACTGCGCACACTTTGCTGCGTAGCGGATGACACGTATACTCAGTGGTTCAAAGTACTGTTACTGTAAGCGGTCACATCGATTAGCGGAAAGTCGTTTTCAACCAGCTTCAGAAAGGAGGGTGTTCTTAATTTGAGCTATGTTTTGTTGGTGGTGTTTGTAAGCTTATAACTTCGTAAGAGATGCTCTAATTAACCGACTTCAAAAAGGAGGAGGTTCTCAATACAAAGCGTATGTTTTTTTGTTTTTCTTTTTGTTTGTTAGCTCATAACTTCTGAACGGATGATCCGATTTCGATACTTTTTGTTTTATTGTAAAGTTCTTGGTCTGAAATAGGTCCCATTGTAATATCTTTAAGAGCAAAAGAAAATAAAGTGTGCCCAAAAAAGTCAGTCCCAACTCTTTTAACTGCTGAACAGCTGCAGCAATAGTCATAAAAGTTGTATGTAGGTATAGTAAAGTGGATATGTGCAACGCGATTCAACCGCCTACAGCGCCACCTGGCGGAAAACGGTGGAGTTAGCGTTCCTATCTCGGAACTGTCTCTCGAGTGGATAACTTTGTAGATGGAGATGTAACTTTTTTGTTCACATTGGGTGCATTTCATGTATTTTTCAGTGACATAAACTATTTTTTGAGTTATGTCACTTTTCTTGGAAGTTGTGATTTGTGAGACTACCGTCGAACGTCTTCTAGTGTTCTGCTATATGAATAAGGTTTCAATGAAAAGAGAAAAATAAAATCTTTTTGTAAAAAAAATAGAAACGACTCCAAAAAGCAACTACTATTTAAACAACTAAAAAAAATATAAATAAATAAATAAAATAAAAATGGTACGAAATGAAACTGTAAATTGCGCTTGAAAGTATAAAATAATTTCCGTTGCCAAACAACCTATAACACTACAATTAATCATAACTTTTGAAGTCGGCGCAAAATTATATAAAAATTGATACCTTTATTCAATACAAAAATCAAATCCTATTCAAAATACACACCTTACATGATAGTTATCAAAGTTATACCAAATTTGAAAAGGAAATAAATACCGCATTGTGAAGAATGTTCACTGTTCTGTGTAGATGCTACTAATGGACCAATTGTATACAGTGATAAAATAATAAAGGAAGCGTGAAAATGGACCATTCGAGCAACAGCATTTGTTGCTACCGATCTAAAAACAAACCTTTAAAAACTAATTAAATTTTATTTAATTTTGTGCCGACTTCAAAAGTTATGATTAATTGTAGTGTTATAGGTTGTTTGGCGAAGGAAATTATTTTATACTTTTAAGCGCAATTTACAGTTTCATTTCGTACCATTTTTATTTTATTTATTTATTTATATATTTTTTTAGTTGTTTGAATGGTAGTTGCTTTTTGGAGTCGGTTCTATTTTTTTTTACAAAAAGATTTTATCTATATTTTTATTTTGCATCTCGCTTTAAAAACTATTATGAATCTGAAGTCAATTGCAATGATGTTATTTGTTATTGCTTTCATATAACGTTAATATATTACGTTCAAAAGTGCGTTTAACGAAAGTGTAATAATTTGTGACTACCATTGAATTTAACATTAATGCCTTTTTGGCAATTCAACATGGAACATTGAGTATCCCCAATTACAAGCCCAACAAAGCTTTTCTGAGTATTTTGAAAGATTTTTTTTTTTTTTTTTTTTTTTTTTTTTTTTTAATAAATCCGAATTATAGATTATTTTAAATATGATAATTAAATGTAATATAGAATAAAATGTTTATACTTATCTAATTCTTTCTTGATAGAGAGGGTTTCTTAACGAATATCAGTAAAGTATTAACTAGTACTTTTTCTCCGAAATTGGGAATCGACTTTAAACTAGCAACGCATAAAATGTTTATCCCCCTTTTTCCGCCTTGCAATAGCTGCAAAAACAGACTATTGTAATAGACTTTTAAAAGTTTTTTTCTATACCATAATATATAATAACTTCAAATCGATATAAGTCATTTAAGCAATAGTCAGTAAACCTCCAGTTACTCGTTTAGCTTACGCATTCGATTGTTTATATAATTTTGCATGAGTCGTAGAAAGGAAACAGATCTCATAAGTCATAATAATCCTTTAGATATTCTGATTTTTTTTTTATTCTGATTATTTTCCCTGTAATTTATAAACAAATCCTTTCATTTATATATTTTTTACTTATATATCTGCAAATATTGCTGTACAAATGATAAGTAAATAGCTTATGCAAGCGAACAATAAATACATTTTTAAATCAATATATTATATATATTTAATAAAATACTTTCTCGTTTTTTTAAATGACGTTCATGCAATCCTTCTTTGACTCGCTTACCCGTTTTTATAACTGTATCCCGTAATACGGATTAGTATTTATTAGTTATTAGTTATGAATGGTTATATAAGTTTATTTAATTCCTTATTTATAAATGGAGCATTATAATTTTTATTATATTACAAATCTCTCTTATACATGCAAATACACAAAATGATTAAATTATTTTCTTCTTTTTCACTTTTTACGAGTTACAATTATAACTATAAATACACCCTCAGCTGCGGTCTATCTTCAACCCTCTTAAATATTGTTATTGATGACATTATACGAATGTGAAAACTATCAATAAATGCTAGCATGTATTTGAATATGTCAACTTGTGCAAATACACCCCTGTTTGCAGATGACCAGATCATAATTCAGTCAAATGAAGATGACCTTCAGAGATTTGTCTATGTACTTCATGAAATATGCCAAGACTATAACATGAAAATATCCATTTGAAAAGCAAAAACAATGGCAGTTACGGGCAAAGAACCAGTAAGAATGAAAATCGTTATTGATAATAAAATTATCGAACAGATACAGCACTTCACCTATCTGGGATTCGACATCACCTTTGACTATGATAACGATTCCCAAAGAAAGCTACACATTTGTGGCACTCTCATATGAAAACTAAAGAGAAAACGAGAAAAGAAACACAGTTGAAGTTTTTTTATGTCTCAGAGACATGAACCCTGAGTGCCCAAGAGAGAAGCAGGTTTCAGGCAGCAGAGATGCGGTACCTACGATCTCTAAAAGGCTGCACAATTATGGACAAAATCAGAAATGAAGATATTAGAAGAGAATTAAAAGTTTCTAGCCTCCTTGAGAAGACCAATATATACCGCACTAATTGGAGAAAACATGTCCAACGTATGACACGCGGAAGATTACCGAGAGTTGCCTTCTATTACTTTTCAAAGAGAAAACGATGGTTAAACCAATAAGCCGGAACAGGCTCCCAGCCTAACCCCTGAAGATGATGATGATGATGAATATACCCTCTAACATAAGTAAGCGTCTCATCCTGCAATATTAAAGGTAGTGTGCTACAAATGATGACGGGTCTTTTATGACAGATTAAAAGAAAAAGCTTTTATGGACTTCAAGAAAATAAAATAAATACAAAATACAGACTATATAAAAGTTTAGTAAGAGAAAACAGAGCGGAGCGAAAATTTGAGTCACAAAACTATTGATAACAAAAGATTGATTTAAAAAAAAATTACATCCACTAGTGAATTAAATATAACGATATCACAATTGATCGTTACATATTGTTCAATGCGAATATATCAAAGCACCAATAATTAACACGTGTAAAATATTTGCATATATTCTATCTGATATCTTTTACCGATTTTTGAGGAAGATTATGTACTGCAGCACACAATTTACGCATAGGAGAAAGCTCGCTAAAATGTTAACCAGTAATGATCATTCGCTGGCATTCTATTTATGCAAATAAATGGCATCCTTTACTCCCCAAACATCTTCTCAGTTGATTTATGATTGAAGGAAAAAGTAAAACTCCCGAAAGCATCTTAGTAATACCACCTTCACTTATTTAAATGAGAAAGAAAAATATAACCGGAGTAAACAACACTAAGCATCAATGCGAATATAGTGCACATTCCTAACAATTTTTCACACATTCGGTAAATAGAACTGTCCACTGATAGCGGAAAAATACATTTATAAATTCTTGGAGACAATAAGTCATCTTTCTTAATTATAGTGATTTGGATTTAAAAAGTGCACTTTCTTCAGGAAAATTAAAATATTTATTCATATACAGCAGAAATCAAAGTTTGATGACAAGATTTTCCCACAAATATAACATGTTCAAAAAGTTCATTCGGCGATATGAGTTTTTCGATTAATATGCAATATTAAAATCTTTATAGTTAAAGGTCTACATTTAAATATCAGTAAAAGAAAAATTGCTGGATGAAATATTACCGCATTTGCTGATAATATACAGGTCGTTAAATACATTTTAAAATTTGATGACAGCCTTAAATATTTTATGAAGGTAGTATTGGAATATAAGGAAGTGCATAGGAATATAGGAAATAATATGGAAAAGTATTTTATCATTCTTTATTTTAGGAGGCCCTCATTCCGGTTCTTCATTTCCAAAGAGCCAGTCTCAAATTATGCTTCTATAATGGATGTTCATAGTCCTACAGAATACACTTTAACCCTAGAATTATTACATTTACTTCATTACATTATTCTTCGTCTATAATTCTTGATACCGTGGAAGCCTCTGCGCTGGTGCTGACTCAACGAGCCCAGTGTTAAAATAGGGCTGACAGTAAGCTGATTCAGAGAAAACAAGTGATAAGAGAAAGACGAATTGCTGGATGTTTTCCAAATCCAAACCTATTGGTCGATTTGGCATCCATTCAATCTTTTGGACTTGTCCTCACTACTAAATTTAAGAAACGTGGTTACACTGCACATTAGAATTTTTGGATTTAGTATAAAATAAATTGAGAATAATAAATTTCAATTTTTCAGGATTCATGTGTATTTATTCAAGTTCAAGAATACTTCAGTCTAAACTAAAATCGAATCGAAAAGATAGCTGTTGCTTTTCTAAAAATATAATATACAGACAACCAATCAGAAAACAAATTATTTGTCAGCGACAAATATTTTTAACACAATTATAATCTGAAACATATATTTCTAACATAGTACATGAATAAATCATGCGTGAAATTTGCTCACTTCATAATTAAATTACAAATAAGAAATATTTTTAAAAATTATCCTTATATTACAAATTAATATGCGCAGCTTGGAAGCTGCTTGTGCATTTCTTCATTGTGTGACTAAACTTTACACAGGTTAGTGTTCCAAGATTAAGATGTAGTACCGGGTGATACCAAGTAAGAAAAAATTACTGTAGAACGACAAAATTATATAAATAATGTGAGCCACTGAAAAGGTTGCAATATTTTGAGTATCAGATTGTAATCAACAACCTTTTTTAACATAAAATTTTTTTTATAGAGATACAACAAGTTGGGTGTCAACTGATCTGATACAATAATTTAATATTAATTTAAAAGTAATATTTTTATTTATTTATTTAAATATCAACTTTTTTTTATGCTTTGTTTAATAAAATCCTTTCATATAAAAATTCGTTTTATTCCGCTTATATTTGAAAATTAAATACAGTACAATCAGAAAGAGCAATCACAAAAATTTAATTTGAAAGGAATATTACTTTTTTCCCTAAATTAATTTTAAATATCTTTTTAAAATAATTACTTTACATAATTTTGTCTCATGAAAACTTTATTGTAGTATTTTTTAAAATTTTTACCGCAATAAAATAAAACTCATTTAAAAATCATTGTTTGAATTAATGGGAAATGAGTTTAAAAAAAGACTATTTCATATCTATTACATTTTTTAATTAAGATACATAAATTGAAATCGCTTCCCTAAAAGCAATTCCTTTTTTAAAAAGGAAAATTAATGTTATAACTTATATATATATATATATATATATATTTTAAATAACTTATTATTGTATATATTGTTGTATATATCATTGATGAATTTGCATCATGGCTATGACTACTTTTTGTACATACATTTTTCATACTTTTCTACTAAAGGTTTTTTATGTATTTATACAATTTTGTGCTACATTTATTTTAATCCAGAATTTCAAAAGCATTATTTTGCTCAAAAAATATTTATTTTACTCAAGATTCTCTAAAGTTTTAGTTTTTGTATAGGAAAACATATTTTTCTATTTTTACGAATTTATTAAGCGTCTATTATAATTTTGCAAGCTTAGTTAAATTCCAATATTTCTTATAATTATTGTCTCAATTTATTATATATCCAATATTTATCTTCTTTATTCATTAAATGGTTGTTCTAAGTAAATTCCTAGCGCCTGGCAAAAAAGGCAAATCTTATGGTTTGTCTTGTGCTCGGTACAGAGTAATGTATAGGGATTACTCTGGATCGTCATCCTGCTACCTATATCATCCTCCTCTTCGCAATTTATTTTTTAAAAAATGCAATTCTACTAGATGTCTTACTTGCCCTCTTCCTGATGCTTCTCATTTTAGAGATAGCTCTTCTCATGTTACATTTTGTAAGGCTTTTAATATTATTTACTCTCTCAAGTGCAATTTATGCAATATGGTATATATTGGACAAACTAGTAATCCATTACACATGCGGATTAACTTACATCGCTCTGATATTAAAAAATCACGTCACTTTACCACCAATTTTGAATATATGCACTTCCATCAACATGACTTCAATAACATTACTGTGAAAATTCTTAATTTTAAGAAGAATTTGAATGAACGACTCTTACTTGAATCACAATATATTAAATCACTGAATACTATCTATCCTTTTGGTTTAAATTCTAATGTTTATAATAAACAACATATTGTTTATTCCAAGGTTTCAAAAATTGAATTTTACAGTAATATTTATAAAACTCTAAATCACTCTTTATATAAAAAGACTACCAGAACTTCTAGGGGTTCTTCTAGGTCGTCTTCCCAACATCTGGACATTTCATATATATTACAAAATCTCAAATCCTTAGAAAGTATTTTTCTTCAGTCTTATAATTGGAAAGTTATACGTAATTTTATTTTTGGAATCAAAAAGAAGTATCTTCTTAAATATTTTAAAGTATTCCATTCTCATTCTTTTGATTCACACTTCAGTGATGTATTCTTTGATATTTTACACTATAGGGCTGAGTGTTTTAATATTAAACTTGATTTAAAGTCTGGTCAAAAAATAAATAACTCTCTCTTGGTGATAAATTTTTCTCATCTGGTTTTTAATAAACTTCATATTCACAATTTACTTAATGATCCATCCAATCCTTTTCCTATCAAAAACTTCATCATTCAAAAAACTTTTAAATACAATATTACTTTAGGCAGAAAAATATTTAACTACAATAAATTTGCTAAATTTCTTACTTCTAATGATCAGCCTCCATGTTATTGTTCTGATTCCAAATATAAATCTTTTTTCAATACATATCATGGTCATATTATTACTGGTGATATCAATATTGTGGAAAATCTTACTCTTAGATCTTTGATGAAGTATGGTACTAAATTTCGGATGCCCTCAAAATTCAAATTTATTGATATCATTACTCAATTTAATTTAGACTTGGATCTCTTTATATACAAAATTGCTATTGATTATAATAAACCAGTGGAATTTTTTAATGAGTGGAAATTTAAGTTATTGGAGAAATTTAAACTTGATTTAGTTTATAATATGCACCATCTTTCTAATATCAAGTACTATGATTTCAAAGAAATTCATTCAGCAATTCTAGACTTACAGTCTAAATTTATTATTACTTATGTTGACAAGGCGGCTAATAACTATGCAATTATTTGCAAAAAGTATTATAAACAACTTCTTTTTGATACTATGGATACTAGTAATATTTTTCTTAAGATTAAAGACAGTATCGAAATTAAAAATAGGCATATATTTAATTATTATAAGTTGTTAAAAACTAAATGTAATAACTACAATTACCCTTATTTAGTTGTAATTCCAAAATTTCATAAAGATCCTATTAAATTTCGTACTGTTACTGTTGCCTGCAATGCCTATACTTCTAATGCTAATATTATGTTATTGAATATCCTTAAAAAATTACATAGTTATATTGTTTCTAACAAGTGTAATTTTTTTCTAAAAAATAGTTTTCAACTCAAAAATAAAATTAAAAATCTTACTGATATTACTGGTATAAAAACTTTTGATTTCAATGATCTTTTTAATAATATTGATATTAAAGATATGTTTGATATTATAAATAAACTTTTTGTAGAAAATTTGCAGTATTTAAATCTAAATGTATGCATAACTCCTTCAGCCTTTAAAACTCTGACTAGGTTTATCCTTTTCCATAACTATATTTTATTCAATAAATATTTATATAAACAACGTTTAGGATTGCCACAAGGTGGAATTGCTTCTAGCATATTAGCTGATCTATACTTATATTATTATGAGCGTGACATTGAGTGTACTAACTTTAAATTACTACGATACATAGATGATATAATTATATTATATTGGGATAAAAATCACACCAATCTAGACTTACCTGTCAAATATCCTGAAAATCTGTCTCTAAGTAGTACTGATTTGGATTCTAGTGTCATTAATTTCTTAGATTTAAAAATTATTCTTAATAGTAATGGCCAATTAGAATTTGACTTATACGATAAAAAGAAAGATTTCCCCTTTAAGGTAAATTTTTTCACTAACTTTAAACATGCTTACATAAATCTGTATTTGTCAATATTCTTCTTAATTTTACTCTAAGGATCAAATATTTAGTGTCTGATAAACATCAAAAATTACAATTTCGATTCTTTAAAAATTTAGCATTAATTAATGGCTATCCCATACACTTAATAAAAAAATTCTTTTAATTATTTATTTAATTATTATTATTATTATTTATTTATTTATTTATTTATTTATTTATTTATTTATTTATTTTTTTTTTTTCTCCTCATACATTTTATTCAAATTTAAATTTACGTTTAGGTATTATTATTTGGTTTTCATCAAATGCATTGATTATTTGAATCCTAAATTTATTTGATTTTATTTTTCCATTATTTTCATCTTATTATTCCAGATGGCAGCACTATTCATGATTCAATATTAGGAATCATCATCTGATTTTTTTTTTTCTTCAAGGATTTGAATCCTTATCATACATGAATTCCACTGTGAATCCTAAAAATTACTCTATGGTCAATGCTATTTTGAACTAATTAACTGTGGATCTAACTGCTAACTGATTGTTACCTTTTTACATGTGCGAGTGTGCGACGTTCATTGCTTCAATTTCATTTAGAAAGGTTAAAGTAATCTTATTATTCTACAGTTTTATGGGTTTAATTTTAATCTTATATTTAAATGGTTATGGTTTTTCATATTTAGGTAAAGGTTTTATTATGATTATCGATTTATTATCGTTTCATTATGATCTTCGTTTTTCTATATTGACTATGTCTATTTCTTTATTGAGTTGTGTTCATTTCAAATATTTTATTCAGTAAGTTGAATTTTTGTATTTTTATTTTAATCTTAATTTTATGGTTTTGGTTTGTCATATTAGGTTATAGTTTTGTTTTTATCTTCTCGTTTAATGGTTTTTCTATGGGTGTTTCGGGCCTGCGAACAAAGAAATTCTTAGCTTTTGCTTTCTTTGTTACAGAAAAACATCCATATTTTAGCATATTTGCATTCTACCAGGCCCTTGAAAACGTTAGAATGCAAATAATGCTTTTTTTCTTATTCCAATTTACAATATTTATTTCGATTTTTCTTTAATTCTTCTTTGATTTGATATGGGTAGTCTTAGCTTGTGATCCAAGGAATTGTTTTAATACTGAAGTTGAGTCATCTTTAAATTTCATAAAATTTTTTTTTGCACTGATTATATTAATGTATTTCTATATATATATATATATATATATATATATATACGTACAAAGTATTCAAATTATTTATCTGACTTATAGTTAATTACGAGAACTTACATTAAAGATACATTATTATCACATTTTATGAACAATTGAAAGCTGTTTTTAGAACACAAAATGAAATATTGATAGTAATTTTAAAAATTTAAATAGTAACAATGTCATAGCTTTAAAAATTCTGTACAGTTTAACATAAACACAAAATAAAAACATAAAATAATGATTTTTATGAATAACATTTAAAATTCGTTACGCAAAGAAAGCTTCTGAACGTAAAATTAAAAATAATAAAATGATTTTAACAATGCTTAGCAGGCCACAGCTTCTAAAATTTTATAAGACAGGAAATAAATTATTTGTATACACAAATCACTTCTTCAGATTTTATAAAGGAAAGCAGAGCTCGTGACGTATCAAAATTTTTACATGCGTTTCATTATTATATCACTAGTATTCTGAAACAGCGCTTGTTAAAATAATATTCTAGCATTAAAACCTTAAACAAAAATTTCTTTTTGAAAATAGTGGTAATAATATTGTAAAACGCACATAAAATTGTAGAAAATCTACGATCCCTAAATTTGTGTTAAAATAAATGCGTTACATTGAATTTCATACGATTATTTATTTTTCAAAATTTAACTTGTTCCTTTAATTTTACCACAAAATTCATTTTTCTATTGAAGACCCCTGCTCAAAAAACATCTGCTTAAGAAAGAATAAAAAACCTTTTTAACGTAGTAAATTCATATTGGTAAGTTTTTTTACACAGAAAATTTTTATCTTATAAGTATTTAATTAATGAATTTTGAAAGGTGAATAATTTACATAAAAAAATATGCTTAAAATAATCAAGAAAAAACATTGCTTTGCACAAATCTTCTACGCTTATAGTTTCTTTTGTAGAAAACTATTTTTCATGTGTTTATAAAGTAATTTTATACATTAATAATTGAAACAAAGAACAGAAAAGTTTTTTTTTCTTTACTGAAGATTTTAAAATTTCAGTCTTAAATAACTGAATAGTGTCGATTTTACAAAAGAAAAAAATAGGTTTATCTCTACATAACGCAGTTAATACACCTAAAAATTTCAGATTTTTCTTTCTATAAATTAAAAACTTGCAAAAGGCATTGCTTAAATTCCTCATTTTTTTTTTTTAAACTTTTTTTTTAATTTTAAATTTGTTCAAATCCTGAATGCTTAAAAATGAATTTTCAGAAAACTATATTTAATGCTTCTGATAAAAAATTTAAACATTAATATTGTAAAATAAATGGAAAAAATCTTGTTTAGGAAAAACATTCTTCATTATACTAAAATAAAATAATATTATGCTTAAATATTTTTCTATTTAGAATTTAATAATCTTATATTTTCAAAAAAAGGAGAAAAGATTTTTCTCAATTAAAGATTTTCAAACTTTTTTTTTTTTTCAAATTCTATTTAATATTGAATTAATACCTCTCTTACAAGGAAGAAGTGGTTTTAGTTCCTCGTAACCTTGCCAACGCATTTAATAAATGTAGCTTTTCTTTCTACAAAACAAATTTAATCGAGAAAAGGTTCGGTAAAAAATTCTTTTGAACCTTTGATTATAAACA
Organism: Salticus scenicus; assembly: GCA_963930645.1. Classification (NCBI taxonomy): domain Eukaryota; kingdom Metazoa; phylum Arthropoda; class Arachnida; order Araneae; family Salticidae; genus Salticus; species Salticus scenicus. The sequence goes on from OZ005648.1 coordinate 105,625,243, forward strand.
GCAAACGGAATATAATTTGAACTTCATATGCGAAATTAGTACTGTTTTTCTTTAAATGATTACTTAATAATATATTTCAATTAACAGTGTTTTTTTTTTTTTTTTTTTTTCATAAAATTGTTCTATTAAAAAAAGAAAGTATATATGTATATATATATATATATATATATATATATATATATATATATATATAATATATATATAATAAAATGTACATAAATAGAATTATATTATAAAAAAAAACTAATTAAGAATTTTTTTTTTTTTTTTTTTTTTTTTGTCAAATCAACAATTTCGATTATGACAGAATAATTTTCAAAGAGGTTACAAAAAATATTCACTTTAATAATTTCTATATAATGAATATACATATACATATACATATATATATATATATATATTATTTATTTATTTATTTACTTATTTGTATTTATTTATTTTCTATTTTTTTTTATGTTTTTTTAGGACCATCAGGGCGCATTTTGGTAACTCAAACGCATGACAAGGCTCAAATACAGTGCTACGAGGCTCAACTACAGAACCAAACCATTTGAAATTTTCTTCTCTCGCACAATTCATAAATTGCGGCAATATACATCTAATCATAATAAGTCAAAGTCTGTGTTTGTTTTGTTTCTGGATCTATTAATAAATTCACTTTAAGCCGTGTTCACAAATATAAATTGCATTAGATATTTCTTTTCACTCTCCTATACAGGATGTAACAAAACTAGTGACCATAACTCTAAAGAGTGATAGAACCACTCACAAAATTTCAAAAATTAATTTCAGAAAATAAAAGAGTAGAATTATTTTGCTTTTGCTTGAAAACATAACGTTAAAAGCTATGGCATGGTACTAAATCAAAAGCAAAACAAATCTGCTATTTAATTTTCAAAATTTATATATATATATATGTATTTTTTATATTAAAAAAAAAACCCTCCAAAATTAACCATTATATAGGTAAATTCTTAACAAAAGAAAAAAAAAATTAAAATATAATAAAAATTTACAAGCAAATATGTAACATTTATGCTTCACAAAAAAGTTATCAAAGTAATAACCATTCATCAAATGTTGTTTACACAGCGTATAATTTTATAGTAACATTAATTGTATGGAAAGTAACACATATTACGCAACCCTACCTATTGTAACAATAATCAAAATGAAACAAGGTAGCTTGACGTGCAAGTTCGAAAATAATATCAACTAAAATAATAATAATATAAACTCATCGACAGAAACCACAACCATCATACAAACAAGCTTAGGGCAATTCACATTCAAAGCAGAAAATGACTCTTTTCGAAAATGTTAAATGAATTATTTTTCTGAAATCGAATTTCTCAAAATATTTACATATCATTAATTTAGTACGTGTGTTCGAAATAATATTCGGTTTTAGTAAGATTTCAACTGAAATAATGTCCCCAAACCACTAAAATTATTCGTGAACCAGAGTATTGTGGATAATGATAATTTTTCTCGACAAATTTACTTCATTATCAGTAGAATGAAATTGACAGTTTTGTCACGCTTTGAACTTTTGTTAAATAATTGATTGCCAAAGCTTGAAAATTATTGCATTCAGTTTCAAGAAATGGAAGGACTGGGTAATATGTAAGATGCATAATTTCTGTGTAATTCATGTTTTTAATTGTTTTTTTTTTTAATCTTAAGTAATATATGGCATGATAAACAAGCACTGAGAAAATAAATATACCTCCATCATTTAGAACAAATAAGTAGTCATTTTCAGAATACCTTTAACTAGAAATATAGATTTCTGATTTAAGCGTATAAACTAAACAAATCACCTAGATAGAGGAAATGATTGAGAGTTTCTTGTCTACACTTTTCTAGATGGTGAAACAATATTATGAAAATTGTGGATATTATGAACTATTTGTATTGTGAAAAACTATCGCTTAATTTCTAGAACTGGGTCATAAAATAAAATTATAGTTACCAAAACTCGCCTCTTGTATTCGCATTTATTTTCAGAGATTTTTAAATGATATTGACCACGATAATATAGAAAAGTGCTCTAGGATTCTAATAGGGGATTTTAGAATTCACTAGAAAAGGAAACTAGAATTTATGAGGATGGCATGAAACTATTTTTACTAGAGCAAAATTCAGCTTCTAGATGTAAGTCATAGAACTTTTTTTAGAGATTGTTTCAATAATTTGCTTTAATGTTATTTCAAAAGAATATATCGAAATCAATGTGGAAGTACTCAAGATTACAGTTAAGGAGTGACTCAATGCTTAGTCATCCACAGTTTTTAAAATCATATAAGACAGGAAAGAAACTATTTGTATACACAAATCACTTCTTCTGGTATTATAAAGGAAAGCAGAGCTCGTGACGTACCAAAATTTTTACTTGCGTTTCATTACTACGTCACTAGTACTATTTTGATACAGCACTTGTTAAAATAATATTCTAGCATTAAAACTATAAACGAAAAATTCTTTTTGAAAATAATGGTAATAATATTGTAAAACGCACTTAAAATCATTGAAACGCTGCGATCCCTGAACTTGTGTTAAAATACATGCTTTACATAGAATTTCATACGATTTTTTTTTCATTTATTTATTTATAAATTTATTTTGAAAAATTTAACTTGTTACGTTTAATTTTACCATTATATTTATTTTTCTGTTGAAACCCCTCGCTCAAAAAATATCTACTTAAAAAAAAAAAAAAAATCTTTAACTTAATAAATTCACATTGATAAATTTTTTGGTACAGAAAAAAATATCTGCTTAAAAAAAAAAAGGAAAAAGAAAAACTTTTGCGCAAAAAATTTTTATCTTATAAGTATTTTCTTAATGAATTTTGAAAGGTGAATAGTTTTCTTTAAAAATGTGCATTTTTACACGTTAAGAGATATGAATAATGAACGCTTTCTTTATATTTAGAGCAGTTGCGATAAATAAATACTGTTTAGTAAGGTGATTTATTTAATATGTAAAGAGTTATTTTGTGTGATGTATTATTAATAGCTAAGAAATTTGCAGTTAGGGCATCATTAATTATCGTAGTAATAAATTTTATTATATTTCTAGTAAATTTTCTTAAATTATGAATGTTGAATTTTATGTAAGCTACAAAATTATAAAATTGAAAAGCTAAGAAATTTATATTTAGTATTAAATAAAACATCAAACGATAAAATTTTATCATGATCGTGGTAAATTGTATTAAAATTATCAACATAGTGTTTAACATAAATTATATCGTATACATAAAAGTTATACAATCAATATTAATTTTCTTTGACTAATTAGAAATCATTATTGTTTCTTTCGAAACATTTTAACGCAATGTAATTGTATAAGCAATATTTTAAAATAAATTTCATAGTTAAAAAAAGTCATTTTTAAATGTGAAATGGTATCATACAGTTTTAATTAGTACCAAATAAACAAATAAATAAATGATCGAGATAAAAATTTAATTCTTATTTGTTATTTCTACACGCAGTTGTACACTATTTCCAACATCTGTCCATTTCCAACGCTGCCATTGTAAAACTCTGCAGATTACGTCAAAACCATTATTTCACATCTTAAATGAAATAATTTGTGTTGTCAAAGCTCTTAATCTGGAATGTTTTATTTATTTAATGATTTTCCTTTTTTTATTTTTTAAGTTTGGAAAAAAGAAAAAGTCACTTGGAGCGAGATCGGGATAATAAGGAGGATGGGACAAATTTTAATAGTACATGGGTTTGATTCCTCAACCGCACACCAACATGGTCTCTTTCTAATTTCGGACAAAATTTTCGCTGAAACACATGAGGTATAACATGATTTTTACATACATAAATTTTCGAAATAATTGACAAATTTGAAAAAACTGCTAAAAAAAGAAGTTTCCGATCATTTAGGAAGTTAGTCTATTAAAAAATGGCACTATTAATTGATAGCTTTTTAGTAAAATAAACTTTATACAAAATACATATTAACCTTATGTTTGGATTTTATAGAAATGCTATGCGAAATGAAATATTGAGGCGTACATAAAGTTTTCTTCAAAACGTCTTTATATAAAAGAAAAATTACTCTTAATGATTCATCTTTATATTATTTAAGTTTCAGTAAATATTTACTCAAATGTAATGAGAATTTTTATTTCTATAGCTTAAAGACTAAAGTAAAATGTTAGACATCCTTCGAGTTTATTTTACCTAAACCTTTTCGCAAACAAATTTCTCCAGTTATAAGAAAAAGTAAGTGTTTATTATACTGTTTCACAATTTTTCACCGCCTGAATGTTTACCAGGCATCGCGTTAATATTATAATTAAATTTAACAGTTTTAGGTTTATTTCTTTAGAAATCGACCTATTGCAATCACATTGTTTATCTATATATACAGGTGTTGAACAAACTAATCTGCACACTTTCGCTTTTTTTTACATTTTGTCGAATATTTTGAAAAATATTTAGCGTGTTGTCCTTGAAGTTCGGGAATACGGAAAATACGCCTTTCCTCATATTTTTCAGCAAAGGTTTTGTCACGAAGGCCGTTAGGGGACGAACAACAAATCCAATAAAATGAAAAGTATTTGTGATAACCCTGTATATGGAAAAACTTCGATCGATCGGCAAATTTTAAGTATCGTTATAAATGTTATATTTTATACATATGTAGAGTTTTGTGAGGATATTTTGAATATTTAAGTTGTTGGGAGTAATTTAGTAAAAATGGAATTTTTTTTCGCAAATTTTTACATTATAGCTTCTAAGGTTTTTGTTTAAATTCCATGAAACTTTCAGAAAATATGACAACATATGCCTAAATCATTATACTATAGTTTAAAACAAATAAATTGCATATTCAAAGAGATATAGACAGTTGTAGTAAATAATTTATTACCGCGCATGCGTGAACTGTAGCAAAAACACTTTGACATAATTTGATACCCAACTGCATAGAGCACCTTATAAAAAACATCCAGTTGAATACCACAAGAATTCATAGAGATATCGGTGATTAAATAAGCTCTTTTTCAACTTTTCTAAATAGGTCTTTACGATAATGGGTTATTCACAAATGAAAGCTTATATCAGAAAAAACTATGTTACACATTGAAACTTAATACTATATTTGCGATTCGTTTTTATTTCTTTTTTATAGGCATGTACTACATACACCTATAAGAAAAAAGAAGAATGAGTTGTTTGATTTTTTTTTTCTTTTCTGATACAAGTAATAATGTTTTCTAATACGAAAGCGTAATTTTAAAACTTTTGTTTACTTTCTTCACTTTTTTTTTTTTTTTTTTTTTTTTTTTTATCGTTTCACCGCATTTTAATTTTGATTTTTTAAAAATCTCTACTTAAGGAGAAAGTATAAGGTGAAATAGCCTAACTATCAAATTTTAGTTTCTAGTTACATTATTACTGATGCAGAAATCATACAAAACTATGATTTTTAGAGGGTTTTTTCTCACCCCATTCATTGTGTATGCGCTATAAATGTCAAACTCTGTTATACTTCAATGGCGGAAATAAACACTAACTGTGACAAGTTTCATTCAAATTGGCACGGTGTTTTTGGAGACGATGTAAGACATATTCACAGATATATTAACCTACAATGACTTTTATTCATATTTCAATTACAATGTGTATTTAACATGGCTATATAAAAAATGTTTTTAGTTTATAAAGAATATTGTTAATAATTTACCTAATTATAATTAAAAAATAATGATTCGAATTTATTTCAATAGAAATCGAGGTATAACGATTTATAATGAATAGTTTTGAATAGGTAACATTAATATATATATATATTCATTTATTTACTTATCTTGTGTGTAAAATAAAGATAATAATAATAATAAAAACAAAAAAATAAAGTATTTAATAAAATAATTTTTATTTCCCTTTCATAATTTATTTTTAATTTAATTCGTAAGAGGAAACAGCAAAAGACCTTTTTAACAAATTATTACTTAACAATACATGACTTTCAAAACTTTAATGGTTTTATATTATTTATCTCTCTATTTTTAACGGTATGACATTCAATTCTGCTGGAGTATAAGAAGATAACTTATAAATCAACACAAACTTTTCATTTAAACAAATCTTTTACGCTTCGCTAATGTAACAGTTGCGATCGATTCCCCAATAATACAATCGATTTACGAAGTAGGGAAAAAAAAATCACAAATGGCTTTTGAAAAAATACAACAAATAACATTCAAGCAAATCTCTTTTTAGTTCAGCTTGATATACGTGTAGAATAAATAGAAAAAAGAGTGCAAAAAAAAATATATAAGTGAAAAAAGGTTCTAGATGAGCAGAAGGAAAAAGCAGATGTAAAAGTGCGTTTTTATATGGAAGTCGATGCCCAAAGTCAAACTATCATTAACGAATTTCAGCTTACTGAATTTTTCTCGTAAAAAAAAATCAATTTCAACAGAACTCATCTATTTTAAAGTTAAATGAAAGCATATTTCATTTAGAGATTTAAAGTAATATTGATAAATATATATGTGCAAGAAATATAAGCATATAATTCCTTAGATGTATACTTTGAAGCAGTTATTTATTAAATATACATCACTTATTTTATTGTATATAATTATAACTTTTAGATAGCGATAAGTTAAACAATGTAATCAATGTCTACGCATGACATAATTTTTTATTTTACACTTCTAATAATTTAAAATTGCTTCTAATGATGAAGTTGAAACTAATTATGTGTATTCTTAGTTTTCATCTCACTTTAGAAATTATTATGAATTTGAAGTCAATTGCAACAGTGTTAGTTATTATTGCTTTCATATTACGTTAATATATTACTTTCAAAAGTGCGTTTGAAAAAAGTGTAATAATCTGTGATTACCATTGAATTTAACATTATTGCATTTTGACCATTTAATATAGAACATTGAGAAAATCCTAATCACAAGCTCATCAAGGCTTTTCTGAGTATTTTTTAAGATTTTTTAAACAAATCGGAATTATATATTATTTTAAATATGATAATTAAATATAATACAGATTAAAAAGTTTATCGAATTCTTCCTTGATAGGGATGGGTTTTTAAAGAATATCAGTAAAGTATTAACTAGCACTCCTTCTTCAAAATTCAAGCACATTTGGAATCGACTTTAGTCTAGCAACGTGTACAGCGTTATCCCGTCTTTATCCGTCTTGCAATAGTTGGAAAAACAGGCTATTGTGTTAGACTTTTAAACGTTGTTTTCTGTAATATAATATATAATAAGTTCAAATCGATATAAGTGATTTAAGTAGTAGTAAAACTACAAAATAATTGTAAAACTTAAGCATTTGATTGGTTATATAATTTTGCGAGAGTGAGTGAAAGGGTGCAGACCTCATAAATTAAAAGAATGATTTATATATTCTTATTTTTTTAGTCTTTTTTTTTTCAGTAATTTATATTCAAATCCTATCATTATAATTATTTTTTACTTGTATATCGGCAAATATTACTGTACAAATGATAAGTAAATAGATTATACAAATGAAAAATGCATACATGTATGCAAATACATATATTTAAAATCAATATTTAATATATATTTAATAAAATACTTTCTCGTTTTTTTTTTTTTTTTTTTTTTTAATGTCATTTAATTAAATGACTTTCAAGCAATCATTCTTTGACTCACTCTCCCGTTTTTATAACTATATCCCATAATATGGAATATTATTTATAATTTATTAGTTAGGATTGGTTATATAAGGTTATTTATTTCCTTATTTATAAATGGAGTATTATAACTTCTATTATATTACGAATGTATCATATACATACATGAAAATATACAAAATGATTAAAGTAATTTCTTCTTTTTCACTTTTTACGAGTTACAATTATAAGAGTACCCTCTAATGTTGGAAAGTGTTTCATATTGCAATATTACAGGTAGTTTTCCACAATTGACGGCATTTTCATAGAAGATTGAAAGAAAAAGCTTTTGTGGGTTTGAAGAAAGTAAAATAAATTAAAAAAAAAAAAAAAAAAAAAAAAAAGTTTAACAAGATTAACAAGACAATATAAAGATTTAATAAACAAAATAAAGCAGAGGGAAAATTTGCGTCTCAAAACATTTGATTATTAAAAAAAAAAAAAAAGATTTGAAAGACGCCCATATTTACTAGTGAATTAAACATAACGATGTCACATTTGATTGTTATTTTATTCGTAAATAATTCTATTATGCAAATATATAAAGCACTAATAATTAATACCTGCAGAATATTTGCATATCTTGTATCTAATATTTTTTTTACCATTTTTGTGAAGAAGTTTATGTACTGCAGCATACAATTTTCTCATTCATCACACATCGAAGAAAGATTGGTAAAATGTTATTCGGTAATAATCATTCGCTTTCCTTCAATTTATGAAAATAAATGCCATCCTGTAATCACCTTCCCAGTAGATTTATGATTCAAGAAAAATTACCGAATGCATCGTAGTAATATACTACTGTGCAGAAAGAAGTATACTGCCTTTTTAAATGAGAAAATAAGTATGTACTTCGCTTATTTAAATGAGAAATAAAAATGTATCTGGAGTAAACAATCCTAAGCATAAATGTAAATACTGTGCATAATTTAAACAATGCTTTCACACATTTGGTAAATTGAACTATCCATTGACAGCAAAAAAACACATTTATAAATTCTTGTGGAAACTTAAAACATCTTCCTTAACTGTAGTAATTTGGATTTAAAAAGTGTTTTTCTTCAGGAAAATTGTAATATTTATCAATATCCAGTAGAAGCAAAATTTGAGGACAAAGTTTTTTCACAAAAATAACATTTTCACAAAGTTCATTCAGTGTTATGTATTTTTTCGATTAATATCAATATTAAAATCTTTATAATTAAAGTTCTAAATTTAAATATCCATAAAAAATAAAAATGTTTCTAAATTTGATGGTAATGTACAGGTCATAAAATACATTTTTAAATTTGATGACAGCCTTAAATATTTTATGAAGGTAGTATTGGAATATAAGAAAGAACATAGGAATACAGGAAATAATATCGGAAAGTATGTCATCATTCTTTATTTTAGCAAGCACACTGCCTGGTCTTCATTTTCAAAGTGCCAGGCCCTGCTGCTATAATGGGTGTTCGTAGTCTTTCAGAATATACTTTAACCCTAAAATTATTACATTTACTTCATTACATTATTCTTCGATTACCTTTCTTGAGACCATGGAAGCCTCTGCGCAGGTGCTAACTCAATGAGCCCAGTGTTGAAATAGGGGTGATAGTCATCGATTTAGCGAAAAAAAGCGATAAGAGAGCGCCGATTTACCGGATGTTTTCCAAATCTCAATCGATCGATCAATTTGACACCCCTCCAAGCATTCGGACTCGTCTTCACTGCTAATTTTAGGAAATGTGGTTACACTATACATTAAACCTTCTCTTTTAGTATGGAATAAAATAAGAGTAACTAGACAAAACATTTCACGATTCTAATATAAATTTAAAGTTTTCAGGATTCATTTGTATTTATTCAAGTTCAAGAATACTTTAATCCAAATTAAAATCGAATCGAAAAGATAGTTGTTTCTTCTCTAAATATATAAATGCTGCAAAATATAGACAACCAATCAAAAAGCAAATCATCGTCAGCGACAAACATTTTTAACACAAAATTATCATCTGTAACGTAATATTTCTAATCAATAAATCATGCGTATCAATAAACCGTGCTTAAAATATCAATAAATAATGCGTGAAGTTTTTATCAACAAACCATGCGTAAAATTTACTCACTTCATAATTAAGTTACAAATAAGAAATATTAAAAAAAAATATATATATATATATCCTTATATATGAGCAAACATTTATTAAATTTGTATTATAAATTAGTGTGCACAGCATGGAATTCGCTTGCGCATTTTTTATCTGTGGGACTAAAATTTAGACAGGCTAGTTTTCCTGGATTAAGGTTTAGTCCCGGTCAAATTATACCGAGCGAAAAAAAAATTACTTTAGAACGACAAACTTACACAAATAAGGTACAGTCGGTAACAGAAGTCTCCGAACACTAGCAAAAATTCCTATATAAAAAAGTACACATAATACAGTTTTGTTAAATATATCCTTGTCAAATCCTGTTCTTAATCAGTCTAAAAACAGGATTCGACAAGGATTTATTTAACAAAACTGTATTAAGTGTACTTTTTTTATATAGAAATTTTTGCTAGTGTTCGGAGACTTTTGTTACCGACTGTAACACTCTGAAAAGGTGACAATGTTTTGAGTCGTAGATTGAAATCAATAACCCTTTTTAACTTAAAAAAAAAAAAAAAGTTATAGAAATACAATAAGTTGGATTACAACTGGTCTGATAAAATAATTTTTGTTTTTTTTTAAGTAATTTAATTTTTTAAGAAATGTCAATTTTTTTATGCTTTGTTTAATTAAATCCTTTCATAATAAAATTCTTTTTATGCAGCGTATATTTGAAAATTAAATACAGTACAATCACAAAGGGCGATCACAAAAGTCTAATTTGAAAAGGAAATTATTTCTTTCTAAAATAATTTTAAATATCATACTTAAATAATTACTTTACATACTTTTGTCTCTTGAAAAACTATACTATAGCTATCAATTTTGGCATTTTTTAGAATTTATACCGCAATAAAATAAAACTCATTTAAAAATCATTGTTTGAATTAATGGGAAATGAAATTAAAAAATACTATTTCATATCTACTATAATTTTTAATTAAGATACATGAACTGAATTCGTTTCTCTAGAAAAGCAATTCCTTTTTTGAAAAGAAAAATTAATATTATGTTTTTTTTTTTTTTTTTTTTTTTTTTTTTTTATGTATATATAATGCATTCAAATTAGTTATCTAACTTAAAGTTAATTACCGGCATTAATGATACATTATTTCTACTTCTTAAGATCAATTAAAAACGATTAATAGAATAGAAGATAAATACCGATAGTAGTTTTAAATATTTAAATAGTAACAATGTGATCGGTTTAAAAATTTTATGCAGTTTAACAAAAGAAAAAAAAAAGAAAAGAAAGAAAGAAAGAAAAGAAAAGAAAAAGAAAAAAAGAAAGAAAAGAAAAAACTTAAAATAATGATTTTTATGTAACACTTAAAATTATTTTACACTGAGAAAAAAATATACTGCCTTTCTCTAGAATAAATAAGTGACCATTTTCTAAATCTCTTAACTAGAAATATAGATTTCCGAGCTATGCACATAAGGCACGCCAATAAACTGAATAGACGAAATTATCGAGTAGTGTATACATTTCTAGATGATGAAATAATATTCTGTATCTTTTGTATTGCGATAAATTCTCGCTTTATTTTCTAGAATTGGGTAATAATCCAAGATTATAGGTGCTGAAATCCGCCTCTTGTAGTCTCATTTATTTGCAGATATTTTTAAATAACTTTGCCCTCGAGAATATAGGCAAACGTTCTAGAATTCTAATAGAGGCTTATAGAACTCGCTTTCTAAGGGGGCTAGAATTTGTAAGGATGACATGGAACTATTTTTTCTAGAGCCACAATTTAGAATTCAGATGTCAGTTACAGAATTTTTTCTCAGTTTATGCCAAGAAGGGGGCTCCTGGCCCGCGCTGCCACTCAGGTAGCGGGGCTAGTTGCGGCGGCCGACCTCACCTCCGACGTGGTGCCCCTGGATAGCCGGCTTTGCCGGTGAACTGACGAGGCGGCGCGGCCGAGAAGCTTGGCGGGTGGAAAGGATGTTCCTGCAGTCAATTGGAGGCATCACCCACTCGCCGCTCGAAAAGTAATAGGTGATGTGTTATGTTGCGGGCTGTGCTGGTGGCACGAGGCGCCAGGGCAGTCCTACTTGTAATCTGTCACCTACTCTTCACTGCCTGGCCTTGTTCTTCTAATAGGCTCAAGTGTTCTTCCAGGCCCCGGCCTTCCACTCCCGCCGGAGAGCAGCTAGTTTGCTCGCGAGATTTGTGGGTCTTCCCTTCTCGCGGACTTCTCCCGGGCCCGTGCCCCGGTCCGCGGGTTCGCTGGAGAGCAGAAGTTTGGTTCTGCTGGTCGGGTGTGCTTGTCACATGGCCTCAAGCCGAAAGGTAGGTCGCCCGGTTTGGCTGTGTTCTGTGTTCTGTATGCCAAGAATTCTCGTGAATGGAAAATTAAAGCTAGTAAATTGGTTTTGATTGGATAAAGTTTACGTGCTCTAGAATTAGTTACATTCTTTACTTATTCAAAATTTCACATAACATTGCTTAAATTCGTCAAATTTTTATTACCATTTTTGTTATTATTTTGGTAATAGTTAATTTTGGTAATGGTAATAATTAATTTTATTGATAGCAGTTTTAGATACCTCTGATAGTCATTTTTAACTATCAATGTTCGAACAGAAAAATATTTTTCTTGGTCAAAGTTTTCATTTTTTTTTCAATATTTAATAACTAAACACTACATAATTTTCAAAAGAGAATTAGTTTATAACTCTATAACCTGCTAATATACTTAAAAAAATCTAGATTTTTTTTTTCTATAAAATATTATAAAAAAAAAAAAAAAAAAGCTTAAATTAATAAAGAAAAAACTTTCTTGTCTTTGCACAAATCCTCTATGCTAATAATTCATTTTGTAGTAAACTATTTTTAATGCTTTTCATAAGCAATTTGAATTATCAATATTTGAAATAAGGAATATAAAAGGTTTCTTTTATTTTTCTTCCTAATCTAAAGATTTCCAACTTCAGTATTAATAACTGCATGGTGCCTGTCTTACAAAGGGGGGGGGGGGACTGATTTTCTCTATATAACGCAGATAATACACTTAAGAAATTCAGTATTTCTTTATATGAACTAAAAAACTTGCAAAAAAATTACTTAAATTCCTTAAAAATAAAACTTTTTTGTCTTAAAGTTGCTTAAATCCTGAATGCTTAAAATTGAGTTTTCAGAAAACTGTAAAAAATTCTAACATTAATATTGCAAAATAATGGAAAAAAATATTGTTTTAGAAAAACATTCTTCATTATACTAAAAAAATAAAAAAAATCATGCTTAAATATTCTTCTACTTAGAATTTATTAATCCTATACTTTTCAAAGAATGAGAAAAGGTTTTTCTCAAATGAAGACTTTTCAAACATTTTTTTTTTCCAAATACTTGTCTTACAAAAAAAAAAAAAAAAAAAAAATGGGTTTATTTCCTCATAACGTTGCCTACGCATTTAATAAATGTAGCTTTTCTTTCTACAAAACAAATTAAATAGAAAAATGGGTGAGGGAAAAAATTCCTTTGAACTTTTGATTACAAACTGAAAATGGAATATAAGTTGAATTTCATATGCTATTTTATTTTATTTTTTTCTTTAAATGATTACTTAATAATATATTTCAATTAACAATGTCTTTTTTTTTTCACAAAAATTTTCAATTTAAAAAAGTAAATAAATTATAAAATGTGCACAAATAGAATTATACTATAAAAGAAACTAATTAAAAACTGCTTCTTTTGTCAAACCAACAATTCTGATACCGACATAATAATATTCAAAATGGTTACAAAATGTTCACCTTAATAATATCTATATAATAAATAAGACATATTTTTTGTTTGAGGACCACCATGGTGCATTTTAGTGACTAGAACACACGACGAGGCTTAAGTACAATGCTATCTTAGAACCAACCCATTTGACAATTTCTTTTCTTACCCAGTTCATAAATTAAAATTCGGTCTTAAATAAAATTTAATTTTACAAGAGAGGCAGTTTCTCTTAACTGTACGCTTTAAACATGCTATTTTATGCAAAGTGTTCTATCACAAAATATAAACAAAGCTTTTTATTATATATATATATATATATATATATATATATATATATATATATATATATATATATATATATATATATATATATACATTAAGCATATAAATATATTTTTTTTAGAATAACATTTTTAACTTTACATACAGAATTTAAAGACAACTTCCCTAGACGAGAGTCCCAGATCGTCGTCATTAGCCTACATAGTACTTATAGTGCATCGTTAATGCCAAACAACCAATTTAGAATTTAAAACAAATCACTAGATAAAAAAATAATAAAAAGAAAATTCAAATGAAACTCACGAGTCATTTCGATATCAACCTTTTTTTAATTATTTTTTCTTCGTTGAGCTATTTTCATTTACAACATGGATAGCAATTTTTTCCCTTGTGGAGAGCGTGACATATATCCTGTCAAAATAGCCACTTTTTTTTCTTTTTATGGGTATATTGTCGTAACAATGACATCACATCAGTTACTTTTTTCAAATACAGTAGAATCTCGTACAAAGCGCTCGCACAAAACGCGATTTCGTATAACGGGACGAAAAATCTGAGACTGTCACTCATACAACGCGATAAAGAGTCTCGTATAACGCGTAAGATAAAGGAAGCACGTGACATCTTTTCTACTCTCAACCTGTTCAAGGTTACTTATTTTTTCATTGCAGATAGGGATTGCTCCGTTACTATGCCAACACCCGACGCTTTCGGTCTCACTGCGGAATGAAATCGTCTGCTCAATGTATGTCTCCTGTAACGCGATTTTCTATTACGCGGAACGTATCACCCGCGTTATACGAGAATCTACTGCATTTTACATTTTTCTTTTTCGTTTAAATTTTGCATTCTTTTGTTGTTTAAGAAAACCGAATCCGGAGGGTTAATTACAAGCATTTCGCCCCCTGATATTTCACTTCCGAAAATCACCCCCCTCGACCTCTGTATCCCATTACCCGTAGAGAATTAAAAAAGAAAAATTAAAAGAAAAAAAAACTGTATAAATAAAATCACACTTTTGTTTGTAAAATTGCTTAGAATCGAAAAATTTTGCGAAATCTTCACGTTTCGTGCATCAGGGAAGCCAAAAATGCATTCAGAATATTTTCTGTGTGTGTGTGTGGTTGGGAGTGTCTGTATATTTGTAACGGTATTCTTGTGAGTTATCACGGTAAAACGGCAAGATGGATTTCAATGCCATTTCGCAAAGGTATCCAGTCTAAAATGGGCTCTTCCCACCGTCGTCTGCTCAATCACGTGATAGAGGAAAACGAATAATCGAATTCTGAGAATCGAATTCAATTAAATATTGTTCTTAAGAACAAAAAGTTTAATATTTATTATAAAATAAAATGAAAGTAATATTGTGCATTTTTAAACAGTAGAATAATTGTATTTGTAAATTTAATAATTTTTAAAAAACATTTTATGTGTTTATTTATTTTTACCTATAAGAATCGATTTTTGTGTATGGTAGTGTAACTGTAACATTAACTGATCTAGCCATAAATAATAGCTTCTTGTGGAATGCTTACGGATTATAAATTGAAGTTTTAAAATGTTTTCATTTAATTTAACTGCATAAAGGTGTTACAACAAGTTAATTAACTTAGTTACTGGTCTAAATGGATTTACGTAGTACGATATTGCACTGTCACTGATTTAAGTACCAAAAATCAGGGTATTTAAACATGTCTTCATGAACATCAATAACAGGTATAAACTAAATGATGATTGTAAATGTATACAGCAAACAAAAGATGATGAATAATGATATAAAATTGATTAAAAATGATGATGTATAAAAAATATCACAGATTAAATACGATTGATCAAAAATAAGAATAGAAAATAATGTTATTTCAGCAATCGCTCTAGATAAACAAGACTTCGTCTGCTATTTGTTTTTCCTCTATCATGTGACCTCTGACGTCAGGTGGGAAGAGTCCATTATATATATCATACATTTCAAAACTTTAATAATATTAAGAGATATGGAAAAAAATACTTATACATGCACAATAAAGCTTTTGTAAGTAAAATATGTCACAAAAAAAAAAAAAAAAAGAAAAGAAATATATATATATATATATGCGATATAGTTTCAGACATCAAGGCAGAAGAAAATAATTTCAAAAGATTAAAAATAAAAGAACACTTGCTCATGCTCAGTAGAGCTTTTCTCAATAAAACACATAAAAGGTTTTTTAAATATATCTTTATATTTCAGGCATCAAGTACCCCCTTCCCGCTTCCTTTCAATCTCGAAAAAAAAAAAATCTTTCAGAATAGGATTTTGTTATGAAAAGTAGGGCCTCTAAAACATTTATTTATTTATTTTCATTATTTATTTATTTATTTATTTTATCCGGATATCACATGAAAACAACTAAACGGAATTCAATGTCACTTGGAATTAAGTTTAGAGATATATGCAAAAAAACGCCTGCATATACACGCTAATGCTGTACTTAATAAAACGCACAAGATGGTTTTAAATTGCTGCAATATTTTCAGGTTTCAGACATCAAGAAAGCCGTAAAGCATTCGGAATATTTGCTAGAATATATCGCGTTTCAATGCCATTTAGCAAAGGTATCCAATCTAAAATTATATATATCATACATTTCAAAACTTTAATAAGATTAAGAGATATGGAAAAAAATACTTATACATGCACAATAAAGCTTTTGTAAGTAAAATATGTCACAAAAAAAAAAAAAAAAAATATATATATATATATATATATATATATATATATATATATATGCGATATAGTTTCAGACATCAAGGCAGAAGAAAATAATTTCAAAAGATTAAAAATAAAAGAACACTTGCTCATGCTCAGTAGAGCTTTTCTCAATAAAACACATAAAAGGTTTTTTAAATATATCTTTATATTTCAGGCATCAAGTACCCCCTTCCCGCTTCCTTTCAATCTCGAAAAAAAACAATCTTACAGAATAGGATTTTGTTATGAAAAGTAGGGCCTCTAAAACATTTATTTATTTATTTTCATTATTTATTTATTTATTTATTTTATCCGGATATCACATGAAAACAACTAAACGGAATTCAATGTCACTTGGAATTAAGTTTAGAGATATATGCAAAAAAAAACGCCTGCATATACACGCTAATGCTGTACTTAATAAAACGCACAAGATGGTTTTAAATTGCTGCAATATTTTCAGGTTTCAGACATCAAGAAAGCCGTAAAGCATTCGGAATATTTGCTGCGTTTGTGATAGGAAGGGGAGGGGGGAGTTCTCCAGAAACCTTTTATATATATATATATATATATATATATATCGCGTGAAAACGGCGGAACAGTATTGAATGACATTTCTTAGAGATTTTCGTCTGCATCCAATTTAAAATTTTGTTTAACGACTATTTCGAAATTTTAATAAATTTGGATATATGGGCGAAAAACGTTTGTGCATGAGAAATAAGGTCTTTGTCAGTAAAACTCGTAGAATGAAAAAATATTTGTGATATCTTTACTTTTCAAACATAAAGAGTTTTTTAACCCCCAAAAACGTATGAACGTAACAAAAATGGGAAGTCGTTGGAAAATTCATTACACTTAATATAAATTTATGTAAACATTTATTTAAAGAGAATAGTGGATGTTATAATTTTTTTTTTCTAAATTATTGTCTTAGAGAGTATTATAGTTATTGTCTTAGAGAGTCTGTATACATATGCTTTGAAATATAATAACATTAAGTATATTAAAATTTCTTGAAAATTATTTAAATTAAAAAATTAAATTCGAAATTTATTTATTTATCTATTTATTTTAAAATTTTCTCTCGATTTTACATTAATATACTTTAACCATATATTCTAAACAAATTTGGGAAATAATTTTTTGTTTACTTATGGATAGTTTTATTAATTTGTATTACTATTACTATTTTTATCATTGAACGAAAAATAATAATATTAAATAAATAAAATGCTATATTTTTAAGAATTAAGATAGTTTAAAATTTTCGAAAAATATTTATTAATTTGTAGATGAAATTAAATTGAAATTATTTCATGCTGATAAAAAAGTAACTCGTTATCTTTTCACAACATAATCATGAACAAAACTTTTGTGTAGTGCATAATGCTGCGTTAGTCTTTCAAAAAAATTAACCTTAAAATATTTTTATATTAATTAATAACATTGTTATACATTAATTTTTTTTTTTTTTTTTAAGTGCTGTGTCTTTTGCATATAAAATAGCCTATAAAAAACGTAATGTTCTGAAAAATGCTGAAGAAGTATTAAACTGGCGATTTAGAATCTTAAAGCACTCCTTAGAGAGTAGTTTGTTTTGCTTTAATTGAGCGTCTGGGATTAAGTGAATCAGTAAAAATATTACCCGTGGAAGCGTTATACTAATCATCTGATACAAATTAATACGCTTTTGTAGTTTGAGAGCGAAAATTTAATTAGATTTTTATACTATTATAAATTTTCAGATATTCATTGGTTATGAAAGAAAAAATAAAGAAAGTTGATAATTATTTTATTATTTTAAAATTTATCTTTAAAAAAGAAAAAAATAATAATAATTATCATAAATATACCAGTTCAAAGCTTGCGAACTTTTTCTATTAGTACAAATTTTACTTTTTTTACATATGTATGGTAGAGAAAGTAAAATTTTAATCTCAAAATTTCTAAACCGAGGTTATTTTTTTTCTTTTTATTAACAGAATTGCACGTTTTAAGCTTCCTGGAATCAAACGGTTAGTCTATGTCTATGTATCTAGACATAGACTAACCGTTGTGTCTGTTATCTACTAACCGCTTGTGATTGTTATCAGTATAACTCATAAACAGATTTTAAAAATTTAATACCCTTAATATATTTTTTTCTATTTTGATGCACATACATGCATTATTTATTTACTTTCATTTTAGATGGTAATTTACAAAAAAAAAAAAAAAAAAAAAGAAAGAAAGAAAGAAAGAAAAGAAAAGAAAAGAAAAGAAAGGAGAAGAAGCAGAAGAAGATGTCTACCGTACATGTAAATCTCCTTTTTAAAGATTTTTTTTTATTCATTTACAAGACAATCAACAAAGTTATAGCATCAACAATATTAGCTGTAAAAGTTACCAAAAACTGGCATTAAAAGCAAAGAATGAAAAGTTTTATAAACAAACACTAAACATTTCAAAAACTTGCCACAAGTGTTTCAGGTCTAAATAATTGCATGACCCTTCAGCAGGCAAAAAAATCATTGCCGCTTTCATGCTACACTCTTGTCTATAGTTTTCTCGCTTAGTGAAAGGTCATGTTATTTATTCGTGTTTTGAGGTTCAGCCAATTTTATTACACAATTAACACCGGTTTCGGTAAAATAATTTAGTGTATATTTTTAAAAAATTTTAGTTACTCAAAATGACACGTAAGCATTAAAAATATATATAATAATTGATAAATAAGTACAGGGTAGGGCAGTTGAAGTGTATCATTGAAACTATCATTGTGTATGAAGAAAAAATATATATTGGAAACATTTTTTTATATAAAATGATCTTACACTTAAAGGATCATAATTTTATACAGAATTTTCAATATAACCTATTTTATGTGAAGTGTTTAAAACGTTCTTTCATACTTTTCACTACGGCTCGCATCTCATCATGTAGAATTTCGTTCGATACTTTTGTTTATGTTTTTCTAAGTGGATCTCATCTAAACTGTTGTATCTAGAATTTTAGTTACTCAAATTTTGTTTTCTAATACCCCCACATTTAATAATCTAATTGATTGAGATCGGACAGTAAGGGGGGTCATTCGGTTGCCTGTATAAAGGAAGGAACATTTTATGCAACCACACATGGGTAGCACGTGCGTGGTGGATCAAAATTGCGATGGTCCCTCTTTCCTCTCCTTTTAGGCCTTTAGCGCATGGTCCCATTCCCCCCTTTTTTCGCCCATCCACTTCAAATCTCTAGACTATGCGCTACCAAAGTTTTCCTTCCCCCACCAGTGGCAAGAATTAAATTATTATTATTTTTTTTTCTTCTTTTTTTCCTTCTCTCACTTTGTCGTTCAGCAGTCTTGGTGTTTAGCTCCCCCCCCCCCCTTATTCTTTTTAGCCTCCTCATTTTGGCATAATTCAGAGTGCACAACTTATCATTTTGGCTCCCCCTGAAGCTCCCCCCCCCCACTCCAAAATTCAAAATCTTTTTTTTTAATTAACTATAAATATTTAATTTTTTTTTCCCTCCCTTTGGCTCACCGATAGTGTGCACATATTCAAAATTCCCGCATCCAGGTAGCGTGACTGTGCGCTTCCTACCTTGTGCGATCTGGAGGTGTGGTGTGTCAGTCGAGCATAATGTGTCCAGAAGAAGATGTCGCAACCCTGTCGTACCAGAGCTGTCTTGTGATGTCCCCCGGATCCTTAGCTGAAGAGTGGTCATCTCCCGATTGATGTTAGAAGTCTGAACGAGCCATCGGACACAGCTCATTCTCTGTTGCGTCTAGATTACTGTCTGGCAGTAGGCGGCTATCATGCAGTGATCCGGCGATTTATTCGCTCCGGCGGACAGCATCCAACCCGTTAAGCTTGGCACGTCCAGGCAGGCAGGGGCTGTCCAAAGGTTTCAATGGGTAGCACGTGCTGTTTGGAGGATTCAGAGTCCTTTTGAAAGGTGAAAGTCACTTTTTCAAAACGAAATTGTTCCAATGGCGTTAAACAACCTTCCAACATTAATTCTTGGTACTTTTGAGCATATTGGTATTTGTACCTTCTGGAAAATAAATAATATTTTCCCTTGAAACAAAATAAATTGTATAATTGAAAGTCTTGTTTTGCCTTATTTTTATGACATATTAAAATCAATATATAAAAATCATGCACAGATAGATATTATCAAAGACTTAAAATCATTACAATGGCATCGTCCGATTTGAACTATTTTGGTTGACCGTGTGCAGGGATATTTTAAATGTTTACGGACAATCTTGTTATATTATATTATATTATACTGACAATCTTAATTATATTAAATTCATTTAGCATGTATTTACATTTTGCCAGAAGGATGAAGGGATTTGATCGTTGTTAAGTGTAAATAACTAGAAAAAATATTTTGTATAATTTGAATTAAATTACACACTGTTAAAAATTTCAACAGAAAACTCTGTGTAATAGATTATCTTAAGTCTTACGTAAAATTACAGAGAAAAATAAACGGAGATGTTACAAAACTTATTTTATACATTCATTTTAATAACTAATATTAATTTAATTAATTATTGTTGAGAATATATTTCGGACTTGGGATGCTTTTTCTAAAGTAAAAACAGTCATTTTACATTTTAATTAAAAAATTAAATAATGAGATTAGGTAAAAATACAGAATAAAGATTGAGAATCTCAATTATTCACTTTTAACTAAGAATTACTGTAAATTTACTGAGACTCTGGATAAATACTTACATTAAATTTACAGAAATTTTTAACAGTGCACCTCAAATACGTATCACTGACCAATAATTATATTGCAGAATTATTTGCACACAATGTACCAAATATTTAAAACATTCTGAGTTTAATGTGACACTGTAAAAGTAGAATAATATAAAATTAATTTAATTAAATTATAATAAAACGTGAAGTATAATATACATTTCGGTCTTCTCACGCCTAGGGGTGGGTATTTTCACACGAACCTATATTCAAATATGCCATATTCGCTAAGTCAAAAACAGTGGCCAAATTTTGTGATAAATAACCAATTATGAAAAAAAAAAAAAACGATTATTTAAAAGTTACCTATTTTTTTAATTAAAATAATGGAATTTAAGTAATGATATGCAGTTTAAATTTAATTGTTTGTAGAAATTAATTTCAGCATAACATCGTCAAAATCGTCGCTAGTTTATTTGTCAAAAGCATACCTAAATGCTCCAATTTTATTTTATTTTATTATTTATTTATTTTTCTCTACCTGAATAAGATACCGATAATCGAAAATTTACATAATTTCTTTCGGCTTGAATTTATTATCATTTATAATATTTTTAATGTTATTAATTTCTTTATTATCTATCATAATCAGTTTAATTTTTTCTAGCTTTCCTCTAGTTTAGCTAAAGGTTTTGACCATGATTTCGCGGTTTATTATACGCGGTTATACGGTGTACGATAAATAAAACCGACAAAACGCCAATCGGCGGTCCTTACATAGCATTACACTTATTCTTTTAAATTATATATCATTCTTAATTAACTAATTTTTTTAAATCACAAATAAAATTTATTTTTTCTGAATTCAATTACAACACATTTTTAGTTCCATAGTATTTGAAATTTTGTATATAAACCTTTAACAAGAATATAAATTTTAAAATTATTATTTCAAAATGTCTAGCAAAGTTTTGCGCTGCAAAATATCTTAAGAATTTTTAAGAATTTTCAGTTTTTATTTCGCAACTTTCCGTAATTTAGAACCAACCAAAACCCCACTCTATAACCATTGAATTCGTGTTTCCGCTTGTTTTAATTTGTTAAGTGGAGTAAAAAAACCGAGAAAATGATATATATATATACATATATATATATATATATATATATATATATATATAACAAAAAACAAACAAACAAACAAACAAACAAAAAAAAAAAAAAAAAAAAAAAAAAAAAACAAGAATCATTTCTTGGATTTTTCCGAGATCTAGTTTTTTAAAGAAATGCTGAGTTTGGTGTATATCAATGTCATTAAATCTCTTAGGTTCTGAAAAATGAATAAATGAATAATATTCGATATTTAAGTTTTTATTATTTGTCTTAAATAAAATTTAAAAAATAATAATATTATTTCTTTAATTAAATTTTATGTATTTATTTATTTATTTATTTTAAGATAATTTAATTTTACAGAGTTCCTTCTGCAGAATTTGTAAAAGAGAAATGATACTTTTGTAATATTAATATCTTATTGGGGCGCATGATATTTTTTGTTCTTGTTCTTCTTGTTGTTTTTCTCGTTGTCGTTGTCATTGTTTAATTTTTGTTCGTCTGGATTAAAAAATTTTTAAATAATAAAGTAGTGACATTGAATCCCTAGATTCTTCATTTAACTGTGCAAATAAAAATAAAATACTTAAACAATTTTTGATTTAAATTGTAGTAAATTCAGTTGACAATATTTTGTTAACAGCTAAAATTGTACTATACATTAGGGATTTTTTTTCCTTTACGTAACAGCTTAAAAAAAAAAAAAAAAAAAAAAAAAAAAAATATCTGTACAAAACAGTGTAGCTGTTGTTCTAATAAAAGTATACTGCTCGTTTTAGTCATGTGGCTTGCTGATTAAAAGATGGTGTTTCTCAAATAAATAAATTTTTATTTGAAGTAGGATGATGCTCGCGATAACCATTGTATGGTAATCCGATGTGGGATATTTTGCATAATACCTGACAAATGCTAAACATGACAGTGTAAATCACGTACCATTAATTTTCACATTTGTTAATGAGAATGGGTAAACTCAAAAAAAAATAAATTTATAATTATTTATAAATTTTGTAGCCTGAAATTGAACCCTTAAAAAAAAAAAAAAAAGTACTAGAAATGAATTTTAAACAAACAATGTTTGTCCACATATTACGAAGAATGTTCAATACTTCTTTCTATCACATATAGATACAGATTTGTTCTTGCTCTGTTTATTAACCGCAGGAGTTGCCCAATGAATACACTGGCGTGAAAAACATTAAACACAAAGTATACTTTGTGTACGGACTTGCAGTGCACGAATGCAGTGACGAATGCAGTGACTTTGACAATTATAGTGTTGAGTTTGACGAGTTTATTTGACGAATGCAGTGACACCAAGCCATTCTCGAAGCTGACGACTTTTCGGGGTTTTGCCATGAAAGCTGTCCCCATTCAGTTCATAATGTTATTTTAATTTGTTGAATTCCTTTTAATATGTTCACTTGACTGCAATAATCTAATTACGTTCAACATCTAAATTACAATGCATTATATCGCACTGTAAGACCCTGTTTGGTCCAAATGCCTAATACGACTTCTTTACTTTTATAAATATAATAGAAAAATGAAAAATAGAGTATAGAAAACTAAAAATTAAAAAAATAAATAAATAAATGCAGAAGAATACTATAATTTTTTCAGTTTAAAAATTGATATTACGGAATTCAATATACGTGTATTCTATGGTTCAGAATTAAAAGACGCATAAGATGAAATCGCACTTATACACACGTAACTATATTTTTACTTCCATTACCCATCTAGCGTTGGTAATGAAAGTATTCTATTCGGTCAAAAAATTCGATAGGGAGTGTTCATCTCATTTACACGTTTTAAGGTCTCGTGAATCCAAAAATGTAGGTTTTGGTAATTGATCAGTATGTGTGTATATGCACGTATGTGGGAAACCTTCTGGCTATCATATCTCCGAAATTAATAAAGATAGAGCTACGAAACTTCAGAATTGAGACAGGTCTGGTGTACAGATGAATTTTCTAAATTTTGATGAAAATTGGAAAAACGGAAGTGGACCAGTAAGTCCGTATCTCAAAAACGTCTCTAACGATTTTCTTCAAAGTTGTTATATACTATATTTGATGTATTTTCGAATGATATAGTTGGTTAGTTGAGAAAAATTGATAGACTCCCTATATAAATAGCCCAGTTTCAGATCTTGCAAGTGCGTTCCTTTAAAACGGCTGTACAGACAGTATTAACTCCGTTTTAAACATACTTTTGTATGTATAGTTATTGTTTTACGGTCCATAATTGAGTATATCAAGTTTTGGTAAAAGTCGGTTTCTTAAAAACGGCTCTAAAGATTTTCTTGAAACTTGATACATAAATCCATTTTAGATATCCTTTTTCCTGTATTACGTGGCTATTACAGGAAAATTATCAGTCATCCTGATTAGGTAAGTCAGTTTTTGATTTCGGAAATATGTATATTTTTTTCAAAAAATAACCCTACATTTTTTTTCTTTTACTTTTTAACTCGCTATGTAAACCCCATTTTATATGTCTTTCTACGTATATCAAGTTTTCTCTTACCGGAAAACTTTCATGTATCTGTCTATATATCTATCTGTCTATCTATCTATCCCTCTCTCTATATATACATATTATATGAAAAATATTTTCAAACATTTCATAGGAAGAATATACATATATATATATATATATATATATATATATAGAGAGAGAGAGAGAGAGAGAGAGAAAGGTGAATAATTAATATAAAGTAATATCTTTCAATTAACAATTGATAAAACTAAATATTAATTATTCTTTAATAGAAATTGAATTTTCCTATATTATATAAAACTTATATTTCCAATGCAAATTTCTACACATATATTGCATTGATTCCAGTGTAAATCTTTATGATTAATTATTTCGACTCGTTTATATTATACATTTCCATAATCTTTTATTGCATGAATGTTGTTTAGTCATTTTGTTTAAATTAGGCCTAAATAATGCGATTTTTTTTTTTTTTTAAATCCTGGCGGTAATTTGAATTATTGGGAATTTTCTAATGTCCGAGACTGAATATGAAATAATTACTTTTCTGAAGTATAAAAAATTAATAAAAGAAAAGTGTTTATTATATAATTTCCCAATCTTTTATTACAAGATTGTTCATCAGTCATTGCTTAGACATTATATATAAATAAAACTATTTTTATTTCCTGGAAGTACTTTTAGTCTCCTAGAAATTTTTTTAATGTCTGATTCTTAATATACAATTATCAATTTTACAAAATGTAGAAATTTAATAACTTGATAAACTGCTTCTTATACTTGTTCATAATTTTTCGTTGCATGAATGTTTATCAGAGTTTGTGTTGACGACATTATATAAACTAAATAAAACGATTTTTAACTTCCTAGATATTTTTTGATTACCTAATAATTTTTTTTTATAACCAATGCTGTACGTAAGATTGTAATTTTTAAAAAATGGTGAAATTTGTTAACCGGATAATTTTAGTTCCCCATCATACTATAGGTATGGGGAACTTAAGTAATCGTGAAAATTTTCGACCTCGTTTTTTTTTACTTTTTTATACGTTTTCAGGTGTGAGGAATCCGAAAATGACAAAATTTGTATGGTGTCTGTCTGTAGGGTGTCAGTTAGTGTGTCAGTCCGTTAGTGTGTTAGTCCGGTAGTTTGTTAGTCTCTTAACACGATATCTCACGAACAAATGATCGCAGAGAGGTCAGATCAGTTTTAAAATATTACTTTCGATACTGGCAAGAACCCTATTCATTTGCAACATTCGAATTAAAAAACTTCGTAAGTTATGAGAAATTTACGATTTTCTTAACATGGGAGAATAGGACAAAAATTCACTTAAACGTGCATTAAATGGAAACTTTTTACTGTAAAAATGTCAGACCAGTTTTAAAATATCAGTTTTGATGCCGGAATGAATATCAGTAGCTATAAATATGCTACTTTGAAAATTTCACAAGTTATTGGAAATTTACGAATTTCTTAACATGGCAGTATAGGGCAAAATTTCACATAAACGTCAATTTTTAGAGTTATTTTCATCGTAAAGATGTCAGTCTGCTTTTGAAATATTGTTTAGAACACTGGCATGAATATTAATAACTATGAATTTTCCAATATAAAAATTTCGTAAGTTATTGGAAAATTACGAATTTATTAACATGGCAGAATAGAGCAAAATTTCACATAAACGTCAATCTTGAGGGATATTTTCATCGAAAAGATGTCAAACCACTTTTTAAATATTATTTAAGATACTGGCATGAATATCATAGACTATGATTTTTCCAATTTAAAAAATTCGTAAATTATTTGGAATTTACGATTTACTTAACATGTCAGAATAAGGCAAAATTGAGCATAAACTTCCACTTTGAGGATCAAAAATATATTTGGCAACTTCAAAATTACATTTATGATATTTGTTTGAGCATGATTGAATACAAATATTCTAATAGGAAAATTTCGTAATTTATTCGTAATTTACGATTTTACCAACATAGCGAAATTGTAAATTTTTCATATATAAATATAAATTTTGAGGATTGTTGCACTGGAAATAGTAGCATGAAAAATAAACAATAGAATTGACCCTGATAAAATAAATTAATAGATTAGAATAAGATAGATATATCGAAGTGAACGGTGGATAGCCTATTAGGCGGGGATTTCATTCTGTCACTGTATCAAGCTTTGGTCAAATTCATTTCTTTTACCATGATTATAATATGTCTCTCAGTAGAAATTTATGTAAACATAAATATGATGGGGAACTGAGCAGGTCCACCTATGCCAACTAATTTTATTTTCAGTAATGACTTTAGATTGATTATGTATATGTTATTATGATGCACATTTAGCATGGCTATGGAAAATATTTTTAATTTATAAAGCATATTGTTAATATTTTACTTAATTCTAATTAAAATTAATAATTAAAATCTTTGTAATAATAATCGAAGTTTAACGACTCATAATGTATGGTTTTAAATAGCTGTAATGAAATAACTTTTTACGTCCTGGAAGCTTTTGGTTACCTAGAAATTTTTTTTTTGTCCAAAGTTGATATAGCAGGGGTGGCCAACACGCGACCCCCCATGTTTTTGTTTCGGCCTGTGAGGAAACTAATAATATTTAAAGTTACTTTGGTTAACATACTAAAAATTAATAAATCTATTCTGACTTTTAGAAGTGAAAATACCTCTCAACGATTATGATGTAGCTTGTTATAATAAAATATTATTAGATACATTATTCATTATTTTTATTACTATAGTTATTAATGTATAGTCATAATTTTTTCATGATTCTATTGTTAATATATGAATTAAACTAATTTAAATTAATGTATTTTGGTCCGAGTGCACAAAAAAGTATATACATACATTACTCATGCACTCACAAATTTATATATACTCATGACATACACATATATGCATACGGCGTGGCCCGCCACTATAAAATAGATGTCCAATGTGGCCCACCAAGTGTTTTGGGTTAGGCAGGCCTGGTATATAGGATTACAATTTTCAAGTATATATTTGTTTGTATTACCCCTGAAAAATATCGATTAAAACACTTTTTATTTTCTTTTTATTTCCTTTTTATTTTTTTTTATTTTTTTATTCGTAGGAGCAATGAGCAAAAAACTTTTTTAACAATTATTATTTAACCATACATAACTTTAAAAACTTTAATGGTTTTACATTATTAATCTCTCTATTTTTAACCGTATGACATTTAATTCTGCTGAAATATAAGGAGATAACTTATAAATCAACACAAATTTTTCATTTAAACAAATCTTTTACGCATCGCTAATGTAACAGTAGCGATCGGTTCTCCAATAATACAATCGATTTACGAAGTAGAAAAAAAAATCGCAAATGACTTTTGAAAAAATACAACGAATAACATTCAAGCAAATCTCTTTTTAGTTCAGCTTGATATATGTGTAGAATAAATAGAAAAAAGAATGTGAAAAAATACATGAGCGAAAAAATGTTCTAGATGAGCAGAAGGAAAAAGGAGATATAAAAGTGCTTTTTTATATGCCCAAAGTCAAACTATCATCAACGAATTTCAGCTTACTGAATTTTTCTCCCCCCCCCCCCCCGAAAAAAAAAAAAAAAAAAAAAAAAAAAAAAAAAACTTTTATCTCTACACCTATTTAAATGCTAAATGAAAGCATATTTCTTTTAGCGATTTAATGTATTTATTGTGTGTGTAAAAAATACAAGCATACAAATTCCCATAGATTTATGCTTTTGTGCAGTTATTTATTAAAAGTACATCATTTATTTTACTGCATATGATTTATAACTTTTTGATAGCAATAAGTTCAACAATGTAATTGATGTCTACTCATGGCCCAATATTTGATTTTACACTTCTCAGCATTTGAAATTGCTTTTAACGATATCAAGTTACTAAAGTTAAAACTAATTATCTGTATTCTTAGTTTTCATCTCCTTTTCAAAATTAATATGAACTTGAAGTCGATTGCAACGATGTTAGTTATTATTTCTTTCGTAATAACGTTAGTCGATTACATTTACAGGTACGTTCAATGAAAGTGTAATAATTTGTTATTACAACTGAATTTAACATTAATGCATGTCGACAATTTACATAAAACACTGAGTACCCCCAATCACAAGCTCGACAGAGCTGTTCGGGGAATTTTGAAATATTTTCCTTTACACATATCGGAATTAAAGATTATTTTAAATATAAAAATTAAATACTCTAGAGAATAAAATGTTTTATTTTCCTGTATTATTTGTTGTATTTAATATTTTTAATTTCATTTAAAAAAAAGTTTTTATCAAATTCTTCCTTGGAAGAGAGGAGTTCCCAAAGAATATCAGTAAATTATTAATTAGTACCCTTTCTCCAAAATTCCAAAGCACGCCGGGAATCGACTTTAAACTAGCAATGTATAAATTTTTCATTTGTTATTTTTCCGTCTTGCAGTAGTTGGAAAAAACAGGCTGTTGTTACAGAATTTTAAACGCTTTTTCTATTCCATGATATATAAAAAGTTGAAATCAATATAAGTGATTTAAACTAATAATCAGTCATGCACCAAAATAACCGTATAACTTACGTATTTAGTTAATTATATATATAATTTTACGCGCGCGCGAGAGAGAGAAACAGAGAGAGGAGGAGGGAGAGGGAGCAGACCTCATAAGTTATAAGAATTATTTAGAAATTTTTATTATTTTTTTATTCCTTTTTCCTGTAATTTATATGCAAAGCTTTTATTAGATATTTTTTTACTTATATATCGACATATAATACTGCACAAATGGTAAGTAAATAACTTATACAAATACAGAATGAATGCATACATGCAAATCTATATTCATGAAATAAATATTTAAACAAATATTTAAAATAAATATTATAAATAATTTTTCACTAGTGAATTAAACATAACGATGTCACATTTGATTGATACATTTATTCATAATAATTGTATTATGCAAACTAATCAAAGTACTAATAATTAACACGTTTAGCATAGCTACATACCTTGCATCTAATACATTAACCAGTTTTGAAGAAGATTATGTAATGCAGCACACAATTTACGCATTCATCAAGCATTGAAGAAAAATCGGTAAAAAGTTAACCGGTAATGATCATTCGCTTGCATTATGTTTATACAAGTAAATGGCGTCCCTCGCTTACCAAATATTCTCCTAGTTCATTTATGACTCAAGAGAAAAGTAAATTCACCGAATGCATCGTAGTAATCGTATCTTCACTTATTTAAATGAGAAAGAAAAATTTACTCAAAAATAAGTAACACTAAGTACCAATGCGAATGAAATACATGTTTCAAATAATGCTTTCACACTCTTGGTAAATTGAACTATCCACTTACAGTGAAAAAATAAATTTATAAATTTTTGGAGAGATCTAAAACACCTTCTTTTGCAGTCATTTCGATCTATAAAGAGCTCTTTCTTCAGGAAAAATTATATACAGTACAAACAAATTTTGATGACACGATTTTTTCACGAAAATAAAATGTTCATAAAGTTCTTTTAGCGAAATCAGTTTTTCAATTAATATGAAATATTAAAACTTTTATAATTAAAATTCTACATTTAAATATTCATAAAAGGAAAATTACTAGACGGAATGTTACCAAATTTGGTAATAATGTACAGGTCATAGAGTGCATTTTTAAATTTGATGGCAGCCTTAAATATTTTGTGAAGGCAAGCACAAAATTCAAACAGTGGGTTAAAGGAGGCCGTATTCCCTCTTCACACTTAGAAATGCATGCAAAATAAAATTGATTCTAAAACTATTACCAAGTTTTTTTTTTTTTTTTTTTAATGTACGGTAGAAATGTTTAAAAAAATGTACCACTTAAATTCTAATAATATGGTTTTATAATAATGCAAATTAAAAGCTTATTAGGAGTTTTATATGTAGTATTTGGTATCCAGTATTTGGTATCCGTCTGTTGCAATGGCCCTATCCTAAACTAATTTCTTCTTACAATTTTTTTTTATTATTTTTATTAAAATCACAAAATCAACTGATTGGAAGAAAATCATATTTATTGACATTTTATTTTTCCGACTGAGTGAAAATAATGCCTGGACCGGGAGTCGAATCCCGGATAAATATCATTTTCTTCCAATCAGTTGATTGTGTGATTTCAATAAAGAAAATTGTATTTCTTTCTCCCATTGTTTAATGGTGTTTTCCATTACCTGCGGCTTATTTCTGTCGAGCTATCTACATGATAGACAAGATGTTTCTGCCTAGAGGTTGTCTGAGTGAGTAATGCTGACCGGTTGTCGGCCTGGGTAGCTCAATTGGTAGAGCCTTGACCTTGTAAGTCAAAGTTCCGGGGTTCAACTCCCGGTTGTTAAAATAAAATTTCTTATTTCACCAGAAAAGTTGTTCCAATTTAGTTGAAACCAATATTTTTATGTCATGTTTCACCATTTCTGTAATGCCATTTTAGGAGTAAGCTCTATTAAAATATTGAAAAAATGCAAATGGTGCAAAAACACTGCACCAAATTATTGGATTTAGCTAAACTGGAACCATTTTTCGGGTGAAACATGTCATTTTATGTTTAACAGAGCAGAGGGAGATATGATTTGTCAAGTGCTGGTTTTAACAGACATGTCCGTTGGTGGCTCGAAATACACTTTAACCCTAAAGTTATTTAATTTATATCATTACATCACAATAGAACCTTTTACATTTAGTATGAGATAAAAGATGAAATGAGAATAACAAGAACATTTCATAATTCTAAAATAAATTTCAAGTTTTAAGGATTTATTTGTTGCTATTCAAGTTCAAGAATGCTTTAATCTAAGCCACAGAATAATAATCAAGACTATAGATTAATAATCATTATATATCTATGACCTAAAATAAAATAAATTGGAAAATGTAGTTGTTGCCATTTTGTAAACATAAAAATAAAACGTAGATATTACAATATATAGAGAATGAATCAGAAAACAAATTTTTGTCTGTGACAATTTTTTTTAAATCATTTGTCGTCTGTAACATATTTATTATAGAGTACATTAATAAATCATGCGTAAAATTTACTCAGTTCTTAATTAAAATACAAATAAAATATATTTTAAAAATCTGTTCTTTTGTATGAACAAACAATTATTATTTTTTTTTATTATAAATTAGTGTCCTCAGTTTTGCAGTTGCTTGTGTATTTCTTCATTGTATGAGTAACATTTAGACAAGTCAGTGTTCTAGTATTAAGACGTAGGTCCTGATGTAATGATACCGTAGACTAACAATCAATATTATTATATAACTAGGAATGTTACCAACTGAGCAAAAAATTACAATAAACGACAAACATATACGAATAAGGTGATCCACTGAAAAGTTAGCAACATTTTTATCCCAGATGCAAAGCAATAGCCGTTTTGAGCTTTAAAAAAATGTTGTCGAAATACAATATACATTGGATTGTTACTGATCTGATAAAATAATTTAATATTAATTTAAAACAATAATTTAATATTTTAGGAAATATGAACATTTTTATGCTTCGTTTAATAAAATCATTTCATATAAAACCATATTATAATAAAATTCATTTTTATGTCCCGTATAATTAAATGTTTAATACATTACAATCACAAAGGGCAATAATAAAAATATAATTTTAAAGGAAATTTATTCCTTTTTTAAATTAATTTTAAATATCATCTTTAAATAAATACTTTACATATTTTTGTCTCTTGAAAAACATAATCATTTTTAGAATTTTTTTTAATTAATACCGCTAATAAAAAAATAAAACTCATTGTTTGAATAAATAGGAAATGAATTTTTAAAAAAGACTATTTCATACCTACTATAATTTTTAATTAAGATACATAGACTGAATAAGCTTCTCTAAAAAGCAACTCCTATTTAAAAAGGAAAATTAATATCTATATATATATATATATATATATTAATACATGCGATACATTCAAATTAGTTATTTGACTTAAAGTTAATCGTTTACATTAAAGACATACTATTTTTACTTTTTAAGTGAAATCATAAATGATTAATAGAATACAAGACAAAATACCGACAATAGTTTTAAAAATTTAAATAGTAACAATGTAACCACTTTAAAAGTTTTATGCAGTTTAAGAAAAATAATCGTTAAAATTACTCAAAATATAGATTTTTATAGAACATTTAAAAATATTTTATACAGAGAAAACTTGTGAATTAAAAACCTAGAATTAGCAATATTATTTTACTGGATAGCATTTGTGTACAGTATTAATTATATTCTTTACTTGATAAAATTTGCACATAACTAAACTTTTATGTAAAAAACTTTGCTTAAAGCTTTTCGTTTCTCTTTGTATTGTCCTTGTACAAATGGTTAATGCTTATAATTGGTTTTATTGATAATTATTTCGCGTGCTTCCGTTATGTATTTTTAAACACTAACGTTCTAAAATGAAAAAAAACACAATAGATTTTTTTTTTCTTTAAACTAAAGTTTTTCAAATATTTTATTTTCAATAACTAATAAATGAATTCTTCATATTCAGTATAAATTCGATACCTTTATTTTTCTTCGTTCATGGCAGAAAGCTTTTTCGCGATGGGATCCCCAGCGTCAACGGTGTCTACTGCTTGTCGTGGATGGCGGCTGTTGATGTCTTGATCTTCACTTTTATTTTCGAACAGTTGAGGCCACACTTTGTCAATCTCTGCCGATTCGTGGTCGTTAATGACTTTTTTATTATGCGCGATTTCGATGCTCTCCCGCGTAGTTTTGGTTATTGTAGTTTGAGATTTTTGTAACTTTATTGAAATCTATATCTATATTGTTTTCTTGATAGCATCTAGCTAATGCTGTGGTATTTCGGTTGAAATTGATGTCGTTTTGGTTTTCTTTAATTCTTGTTTTTATTTTCCTTTTAGTAACTCCTATATAGTGGTATTATTTATTTTTATGATTTTTAAGTGGTGTCTTATATATTCCTGCAGTTTCGATGGGGGAAATCTGATCCTTGTCGCTTCTTATTAATTGAAAAATATTGGGATTGGGTTTGATTAGAATATTTAGATTGAGTTTACTAGCGGCGTTTCTTATTTTATTTGAAGTACCTTGGTTATAGGGTATAGAAAAAGTAGATATATATATATATATATATGTATATATATATATTGGGGGGGGGGTCCACTAGGAATTTTATTTAACTGTTTAATTCGTTTTTTATAAATTTGAGTTATAAAAATAAGTTTTTTGGCATTATAAAAACTTATTTAAAACGAAGTTATAATTCATATTCAATATAAATTCAAAACCTTTATTTTTCTTCGTTCATGGCAGAAAGCTTTTTCGCGAGGGGATCCCCTGCATCAACGGTGCCTACTGCTTGTCGTGAATAATGAATTCTTCATATTTTACAAAGAAAATGCATGTTTATATATCCATAACCCTGCTAATACTTAAGAAGTCTCGAATTTCTTTTTATAAAATTAAAAAAAGAAAAAGAAAAAGAAAAAGAAAAAAAAAATCGTTTAAATTAATCCAGAGAAACCTTTTGCATTAGCTTTTAAAAAATCCTCTATGCTTATAATTTATTTTTTAGAAAAGTATTTTTAATGTTTTTGAAAAGCAGTTTTAAACATTAATATATGAAAATAAATTACATAAAAAAGTTTTTTTTCTCAAATGAACGATTTTCAACAATTTTCTTCAATATTTAATAACTAAATAGTCTTAAAAAAAAAAAAAAAAAAAATACGGGATTATCTTTCCATAACTCTGCTAATATACTTAAGAAATTGAGGCGCTTTTTTTCTGTTAAAAAAAAAATAAATAAAATCTTGCATAAAACATTGCTTAAATTCTTCAAGAAAAACCTTTTTTGTCTGAACTTTTCCCAAATCCTCAATGCATTTCACTGACTTTTCAGAAAACTATATTTAATGCTTTAGATAAAACTTTTTAAACATTAATATTCTAAAATAAATGAAAAAAATATTATTTTAGAATAACATTATTCATTATACTAAAATAAAATATCATTATTTTAAAATATTCTTCGCATTAGAATTTAATAATTCTGTCCTTTTCAAAAGAATAAGAAGATATTTTTTCTTAAATGAAGACTTTCTAACAATTTTTTTCAATCCTATTTAACATTTAATTAATACCTCTCTTACTAAAAAGAAATGGTTTTAGCTCTTAATAACGTTACCAACGCGCATTTAATAAATGTAGCTTTTATTTTACAAAACAAATAAATAATAATAATAATAAAATAAAAAAGAGTTTAAAAAAATTCCTTTGAATGCTTGATAAAAAAAACAAAAATGGAATATAAATTGAATTTCATTTACAAAATTATTAATTTTCCTCCCATATAAATATAATTCATTAATAATATATTTAAATTAAACATGTCTTTTCGCCTTCCTTTAAGTCTTCCTCGGAGGTTCGTGAACGGACCGAGCAGAGCACGGAGCCCCCTACTATTTTAAATATATACATATATATATATATATATATATATATATATATACACTAAGCGACAAAAAAAAAAAAAAAAAAAAAAAAGCCGCACTGCAGAAAAAATGGCTTATACCTTTTTTATTTGTAATAACTTTAAAATTAATGTTTGAAACAAATAAAACTGTCTTATTTGCATAATACCAAAGGGATTAAATGATACCTATGTACATTTTCGATTTAATAATTCACTTTATTGCACTCTACGGAGTACTTTTTAAAAATCTGCATAAAACTTTCTTTTTGAACATAACGCAATAACCATACACTTTGTATACTATTATGATTTACTATATGAAATAAACAAGTTACATTTTAATATATGAAATAAAACTATTTATTTGTTAGATCTAAGCTATTTTTTATTAAAAATATGTATTCTGCATTGGGTTAATTCCACCTTTATATGGAATTACTGTTTTAATGCGCAATGGCATAGTTTTATACAGTGTTTTAATATAAATCTCAGAAATTTCAATGTGCCAAATGTCACAAACAATTTTTTCTAGTTCTGGCAGAGTTATAGGCTGCAAATTTCGAATCCTTTCCCCTCTCCCCCGCCTTTTTATAGACAAAACATTTTCGAGCGGATCGCGATTAGGACTATTTCCATATCTGATAAAGAAGAAATTCTACTATATCCTTCATGGGATTTAATTTAAAGTGAAAAAAGATATGATTATTTACAGATTTATATATTCTCATGGGAATGAATAGAAAATTTTGACAATTTGAAGTGAATAAACTTATCACAGATGCCGTGTAATAAGATGCATTATCATCTTTAAATGTTGTTTGCAGAAATGTCCAAGATAACTCCAAAATAGTCAGTCAGACACCACTTTTATGAAGATTGTGTTTTATTTCGAGCTAATTGATCCCTTGAGCATGAAAATTTGCTCGACTGTTTGAAAAGTTATGCACCTCCATACCATAATGTACGGAGAATGTGTCACTGTTTTAAAAGTGCGATTTTCATTAAGTCGGTCATATTTTCGTTGTCAGATCTGCTTGTTTTCTTTAGCTCGAAATAAGTTAAACTTGACTCATTAAAGAGAACCAGTTCAGCCCAATAATTAACTAATCATTTTTTTAATTTTTGTAGCCATCTGATGTCTTGCTTTCCTATTTCTCTTCACTAAGAATGGAAATTTTTCAAATTTTCTGTCATTTAAATCTGCTTTGTTTAATAGTTGCTGTACTGTAGTTGAAGAAATTATGCTGCTAAAACTTTTTCTGAATCTCTTTTATGTTCTAAATGTAATACAAACCGATTTTATAAACAATGGCATTTTAACTTACGGTCATCTCGCTTGGATGAACAATATGGCCGCCTAAAAACAAATTTCCAGTTTAAACATCTGTTACATACACTCAGCATCTGCTACATATGTTAGTTTTTGAACCATGTATTTTCTAGCCTCTTTACACTATATTACGCTTTGATTCCAACCAATATAATAAGTAAAACAGTAGATTTTCTTTTAAAAAGGATTAAATACGTAAAAGGCAAATAAATTTTAATTAAACTTAAATTTGAATCAGTTCAGTTCATTCTACTATATGCTACCATTTTCTTCCAACTGATACTATAAATTAAAAAAAAAAAAAAAAAAAAAAAAAAAAGCAAATGAATTAACTAAAAAACTGAAAAATAAAAAGTTTTTATACTATAAAAATTATACAAAAACAATAGTGTTATAAATGAATTTTTAAATTTAAAATTTAATATACTTATTTTTTTTTTAATTGTATTACTATTTGATTTTGAATAAATTAAAAAAAAATCGCCTTTAAATGAATGAAATAAATAAATATAAAGTAAATTCCGTAATAGCCATCGATAAGACACGCAGACGATTAAAATGAAGAATAAACTGTAGAAAAATGAAACATAGAAGCTAATATTTACTAGATTATTATTTTCCAATTTATTTAATTTCAAAAAAATAATCAAAAACTCGAAAATCGGTCTTCGATGTGCATCAGAACAGGTCATACCGAACCATAGTAGAAATTTGTTTAGCTCTGCGATCAGCTGTTTTCTTAAAAAGCTCCGGATCATGAAAAACGGCAGTTTTTCGAGTGACGCAAGCGGAAGCCCAAACTGAACGCTGCGAACTTATATATACGGCTAGTTTGATCATGAAAAACGGCAGTTTTTCGAGTGACGCAAGCGGAAGCCCAAACTGAACGCTGCGAACTCATATATACGGCTAGTTTGACATCAGAGAGATTTGTAAAAGCCGACACTTAATATCTCAGCAAATATGCCATATTTTGTTCTGATCTTTTCAAAATAGTCTTTTATCTACGGTCTTAATCTATCTCTAAAATTTTACATTTCTACATGCAGTATGTTTTGAGATCTGAATCTCAATTTAAAGCCAAAAAGGGAAAACGATTGGTGTAATGGACTAAATTCTGAAAAATATCTCTAAAACGGCTCGAAGGATTTTCATATAATTAATATATGCTGTTAATAGGATCTTTCTTAATCTAGTAACGTCTTCGTTTTTTTCAGGAAAACTCTTGTTTTTTATAAAAGTTGTTTTAAAAATAGAACTATATTACTCCGCCAATTGCATGCTTTTCTTCGGCGAAAATGGCCGTAAATCGGTTCTTACTTCTTGCTTGCAAGGCTTTGTTGGTTGGCTGACCAACGTGAATGCAGTCAATAACTTTTTGTTATGAAGAAAATATTTTTCATTTTAAAATTTCCCATTTCGTCAAAAAATTATTTAGATAATATTTAAAGTAAAAGAAGTATTTTGTAATCATAGATATTCTATTTTATCGTTATTTATAATGAATTAATTTCTTTTTAAAGCGAAAAAGTTTATCACTCATGCACACAAATTTATACCATGGTTCATGATCTTTGGAGCGCATGCGTACATCCAAAATTTTTGGCGCTCGCTGACTCGCTGTAGACAGGCGCTAATTGTTTACCATCGAGGTTTGCACTGTATTATTCCGCCCAATCCGCCTATCAAGCTTTGTTTCATTGGTTTCATTACGTTTTTCTATTTTATTTATTACTTCGAAGTGCATTATTTAATCCAGAAAGAAGATATTCTAGTTGAAAACCCTAAATTAATTGATACGGGAAGGCAAAATTTAATACTATGTTTGCATCTAGAGGAACGTGTTTTATTATGGTTACATACTTTTTTTCGATTAGTCAATAAATGTGTTTATATATCTTATCTTTGATCTGTTTGCACTGCCAAGCCTAAACAAATTATTACTCATAATCGCCTGTAATTTTCAAAATATGCCTGTTTTTTAGTTCCATGTTTATGTATTGCTCGGTAACCTAGAAAATAATAATAATATATACTTTTGTTTTAATAATTAAGAGGGAGCTTTCTAGCAGCAAGCGCTGCAGATTATTCC
Source organism: Salticus scenicus (assembly GCA_963930645.1). NCBI lineage: Eukaryota > Metazoa > Arthropoda > Arachnida > Araneae > Salticidae > Salticus > Salticus scenicus. The sequence continues at coordinate 105,664,083 of OZ005648.1, forward strand.
GATAAACTTATTATGGACAGCAGTAAGGTATGCTTTTTGGATTACCAGTTTAATAGTTTAATCACAATTGCTTACATGCTGTTATTTCGCTGCTTATCAATAAAATTTGCACTTTTTTTTTTTCTTTTTCAAGCTATTCCTGAAATATTTTTTGCTTACATTTCGCCATAATACACAATTATTTTTATTTTTTATCTATTAAGTCTACGATTTTTTGAAAACTATTTTGAATTGAGCGATAATTTTACAGCTTGTTAATAAAATATGGAATCATATTGCTGCTTATTGAGAAACTTTATTTTTCACAATACAAATAATTACTAAGAATAGAGTATTTTATTGCAAATTGATAAAATTCTTTTTTTTTTTTTTCCACCAAAGCTATTTCTCAAAATCCATGATAATTTTGTGGCCTGTAATTGAAATACAGAATCATTTGTATTTTCTGTATCTATCATCAAATTTTATGTTTAATAATATAAATAATTGCCAAAATTCATCATTATTTTGTTGCCTATCAATAAAATTTTTACTTTTTTTTTTTTGTTCAGTTCTGTTTACCAAAATATGCAATAATTTTGTAATCTGTTATTAAAATGCACAAGCATTTTGCCGCTAACAGTTCAAGGCAGGCATTATTTATGAAATCAAGCATAACAGAATTTTACCCCAAAATGCAGATTTAAATTTGCTTTTACAAAATAATTAGCTAGTTATTAGGAATGTACTGAATATTCAGTATATATATTCGATATTCGACCGTAATGCTGAATATGAAATTATTTGGCTAGATGAATCTAAAGATTGATTTTGAATTTTATACTATAAAATAAATAATGTAAAAAACTATCATCTGTTCAGATACAGTCAACCGTCGAGCAAAAGGTGTGCTTATTTAGTATTTTAAGAACAAAAAAAATGTGAAAAGAGGAGGGGCATTTAACTGAGTAAAGGATTTTATGGTATTTTACGGTATATATAAAAAAGGTAAATACACTAAAACGTTATCTAAAACGTATTTGCATAATTAAATCTGCTATTTTGCTAATTATGGCCATTTCTATGATCTGAAGAAGAAGATTAATGTTTGAAATTATAAAATATTTTAATGTTCCCCTTTCATATGTAAATTTCATGTATCTTAAATTAAGTCTTAGAGCATAATAACTTTTATATTCTCTAAGAATTATCTGAGGATGATGATTTCGCATCTAAAAAAGATGTTAAGAATAAAGTTATCAGTTTTGGTTTTAGTAATTCACTACGCTGTAAGTATCAAAATGTAGCAATGAACCTAATTATGTATATACACTACAAAAGTTCTGCATGAAAGCGTGCTGTTTACCATTTAACTAAATTTTATGTTTAAAAGCCTTTTTTTTGTAATTTTAAGATGTGCAAATTTTCATATATGCTTCAATTATTCTTTCTTGCAACTACTCGGTATTCGGTGCTCGTCCAAGCACTCAGCAACTACTCGGTCAAAGTGCTATTTGGTGTAGCACTAATATCTAACAAAAATTGTTTTTGTTAACAACAGTACTTAAATAAAGATTATATCTTTAAAATCGAGTTAACAAGGAGTGCACGTATTTTAGATAATGTTGCCATCTAGGACATTTTAGGAGATCAAACAAATATTATGTCCACCCCCGTTAAAAAAGGTGATACATGATACAAGTAAAAAAATAGTGAATTTGAGTTTATGTCATATGAAAAGCCCAGTGGCAGAAACGCCGCGACACGGCGACATAGTCGCGGACACAGAAAAACGGCTTGCAGACAGTTTTTGTCTGCACTAATAAAAAAAAATTGACCCTAACTTTCAGACACTCTTTGTCTGTACTACTAAAAAAAAATTTTCCCACAACTTTAAGACAGTTTTTGTCTGCAGTCTTAAAAAATTGTCTGCAATTTAGATATTTTTGCCCACGACAATGCGCTACTGATGTATGACGTCTTAGACGCTCTGTGGTAGGAACTCTAGAGCTCCCTATAGGTGCCTTGGTAGGAACACACAAAACAGTGCTTAACAAGGGCGACCTGGGAGCCTAGATCTCCCTTGATAGGCAGTGTTATGCATGTATTCTTTTTCTCCTGTTACCTGTTACTGAGATTCTACGGGAATGTAGGAAAGTGCTAATTTCATTTAAAACTGCTCCAAAACTTCTCCTCCACTTCAAAATTCACTTATAAAAATTTCTGTATCAAAACTAAAATTAATACTTTTATTATTTATAATTATTTATATTGTGTTGTGTCAAACATTGCTATGAAATATTTAATTGAATGAGTTAAACTTATTATTTTATAATTGTTTATAATATATTATTTTGTAGTAAAATTGTATTGTGTATTGTTGCACGAGATCACCACTGTTGTTAACACACCCCCCTCCTCCCAGATTGCCGCTTTCAGCTTTCAGGCTTTTTGAGTACAGATTACGAAATTTTAAAAACCTGTCGCAGACAGCTACAAAATTTTATGTCACTGGGATGAAAAGTGTCCCGCCTAAGCTATATCATGCAGTTTATCCACCTGAGTGAGAGGCATTTTTGTTAGTTTTATTGTAAGCTAGTCAATGCTTTATTGTTATCTTTAAGTTGATTTTTCTCAAAGATTACAAGTGATTTGTTTATACTTGAAGATATTTTTGTTTTAGCCAACAGATCAACAGACATTTATTTACTTTTCGGAAATATGAATAACTACATTTTAGAAAATAAAACTATAAAACACTTGCCTCTAAATCATAGTAATGGAAGTGTATATTTGTAATTTATTTTCCTTGTAGCTGCAAATCTTATGCATTTCATGAATTGCTAATAGAATAGGGATAATTTTGGATTTGGGTATGAATTATATTTCATGAAATAAAATGAAAACTAATAATTTCATATAACTACAAGAATTCACTTTTATAGACATCATCATTACCTATAATTATATACTGAAAATATATTAGCAACATTGAAATTGAAATTGACAAAAAAAATATTTTAGTTTTTGAAGATGGCAATTCAATCAAAACAAGTACTTTCAAACAGTGCTGCTAATTAACATGCTGCTATATATTTTCCAAATTCAGGTATATACTGCACATTATATATGTTTACTTTAACATTTTATCGAATTGAAACATTTGGGGAGCAAATGTTCAAATAAAGTCCTAAATTAAAAATTACCTTTATTCTTTCCATATATATAAAACAATTCTTTATCATTATGTGTATGTGAGAGCTTGTGAAATACGGTCGCCATTGGGGACCAATATTTTTTAAAACTAGTAATAATGTTTTCAACTTTAAGGATTTATTTTTTTTTTTTTAATATATATATTTTGGTGAAAGAATTGGTCCCGAAATCGGGCTCCAATTCTACTTTCGCTGTTTTGCCCTCACCACTTTTTGAGACACTGTGTTGAATTAGGAAATTTACATATCTCTGTGCATGTTTCACAACTCTGTGTTAAATTATTGCACCGTTTTAGGGAATTGGTTTACACTGCTCCTGTCTGTGCATGCTATAGATCTGGTGCTGAATTTTTGTACCTGTGTAATGATGTACCATTGCCGATGGTGTATTAATTTAGTGAAAATAATAAAACCAGTTTCATGATGTTAAATTTAAACAAGTGTTTCCTGATGTAAAAAATAAATCATTCCAGCCTAATAAATAATTGATTTTTAGTTGGTATAATAATTGGTATATAGAATCTTAATTTCTATATTCCAGGGGTGCAGAAAATGTTCAGACCTCTGAAATTTTCCCAAAAATAACGCATCAACCTATTATCTAAAAGTTTTTTTTTTTTTTTTTTTTTTTTTTTTTTTTTTTTTTTTTTTGGGGGGGGGGGGGGTGGGGAGGGGGTAACGGGTATTTAAAGGGAATACACTTGTAAAAGAAGAATACAGCTGTTAATTTGTAGTTTAATATTCGAAAATTTGTTTTTTCAGTAATTTTTTCTTACTTCCGTTTTCATTTTTATTTTATTCTAAGATAATAATTATTCAAAATTTCCCCAGACAGCCACAATTTCCCCCGAACATCGTTCGCACGTTCGGACATATTCTGCACCCCTGCTATATTCAAGTAAATTTTGAAACGGAATAAAAAGAAAAAAAAAAAAGAAAGAAAGAAAATGTTGGAGAATATTTTTTTATGGGCTACAATAATTTTTTGTTGGCGACCATATTTTTTAATAAATTCCTGAACCCTGTGCAGGGTTTAAACTGCCATAAGTTTTTTTAGCATTTTGCTAAAAAATGTTGGTCAGAATTTCACTAAAAAGCTAAAACTGGATAACTATATAAAATATCTCTATATAATAACTCAGATTTTTTTTTTTTTTGTAATATTTGCAGGCAAAAACTACGAAAGAACTGAAATTTTTGGGAATCATTATTTGTATAGTAATTTGGATTTATTTTTAATGATTGAATTTAAATGCAAAAATATTTAAAAGTATGTCAGAATTTGCTTCATAGAAGCATTCTTAGCACTAGTATTTCACGATTATCTACCACTACACTTTATTTAATTTTTAAATTGCTTTTTCATTTTACATGTATGATATGAGTACCTCTTTTTCTATTGTTGAAATCAAAACATAGTTTTCCTGATTCATATTTTTAAAGTCACAAATATGGATGCTTGGTTAAAATCATCAATGAACAAAAGGAATAGAAAACAAAACTGAGGATAACAAAGCTAACAAGGAAAACCGTGTCTGGCCGTGATTTTAATGAAACTTTAATTTCTGATAGAGGGCATACATACCAAATATTTTTTATCACAGAAATTTTTGCTATCATCCATGTTTTCTCTATTTATTGAATTTTTAAAATGTTAAAAACCACATCAGCCACATATCAACAGTAAGCTCCGCCTTTGGGTGTGACTTAAAAATACTAAATGATTTTGCGCTTTCATGTTTAAGTTACAAATGAAAATTTATAGTAGTACTGAAAATTATTTCAACTGAATTATTCATTTGAGTATTCACTTGCTGTATAAATACAAATTTTTCGCATATTTTTGAGTAAAATTTGATAGCATATCAAATATGAAAGAAACGCCTCTCTCTCATTGAAATCCGAGCCGGACACTTGGGTGATGTTCCTTGTAAGTAAAAGAAATCAATGGTATCCAAAGAATTAATTAACTTTCGAAAAAGCTAAAATAGTGCTTGCCTATTTTCGCTAAAATGCTAAAGTAATTTTTTTGCCAGGTTAAACCTGTGTATGTAAATAAAATCAATTTAAATATTTCAAAATAGACATAAATGATTGAAATAGGCACGCAAAGTTAACAATATTTAATAAATAAATATATCTATTTCTAAGGGTGAATTGGGTGCAAAAGTATAGTTTATAGTTTTAATTTAAATTCCCCTCCTCCCCCCCCCAACTGCTTTCAACTACATTATCATCTCTTCCCTCATAGTCGTAAACACCTTTAAAAAATTTGTTATTAAGCATGATGAAATGAATGATTCACATATATTTCATGGAATTTTTTACTTTCTGAAAATACATAGGTAAGGAAAGTATTGTAATTATAACAAAAATTTGACGTGAAGTTGGTGTTGAAGTTCCATGAGTTCATTTTTGCTATTTTACGATAATGTATGTACATATCTGAGTAGAGTGAACACAATATTGTCTAAATGCTTTGTTCAAATGAGCTAAAAGTTGGTGCATATGTTATAGGTTATCGTAGTACAAACTGTATACATCTTGGAGAATCTAGCACAATTTTATTTATTTATTTTAACCAGGACACAAAGATAAATTCTTTATCATTATAGTCTATGGGGTCAAATAATTTAAAGTGTGATAGCATCTGAATTCCTTATTCAATTCAGCTGAAACTTTTATATACATGTTATCAGTCACTGTTGAATGAATCGTATAGATATATTTTGCTGAATCTAGCATTTATAGTTTTTTTTACAGGGAAATAACGAAAAATTCTGTAATATTATGGCCTATAGTCTGAATTTATTTAAAATGTGATGGCGTCTGAAGCCTCATTTGATTGAGCTTTGAATTCATATACAAATTATAAGTATATGTCACACAAACTATATACATTTTGGTGAATCTAACACTATTAGTTCTTTTACAGATATACACAAAATAATTTGGATGCATTCCATTCCATTAAACAATATATTATTCGTGAGCAAATAATCAAATAATTTTCTTGATTGTTTATTTAATGACTTCTCTTACGTTATTTTATTTAAACAACAGTGAATTACTTTCATGTTCAGAAAGTTGACTGGAGTCACTCAACATTTTTATTATTTCTCTTTAAGTTTCTGCATATTTATCAAATTGATTATATATATATATATATATATATACAGTCATACACATGTCACATTTATATTATTAAAGACATTACTTTTGTGAAAAATAAATAAATAACTTCTCTATGTGGAAGTAAAATTTAATTTTGTATTTTTTTCATCTGGAATTTCTATTACCAAGTAATATTTTTTTTTTACAAAATTAAAATAAGAAATATATTCAGAAAATTCAAAGTCGTTAAATTAGTACCCATTTTCCAAAAATTGATTTTTTAAATTTTTAGTATTTCATTTTGTGGTTAAAAAAAGCAATTTGTGTGAAAATTTGCATTTTTGAACGAAAAAAATATATAAAAATTTTTAAAAATCAATTTCTTCGAAAATGAGTACCAATTTAATGGTTGTGAATTTTCTGAAAGTGAAAACGGAATTTAAAAACTACATTTGGTAATGAGTAATCTCTATATATAAAAAAAAAAATTACTGTCGCTGGCGTCAAATTTTTTTTGTCTGCGACAGCATCTTCTCGCGGAGGGCAGAGTCTTTCGCATCATGAGAGGTATCAATGTGTTCCGAATACTTCAAGGAAGACATTTCAGCTGCTTAGAAATTTCTGTCATTTTAATTTAAGAAGTTATTAGCTATAAACGACAAATTTGTGAAAATACTCTATTTGCCACCTTGAAAAAAGTTTCTCCCAGTGACGTTGGTCTTCTGTCATGAAGTCATTTTACGCGGGAAAAATAAAATACGATCCATGGTTGTAGGTAGGTAGGTTGGATTTAACATCGCCCAAGTACTGCGCTATGGGTAATTGGTGACTGTCTGGGAAGCACTTCTAGGGATGTTCCAGAGACATCACAATTTTGATTCTCCATGGAGGAGATTCCCCAGACGTATATTTTTGATGGGAACATAGAGGACTTTGTGGCCACGACAGATTTTATGTACACCAGACACCATTAGTGCACACGACGGTCTTTGACCGGCTCAAGTATCGAATCAGCAATCTTCCAATTATGAGCTCGGTGCTTTATGGACTGGCTATACCGCTGCTCGGAACCATGGTTGTAAAAAATAAATGTCAGTGTTGCTATTAATAACTTTTTTTCTCTACTTTTAGAAAGTAAATTTTCTTACATGGGAAAATTAAAATATCCATGGTTGTAGGTAGGTAGGTAGTTAGATAGGTTGGATATGACATTGGCCATTACTGCACTATGGATAATTGGCGACGATCTGGGGCACACCCCTAGGTATGTTTCAGAGACATGCCATCACATTTTTGATCCTACACGGAAGAGATGGCTCCCCCGCTTTGGTGACCCAAAAAGGTATAGTTTTGATGGGAATATGGAGGATATTGTCGCCACAACAGATTTTACGTGCACCAGCCACAATTAGTGTACACAACGGTCTTTGGCCAGCTCGAGTACCGAACCCGCAATCTTCCAATTATGAGGTCGGCGTGCTATCGACTGGGGTGCCGCGGTCCTCATCTATAGTTAAAAAACAAAGGTGATATACTAAAGCTATAATAGAAAATAGTCTGGATATTACGGATTTCTTTCTATTAAAAAAAAAAAAAAAACTGATTTTAAGCATGATTTTTATAAAAATAAAATAATGTGCTATTAAATATTACATATTTCAATTTGACATTGAATATGGGGATTTATATAATAATTTTCTGCTTTTGTCTTGTGTTATGCACTATTAACATTCCTATTCAGTGAAAGGAAAGCAGCGGATAGGCGGGCAGAGCTCTGCATGTGTTAACAAGTAAAGTGAGTCGGGGGAAGGCGAAGCCTCCCTCAGGGGTTGGTGAGCGGAGCAAGCAGGGGCAGAGCCCCCTAGTTATGAAAATAGATCTTCCCATAAGATAGGCCATAGCTGTTGCCAAGAATAGGTATTGTCCTCTCTTAAGAATAACTTCTTCACATTCTACATCATTATCACTTAAATTAGCATCAGACAATTTGTTTTTAATTAGTTAATAGATTGTGAATAACTCCAAAGTCATGATATAATATCAAAGTTCACATACTCATCAAAATTTATATTTAGAATGGTAAAATAATGACCAGTCAAGAAATTTTGTGAATTTTAGAAAAGTGGAAAAGACATAACTAATATTGTGTGACTTATAAACAAAGAAATTTTTCATTCAAATGAATAGGAATGAATCAGGACTTCACTAAAAGATCGTATAAATGTAAAAGATGTATAAATTGGGTTTTTTTGTAATGGAAATTTTGTGATTATGATAACTTGACATAATACTCAAAATTGAATTGAACCAAAGTTATACAGCAAACTTATCGTACAAATATCTTAGATGAGTTCGTTAACTAAGTTGCTCTGCAGTTTGTTTTCAAGTGGCAGCTACGTGAAAATTTCAAATCCACATTTTGAATTTTGATGTTTACATTGACCACATAAAGGTCTCAACCAAGTATTTATTAATGAATTTTATCTGCCATTTTTAACAAAATGACCGATATCTTTAGTACGGCCATTTCAAATCAGGATACCACTTGTAAATTTATCATCAGAATACCTTTTGAAATACTGAATCAGTTCAAGTTGGACATTGAACTTATCACACCAATATCTTGGATGAATTTTGTACCAATATTTAGTTTCCAAGTTGCAGCCGCTTGAAATCAGGCTGCTACTTCAAAATGCGCCACCATAGTAACTTTTAGAATACTAAACTGGTTCAAATCAAAGTTGGGAAGTGAACTTACAATTCAAATATCTTGGATAAGTTTGCTAGGCAACCTGCTCCACCATTTTGTTTCCAAGTGGCGGCCACTTAAATTTTTTTTATTACAATAACTTTTGTAATACTGAATCAGTTCGAATCACGTTTGCACAGTTGACATATCATTCAAGTACCTTTGATAAGTTCACTGGGCATCTCAGTCACTCTGTCCTTTTGTTTCAAAATGGTGGCCACTTGAAAATTATCACAATAACCCTTGAACCGATTTGCTTAAAACTCCATATATACATAGCCCTCATTAATAAATCCATCAAATTCATTAATAAAATGTAGCTGCCATTTTGGAAAAATGGTGGCAACTTCTTAAGAAAAGATAAATCAACCTAACCTTCCTATGAGCCGGAAGGACTTGTTTTAATTTTTTGATCAATAACCTCTAAAAAGTAATGATATCAGTACAAAAACCCTTAACGGGTTAAAAGTTTGTGACGCAGCTACTTTATCGCTATAAAATTTTGAAATATGGGTCTTAAAAATAATGATATAAATTTTAAGTGACGCTTTACTATTAGTTAAAATATACGTAGATTTTCTTATTTGAGCATTTGCTTTTTTCTTTTATTTATATTTACAATGCAAACATAATATTTTTAACTTCAAGATAAGACAAATATATTAAATATACTCACTGATAATTTTTCATTTGCACTTCAATTTCAAAATAACAGTTTTAAAAGGAATGATATAAAAATTCCAGTGACTCCTCGGTGTCATTTTAAAAGATTTGTATTTTGATTCCATTAAAATTACCTTTGTTTTGTCTATTAAAGTATATTTACACATTGAAACAGTGCTTTTAATTTTCAAATATACTGTCAAATAATCACACTTTCACTGAGTTTGCATTATAAATTGAAATTATTTATTTCAATAAATTGATTTGTCTTTTGCGTCACGCTATCCAAAACTGTGAATAAAATTTATGTAAATGTTACTTTGTATCATAGTATCCAACTAAGTGAAAATTTGTGCAAAGAGATAGTGTGATGCAAAGAATACATTTGCACAAATTTTGTTTGCAGTTTTGGATAGCGTGACGCAAAAGACAAATCAATTTATTGAAATAAATAATTTCAATTTATAATGCAAACTCAGTGAAAGTGTGATTATTTGACAGTATATTTGAAAATTAAAAGCACTGTTTCAATGTGTAAATATACTTTAATAGACAAAACAAAGGTAATTTTAATGGAATCAAAAAACAAATCTTTTAAAATGACACCGAGGAGTCACTGGAATTTTTATATCATTCCTTTTAAAACTGTTATTTTGAAATTGAAGTGCAAATGAAAAAGTATCAGTGAGTATATTTAATATATTTGTCTTATCTTGAAGTTAAAAATATTATGTTTGCATTGTAAATATAAATAAAAGAAAAAAGCAAATGCTCAAATAAGAAAATCTACGTATATTTTAACTAATAGTAAAGCGTCACTTAAAATTTATATCATTATTTTTAAGACCCATATTTCAAAATTTTATAGCGATAAAGTAGCTGCGTCACAAACTTTTAACCCGTTAAGGGTTTTTGTACTGATATATATATACACACTGACACACACACACACACATCTTATTTTATTATGCATAGAAAATCATTGATAGTTAATTTTATTATTATTATTTATATATTTTTATGTTTGAATGCGAAAAATTTACAATAAATTTAATCATTACGAAAGTTTAAAAATATGGATTTTTTTTTTTTTTCATTTGATATTTAAATATTTTCAATCTCATAAAAATTTAGCACTTTATCCTGTTCACTACATAGTTATGAACGAAATTTTTAATGTACCGTATAACGCTGTGTTAGACTTTAATGAAAATTTTTTATCCTTAATTTTCTTCATTAATTATTAACATTGTAACACGTTAATATTACTTTTCTTTTTCAAGTGCTGTGTTTTTAACATATTAAATAACATATGAAAAATTAATGTTCTGAAAAATGCTGAAGAAGTATTAAACTGACGATTTAGAATCTTAAAGCACTCCTTAGAGAGTAGTTTGTTTTGCTTTAATTGAGCGTTTGGGACTAAGCGAATCAGCAAAATCATTGCATGCTCAACTGATAAAATTTAATAAGCTACTGCAGTTTGAGAACGAAAATTTAATTAAATTTTTGAATTTTAATCTCTTTTCAGGCATTAATTAGATATGGAAGAAAAAAAAGGAGAAAGTTGAGGATTCTTATTCTAGTACATTAATATATTAATATACTGGGTGAGTTTGACATAATCTGCCAAACGAAAGGAGGTGAAAGAACAACCCATGGGGAGCATAAAACACAATAGAAACCCTCTCCTATCTCTAACCGTTTCCGATTTAAGGTAGATAGAAGGAAAATCTGTTTTTTTCTATCCCGTTTGAAAAAAACCCACATTTGTGAACTTCCTGAAAGAGTTACACGCAAAATAAGCACATATTTGGAAAGAGCAGAAACAATCCTCTCAGGTGACACCATTTACATCAGGATACCTTAATTTGACGGCGAGCTAGAAGCGCTAAAACTTTGGCGAAGTGTAAAATCGATTTGTCGCCAAAGTCTTTAACCGGCAATTCTGCAAACACCGTTCAAGCTACAATCGGTCAAATTTACCAAAAACTTCTCCATTCCACAAGCTTTAGAATGAGCTCACAATAAACCATATCGGTGTTCTAGTTCAGGAGAAATTTAACCTTTTGTTTGAAAAACATTCATCACTGAACTCGACGTTTCTCGAGAAGAAGACTCACGGGGTGCCATTGTCGTTCCTGATTTCATGACCGCCTTCAGCCCGCTGTTTTTTAGATGCAAAAAAGAAAGTTTTAGAAGACATACAAGAAAAGTAGCAGTTGTATTAAGTTTACAAACACAATGGAATGGAAACAAAAGAAGAATGACGTTTCTCCCGTCTTTCACAAAGGAATATGAAAAAAAAAAAAAAAAAAAAAAAAAGTCGTATCTCACGTTTATGATTAAAGCACATATGCATTCGAAAGGATGTGTGAAATTTAGTGCCACTGCTGAAATTGGTCACCCCCACACCTGACACATGCTCTTGCCCGCTTACGAACGGAAACCACAGAAGCGCTTAGCGAAAGCTCATCCCTCAGTTTCATTATTGCATCATCGAGCCGGCTGCTTAAATCTTGCAAACTGGCAACTTCTGTGCGGTAAACATCTTTCTTCAGGAAACCCCAGACATGGAAGTCCAATGGAGTGAGATCTGACGATCTAGGTGACCAAGGAATTGGTCCATTACGACCAATCCATCGCGGATACTGATGAGTCAAGAAGTCCCGAACGGCATTGGAAGAATGTGCAGGGGCCCCATCGTGTTGGAAAATGATTTCCGCTCGTTGGGGTACAGGAATGACATCAAGTAATCCTGGAAGATGATGTTCCAGAAACTCCAAATATGCATTGCTTGTCAGATGACCTTGGAACACATGTGGACCTATCAAGCGATCGCCAACCACTCCAAGCCAAACATTTAAGCTGAATCGCGTCTGAAACGATGAGTTTCGTGCTACAAATGGATTTTGTTGAGCGTAATCATGCCAGTTATGTAAATTTAACATGCCATCCCGAGTGAAAAGTGACTCATCTGTCCACAGTATCGTTCTAAGGAAATGGTGCTGCTCAATATCTCGCTCCAAAAGCCAGCAGCAGAATGTTGCCCGCTTTTGGAAATCTGAACGGCGTAATTCTTGTACCGGTGTGAAGTGGTATAGATGATACTGATTTTTTGCGCAAAACATTTATCACATTACTTTGGGAGATTCCACCTTCTCTCGCAAGTATGCGTGAACTCATATTTGCATTTTCCTCCACTCGGTCGAGTACGGACTCCTCAGCGATGGCGGAGCGGCGACCATGGCCCCTTTCGTACACCCTAACGAACGACCCACTCTCCCTAAGCCTTCGATGAATTGCGGCGAATGCATCATGGCTGGGCGCACGATGATGTGGATAACGTAGACGGTACTCTTCTTCGGCTCTCCGAGAGTTACCATCGCAAAATCAATACACAAAATACATATCTGCGTATTCTTCATTCGTAAAACTAGGCATATCTGTTTACAGGTTCGAAAGTAGGACAATTTGATCCCTGTGATGACTTCAATTGAAAATAAAAGTCAGAAGGGTAAACAAAAAAAGATAAAATTTCAATATTAATTTACAAAGGTAGAAGAAAAAAGTGCAACGGAATAAGAACCAACTTGGTTAATTCGTGCCAATGTAAGAAAACATACTAAGTATAAACTAAGAGAGACCAAGTAGATGTGACAGCAGCGTGAAAAGAATCGGCCGAGCTCAGGAAAAGTCCAGAAAATGCTAAAGCAAGAAGCAGCATAAAACGTAAAAGAAGCTGACGAGCTAATGAGCTGTTACAGATTGACTCACCTTTTGTACCCGTGAGTGGGATGCGCGCGCAAGAATGTTGGAATACATCTGCATATCACTAAGAGTCCATATACAGATAGTCACGAAGTTGCAGACGTTCCATTTACTTACAATCGTTTCGTTTCATAGCTCAACACCGCTCTTCGAGCGGTGAGCCGGGGCTGCTCCTCTGTTCAATCGTTTCGTTTTCCAAACTTCGACGAACGCCGTTTTCAGTGATGTATTGCAAACAAAAGACTAAATTTCTCCTGAACTGGAACACCGATATGGTTTATTGTGGATTCATTCTAAAGCTTGTGGAATGGAGAAGTTTTTGGTAGATTTAACTGATTGTAGCTTGAATGGTGTTTGCAGAATTGCCAGTTAAAGAATTTGGCGACAACTCGATTTTAAACTTCGCCTATGTTTTAGCGCTTTTAGCTCGTCGTCAAATTAAAGTATCCTGATGTAAATTGTGTCACCCGATATAAGTTTTTCTGCCCTTTCCAAACATGGGCTTATTTTGCGTGTAAGTTTTTCAGAAAGCTCCCAAATTTGGGTGTTTTCAGACGGGATGGAAAAAAACAGATTTTTCTTCTATCTACCATAACTCGGAAACGGGTAGATATAGGACAGGGTTTCTATTGTGTTTTATGCTCCCCATGGGCTGTTCTATCACCTCCTTTCGTTTGGCAGATTATGTCAAACTCACCCTGTATATACAGGGTGATTACAATTAAAGTTACGATTTCAAATCGCTATAGTTTTCAAACTACTCATCAAAGCGATTTGATATTTGATCAGAAAAATTGTGAGGCAATTAATTATCCGTTAATTATCCGTAAAGTATTTATTTCATGAAGCTCCCCTTTTTCTCTTTTCACTATGACTTCGTCCGCTGTAAACACGTATTCTTTTCTTTTTGCTAAACAAATTGCGGTAAACCTTTGGCGTTTATTGTTACCTGCTATTCTATTGTGTTGCTAACAACATTCTTGTGATTAATGAGTCCATTTAGTCGTTTTCCCTAACATTACCCTGACAGCGTTTTCTATAGGAGCATATTGGAGCTACTTTTTTCCTCCCTCAAACAAAATTTCACTGCCACACGATTGCTCTGGTAAAACATCAAATCGCTCTGATGGGTAGGTAGTTTTAAAAGCGTTTTGAAATCGTAACTTTAATTATAATAACCCTGTATATATATAATCAAAATATATATATATATATCTGTATATATATATAAATTACGTGTCACGATGTTTGTCCGGGGTAAACTCCTAAACTAAGGAACCGATTTTAATGAAATTTTGCACACTGTGTGCAGTTTGGTCCAACTTGAGAGATAGGATAGTTTTTATCTCAATTTATTGTCACAATATTGTTTTATTGCAATTATTTGTTAATTATAGACCTTTATTAAAGTTGCTCCAAAATATCTGTGAGTTCCATTAATTTAATTGTTGCAAAAAAAAAATAAAAAAAAAATAATAATACGAGTTTATTTTCTTTCGACATAAAAATAAATACATTTAATCAAACGTGAACGTTAAAAAATTATAAAAAGTTAAATTATAAAAAGTTATCTTTATTAACTTGAATTTACTATTAAAATTGTAACATACTCAAAAACCTCTCATCACTTCGTTAAAATAGACTAAACTTTTCCAAAATCTTTTTTCTATTTAAAATGATACATGTATTTACTTTAAATGTCCAATATTTCATAAGATTTCCAATTTTAAAGTTTTAAAATATTTATCAAATTTACTTATTTTTCTGGTTTAGCCTTATTGTTTTCCTTTTTATAATTACAGCTGTTGCCCTCTTTAAAATATTTAAAATGATGAGGTCATTTTATAGTAAAATTATCCATTATAGCATATATTATATTTCACTCCTCCATAAAAATTGATTTTAAAACCGTTTGTTTCTTTTATACTTTTATTTTAATAGAATTTTAATAGAATTTAATTTATATATTAGTCATTTTAGCAATTTTATCCAAAGTAGCATTAGAAATAATATATATCCCAAACCCATTAAAATTTATAGGACCCTACAATAAAATTAATTTGTGCTTAATATCAACACTACGAAAATTTTTATCAATCGCTTCCAAATTTTGACCTAAGTTTCAAATCTCAAACCTGTGGGTTTTTACATCGGCTACAACGTTTTCGTCTTTGTTCGTAAATAATAATTTGACTGTACTAAATAGTTTACAGCCGTATAATTCAACGTATAACTTAGTCACAGCAACGCGTGGCCGGGTCTGCTAGTATATATATATATATATATATATATTTTTAACAACAAACATACTCGATTGAAGCTTTTTCACCTTTCTATAGTTACAACATTTACCTTTACTTACCATATACTGTAGAGACAGTATTTTTTTTAATTTGAATTTTCTAAACTGCGTTTTTTGCTAGAATTACATAATTTAAGTCCTTTGAATCAGAAAAATAGTTTTATAACGGTTAATATATGTCTGTGACTGTTATCAGCATAACACAAAAACAGATTTTAGAAATACAGAAGAACCTCGATTATCCGAACCTCGATTAACCGAAACTCACCTCGATTAACCGAAACTCTCCGTTAACCGAAGACTGTTTCTTCTTCACTTTTTTTATCACTTTCTACTATCATCCAAAATTTTCTCTTAACAAACATGTATTTTTAAAGTTTTTTTTTTTTTTTTTTTTTTTTTCTCCACATTCCTTTTGTGTGCAAGCCATCCTTTCCAAACTACGAGTGCTGATAAATATTTTAGATGATTATTGATGAATTCTCGATTATCCGAAAATTTCGATTATCCGAAGTAAGTTCGCTCCCGATTACTTCGGATAATCGAGGTTCTACTGTATACTTATTATTATTTGATTTTAATGCACATACCCATGTAACACACTGTAAAAAATAACGGCAGGTTTTACAGCAGAATGTGCTGGCACCCATATTGCCAGCTGTTAAATAAGGCAATTTACAGCGAAAACATCTATTAAGAGAGACTCTTTTATAGCTGTTTCTGCTGTAAATTACTGTTTTCTAACAGCATAATATGCTGACACCCATATTGCTAGCACATTCTGCTGTAAAACTACCGTTTTTTTTTTTTTTTTTTTTTTTTTTTTTTTTACAGTGCATTTCTTAATTTTAAACGGTTATTTATAAAAAGGCTTTATAATGTCTGCAGGTCCCTGTAAGGGAAAAAATCCAGTTTCAAGTGCTTATTATTTTTTTAATAATATGTGAATATCCTTTCAAATGTTTATTTTGGAATTTAATCATACGACAGTCAACGAAGTTACAACACCAACATTTTTATCTGTAAAAGGCACCTATAATTGGTGTTAACGGCCCTCTTCACTTACCGTCGCCGGAAGCCCGAGTCAATGTTATTCTATGGGGAAATTTTCTTTGCAAATAAATTATTAAATAATACATATTTTTAAATTCTGTTTTCACATTCTGAAAATTCCCAACTGTTAAATTAACGGACCTTTTTTAGAAATGTATTTTTTTTAATTTTTAATATTTTATTTTAAGATTGCAAAATGAAAAAAAAATCACCTATTGAAAATTCGTATTTTGCAGTTTTTAAATAAAATATAAAAAATTTTAAAAATACATTTTTAAAAAAGGTCCGTCAATTTAACAGCTGGGAATTTTCAGAATGTGAAAACAGAATTTTAAAATATGTATTAGTTAATAAGTTATTTGTAAAGAAAAATTTCCTATAGAATAATATTAGCTTCGGTTTCAGGCGGCGGTGAGTGAAGAGAGCCCTTAATACGTAGGGCCATCATGAAAAGTTTGTCAAAGAGCATCATAAATATCAAAAAATCGCAACAATTATTTTGAGTCGAAATAATAGCACGAACATTCATCAGGCAAAATGTCATTGCTGCCTTCATTCTGTACGCTTGTCTTTTTTTTAATCGCCTGATAAAGAGTGCTGTTATTTATTTATTTATTTATTTGCATCAAGCCGTTTTTAATACACATTTAACGCCGATTTTTTTTAAATACAAGTTAGTGTAATGTTTAAAAGATTTTTCCCCTTCAATTGATTCGTAAGCATCAACAAAATATATAACTGACAAGTAAATATAAATAAATAAAAGAATCAATATCTTTATGGAACGCATATCCTTTGCATGTCATAAGTCGTATTTTCCCTTGCCAAAAAATAAATTGTATAGTGGAAATCTTCCTTTACCTTATTTTTATGCTATAGTAATACTAATATATAAAAATGATGTGCATACAGGGGAGACCTGTGTACCTAGGGTCACCCCCACTTTATTTAAATAATATTTAGTTTTAATATTTACGACTCAATTAGGCGAGTAACAACACCAATTATTATTTTCACAACATTTTGAAATCTTTGAGGAATTGGTTTTCACAAGTTACAACTTGAAAACGAATTTATATAGTCTGGAGTAAAATTTTGCAGCTCATCCGTTTTGCTATTTTACAAAGGAAATTCAAATAATTTTATTTCATTTCTAGTGTATAATTTTGCTTGTTATATTGAATAATAAATGAGATATTGAATTAGTCTCCTCTGCATGTTGGTTTTTTTAGTGGAAGACATTTTGAAGACAAGTTACCTAAACTTGTACCTAGGGACACATATTTACCTTGTACCTAGGGCCATGGATGGCCCTAAGTGCAATTGCAATCATATTCTTAATATTATTACTATTTTACTGAAATTTTTTTATAATTAAGTGGAGGGACATTTGTTTTGACTATATAAACCATTTTGATATAGACATGTTTATTATTATTAATAGGTGTTAATCAAATAGAAAAAGTCATATATTTCGCTCTGGAACTTTCATTGTGCTTGACTTATAAAAAATATGCTTGCTATTATTATTAATATTACAGATTATGAGTTTGTTTCTGTAAAAGAATTATAAATAAAAATTACATTTTTTTTTAAATTATTTTTAAAAATTGAAGTATTTATTAAAATTGGTGTGCTTTTCACGCTATTACTTAATCCTTGAAAAATAGAAATACACTTCAAAATGTCCGAACAATTTTCACGAATTTTCATTTTTTATTTAACAACTTTCCGTAATTTAGAACTAACGAAAAACTCCACTCTGTAACCAATGAAACCTTTTTTCGCTTGTTTTAATTTGTTAAGTAAATTTAAAAAGAAAAAAAAAAAAAAAAGAGAGAGAGAGAGAGAGAGAGAGAGAAAATGAAAAAAAAAAAAAAAAAAGAACATTTCGTGTTTTTTTTTTTTTTTTTTTTTTTTTTCCGAGATATATTTTGTTGAATAAATTTAGAGTTTAGTGTATATCAATGTCATTAAATTTAAAGATTCTGAAAAGTAATCAAGTGAATGAAAATAGATATATATATAGACATTTTTATATACGATTAATATATATATATATATTATATATATATATTATTTCTTTTGCAGAAATTTAGAAATACACACAAATATATATATATATATATATACAAGATAATTTTATTTTACAGAGTTCCTTCTGAAGATTTTGTAAATGATAAATAATATTTCGTAACATTTGTATTATTGGTATAATCTTAATGTGGCGCATATATTTATTTATTTATTTTATTTTTTTTTTTCTTCTCTCTCTTTTTTTTTTTTTTTTCTTTAGTTTATAGATTTTTTGTTCGTCTAGAATTAAAAAATTTGAAATTTCTTTTACCATGTAATATACTGTTAAAATTAAGTCCTACACTTCATCGAAATGTTTTGGTGCAATGTTTCACCGTTTAGTGGTGTCATTTCAGTAATAAGCACTATTAAAATGATGGAACTTAAAACCGAAAGACTGGTTGTAGCTAAAAATTCCTAATTAGCACCATTCCTTGGGTGCAACATTGAACAATTAGGTTTATAACTGTGTATGTTTTCAGGCATTTCAAGAAATACCATCTGGATGACTTTAACTGAGATTATATCATTGGGATATCGAAATATAATCGACTAGTATAAGGGGGTAAACTTCGGAATTGCGTTCGTATTGTTTGACGATTTTGGAGAACATTTTAGACAAAAATAAAAGCTGCCCAAAAGTTCCGAAATTGTCCTTCAAGAACAACAATGACGACGAATGACTATTATGTTACCCTACAGGCAAAAAAGACAAAATCAGTCAATAAAAATAATCAAAAATTATGTGTAACAGATTACTGAGTGTCAGTCTAATCATCGGAAACTATCAGACGATTATTTCTCTTGTACTAAAAATACATGAACTGAGCACAGCAAAAATTATGTCCAGTTCTCTTTATGAATAAGATTTGATTCAGTGTAATGACAGATTTTAGACATATAACACATCCTGGGATAGAAAGGAAAGCGTAATTTATCTTCCAACATCATCGATAGAGTCCGTTTTAGAGAAACCTGAGTTCTCGTAAGGGGCATTATCATGCTTGATAACTACTCTACTCATCTTCACATCATTCTAAGAAATTTGCGACTAGTCTCTTTATTACCAAAATTCTCATACTTGCTATGAATTTCTCTAAATTTTCTGAGGGTCCAGACTTCCTTTTTATGCCCAGCAATGCTAAATTTTATCGTACAGTAGCAGTTTCAGCTCCCTTAAAGGGTGAAAATATTTAACAAATTGGCTGTCCTGCAAGATCTCCACAACTAAAAGTTCACGTCGGAATTTCTTAACAGCATGTTTATTAGCATGTGACAACCCTCCAAAAATGCTTATTACTTACGATGTTTTCAATTAGTAAAGGAAGAAGAACAAAGAGGTTTCCAAAGGCAACCTTTTCCTCAGTATCGATAGACGCTGCAATTCCTACATCGTAGTCACATCGCTATTAAAGAGTAAAGAGTAAATTTCTGAATCCAGACACCTGTAAGAAGGAAATTGTTTCTTGACCTGCAGTACTTAGGATTACCTTTCTAAAAGTATGTCTATGCTCTTTTCTCATTCCTATTATGGACGGTTTTGCTCCCTGGTCCTATATTAAAAAATCTTAAGAATCTTATGGTATGATTTGAGTCGATGTCAAACACTTTTAAACGATGTTATGCAAAACTGTCTTCTTAATTTTTCCACACTAGTGTAAATCTGGTATTTTGTTGTTCGATGCCTCATTCATTTCTTATGTCCTTACCTTACCAGATATTTTCTGTAATAATCCCTTCAAACTGAACTTTGAAATTATGTGACATCGATTGGTTTCATCAAACCAATATCATCCTGTTGATACCGTAAGAAGTGAGAGTTGGATGGAATCGGCCGATTTTCTGTGTCGTTAAAGCTAAGTTCGAAGGAGCTCTTATTGTAAATGTTAGTACAATGCTTCTTTTAAACCTTCCATTTAACCCTCCGCGTACGGGGAGATTATTTTCTATTTACTGTGTTTACATAGGCAGGTTGCAAATAGTCTTATTTTTTAATACACTATTTTTTAATAAAAACATGTTTCATTAGTTTTCAGGATTTTTATATATCAAACATTGCATTTTACAATTAGTGGTGGAAATATAATTTAGTGGAATAATAATTTTCAATAATTTGTCTGTTAAAAATAGTATTTTAGAAATTGTGGTGTAAATGAAATTTAATGTAAAAGTTCTTTTGCCTGTCGAAATCACGGACACTGTACGCGGAGGGTTAAGTACAGCTCCAAAGTCTGTTTATTTGATGCCACGTTGTATACAAGAAAATATTGCAGCAGGTAGTAGCGTATATATATATATAATTTTTTAAATGACAGTATAGAAAGAAATTTCGTATAAATGTACATAATGAAAGTTACTGACTGATTTCATCATGGAAATTAATTATAATAAATAAAATTTTATACAAATAATTTTTGCTGCCTGAAATTATGTGAGAAAATATAAAAGATAGTCTTGTAGTGACCAAAATATATTATAATACCCAAAACTACATATCCTAGTTCAGATCACCCTGTGAGGTTGCTTTTCTAGTGAAGACCTATGACGAAACGCTTACGTAGAAGCGTTCATCATCAATGCCCACGTGACCTCGCACCCAATGAAATTTAGTATTATCTTTGTCAGTCTGTAGCAGTCTTTCTTTCAGAAAGGTTACCAAAATTTCGCCTGCGCGATTATTTCTTTTGAAATGTTCTAAAGTATGAAATGTAGGGCCGCTTTGATAACGCTGTTCATGCTTTTATATAAAATGTAATCCGTGTACTCTGTATGTATTGTGTTTCTGTCTTCATTAAATTTTGTCATGTACTACACTCATTAAAGGATTATTATGTCCTATTCCTCCCTGTCGCCGTTTTGATTTGAAATTGGTTTTATGGGAAAGCAAAATAGTAAATATTATGTTTGTTTTACGTGCTCTACTAAGCTAAGCTACACCCCGCGACAAAAAGATAGGTAAAAAGGTTTTTTTTTTCGTAAAATAACATTATCTAAATTGTGCTTATTATTTATTTTTATCATAAAACAATACTATTCCCGGACTAAATTTTGTTTTAAGACTAATTTAGAAAAGTTTTAAGACTAAAATGTTTCTAATTTAAGACTACACTCCGCGACAAAAAGATAGGAAGAAAGGATTTTTTTTTTTTTTTTTTTTTTTTTTTTTTTTTTCATAAAATAACATTATCTAAATTGTGCTGATCATTTATTATCATAACAAAATATTATCATATCAAAAACATATTAAATATTTGAATCATATTTAAAATATTCATATTCAAAAATTTAAAAAAAAAAGAAAAAAGAAAAAAAAAAAAAAAAACCTTTGTTCCTATATTTTTGTCGCGGTGCGTAGTCTTAAATTTAAAAAAAAATTAGTCATAATTTTTTCCTAAATTAGTCTTAAAACAAAAATTAGTCCGGCAATAGTGTTACTTTATGATAATAATAAATCATAAGCACAATTTAGATAATGTTATTTTATGAAAAAACAAAGAAAAAACCCTTTGTACCTATCTTTTTGTCGCGGGGTGTAGCTGCCAGCAACATAATATTAGTTTATTTTTGTTGGTGCATGGTAGCACGCTATTCATTAAAAAAAAAAAAAAAATGCCCAAATATTTTTTTCAAAATTTCAGACAAGTGGAACTCCTAAAACAAATGGTAAGCGGTGCAACTAGATAGCTGAATTTAGGTATTTAGATATATTAATATTGTCAAAATAATCAAATATTTATACTGATAAAATTGTACTTTCTGAATAACCAATAAAATTAGCAGCAATATGTATTTTTAATTGCCTAAATTGAGACTTTTAAATTTATGTTTATTTTATATTTTTACAAAAAAATAAATAAAATAACGGTTTTTAACTGAACCTGTGTATAACTGCTATTCTCACAGAATGCTGGATGTCGATTTTTTACTTTCTTCTATATGTATATATAGAGAAAGTATTGGTTTCGTGAAAATTTTCGAACTCCAGTTTTTGATGGATTTGTACGTTTCGGGATGTCCTGAACACGATTTGACTGTTTTTAGAAAATGTCAGTCCGTCGGTGTGTCTCTGTGTGTATCACAAATTTTGTGGACGCTGTATCTCACGAACCAATGTACGAAATTTAACAAACTTGGTATTTAGTTGGACCCTGACATAAGCTGGTGCTGGTTAGAATTGGGGATCATTCGATCAAGAGGTGGCGCTGTGATCGCATTGTTTTTCTAAATTTTTAACATAGCAGTACAGGACAAAATTTCGTATAAATGTACATAATGAGAGTTATTTTAATCGTGTGATTGTAAAAATAATATGAATTTATTGATAATAGTAGTAGTTAACTAGGGAAAAATTGTGCATATGGGGGCATCACTTCCCCCCCGGGGAGAGTGAATTTTCAAGATGGGTATTTTTCGAAAGATCTCGTCAATACCTTTAAAACGAATGGTTGAACTAATAATCTGTGAATCTGTGATAATTTAAAACAAAGTTATCGACTTTTATTTTTTTTTTACCTTGAATGAAAAACAAAAATCGCATTTCTTCTGATAATTGCAAAAAAAAAAAAAAAAAGACTTTCTTTCAGCATTAAGTGATATAATTTTGTCAGATGAAAATCGTCTGCATTTATAATGAAATAATTATAAGATAAAAAAAAAAATTATAAACCATGTTTTTAAATTTTCTGTTGAATCATATAAACGCTACTGAAGGCAGCCGGAACCCCAGCAATTGGATAAAAGTATTAAAAAAATTCCTTGCTATCGTCTTTTGAGCTATTATAAAAGTTTCAAATGGCTATCTAGCCGGGAAGTTAGTTAAAAGTTGATTGCAAGCTTTGTACTGGAAACGCTGCCGAAGGCAGCAGGGTCCAGAAGCTATTGGATAAAAATATTTTTAAAAAGCATTTTTACCGTATTCTGGACTATTCGGAAAGTTTCAAATATCTAGCTACTCGGGAAGTTAGTTAAATAAATTTTCTGTTGAATCATATGAACGCTGCCGAATACAGGAGGGACCTGAAACAGTTGACTAAAAGTATTAAAAAAAAATGTATTGCCCCCGTGTTCTGAGCTATCCTGAAAGTTTCAAATATCTAGCTAGTCGGGAAGTTAGTGAAAAATCGATTGCAAGCTTTGTACTGGTAACGCTGCCGAAGGCAGCAGGAACCCGAAACAGTTGGCTAAAAGTATTAAAAAAATGCATTTTCACCATGTTCTGAACTATTGTGAAAGTCTCAAATGTCTAGCTAGTCAGGAAGTTAGTTAAATAAAATTTCTGTTGAATCATATAAACGCTGCCGAAGGCAGTAGGGACCTGAAGCAGTTGACTAAAAGTTTAAAAAAAAGTATTGTCACCGTGTTATGAGCTAGCCTAAAAGTTTCAAATGTCTAGCTAGTCGGGAAGTTAGTGAAAAATCGATTGCAAGCTTTGTACTGGTAACGCTGTCGAAGGCAGCAGGAACCCGATCAGTTGGTTAAGAATATTTAAAAATTGCATTTTCGCCGTGTTCTGAACTATTCTGAAAGTTTCAAATGTCTAACTAGTCGGGAAGTTAGTTAAATAAAGGTTCTGTCGAATTATATAAGCGCTGCCGAAGGCAGCGGGACCTGAAATAGTTGACTAAAATTATTAGAAAAATGTATTGTCACCGTGTTGGGAGCTGTCCTGAAAGTTTCAAATATCTAGCTAGTCGGAAAGTTAGTGAAAAATCGATTGCAAGCTTTGTACTGATAACTCTGCCGAAGGCAGCAAGAACCCGAAACAGTTGTGCTAAAGGTATTAAGAAAATGCATTTTCACCGCGTTCTGAACTATTCTGAAAGTTTCAAATGTCTAGCTAATCGGGAATTTAGTTAAATAAATTTTCTGTCGAATGATATAAGCGCTGCCGAAGGCAGCGAGACTTGAAATAGTTGACTAAAATTATTAGAAAAATGTATTGTCACCGTGTTGTGAGCTGTCCTGAAAATTTCAAATATCTAGCTAGTCGGTAAGTTAGTTAAAAATCGATTGCAAGATTTGTCCCTGACAAACCCACAAACAAACAAACAAACCCACAAACAAACAAGATTCGAAGTTAACAAATACATGGTAAAATAATTTGATAATTTAATAAACAATTTGTATTGAATAAATTTTGTGTAAAATTATGTAGAAGAAAGTCATGTGGTAGCCACATAATACTAGTTTTTTTTTTTTTTTTTTTTTTTTTTTTATCCCCAGAGGAAATGAAAAGTCCTACATATAATCAAATTTAGAAACAGATATTTACTAAATAGCTCACCAATAAATATTAATGAAGCACCAAATTATGTATTGGGATTAATCTTGACAAAATAGTACGATCCTTAACTATATACTAAAATAAATTCTTAATTTTCACGTTCTGAAATTGTATAATTATTTAAAATTTATCTTAACTTTTAATAAAACTTTTAAAGTTTAATGTAGTATTAAAAAATAGATTACGTTAACTAATTATCATTCATGAAACATTGTCATCTTATATGAATATATATATATATATTTTTTTCCTTTTATTATTACAAAAATTTTCTTTAAAGTAATAGCTCAAGTATCTAATTAAATTTCTAGTTTTCTTTTATGAAAAATATAGAAAATTAATCAACATATATGGTTTCTTACAAATTGAGATCTGATTAAAATTTTATCAATGCTCTCATCCTAAAAATATTTTTATTAACTTTAATTAATTCCAAGTGTATTTCAAGAAATTATAATTGAAAATATATTTTTTTAAATTATTACTTTTTTTTTAAGTAACTCCTAAAGATCAGCAGTTTTTCCTTTTTTTTTTTTTTTTTTTTTTTTTGATTAATTAATAAAATAGACATGAATTTCTAAATATTCACCAAGAATAAATTTATTTATTTCTCTAGTAAGGGTAAGTCCAAATACCATTATTCGCATCGTATTTATATTTATATAATAGTATGAATTAATTTTATTTTTCATAAACGATTCTGACTTTCTTGATACTAAATTAAATTAAAAAATTGGTTTAAAAAAATGGGTTATATATTAAACTATTTTCACGTTCTCCTATTATTAATAAAATAATATATTGTGTTCGTAAAAACTTTTAAATTTGTGTTTTACATGTTTTGAGAAGTCCAGAACATGATTTGATAATTTGTTAGAAAATAACTGTTAATTCATCTGTTTACCTACCTATCTATATGTCTATGCGTGCGTGACAAAACTTTTATGGCAGCTATATCACAGGAACTACTACACATAATTTCATATAAATTTATATATTGTTGTACTTGACATAAATTTGTGTCTATTAATTTTTGGTGCAACTCGCAAAACGTAATCGCAGGTGTGATTCCTCGCATTTAAGTGAAGGCTATACCTAAAGTTCTGTTGTTATAATAGAACAAAATTTGGTACGTAGAAATGCCAATTTGAAACATTATCCAGTTTCAAATTGGGTGCATGTCGGTTGATAGGTGGCGCTGCTATACTGAAAATTTCCCCATGAAACAGAAGGCTATATCTCATATTCAATATTGAATATAATTGCCTAAAAATTTGCAGATGAAAGGGACATTATGAAACACTATTCTTATTTGATTTGACTACATATCGGGCGACAACTGGCGCTGCTGTGCTGTTACCCGTGGATAGAAAACTGTATCTCACATTCTATTGTACATAATTGCATAAAACGTAGCATATGAAAAGGCCATTATGAAACACTAAGAGAATTCAATTTAGGTGTATATCATCCGACAAAGGGTGTCGGTATTACTCATCCTTTGGGATTTTTTACATTGCTACATCTCAGCATCTGTTCACTAAAATTGCACCAATCAGCATATGTAAAATCTTCAAAGTGAGAAGCTATGATTATTATTATTATTATTGTAAATGTTAAGCATTGAGTAAAGGTGTTACATAGAATGATTAGTTTTTAATTAGAGAATGATTATATTTAATGTGTGATGTTACATAGAAGAAATTTTTGTGATGGCCACATACTAGTTCTTAATTAGTAATCTGCTAGTCAAATGATTAGTTACAGAGGAAAGCTGATTTAAATTTTATTATTTAGGATTAGAAATGAAGTACTGTATTCATGAAAGTTTTCAATTTATTATTTTTATTTGACTTTCAAATAGATTATCGCCACATGAATTTTAAGACTGATTATCTACCCTTACGACATATATCTCGTGTACGTATTTTAGAATATTTTAAACATGTTTTTGATTTCTCTTCAAAGATTTATGTCTTGTACCGTAACTCGAAAACTAATGCTCACAACTCAAATGAAAATTGTATTTCACTGGAATACGATATAAATTCATTGTGAATGGATTTTGGCATATGTCTAAAAACAGATGGAGCTGTTTTTTTTCCTTCGTTGGGTGTGTGTAATCTTGGATATTATTAAAAAATGAATTTCAGTAACATACAAATACGCAAAATTTGATATGTGATATGCATGCTGCACAAAATTATGTTTATTTCTAGTTTAATGCATATATCCTAACAGATAGCTCTGTTATACTTCATTTACCAGATTTATGGAATAGTTATATCCCAATCCCTATTGAATAGACTCCAAGTATGATTCCAAATCTGATACCATTCCAAATTTTATACCACAGAAATTATGAAATAACAGTTGAAGATTAGATCAAACACACAGACGAAACATTTTGAGAATATAAGAGATTTTTGGTATTACATTAACATCTGCAAAAGGCAGATTTCTTAGGACCAGGCAGCAACACATAACGCATATTGTTTAACCACTTTTCTTGCGACTATGGAAGCTTCTGGGTAAGTGCTGATTCAGCGAGTCTAGTGTTAAAATAAAGGGTGATTGGAAGAAGAATATAGCAATAAAAGAATGCTCAAGGACTGGATGTTTACCAAATCTCAACCTGTCGGTCAGTTTCGCACCCCTCCAAGTAATTTTACTGATCTTCAAAGCTAGTTTTGAGAAAAGTGGTTACACTATCGTTTCAAACAAAGGAGGGGGGGCGGAAATCCTCTTGTCCAAAATATTTTTTTTTGTTTTATTTTTCATATTTATATTTTCTGTATGTACATTTCATAAGCTTATTGTATCACATAATCAAATAATCTTCATTCTAAAATCATTGTATTATATTGATTTTATAATAAATTTTATAAACGATGATATACAATTTTTATATAATATAATTTATACACTGCAATTTTTTTTTTTAGCTTTATTTGAAAGTTAATTAAATATTGCGGTGTATATATTTAGTAAAATATTGAAAGATTTCGATTCTATTCATAAAGCTATTCACTAATATTTATATATATATATATATATATATATAATGCATTTTGTAGACATACAATAACCTTACATGAACTCTTATCAAAAAAAAAAAAAAAAAAAAAAGGAATAGAAACTTTTCTGCTCCAATAAAATATCTTCTTTTTTAAGTAGAAAGCAAAATACCGATAAAAATGGCGATGAATAATATTACAGTTCTGTAAATTTTTATTAGATGATTTCAATTACAAAAACTCTTTTATAAATAATTACAAAAAATACCAATCTTCATCTTAAATCAAAACTTTTATTATCTCAAGTTACTGTAAGATGATGACTCGCCGTGAATTTGGAAAACTAACTTCCGCTCTGAAGAAAAATGAGTACGTTCTAAAATAAATTTTAGAATAAATTTTCTGTCACCGGTATTTACCAAAAGTTTTTTACTTCCTTTCAACTGTTAAAGTATCAGACAAATAAAAAAAAAAAAAAAAAGAAAAAAAAAAAAAAAGAAAAGAAAAAATCTCAAAGCTCTTTTTTATACAACGCCATTTCGGAAAAATAAGCTTATTTTGGAGGATGCTGCGATGAAAAATTAAAAATTATTCTGTCATTGTCTTATGTTTAAGTTTAAAATAAGAAGAAAGCTTGATTTGAAAAAGTAATTTTTATATACTACAGTTCAGTTTTGAAATTTATTTTAAATGCAAAAATTTGTGTTTATTACAATATAATAAAAAATTCAAATCTCAATTATCAAAACATAAATTTGTAAACGGCTGCGTAAAGTGACTGCGAAAAAAGAACATAATATATTAAAAGTACGACCATTAAAGTAAATAATATAAAAAATAATAAAAAATAATAATAATCGAAATTCCATAATCTTAAAAAAGTGTTTGCTTACTAGAATAGGTAAAATTAAATATTTTTTAATTTAAAAATCAATAATTCAAACAATTAGTGTAACAATCAGTGCATTTTTGAATAAATCCGCCAATGTATAAAATCATGTATTCATTTACCTGTTAAACTGCCCTTCTGTCTAATAATCAACCAATCCATTCATAACCAATCTACGTATCCATTAAATAATGGTCAGTATACTTGCCAACATCCTAATTAATATTTCGTAGTGTTGTTAATCCTGCCCTTTTTTTCACACCAGTAAATTTTTAGAGCAATATATTCTTCAAATGCAATTTTGATTAAACTAACAGACTTTGCCCACTTCGCTGGTCATTATATTGAAATGAATTCTCAAAATACCATATCATAATAATAATAATAAATAAATCATTAAAATCAACCAAAATCTAAGTTGCAGTTCTCGCTACCTTCGGTAGCGGTTTTTCCACTCACCACACTTGGAGTCTGGAGATTTGAATCCAATGTGGTGCATTGTGAAAAATAAAGTCGCCATCTGTGGTGTATTGTGAAAAATAAAGTCGCCGAAAAGCAACCATCCACTGCTACGATACTTGTTGAAACAATAAAGCATGTCTGGTGCACAGACATTTCTAAAGCTTACTGCAAGAGGACTGACTGCACAAGTTATTAAAATTAAAGGCGGCCCTACAAAATACTGGCTTTAATTACAGTAAATAACCATGTGCAGTCTATTTTGTTCTTTTATATGTAAAATATGTATGTTATTTTTGCGGAATTCCATTAAGTCTGATTTTTCTATGAGTGTTCTTAAACTTTTGCAAATGACTGTAATTTTCCACGATTAAATAAAGTAAAATTTATTGTAGAAAATTTCTGCTATGAAGTCTCGCGCCTAAATCAGAGACATGGCAACTGTGTGTGCAATAATTATCGTACGAATGGCAACGCTGCTGACACAAAATAAACTTAATTTTAAATATTTAATATCACATGGAGTTTCCTTATTTTTTCTGTAATTTTGAACATTTCAATAAAATAATTGCCCAGATTTTTTTTGCTTTTCAAGGATAAGTTAATTAGAAGAAATTGGGTTTAAAAAATGTCTGAAAAACAAATTCCGATAAGATAGCATAAGTTGCATTACTACATTTATATTTATAACTAGCCGCCTTCGGCGACCAGCTGGTTCGCGATCCTTGAAAAATCGAACTTTACGAAACTTCCGCTCAGTGGCGACTGCAGCGCCTTTTTCCCGTTTCAGGTCTTACAACAGCTTATTGACATATAGTGAAAATAGCTTTATTGAAAAATTTAATCGCAGTAAATTCTTGATCGGTAGCGCCCGCGGCGGCCTCTTCCAGTTTCAATATCTGAAACAGCCTGCTCGCTCACCAGGTTATGATCTTTCAAATTTCTGACTTTAGCAAAGTCCCGCTAAGTGGCGCTTGCGGCGCCTTATCTCCGTTTTAGAACTTACAGCACCTTCCTCGCTTATTAAAATTTAAAATATTGAAATTTTAAAATATTACAGCGCCATCTGGTGGTAGAAATTTCTGTAATCCACTGTTCGATTCTAACAAATTCACTGTTCGATTCAACAAAGCTTTCAAATGATGTATTACTTATGAATTTATTTTAATTAGTAGCTGAGATACAAAAGAAAACCTAATCAGGAAACCTCAAAACGTGTAAATAAGGTGAAATCTCGAGTTCCACTTTTTATAATATAAAAGAACTTTAAAATATCTTTTGAATGATGTATTAATTAAAAATAATTTAATCATAATTAGAATTTGAAATACGCGTATTAGAATAAAATTTAATTTGCAATTAAATATGTAAATGTTTTGTTTATTCTCCGAAATCGATGAAATTTGAACTACAACTTTGTCTTGTGATGAAAAACTCTGTATAGAAAGTTTCGTGTGCAACAAAGGAAAATTGAAGAATTTTTAAATTTGCAATTTTTAATCGCAGTCCAAAAACATGTGACCTCAATCAGAAAATATCTTCCTCTTTCGCTCTGCTTTCAAAATACCGTCTGCGAATATAAAAGAGAGTTTCCACTGTTGTTCGAACGCAAACGCGGTTTCAGAATGTCATCAAAAACTGCAGGCATGCAGAAAAATTAAAAATTTATAACAGATTCAGTTTTTGAAAAAATATCTCAATCTTTCGAAATATGATTCGTCTAAGCGAAGTCTATGTACAAAAAGAAAAAATAATAATAAATGATTTATCTCAAAAAGATTTTTAGTTATAAAATGTTTTGTGAAAAAACTGGCGTTTTGTAAAATCTAAAAATATGGATTGCTAATCCGTATTTTGTTGAAATGTTTATATGGTTCGAAAGAGGATTAAATTACCTTTTTAAATATATCCGTTGTTAAGAAATGGAGCAGTTACTCTGTCGTACAGGGCGATTCAAAAATGACGTTCGGAAAAAAGAGAAATTTTGGACACTTTTTAAAACTTTTTGTAAAATATAAAAATACCGTATTTTTCAAAAAAAAAAATTGTACCGTAAGAATTGGTAATAAATGTTCTTTCTCGTGGTACAGGCGTATTTTCAATATCTGCAACCGCTAAGCTGGGATGACTTTACAAAAACGCGCGAAAATTTCTCTCTGTGTTTCTTCTTTTGAGGAACGGGCTGAATTCAACTTGGAGGGCGGAAAATACGATCGGCTCGCTTTTTAATTAGACATTGATCGACGTTTTAATTAATATCTCCGGAACTAATTAAAATTTTAAAATTATTTTTTGACTATGCTCTCGGGCAGGCTTCTGAGCTCCCGTATGTCAAATTTTGTAGTTCTGCGTTCAATAGGGGCTGAACGCATAGATGCTCAGAGAAAGAGACAAACAGACAGACAGACATCATCCTTTATTATTATAGATACATAAAATACTAAAGAAGAGTTTTCTAAGTGCTAGAATCAGTAGATATATTCAGAGAAATATTTTTATGAATAAAAATATTTTTATAAGCCGCTCAGTAATATTAAAAAAAAATATCCTAATGTCACTGTAAGTCACGCATAGAAATAACCATTTGCACGAGGCCGTAGCCAGAAAAAAAAATTCAGAGGTGGTTTAAACTTTAATACATAGTATTGAGCATAATTCAAATATTTTCGATAGATTTGCAAATTTCGGGGAGGAGAAACCCCAAAACACCCCTTGGCTACGCCATTGAATATGCACTCTTTGAAATGTACTTTGAAATAAACAAGCACAAGCACTGTTCTTCGACCACAATTCATAAAACCATGGAAGCCTCTGCGCAAGTGCTGACTCAATGAATCCAGTGTTAAAATAGGGGTGATAGACATCTGATTCAGAGAAAATATGTGATAACAGAGCGATGTTTTCCAAATCGAAACTTGTCGGTCAATTTAGCACCCCTCCAACTTTTTGAACTCGCCCTCACTGCTAGTTTTAGGAGTCGTGGCTACACTATAAGTTAATTTTGAATTGGTAGCAGCGCTGTTTTTAACTTATTACATTTTTCTGAAGATTTATGCAGTCACATTTAAAATTAATAAAGGAAGATAAGACACATTAAAAAAAACTTGCGTCATCCCTTTACATGGAACAAAGTAAGTTTCAATTTATTTCAAAACTTTAACATATAAAAGTAAACTTTATTGAAGGCGAAAAATTCCACTTGCCATCAAACAAGCTCATTTTATGAAAGTTTTCAAAGATATAAGCTAAGTTATCTTAAAATAACAAATAAAGTCCTTATTCAAATTGCTTTTAAATACTCTATGAATGCTTTTGCTTTCATTCACTACTTATACTTTAGAATTTTAAGCGATTCATTTATCGATTTTTCTTCGTAAATAAGAGGCTTAACACTTCCGTTAAACCTCTCAAAATGAGGAGAAAAGCTTTCTGGTACCTCATATACCTGCGTTTTCTTGGGCGATAAGATAAATATGTTAAAAAAGCTTTCTAATTCTCCTCTTGGGATGTAATATGAAATCACGTATTTATTACATTATTCGCCTTTTACCCGTATATTTAATTAACTGAAAAATGTCTTAGGAAAATTAATAAGCTGATTTTCAACAAAAAAGACTGAAGATACTTCTGAATATAATTTATTTAAAAGACTTTAAATCCTCATTAGAATATTTTTCTTTGGAAAAATAATATTTTCAGCGCAATGTTATTGAGATAAATAAGATTAAAGGGCATCTTCTGAAGATTTAAAAAAAAATGATTTTACACATCTAATTGTATTTTATGAACAAGAAATATTTTTAAAAAATCTGATGTGAAACAACCACTTGGGGGGGGGAGGTAATGTGATCAGAAAAGATAAAATTGACCTAACAAAATTAGACACCTAAAAATTTTCCGGTAAGAAAAAGCTGATACTCGTGTAAAGACACGTAAAACCTATTTGCATAGCGAGTTAAAAAATAAGAAAAAATAATTGGTAGAGTTATTTTTTAAACACCAATTTTTAAGAACTAAATCTGACCTACCTGAGCAGGATGACTGATAATTTTCCGGTAATAACCATGTAATACATGAGAAAGGGTATCTAAAATGGATTTATGAAACATTTTTCAAGAAAATCGTTAAAGCCGTTTTTGAGATACTAACTTCTACTAAAACTTGGCATACTCAATTATTGACAGGAAAATAATATTTACATACAAAAGCATATTTAAAAGGAAGTTAATATGGCGAGTTTGCAAAAAATCTGTACAGCCGTTTTTAAAGGAACGCACTTGCGAGACCTGGAATTGAGCTATTTATACAGGGCATCTATAAATTTTTCTCAACAAACCAACAACCAACAAACCAAAACCAATATCATTCGAAAGGACATTTAATTCGTTACAGCCGTTTTTGAAATACGGACTTAAGGTCTCACTTCCAGTTTCTGCTGACCCACTTTCGGTTTTTCAATTTTCACCAAAATCTGGAACATTCATCTGTACACCTGACCTGTTTCAATTCTGAAGTTTCGTAGTTACATCTTTAGCAGTTTCGGAAATATGATAGCCAGAAGATTCCCCACATACAAACGCACATACATACATACATACACACTGACCAGTTGCCAAAAACTACTTCTTTTGACTCGGGAGGTCTTAACATGTGTAAATCAGGTGAAAACTCGATATCGAATTTTTGGACCGAATACAATACTTCCATTGCCTACGGTAGTAGAGTAATGGAAGTAAAAATGTATGTATAAAAACCAATTTAAAGAAATGGTGACTTATGTGTTTTAAATTAGAGCAAGATTCTACCTATTTAAAACTAGTACACCTTTTTGTACAAAACTTCTTTAAAATATTTAAATAGCGTTATTCGTTTGGAATTTATTACTTTCCGAACATACTATGGAAGGAAAGTATTATGGTCAAGATTTTTTAATTGGGTCTTGTATCTCACTTAGCTCAAAAACGAATGGTCGTAGAATGTTGAAAAATTATATTTATGACTGTCATAATGTTTAGTTGTACACCTTAACTTTGGTCTCGACAGGAGCTCCCCTTTTAGAGATATCTGCAATTTTACATGATTTTTTGTGATGCATATGTTTGTGTGCGTGAGTGAACACGATAGCACCTAAACGCTTTGTTCGAATGAGCTGAAAGTTGGTACGTATGTTATACGTCTCCGTAGCATAAACTAGATAGATTTTGGTAAATCCAGCTCTTGTATTTTGTTTTGTTTTTTTCTATAGTGACACAAAGAATGGTTCTGTATTATTATGGCCTATGGGCTCAAATTATTTAAAGTTTGATAGCGTCCAAATGCCTTATTCAAATGAACTAAAAATGTATATGCATGCTATAGGATACAATCGCACAACTATATAGATATTGATAAAATTAGTACTTGTAGTTTTTTTTTTTTTTTTTTTTTTTTTTTCAGTGCTACAACAAAAATTTTTTATCATTATGGTCTATGGGCTCATATTATTTAAAGCAAGGTAGCATCTAAATGCTGATCCGATAGATCTGAAAATGTATATATATGTTGTAGGTTACTGTCACTCGAACTGTATAGATTTTGGTAAATTTAGAACTTAGATTTTTACAAAGGCAAAACGAAAAATTCTTTATCATTATGAACTATCGGCTCACATTATTTGAATGGCAACAGTGTTAAACGCCTTATAAGATTGAGTTGATTGATTTCACACTCTTCTTACTTTAATTTATTTAAGCAACTGTTAATTACTTAATATTAGAAAAGTCGAGTGGATTCACTCCAGATATGTTATATATATGTTATATGTATATGATACATTTCCATTTTTAATTTTAAATATAAAAAAATAAGTAGTTTTGGGCATAAAATGACAATTTTCCTTAGAAATCGAACAAGCCATTTTCGTAAAATGAAGCGCATACTCGGCAAAGTTCAAAGTAAATATTGAATTTGAGTATATTTTAATACAAATATATTTTTCAAAACTTTATTAATTAGTGTACACTTTAACGATATTTTCTGGCTGTATTTTGCTTAATTTTAAGAGACTGCAATAATAACTATGATTTGACACCTCAATTAACTAACTCTTTCAATGCATTGAGAAATATTATAATTGAATTATTTTTATACACTAAAACGTAATTTATCCTACATCTTAAAATGTCCCAATAGTGGACACTTCAAAATACAATACTGAACATTTTTACTTTATCTTATCCATAAGGTAGAGAATGTATTATTATTTTAGAGTCAAATTTAAGAACGAGAGTTTTTGTTATATTTAGATGTTTTGAGGTCCCCTGAATCAGAAAATCATGTTTTAGCGGTTGGTCTGTGTGTGTGTCTGTCTGTGTGCCTGTCTCTCTGTGTGTGTGTTATCAGCATATCTCAAGAACAAATAGTAACAGAAATTCCAAACTCGGTATTCTAAATGTGTATCATATAGGGATGCTACACTAAGCTTTTCGTTGAGATGAAGCCAATGGTTCGTGTACAGGGGCACTCAAAAGTATTCAAATACATTACGTGTATAGGGGAAATTGCAGGTGAGTAGAGTTTAACATCTATAGACTGCACTAAACCAAATTTAATGAATATATATTTTTTATATGCATAAAAACATGCTTCAGGTAGACTATGGCAGGGAAATCATTCACTGTTAATTTATAGGGCTACACAAAAGAACTAGATTATAGTGCGACAATACCTGAAAATTGATAGAAGTACATTTCAGGTTGTGCCGTATATTATTACTATAGGATTGTATTTAGGTGCACTATGTGGTTTGTACATATCCTTTAAAAGATATACAGGGTTTCAAATATTTAAGCAATAACATTCTTTTTTATTGTTAGTGGAAATGCTTTACTATAATAATTTACCATGTCCAGGAATGCTGCTCAAGATTAAAAATGAATTCTTTATAGACATATGATAAATAATGTATGTTTTTAAGCTAAATGTTCGTCGCTTGTTGTTTGTGTATTTGCACGTTTTGAGGTTTCCTGATTACCAAAGTCAAGTTTTTTAAAGTTTGATTATTGCGTCTGTGTCACTTAGAGTAACTTAAAAACGAATAATTTCAGGAGATCCAAAAGTTGTATTTTCAAATTAACATACATTTGTTGCTGGAAAAGTTTGATCAAGACTGATAAATTTCAAGGAATGTTGCATGCGAAAGTTGTCTGAATAATTTTAAGTGAGCTTTTAATTTTAATAACAGAATTAAATTCTATATAAATGTAGGTGCAGTAATGAAACGGGGGGTTGAGGGGGACAGTAGCCCCCCTCACACAGAACTAATTATCATATAAATGTCTTACGAAACTTAATTTGAATTATTTTAACATAGGTTTACATAACAGTA
This sequence comes from Salticus scenicus, assembly GCA_963930645.1. NCBI lineage: Eukaryota > Metazoa > Arthropoda > Arachnida > Araneae > Salticidae > Salticus > Salticus scenicus. The sequence goes on from OZ005648.1 coordinate 105,701,019, forward strand.
CTCGTTATGTTACCTCTTAATTTCCAATCTGTATTTATAGTATTATAAATACGTGTGAGTGACACATCTGATAATTTCTAGTCCAGTAGTGCACACATTAATTTTTTTTCCGAAAAGGCGAAAAAAGAATTGCAAACAGATTAAAACTGTATATTTAATAAATAAAGGGTATTTTATGTTTTATTAATGCGTTTATAAAACGAAAAAGTACAAAAACCTACATTACAATTTGATATTTAAAACAAAATACCTTTGAAAAGTTTAATAACACATTGGTTTGTTTAAAATAAGTCTCAATGTGTAAGTAATGTTTTAATGATCCCCTTGTAAGATAATCTTATAAATACCAAGACTAGTCATCTTTTCTTATAGTTTCTTGAGTACTGGAATGCCATTTCCAAAAAAAATCCAAACATCTTTCAAAGATTAAATATGGTGTGTAACAACCACACGACTTCCATTACCCAATATTACATATACTAATAATTTTTTGAAGATAGTGTGATCATAAGTCTTAATTTTGGCATGATGAATCAGACACCTGACTGTTTTCTGTAAGGGCAAACTAATACATAAGTAATAAACGCATTTAAAGAAGAATTTACTTAACAAATTAAAAAAAAAAAAAAAAAAACACGCCAATTTCTGAGATTTAAAATTGACCTACATAATAAGGACGCCTGTCAATTTTCCTTTAAGAACCAATAGCTCGTGCAAAAGAACATCTAAAAAAAAGGGTTTATAAATAAAATTTGAAGAAAATCATTAGAGCATTTTTTAGTATGACATTTTTTTTTTCAGACAGAGATTTTGCGTTGTCAAAGTTCCAATATGCTAGGATGCCTACCAATATCCAATTTTACCACTTAATTTCTTAAACTATCTTAAAATGTTTAGAAATTTTCTTGGTAAACTCACCAACCCTGAAAATTCATTATAAGTAGTTTGAAGAATGAGATTTATTTTTTTATGCTAACTATGTGAAAAATGCCAGAGCCGGGAATTGAACCCAAGCCCTCCGCTGAACTTGCGGATGCATTTCCACTGAGACACCCTGGCTGATAATCAGCTCGACATTTCTCATATAATAACCGTTACATCTGTGCCTGCAGATACGATGACTTTGACAACGGTTATAAGTGAGAAATGTCGAGCTTGTTATTAGCTTGGTGGCTAATAGCAACAAAAAAAATCTCTCTCTGTGTCTCTCCGTTTGTTTTTTTTTTTTTTAGTTACAAGATTGCAATATATAAAATAGTTCTACCGTACTAAGTAAAATTCTGTCAAAGACAGAATTTTTCTTCTTCATCTTTTTTTTTTTTTTTTTTGGTCCCTTTTTTTACTAAAACATGACAAAATCATATATTTTCACCGGAAATCAACAGTTCTATGCAAAATGATATTTAAAAGGGATTTATTATGGCGAGTTTTAAGAAAGCTTGCAGAGCTGTTAATGAAACGCATTTGTGAGACCAAAAATTGTCCTACTAATGTAGGACGCCTATCGGTTTTCTTGAACTAACCAACTAGTGCATACAAAAAAGCATATGCAAAGGTCTTCAAATAGCAAATTTGAAGAAAATCGTTAATACCATATTTGAGATACGGGCTTAAAATCGAACTTTCAGTTTTCCAATTTTCACCAAAAGTTGGCAAAATCATCTGTATACTCGACTTGTTTTAATTTTGAAATTTTGTCGTTCTCTCTTTACTCGTTTTGGATTTAGGATACTCAAAAAATTCCCCTTACACATACATATAAATACATACACACACAAATACACATACACACAAATACACACATATACACACACTGAACAATTGCCAAATAATATTTACACTCCGATGATGTTAAAATCTGTAAATCAGGTAAAAACTCGATATCAAAAATTTTGACCGCATAGCACTTCCATTACCTACTGTAATCGGACGATGAAAATAAAATAAATAAATAAAAATAACCTGGTTATGCATACATTGAAGGATTCTAATCTAATTTTAAGTATAAAGATTTGATATTCTTTCTACCTTTCGTATTTAAAAGAACTAGCTGTGTTCATTAACAGAACTTGTCTAGAAAGTTAAATCAGACCAGACGTTTGATTAACAAAGCGGTGCGCTAGTGGACACGATGTTATTTTATGGTACAAGTGCTGGACACTCATAAAAAAATATATATAATGCAAAATTTCATTTTTTAAATAAGTGAATTCTTCATACTTATTTTATTTACATAAAAATAAAGGTTGTGTGAAAGACGTTACACATCAGCAGGGACAAAGTAAAAATATGTATCTATTCTTTTACTCAAAACTAGAAAAAAAAAGGGGGGGGGGCAAAATGGCAGAAAGTATAATTTTTCTAGTTAAACTAGAAGCATTATAAATCTGATACATGGTGCTATTTGTAGTTCAAGAAATTAGTAGTAAGGATCATCATCTAATGAACGCTGCTCGGATTTACAGTTTGAAATTTTCATAAAAAATCGGAGAGATTACTGTAAAATTATACAACCAGCTCCCTTCTTCAAGAAAAAATTCCCCTTCCGGTATTCGTAACATATAGCTGTAAAATTCGAAGTATTGACTCTTTATTAAAGTTCATTTCCCTTCTCAGAGGAAAAGAAAATCGGGAAAAATTTACAGGAGTGACTTCATTTTTACAGTGAGTGACTCAAACAATTTTTTTCCAGCTACAGACGTAATATAGTATGTAAATGTTTCATTACGCCTGCAAGAATTAGGAAACATGTTTTCAAAGTATAATTTTAAAGTGTATCTAATTTTAATATATATATATATATTTAAAATAAATTACCTTATAATTTACTTATGTGGCGTATTTTTTGGTGGTGTTACGTTTTCTTTGTTATGGTAATTTCTAAAAGTATAAATTAGATTGACACAAAACTCTTGACAGTTACATATCACAACATAATATTTAGATTATTAAATAGCCATTAAAATCAATGGACGACTAGAACGAGGCGGAGTTTCCATTGTTTGTGGAAAAAGCTGCGCTGTGATTGGCTATATTCCTTTATTTGTAGTCTAAATTAAGACTCCTATAGGTTAAATGAAAGGAAATCGTCATCATGACGTCGAATGGTGACAGAAAGTCAAGTCGTCAATTGAATCACTTCATGGGTTAAGTTATATGGAATATAGATTTTGTCTTTAAACCTGGACCATAAACAAGACAGTCATTAATGAAATTTCAAGGAAAAAAAGGTTCTGAACCTATTACAGACAACTGGACAAACGGACAAAAAAATTAATTATGTAGTTTTGATTCCATACTCACACGATTAAAAGAATAAACTAAGATAAAGAATTTTTCTGAAAATTACCGACAGGTATTCTAGTATTGATGTACACTTATAAATTTAAAAATATATGTATTTATAAATTAATAATGTGTTAAATAAGTCAAAATGGAGTTTTGTAAATATGATATTTGTAATTTTAAAATAATTGTAAGGTAACTGATAATTAACACACTGTTTTTTAAATAATCAATAAATCTTACTAGACTTCTGAAATTTAAAATACTTTGGCAAAAAGTTATTAATCAAAAAATATTTCCTATTACTAAACTATAAACGTTTCATTTAGAATGCAAAAGTATCATATTTAAATCGACTTTCCTACTTTAAAACATCTGTTTTATCTTCTTAAACTCTTCATCTATAAAAGTTCAAAATGATGTTTAAAATTTTAAAGAAAAAAAAATATTAGAAAAAACATTGAAAATCGATATGCCGTACCACCCCAATTTCCATTTTTTATGCGCATCATAGCATGCAAATTTCATATGCGAATGTCCCATTAAGGTGTAATAAATGGATAAAATTCTTCAATAGCCATATCTTTTCCCATAAAGAGCAGCGGGCTATTTTGGTCAGAAAAAGATGACAAAATATGGTATTCAGTATTATTGTTCTATTTTTTGATCGTAAAACCTATCTATTAAATTTAATTTCAGTGAAAAACGGCTGTGAATTATAACGTTGCATTATCTGTTTCTGCATTAATTTTTAAAGGTACTTATAGTCAAGTAAAATGGTTATTTAACCTGAATATTTTGTTTTCATATAAAATGATTAGTTTCATATCACTCATTTAAAAATATTACAAATATTTTTAATACAAAGTATATGAAAGTTATCATAAAATCAAATTCAAAAACTTGAAAAAATGTCAAAAATAAAATTAATGTATAGATAACGGAGATTAGTTATCTATAAATTAGTTAATTATTTGTTATTAATTATTTGTTATCAGTTAGTTTCCTAATTAGGGCCTAATTACCAAAAAGGCTCAGGTAGCATAAGTGTCTAGACTGAACTCAAGATGGTTGAAAATAGAGTCTAAATGTAATTCATAAACTTTAATATTTTACTAACAAGGAAACATTCAAAAGGTGTCATCTTCAAAAAATATTGAAAAAAATATATATGTGATTATACTCTTCCTAAAACACCAGAAAGTGAAAAAATTATCGGCTGAAATGAATTACAACGACCACAAAAAATTATCAAAATTAAGCATATTTGGCGATTTCACATTGTTAGGCGATTGATTTTGAGTACTTGGCGGAGAAACAAAACACGGTTCTGTCGTACACGGCAATCTCGGTGCTAGCAAACTGAACGCTTAATAGCGCTAAATTGCCAAATATGCTTAATTTTGATAATTTTTTGTGGTCGCTGTAATTCATTTCAGCCGATATTTTTTTCACTTCCTGGTGTTTTATAAAGAGTAGAATCACATATATTTTTTTCAATATTTTTTGAAGACGACACCTTTTGAATGTTTCCTTGTAAGATGCGCTATTTTCAGTTCAAAAATCATACACACTATTAAAAATAAAAGCCTCTATATCTGTCTGTGCATCGATCTTTTTAAAAGCACTTATATGTTAAAAAATGAGCACTTATATATACATATATTGTTTTATAAAATGCTAAATTTTATAACTTTCATTTAAAAATGTTATAGAATTTAAATGCAAATTATATGAAATGTATTATAAATTCAGTTTTAAAATTAAAAAAATATATCAAAGGTAATGTTAACTTATTGATAATAAAGATTGAGAAAAGACTTAAAACACCATTCATCAGTTTACAGATGGAATAAAAATTTTAACTATATCTTATGAGAGAAAGTGTAATTAACCCTTATACCGGAACATCGGTCTCTTAGACCGCTAAAGGTTAGGCTTAGTGCAGGGATCTGCGGATGCAGATTTCTAGAAAAGGGTACCAGCACGTTTGGCGATAAACGTCGAAGACGCCAAGTCTATCTAACTGCAGCACTAGTGCGACGTAAAATACACTCAACCTGTAGAGGATTGCATATCTCAGAACAACCCTATAATGAGTCCCGGACCGTTGCCAATTGTCCACAGCGTGGCACTAATACAACGTAAAATCTGTTCAAACAAGGAAACTACCCTTTGGGGTTGGAAGAGTGAGCAGGGCCCGGAGCCGCTTAGAGTTGACGGTTGTTTGGTTGGATGAGTTTTACGTCGCACTAGTGCTGAGCAATGGGCAATCCCCTTAATGTTGAAAAAGAAAAAAATGTAAAATGTTGTGAGGATATTAGGAATCTCAATTTTTGAGCGCTAAGACCACATTACGTAGATATGCCAATAATTGCAACTTCTTTCTAAAAGTTTTGTTTTTTAAGTTTGATTGCTTTTCTTAGTACAGTCGGTAACAAAAGTCTCCGAACACTAGCAAAAATTCCTATGTAAAAAATACACACTTAATACAGTTTTGTTAAATAAATCGTTGCCGAATCCTGTTCTTAGTCAGTCTAAAAACAGGATTCATTTAACAAAACTGTTTTAAGTGTACTTTTTTTTATATAGAAATTTTTGCTAGTGTTCGGAGACTTTTTTTGCCGACTGTATAATACAAAACTTCACCGACAGGTGATGTCATTCAGTGGGGAAATATGCTTCCACAATTGATGATTATTTAAATTCCATTTTCACATTTAGAAAATTTCACAACCGTTAAATTTGCACTCATTTTCTAAAAAGGTTTAATTATTTTTATTTTTTACATTTATTTTTGAATAAAAAATAATAATACAAATAATAAATAAAAAAATAAACTGCATTTTTTTTTTTTTTTTTTTTTTTTTTTGGGGGGGGGGGGGAGGGGGCTACAAAATAAAATGCAAAAAACCAATTTTCGGAAAAAGAATATTAGCTAATGGGTATTGTGGAAACAGATATCCTCACAGAATAACATTGCTTTTGACTACTGGCAAGAGTACAGTAGGTAACAAAAGTGTCCGAACACTAGCAAAAATTCCTATATAAAAAAGTACACTTAATACTGTTTTGCTAAATAAATCCTTGTCGAATCGTGTTCTTAGCCAGTCTAAGAACAGGGTTCGACAAGGATTTATTTAGCAAAACTGTATTAAGCGTACTTTTTTTACATAGGAAAATTTGCTAGTGTTCGGATACTTTTGTTACTGACTGTACATTCGGCAGCAAAAGTATTCGAGCAGTAGCAAAAATTCTTATGTTAAAAAAGTACGCTTAATACAGTTTTGTTAAATAAATCCTTGTCGAATCCTTTTCATAGTGACAAACTGCCAAAAGTGGTGACTGTATCTAATAAATTGAGACATTCAGTCACTTAAGTTAAGCCCCTAATTTCAGGACATTTGGTCACCCTAGTTTAAATATGACATGATAGCTACAGTCGGCTGCAAAATTATTTGAGCACTAGCCAATAATTCCTATATTAAAGTACATTTAAGACTGTTTTGTTAAATAATCCTTGTCGAATCATGTTCTTAGACTGACTAAGAACATGACTCGATAAGGATTTATTTAACAAAGCAGTATTAAGTGTACTTTTTTTAGACAGGGATTATTGCTAGTGCTCGAATAATTTTGCAGCCGACTGTACGTAATGAGCAATTTGTGGCCGTCTAGAGTCCACCCCAACAAGTGGTCCAGGACGAGGCATGTCATTACCATTGTGTGTACCAGCAAAAGTATCCGAGCACTAGCAATAATCCCTCTCAAAAAAAAGTACACTTAATACTGCTTTGTTAAATAAACCCTGTCGAGTCATGTTCTTAATCTAACAAGGATTTATTTAACAAAACAGTGTTAAGTGTAATTGTTTGGAATCAGAATTATTTTCTAGTGCTCGGATACTTTTGCTGCCGGTTGTACAAGAAAGCTCAGCAATCACTTAGACACACGAATGTACTCTTTGCACACATGAAAAAAAAAAAGACTGGGTAACCCTCATTGATCAGATATACTAGTAGAGTACGGATTCCCTATATTGTCTATGGAGAAAAATTCCCGGAACATCACTACGGTTTTTGTAATAATCGCTGTCTTGGCAAGTGGTTCTTGGGATTTTGCATGTTTTAAATGGTTTGTTCATCTTACCACCAAAACTCTAAACAAAAGTCCCTCTGGGGGTCACCGAAGGAGGAGAGGATCCCTTCCGTGGAGGATCAAAATTGTGATGGCATGTCTCCGGAACACCTCTAGAGGTGTGTTCCAGACCGTCGCCAATTGCCCATCTGAGCAGCTCTAGTGCGACGTAAAATCCAACTATCCATCCATCCAAACAAAATTCAAACGGAACAGCTTTTAAGCAATAACAAGGATTAGGTTACTTGCTTTCCATTTCAGCTAGTGTAGGTTTTGGTATATGTTTAATTTACACCCAATCGAAATATAAAACAGCGATAACAAAGGTGGAGGAAACTTGCCTTGGTGGAATTTTCATGTCGGTTTGGGGGCCGCGGTAGCCCAGTCGGTAGAGCGCCGGCCTCGTAATCGGAAGATTGCGGGTTCGGTACTCGAGCCGGCCAAAGACCGTCGTGTACACTAATGGTGGCTGGTGCACGTAAAATCTGTCGTGGCTGCAAAGTCCTCCATGTTCCCATAAAAAATTATACCTCTGGGGTCACCGAAGCGGGAGAGCCATCCCTTCCGTGGAGGATCAAAATTGTGATGGCATGTCTCCGGACCACCTCTAGGGGTGTGTCCCAGACCGTCGCCAATTGCCCATCTGCGCAGCATTAGTGCGACGTAAAACCCAACCACAACCACAACCACAACATGTCGGTTTGGTGGATGATTTGACTAAATGGTGGAGATCTAATGTTGGATAGCAAAAAGGTTACTAGTCCGGGGTGTACTCTAATATCTTGTCGATGGTACCGCTTGTGAATACATCTCAAAGTGCACGAAATTCGGTAACTCAATAGTCGAAACAGGGTGACAAAATTTCTTCCAATCCGAGCGCAGACTCATTTCCTGCAGTTCGAAAAATAAGAAATTGTTTATTTATAACTTTTTATTAGTTTGGTTATTTAGAATTCAAAAATCAACGCCGTAATTATATTCTTTTAATAATTTTAATGCTTCGTATTTGTAAAAGTACTCTAAACTAGTCACTATAAACATATTAAAGAATAATTTCAGAAACCAGATGATTCAATCATATAATATACCAAATTATAGCTCTGGGGGTCACCTAATCGGGCAGGATCAAAATTATGATGGCACGTCTCCGGACCATATTAGGGGTGCGTCCCAGGCCGTCGCCAATTACCCGTTGCGCAGTACGTACGAATGCGGCATTAAATCCAATCAACCATATGATAGCCTATCGTCCCTATAATACGTCATGATTGAGAAAGTTAAGTTATGGCTGCAAGAATTCATAATTTATCGCCACGAAATTTCGCTAAATACATTCAGTACCTTTTTCTAAAAATAGCGGTCTGTGAGACCGGTGTTCCCGGTAAGCATGATGAAAACATGTTCCGGGCAAAGGGTTAATTTAAAAACGAGATCTGAACGAGCCAAATCAGTCCTATTAAGGTCCAACCCAGAAATAAATTAAATCCACATCCCTTCAAATCGGCAAGAAAAATTATGTCCAGTGCATATAGTTGTTCAGTATCTAATAATAAAGAAAATTGGGACCGAGTCAGGTTTTAGATCGAGCGCATGGAAACTTCGAATTCAAACAAACCATTCAAAATTTTTGAAGTGTTATTAGAGTATTCCATAGACGTGAATTATAAACGCTACAGTTCATATTTTACTGAGCTATTTTACATTCATTGATAATTCAAAGATAATATACATAATTTATACTTCAATAATTTAACGAAAATCTACTACTATGTTGCTAAAGAAGACATACTGATGGAGAAACTTTTAAAGTAAAAATATTCTTGTTTAATTTAGACTTGTTGAAATAAAAAAATAAACAAAACTCAAACCTATTAAATTAATGAAAATGGTTTCTGAATAAACCTGTGTTCTTTAATATTGACTGTTAATTCTTTCTTTCTATCCCCGATATAGAAATTCGAAAAAAAGTATTTATTTTCGGTCATATTTTTAAAATTGAAACTTTGCTACATTTACACGATTTAAGATACCCTGAAGTTAAAAATAAGGCTTTTAGCGGTTGATCATTGTGTCTGTCTATGAAATTTGTTATCAGTATAACTCAAGAAACTAGTTGGCATAGGTGGACTCTGCTCAGTTCCCCATCATATTTATGTTCTCATAAATTTCTAGTTTGAGAGATATAATCATGTTAAAAGAAATGAATTTGACAAAAGCGTGATACAGTGACAGAATGAAAACCCCGCCTAATAGGCTATCCACCGTTCACTTTGATATATTTATCTTATTCTAATCTATTAATTTATTTTATCAGGGTCAATTCCGTTGTTTAGTTTTCATGCTACTATTTCCAATGCAATAATCCTCAAAATTCATATTTATATGAAAAATTTACAATTTCGCTATGTTGGTAAAATCGTAATTTACGAATAATATACGAAATTTTCCTATTAGAATATTTGTATTCAATCATAGTCAAACAAATATCATAAATGTTGTCTAATGTATTTATGAGCCTCAAAATGAAAGTTTATGCTCAATTTTACCTTATTCTGGCATTTTAAGTAAATCGTAAATTCCAAATAACTTATGATTTTTTTTAAATTTGAAAAATCATAGTCTATGATATTCATGCCAAAATCCTAAATAATATTTCGAAAAATGGTTTGACATCTTTACGATGAAAATATCCCTCAAAATTGACGTTTATGTGAAATTTTGCTCTATTCTGCCATGTTAAGAAATTCGTAAATTTCCAATAACTTACGAAATTTTTATATTTGAAAATTCAGAGTGATTAATATTCATGCCAGTGTCCTAAATAATATTTCGAAAAATGGTTTGACATCTTTACGATGAAAATATCCCTCAAGATTGACGTTTATGTGAAATTTTGCTCTATGCTGCCATGTTAAGAAATTCGTAAATTTCCAATAACTTACGAAATTTTTATATTGGAAAATTCATAGTCATTAATATTCATACCAGTGTCCTAAATAATATTTCAAAAGTATTCTGACGTCTTTACGATGAAAATATCTCTCAAAATTGACGTTTATGTGAAATTTTGCCCTATACTGCCATGTTAAGAAATTCGTAAATTTCCAATAACTTGCGAAATTTTTCAAAGTAGCATATTTATAGTTACTGATGTTCCTTCCGGCATCAAAACTGATATTTTAAAACTGGTCTGACATTTTTACAGTAAAAAGTTTCCATTTAATGCACGCTTAAGTGAATTTTTGTCCTATTCTTCCATGTTAAGAAAATCGTAAATTTCTCATAACTTACGAAGTTTTTAAATTCGAATGTTGCAAATAAATAGGGTTCTTGCCAGTGTCGAAAGTAATATTTTAAAACTGATCTGACCTCTCTGCGACAATTTGTTTTTGAGATATCGTGTACACAGACTAACAAACTAACGGACTGACACACTAACCGACTAACAGACTAACGGACTGACACACTAACAGACACCCTACAGACAGACACCATAGAAATTTTGTCCTTTTCGGATTCCTCACACCTGAAAACGTGTAAAAAAGTCAAAAAACGGAGGTCGAAAATTTTCACGATTACCTAAGTTCCCCATACCTATAGTATGATGGGGAACTAAAAATATGAGAAAGAAGTTCAAACTGGACATCCTAAATCATTATTTGAAAGTCAATGTTGAAATTGGACAAAACGTACGAGTACGGAGACATCCAAGAGGATTCATGTGTATGTCTATGAGCGAATTTTCAAGGTTTTTGATAAGCACAGATTGGCACTACTTTAAACTGCACAAAACGAAATTAAATTTATCTATATTTTTATAGGCATAAAACCATGTTTGGATAGAATGTGGTATGAAAATAATTCGCAATTTATTTATAAGATCATACAAAAGAATTTCAAAATCTCAAGGTTAAACGGGAAAATTACTGGTGGTGTATTTCAAAGTGTATTATGCCTTATTCAAACTGCGTTAAATTTAAGTATAATGTGTGTGAGTGCATAATTTATATGTATTTGAAATGGAACGTAAGAAAAAATTCACCACACGAGATTATCTATTTTCTAACTGATTTTTATAAAGCCTTAAACTTTTTTGTCTGCTGAAATATTTTCCTTCATACTCCAAATTTTTCTCACATTAATAAAAGAAAAATTTTAATTAGTGTAAAAGTTTTATTTATTCATACCAGCCTGACAGTACTGACGAAATATGTTTCACATTACATACGAAATTAAAAAAACGATAATTAAAAAAAGGGATAAATAAGAAAAAGCTATGAAAAAAGTAAACTTTTTTTGTAGCGGTAAAATGTACCGTAAAACTAGTGTTAAAAATAATTTTTAAAAACCTTGTAATCAAAAACTATAAATCCAAAAAATATTTCACCAAATTGTTTCGGTTCAAAATAATGACCGAAAACAGCTGTTAGAGAACTTTTTTTTTAATAACTAAATTTAAATTACATAATTTTAACACTTACCTCGGTTTTGTGCGTTCCTGCTCCACTCGTACCTACATTTTTTGCTTTATGAAAGGTCGTGCAAATATTTCAACTCAAAACAATTATTACGAGGTTTTTTTTTTTTTTTTTTTTTTTTTTTTTTTTTTTTAACACGCTTTTATTAGCTTCACCTGTATGCATGTATATATGTTTGTATGTTTGTAACCGCTCTGGGAACAAACAAAAAATCTATATTGTAAAAAAAGACTTTCCCTACGTGAACGCCGTGGCGTTGAAGTGTAGCTTCGCGCTACGAACCTAAAGGTCTAGCGTTCGATCCCAGTCAGGGGAGATTTTTTAAAAATGGTTTTTGTTTAATTCGAAATTATTTTAATTAAAGATTTAAATGTATGTAAATATTATGGTGTGTCACTCACACGATTTTCTCTTACCCTGCATTTTAATTCTAAGATAGATAATATGTGCTTTTTAGTTCACATTTCTATAAAAGCGTGTTCTTTAATTTTTTAAAACTATAATATTATTATTATTATTATCGAAATGTATCACGCCATTCACTTGCTATTTGGTACACATGTTCATGAGCCCACGGAATCATCTGTATAGCTTCGGGTGTGTATTCCATTTGTATTTCATGTGCAGGCACACGCTAAAAATTTTCTTATCATTACGGCCTATTGGAGGAATTTGTATATACCGCAATAGCGGCTGCAAAAAATCATGCTATCGACTTTCAATTTGGTACACATATTTATGAGTCACACGGAATTAGCTGTATTGTTTTGGATGTGTATTCCATTTGTAGTTTGTGAACAAAGACACGCCAAAGTTTTTCTTATCATTACAGCCTATTGGCAGAATTTGTATGTACGACAATACCGGCCGCAAAAATTCGCCGATTGACTTGCAAATTGGTACACATGTTCAGGTTCTGTATAGAAATAGCTGTATAATTTTTTATGTCTATATTTGTTATGGATTGTGTACAGGAACACAGAAATATTTTCTTATTTTTACGACCAATGGAGAGAATTTATCTTAAACGCATTTTGACATCGTTACTTTGCATCCAACGAAATGAAATTAGCGTACATTACTGAGATGCTTAAACTCATGTTTTCTGCAGAAAATACGTGTACAGGACCAAATCAATGTACAGGACCTTTCAAAAGTTTTCCGACAATGTCACGTAATCGTCCAAATTATGTTAAATTTTGAACAATTATTTATGAGAAACGTAGAATAGGTTAAATAGTTTTTACTTGTGTATACAATGTTTATGGTTCGTTTACAGAAGCACACAAAAGAATTTCGTGATATTAGAGCCTATGGGCAAAATTTTATTGAAGTGAATTTTAACGCGTTTATGCTGCATTCGACAAAATGAAATTAACATACATTATAAAAATGCTTGAAATATGTTTTCTCTTAAATAAAATATGTATAGACTAATGTATTTACAGAACCACACAAAAGAATTCCGATGACATTCTGTAATCATTCAAACGTTTTTAAATTAGGTTGAAATATAAGTGAGTTACAATTTATTAGGTGTATTCTTTTTTATTTATGTATATAATAACTGTCGCTCCTTTTCAGAGACGCACAAAAGAACTTTGTACCATTGCGGTCTACAGACGGTATGTATTAAAGACATATTTTAACATGGTTACACCCCCATTAAATATAATTAAGTGTTATTGGAATGTTTAAAAGCGTGTTTTTCTGCGGAAAATTGAGGGCATAGAATTGATAATTAGTTTACAGGATTACACAAAATAATTCCGATACGTTATCTAATCTTTTGCATGAAATTTGGTACAAATATTTATGAGTTACAAGGAATTAAAAGAAGGCTGCTACTAGGAAAATATATAAATATATAAGAAGAGATAAAGAGATTGAGTGGGGATTTGAGGGGCAGTAGCTCCCTGAGAAACATATCTGTTTATGTAGCGAGTCAATCATATATATGTATATGTATGTGTATGTATATATATATGTGTGTATACAGAGAGAGAGAGAGAGAGAGAAGCATGGCGAGATGCATGTTAGGATTCACTGTAAGAGACAGAAAGCGAAACACTTTGATTAGGGAGCACACCAATCTTACTGATGTTATTTCTAGAATAAAGTTAAAATAGAGTTGAGCTGGGCACTTTTCCAGAAGAAATAATGATATATAGACCACCAAAGACCTATATTGGTTACCGTGATATGACAAATGACCGAGAAAGAGACCACTGTATTGTTTGAGAAATAAAATTGTGAAGTTTGGAAGAGCAGAATGGAGAAGAATTGCAGAAAACAGGGCAGATTGAAATCCCCTAAAAAAGTCATTCATGCTGTAATGGATTGATAAAGGCTAAAACTGATGATGATGATGATAATGATATATATAATATGGAATAAATAAAAATGATCAATGATCTATTGAATAATGTGTGATGGGAACAGGAAGTTGAGTCTTCTGATCTGCAGATCTGCTAGTTAATTTACTTTTCATTTTGGTGTTTTTCTCGTCAGTTGCTTTCTTGTGTAGTTTTTCACTAATTAAAGTGGAAGAGTTGGCTCAATGTCATTTATGAGAAAAGTGTATATGTGTACCAAACTGACGTGGCCTGGGTGTAAAGAAAGAAAAACAAGTCACATATATCTTTTCTAAAAACATTGATTTGATAGATATTAAGTTTACAAGAGAAGATTTTGCAGAGGAAAGGTGTGTGAAAGGAAGAGACTAGACAACTATGAGTAATGTTAAAAATGAAGATAATGATCAAAATATTTTATAATTATTATTATTATTATCATACTTAAGGGAAGATATTAGCAATATCTCAGTAAACCAGAATATTTGTAAAGTTATGCTCGATATATCTCAGTTTACATCTAGTTTTGAGAAAAATGTATACAAAAGTTCTTAAAATGTGCCGCAACTAAGCAAACATTCTGGTTTGCCTTTCTCGTGAAAGAGTTAAACCGAAAATATGAGTATATATATATTAGAGAGAGTATAACATATATGACATATATAGGATAGTGTCCTTATCCTTAAGTTACTTTTAAGAATGGATCATGCGTACAAAAATAAATTATTATTTAAAAAGAAAAACTGCCTATAAAAAGCAAAAGATTGAGGTTTACAGATGGATGGCTGTTTAACAGTAAATAAACAATAATAAGTGCATACTAAATAAATATATATAATGGATTTAGTTTAATGCACATTAAAATAACACTGTAATAAACGGTTTAAACACTGCTGACAATTTCAGTGAGGTGAAAATATTCCATCTCTTGAGAGCAATATTGCTGAAATAGATATATTTAAAAGAACTTTCATACTACACTCAAACATCTGTGTTGCGCAACTATTTTTCTTTTATTAAAATCATGTACAGCAGTATACTTGTGTCATATATTTCATTTTATATCTTTTGTTTTATCCACAATCATTGATGTCTTGTAATGATTGTCTCTTATATTTACGATTTCATATCCAGTTATAAGAATGATTTGATTTTTAATATCCCGTAGACTTTCCAAAATATTTAATATATATATATATATATATATATATATATACACTGTAATAACTAATAATATATCGAAAGGTATATGTATAAATGAAATTTTCATATATTAAAAAAGGAAACAATATTTCCTATATTCGTAACGCATTCAATGAAATTTAAAATAACTTGTAGTAATATTCGATATAATTGCATACATAGTGCATTACGATACATAGTGCAATTATTTTGACGAACTGCAATCGCTAGCTAATATTTTTCAAAGAGAATGTGTTAATTTTAAGAACATTGATCTGTTAAAAGATCAAATACACAGAGAATTAGACAAACATTTTTTATCAATAATGTGTAAAATCTAATAAAAAATATCTTTTAAATATAGCCTATTTTTAGTCAGATTTTAAACATATTTTATTAAATAATAATAATAACAACTGAGCATAATGTAAAAATGTTGATACAATGCAAATAAGTTATGAAAAAACAAATTTTAATGTTTTATAAATTTATAGACATTATAAATGAATTTAATGCAGAAGTTTCTAAATATAAGAACTTCCAAATACTCTTAAACTAAATCTTATATTAAATATTGGATAAAATTGTGTTATGTATGTTGAAAGTCCCTTGCTGTAAGAAATAGTCCCCAAAGCTGAAGATGATGCTTTTATTACAGATTAATTCAAACAAAACTTCTGGCATTAAAAATTCTTAAATATCTGATAAAACATATACTTGTTCCTTTGAAAATAAAATGTATTTTAGCAACAATATTTCATAAGTTAATTTCAATAGTTACAACTAAGTATCATCGATTTGGTATAAAATTTTTAAATCTTAAAATGCATAATTAAATGTGTAATTAAATTAATATCTCCAAACACAGAATTTTTTAAATGTAAGTAGGATTAAAAAAGAAAAGAAAGAGATTATAAATTTGCTAAAATTTATCATTAAAAACAAAAGGCATTTTTTTTTTTTTTTTTAAATCTTCAGAATTTTTTTTTTTTTTTTTTTTTTAAGTAGCATTTAGTTATTTAGTGTAACTTAAATTATCAATAGCAAACTTCTTACGTATTTTCCTGTTTAATTTTATTATACTTTATTAAAAACCTTTGTAATTGAAATTTTGTTATTAAAAATTACGTTACTGTTATTAATTACTTCAGTAATGAATGTATTATGCAATATTTCAAATGTGTGCTTCTTGGTGTACCCATAAAGATGTAATTAAATAATAATACGCTTTTTAAAATAGGTTATTTTAATAACGGATTAAGAAAACTTTTTTTTAATATATTTTCTAATTAATAAAACATTATGAAATAGCTTTTAAAACTTAAAACTTTCTTTAACTAACTAAATAAAATAAATGCTTAATTTATTTTTTAATCATCAATGTTAATTAGAAACTGTTTTACAGCCTATCGATAATATTTAAATTTAATGTAAACTTTCTTAGTAAGCTGATTAGTAATAATTACAAGATAAAAAGAACTTTTTATATACCACGTTTTTAAAGTTTCCGTTGAATCATATAAACTCGACAATTCTATGTATTATAATAAATACTTTTAAAAGTTGTTTTGATGAATTATCCCGTCAACTTGAAAGGAAATGATCAAATGCGTAATAAAGAGAGCAATTATAAGAAATTTTCAAACATTTATTGATTAATTAAAAATATTAAAATAATTCATTGTCATCGTGTTCTGAGCTTTCTACGAGTTTCAAATACCTGACTAGTCGGGAAGTTAGTTAAAACTCGATTGCAAGATTTTTACTGGATAAACAATAAAGCGAGTTAATAAAAACATGGTAAATAAAAACATTGTAACAAACAAACTTTTATTAATTGAAGAAAAGCATTAAAAGAATGCATTGTCATCGTGTTCTGAGCTATTATAAAATTTTCTAATGTCTAGCTAGTCGGGAAGTTAGTTAAAAATCTATTGCAAGATTTGTACAGAACAAACAAAAAAGCGAGTTAATAAAAACAGGGTAAAACGGTCATCTTCTCACACATTACAAAGCAAAAAAATCAGAAAGAGGAAAAAACAAATATTAATTAACACGTGAAAAATGGTAGAAAATGGGAAATTTTTCAAAAAAAAAAGTAACTAAGTAAAACACATCAGACGTATTAAATGACGTAAATAAAACTATCGTTTTAATGTAGTTTTTACTATAACAGACATTTATATGTTACCACTTATATTTTTAGCTGAAGTAATTTTTTAAGTATTATTACATTCTTTAATTTTCAAAAAGAAAAATAATAATATTTGAAACATAATATTTTCAGGAGATATGACAATATTTCAATATTTCCAGTGTGTTGCCTTTTGCAAAAAGAGTTGTAATTAATCGTACTATTTTATTTTTTGAATAAATTTTACAAAAATTGATTACTCTTATTTTCATGTTCTAGAAGTTTCGTTTAAAAATGTGAATACAATAAACACCAACTTGTGAATTTTTACTTTTTTGTGTCAAAATAAAATTTAACATCTAGATCGATAGATAGATATTTTACGAAATTTGAATATTGTTTATATATATATATATATATTCCTATATCTTTGATTTGTCACTTAAGGACAAACATATATATATATATATATATATGTGTGTGTGTGTGTGTGTGTGTTGGTGTGTCTAGCCTTAATTTGGCAAATCTAAGAAATATGAATATTTGTATATTCTTTCTATGTTAAAAGAGAATGCATTGAGATGTTTGAATAACATTATAAATACTAATTTATTACCATACATCATAACTGAATAACTATTCCTAATTAACCAACATTCAAATTATTCGTGTAAATGCAATGATATAAATTTAAATGTATATATATTGCTAGAATGAGGGTGGAAAACAAGAAAATAATTGATCAAATGCCAGAATTATCCACAAAAATAAAAATATATAGATCTATCCAGTAACAGTTTTATTAAAAATATCTAAATATTCACAATGTATACAAAGTTCCATTAAATTTTATGCTAGAAACACTAAGTAAACTAGCAATATTTCTGAGAGCAGCCAATACAATTTAGTGTCTTTTATATTCTTTATGTTAGTTTTTTTTTTTTTTTTTTTTTTTACTAATTTTAAATTATAAAAAATATACTTTATTTGAGTTCACTAGCTTCGTCGTTAGATAGAGGCTAATGAGGTAAATAATAATTTGCTTTCAAGGCTGCAAAGCCACATTAACGTCAAGTCGTCAACAAATGTCGCCAAAATCACACACGTGGACAACAAGTTTAAAAATTAAAATTTTTTTATTATTTTTTTTTTCTTTTCTATCTTCTATTTCTACGTTAAAAAAAAAATTAAAAGATATATTTTAATATTTACAAAATATCGATAAAAATGTTGAAATTCAAAATACATATATTTAAACATACAGTCGGTAACAAAAGTGTCCGAACACTAGCAATAAAATTTCTATCTAAATAAAGCACACTTCATATGGTTTTGTTAAATAAATTCAAATCGAGTCATGTTCTTACACTGACTAAGAACAGGATTCGAGAAGAATTTATTTAACAAAACAGTATGAAGTGTACTTTTTTTACATAGGAATTTTTGCTTGTGTTCGGACACTTTTGTTACCGACTGTACTTCTAACTCCAAATGTTATGATTTGTTTAGTAAACATCGTTAATGACTAAATAATTTTCCGTACTTTCCTTTAGTTAAATTTATGCACCAATACTAATTTAAGTCTACTATAATGGGTTTTTTGCTTTCACATTTCCCACATGCCTACTTTTATATTTACTGGAGGATTGTTATTAAGCATTTTGACCTGAAGCAATTGTAGTGTGATTTTGTAAATTTATGGTGTTTTCTTATACTTTTCATTTTTCAGGACAAGATTTGCAGTGTCGTTTACTGCACGTTTTTAAAAACTTGTCTTGCATAATTTATGTATTTAAATAAATTTATGAAATTATAAAAAGGATTAAGATTTTAAACTATTCTTTTAAATTAATGTTAAGTAATAACTTAAAGAGCATCCCATTAAAAATTCTTAACTTCAATTCTATTCTTGAGCCACAGTAATGTTAGTTTCGCGGCAAAGCACATCATAACGCGGGAGTCAGATTTGAGAACAACTTTTAGAACAAAAATTAATTTGTGTTACGCAGTCTTCAGTTATAGCAGTAAAATAATGCAAATTATTTAAACCCAGATTTCCAGGGCTCAGCTAAACTGGCCAACAAAAAAGCGTAGGCGGGAACTAACTCAGCTAACTGCCCAATGAGAAATCATTGGAGGAGTTTAGGTTCGCGCCAAAATGAACGGTATTTAAGCGAGAACTCACGAGATCAGGGCACCTTTTTGTGTGTTGATTTGCTTAATAAACTTATGTTAAATCTTAATTCGGCATGTAACGCTTGCTAACTAGTAAATTGCCGATCATCGGTTCTGCCGCTTAAATATTCCGTAACTAACAAGGAAACATTCAAAAGGTGTCGTCTACAAAAAATATTGAAAAACATATATGTGATTATACTCTTTTTAAAACATCAGAAAGTGAAAAAATTATCGGCTGAAATGAATTACAGCGACCACAAAATATTATCAAAATTAAGCATATTTGGCGATTTCACATTCTTAGGCGATTGATTTTGAGTACGTGGCGGAGAAAAAAAAATAATGTTCTGTTCGTACACGGCAATCTCGGTCCTAGCGAACTAGAACGCCTAGCGGCGCTAAATTGACAAATATGCTTAATTTTGATAATTTTTTTGTGATCGCTGTAATTTATTTCAGCCTATAATTTTTTCACTTCCTGATGTTTTATGAAGAGTAGAATCACATATATTTTTTTCAATATTTTTGAAGACGACCCTTTTTTAATGTTTCCTTGTTAGAGCGAAGATCCGCTCAGTATGCCTAACGTCCGGCTAAAACTGTATTTTTCTACTTAATAGCATTTTTCTTCTTTCGGATTAATAGTTAATCCGAAAGACTCGTCATTCTTTCTAAGGTGTTTACATCTCGTAATCCAGCACATTTTATATTACAGAACCCTTTATCGTTACATTTATATACTGAAATTAAACTCTTCTGCCTTTCCAGTAACAAGTATTAATAAAATAGAAACACGTAGACTTTTTCTTTTTAAACTATGTATTTCAAAGTGTCTGTGTAATTTTTGCAAAAAAGCATATGCATTTTTTTAAAAAAGTATAATAATCTATTTAAAAAAACATTTTAAAACCCAAATTCTTATTAAAGCGTATACTATAAATCTTTTCGAAGTTAGAATAAAATTTAATTTGAAAAAAAAAAAAAAAAAAAAATGCAACTTTTTTGTTTAATAACCAAATTTGGGGAAATTTGAACTGCGTTAAGAAAAGAGAAATTATTTCTTAAAATTCACAACAGATGGCAGCACCACACGATTGCCTATAAGTTTTGTGATTTCATTTTCTGATTAAGGGTCAATATCTGCAATTTAGTTATTCATTTGAGGCACCTTTTTAATATTATTTTAGTTTATTATTATTTTTTTATATTATAACTTAACATTATACTGATTTGGTTAATATTTATGTGTTTTTCCTAATCATTTTTATTTTGCATTTTAATTGTTTCATTGAAATTTTAGTGAATATTCCGCCCAATAGAGGGCGCTTGTAGCCCACAAAAAACTCTTTTTTGCTTCTAAAAAGAGATGTAAGAAAAAGGCTTCTTAAAAATCTCTTCAAAAATTCGTAGGATACTGTGTAGTCAACGATAATTTTTACTTTCCGAACACTATAGTGAGGAAAGTATTGTAATCATGTCAAAAATCCGAATTCGAGATTTTGATGTTTCTATACGTTTTGAGGTCCCCTGAGTCCGTTTTCACTATTTTTACGATGATGTATGTATGTGTGTGTGTATGTGTGTATGTGTGTATGTGTGTATGTCTGTGGGTGAACACGCTAGCGTCTAAACGCTTCGTTCGATTAACCTGAAAGTTGGTACGCATATTGTAAGTCACCATAGTACGAACCCTATAGATTTTGGTGAATCTAGCACTTATAGTTTTTTTACAGGGACACAAAGAAAAATTCTTTATCATTATGGCCTATGGGAGCAAAATCTTAAAAGTGCGATAGCATCTAAACGCCTTATTCAATTCAGCAAAAAATTTATACACATATTATAGATCCCAAATACTCAATCTGTATAGATTTTGGAGAATCTAGCACTTATAGTTTTTTTACAGGGACACAAAGAAAAATTCTTTATCATTATGCCTATGGGGCCAAATTTTTAAAAATGTGATAGTGTCTAAACGCTTTATTATTACCGAGCAAAAAAATTGTACACATGTTTTAGATCACAGTTGAACTAACTGTATAGATTTTGGTGAATCTAGCACTTACAGTTTTTTTACAGGGACACAAAGAAAAATTCTTTATCAATATGGCCTATGGGACTAAATTTTTAAAAGTACGATAGCATCTAAACGCCTTATTGAATTCAGCTGAAAATTTATATGAGTATTATAAATCACTGTTGCACTAACTATAAGCATTTTGGTGAATCTAACATTTATAGGTTTTTACAGGGACACAACGAAAATTTCTTTGTCATTATGATCTATGGGCTCAAAGTTCAGTAGCGTTAAATAAAACAACGTGTAATAGATGGAGAAAAATACTCAAACACTCTATTATGGTTTTCTCTCTTTTGTTTGTTTAACAACTACTCTTTTTTTACTTTATCTACAAAACTGTTAATTACTCAATGTTCGGAAAGTCGAGTGGAGTCACTCCAGATTTTTCTTTCATCAATTGACATCTTTTCTACTAATTGTCTGCCAAAATTAACACCTGGACCTTCAGGGTATCGAACGCGGGACCACCTGATTACTAACATGGCACTCTAACCCCCTGAGCAACGGAGAGACGAATAAATTAGCTTGTATTTACCTTAAAATAGAGGAGCATTTTTTATTTGGTTGGGATTCACAAACATACCGTAGTGAATGACAGTAAGTACATAAGAATTTGTGAAGAAAAGAAACATGCATTTATTTTATATTTTTGGACCACAAAATCATAAGCTAGATGAACTTTTTCGGAGTACTAAGTTTTCTATGCTGGCATAGACTCTAATAATAATGTTCTACGATAATCACATTTCTGTAATAAACTGGTATTGTATAATATTAATTATTATAGATACAAAATAGCACATGCGTCACACAACATTTGTGAAAAAAGTGTAATTTAATTGATGTTTTTTAAACAATAATATTCATGCTTATATGAGTCTGTTAATACACCAATGCGACAAATATGAATAATATGAAGAAACTACACTATTAAAAATAATCCTACGCTCCACCGTGATACCAATTTAACTGTGATCCATATTTTTACAAATTTAATGAGAAATGTCTCATAATATAATCAGTATCACTTTAATAGTAAGCATTATTAAAACAGTGAAACTAGCAAGGGAAGTACGAATCAGTAAAATTCCTATGGAAATCAAATGAAGCTTAAATTAAAGAACGAAAATCTAGGGTAAAGTACAAATTTGCCCGCAAAATGGGGGAGATACAACCCTAAAAGTTTTAGCTGTTTCTATGAAAATAAAAAAAATCGAACCAAATAGCACGACAGCATGGCGCTGTGGTTAGAGTATTCACCTTGAGGCAGGAAGTGGATGAGGTCGAATCCCGATGAGTGCTCGCATTCTTTTATATATATATATATATATATATATATATATATATATATATATATATATAAATGAAATAAAACAAAATATCAAAATAAATAAACTATTTAGTGGGGATATGTATTAAATTTATTTAAAAATATATATAATGATATATTTTAAGAAATATATAAGGTAAAATTATCTCTTTATTAAAAAAAAAAAAAATAAAATAAAATAAAATAAAATCCCGTTTAAATATGTGAATTTTTTTTTTTTTTTAAATGATTAGAAGTAAGAAAATGATCAAGGCATAAGCACTTTTCACGATGAGTACAACGTATAAAAGAAAATTTATCACAATTAATTTCATTGCAATCTTGTTCAACGTTGAAACACACATCGCAAACATTTTGGAAATTATTGGGGTTTTCTTCGAGTTAACCAGCTTCATAAAATGTATATATCACTAGATTTTTAAATTTTGGAGATATACACATATGGCAAAGGCCAACAAAACAATAAGAATAAGTAAAATTTCTTTCCTTTTACGTAAGAATAATATCATAATTAAAACCGGACGATCAATGTTTGAGTGACGCTGGCATAAAATGTTAATTAAAAATTTATATAAAACATTTATATATATATATATTATTTTCCATTGCATTATTCATTTGAAAAACACTTTTTCACATGAAATAATTTTTTTTAATAATTTAACAGAATATTTATTTTTATGCTACTAGCGGCTTTGGCGTAAAATATTAATAGAAAAAATTAAACTTTAGGAAAGAGAAAAACGCACAATAAAGAAAAATATTTTCCTTTAAATTATTTATTTTTTAAACTGTAAAGAAAAAATTAATTAAAATATTTTTTTAGTTGAAATAAAATATTTTAATAATTAAAAATATATTATTATACATTTTTAATTAAATTTAATACATATCCTCCTTAAATTATTCATTTATTTCAACATTTTGTTTTATTTAATTTATATTTAAAAAAAAAAAAAAAAGTTCGTACGCATCGGGATTTGATCTCACGACCTTCCTCCCTCAAACTGAGCACTCTGGTTATTGCACCACGCTGTCCTGCCATCTGATTGTGTTTCATTGATTTTGATAGAAACAGCTAAAACTTTTATCCCTCTTATTCTATTCATAATCTTTGACTAGAGTTATTAAAATAAATTAAAAGTTTCGTATTTTACATCATGTTAATTTTTTTTCTACCAGGGAGAGCAGTATGCTAACACTTTACAAATATACTTCAATAAACTTTTCAATCCATAGTTTAACTCAAAATAAGATCTATACGTGCATGGAGTTTAAATGTGATTTCCTATTGTATATTTATAACTTGTCTTGATGAATATTTGTGTTAAACATATAACTTTTGTCATTTTATTCAAGTGGTTGGTAATAATTTTCGAAGAAATCCGTTGTTACAGAAGAGTGTTTAAATTATAAATGTGAAATAGTTTTTGCTAATAGTAAACAAGACTTATGTGAAATTTTAACGATATTTTTGATGAAATTCGTCATTACAGACAAGTATTAAGTTTTAGATGTTGATCTTTTTAGAATGATAAAACATGTGCATAAACAGTACTAAGCGGTAATTCTCGAAGATACTTATCAGTACCAAGATATGTTAAATTATAAATATGAACTTTTTGACATAGTAAAACAAGACATGTGTAATCTAACTTTTTATTGAACTGATTACTACCTTTTAAATGAGCTAGTCTACCTTTTAAATGAACTTTATACTTATGTACTTATATTTTCGATTATATTTTTTATCTTATATTTTTGACGAAAATGTTTTTATAGTGTTTTAAACCCTGAAGAAGACTCAAGGAATATGAGTCGAAAGCTCGGTAATTTTTCAACTAATTGGATATTTTTAATAAAGATGATTTGAATTATTTTTACTAAATTTTATACATTGTTTTTAGTATCTACGCTACAAATAAATAATATATATATAGCCTCGCCTTAAATGTAAGAAATCACAGTATAGCCGCGCCAACTTTTGAGCGATTTGCATCAAAACTTGATAGGCCCTAAACTACATATAAATTAATAATAAATTTTGTTCAATAGTTAATCAGATACAATCATCACAAAATTTTTGTCATATACCCACAGACATTTTCTAAAAATGGTCAAATCATATTTCGGATTTCTCAGTATGTGTAAATCCATCGAAAACCTGAAGTCTCAAATTTTTACGAATCCAATGTTTTTTTCTGTAAAATATATAGAAAGTAAAAATAAAAACACTAATGAACATATCTTTCATTCAATAAATATTTTTATCAGATTTTTATAACTTGCGTTAAAAAAATTATTTCACGAAAATATTCAGAGAATTTTCACAAAATGATCCATAAAACCTGCAAATATTTCATCATAAAATTGACTGCATTGTTTACTATTAATTTTTTTTTCTCTCTGTGCAATAATTTATCCGATTGTCAAACATTAAATTTATTTCTCTACACTGATTTTATTTTAATTTCCATCGCCTTCGCCTCCTAGGTAGCATTCTATTCTTTTCAAGAAATAATGCATTTAAAAAAAAATTCCCTATGTAACTTTTCAATTATCGACTTATTTTTATTATTCTGGAATAATTTTGCATTTATTGTTATTATTATTTTTTATTATTTAAATTACTTTGACTTGATTTTCCGGCGTTTATGTTAGAATATTTTCTAAAATATTAGGAGGAAAATGCTTTCTATTACTCTAATTCTAAAACTAGTTGAGTTATCAAATGAAAGTTGAAAGATTTACAGCTCTCTAGTTTCTAAATTTTAATGCAAAGGGGCCTAAAAAATGAAATCACATTTTAATTAAATTAAGAAGATCTCCACAAAAATTTAAAATTTTGAGATCACTTTTTTCATCTGAATGCATAATAATGTTTCATAACCAATTTTTAAATTGTGCCAAAAATGGATTGAAAATTCATAAAAAAAAAAAAAAAGCTTTTTTTATATACTCTTGTTTTTAACCATGTG
The DNA here is from genome assembly GCA_963930645.1 of Salticus scenicus. Lineage (NCBI taxonomy): Eukaryota > Metazoa > Arthropoda > Arachnida > Araneae > Salticidae > Salticus > Salticus scenicus. The sequence goes on from OZ005648.1 coordinate 105,727,155, forward strand.
ATTTATCATTTAACATCCATTAGAAATGAAATGAAGGGCTCCATTTTATGAAATGTAATTTTGTGAAAGAACAGCTTAAAAAGAACAGCTTTTTGCCTGTATTGTTCTCTAAATATTTTTATTTACTTTTAATAATATAGAACTCATAGAAGTCTAAATAAAGAAATAAGCAACGAGTGAGGGAAGTATTATCTTATACCTTTATAACGTACCATTAAATTATTATATGCATATATGCATGCAGAGGGAGAAAGAGATTATATAAACCACTGAAAAAAAGTGTTTGACATCTAGAAACAAAAAGGGTTTCTAGTAAAAATAGTTCTATGTTATCTTTATAAGTTCTAATTCCTTTTGATAGCGAGATCTAAAACCTCTTGTTTGAATTTTAGATCGTGTTTCTAAATTATTGTGATCAAATTCATTTAAAAAATCTCTGCAAATAAATGCGAACCCAAGAGGCGAGTTTTAGTAACTATAATTTTAGTTTATGATCCAATTCTAGGAACTCAAGTGAGAACTTCGAAAATTCTCAGAAAATATTATTTATAGAAATTCTTATAAAATATTGTCCTTATAAAAAATTTTCATAAAATATTATTTTTATGAAAATTCTTATAAAGAATAAAATATAAATATTTTACTGTTTATAAAATGTGTTAGTTGTTTAAAAATATTATCTCGGAATGTTTCAATAAATTTTTCTTATTGCAATAAAGCATTTTCTTTCTAAATAGAATATTCTTTCTAGTTTCTTATTATTTAATGTACTTTCAAGATAACGCTTAGAGTTATAAAGTCCAACTATGAGTTGATATTTAGTACACTTTGCAGTTACATAGAAATACTCCTTTCCCGTCTCACTTTTTATTTTAATTATTTATTTTAATATGGACCCAATACTTTAGTTAAAAAGTAGAAGATAAAATTGACAGCGGCTCCTGCACCTTTCTCATTTAAATTGTTTGTGTACATTATTAATCGTGTTGTATTTCAATTCTTTATCAGTTAAAAAAAAAAAAAAAAAGAAAGAAAGAAAAGAAAAAAGAAAGAAAGAAAGAAAAGAAAATAAATTGGCGTGACTCTACTCTGCATTCCGAACATTGAGTAATAAAGGTTGCATAAATAATTCAATGTAAGAGAAGTCATGAAATAAACGAAAATTACAATAGGATGTTTCAGTATTTTTCTCCACATAGTATACTGTTTAATTTAAAGCTATTACACTTCAAATGGTTTGAATCCATAAATCATAATGGTAAAGAAATTTTCCTTGTGTTCTTCCCTGTAAAAATTTATAAGTGCTAGATTTGCCAAAATCTATGTAGTTTGCGTGAATGTGGTCTATAACATGTATATAAATTTTCAGTTCATTTGAAAAAGGCGTTTAGACGTTATCACCAGAGACAGGCTATGTTTCTTAATGATTTGGGATACACATGCAGTTTGGAGGCCCTCCTTCCCTACTCTCTTTTACAAGACTTGTCAAATTAAGCCCATTCTCAAAATAATAATAATAATAATACATAAAATAAAATAAATCAATAAATATAAAACTTTCATTTGAAATAATTTATCTTGTGTAGCGCATTTTTAGAAGCTTTTTATTGAAATTCGATTGTGTCATCATGTCTTTGTGTCACGCTAAAAAAAAAAAAAAAAAAAATAAAATAAAAAAGCGTCTCCACTTTAAAGTAAATGTAAGTAGCTCCTTTTGTCGCTTGTTGGCTCGGTTGGTTAGAGCGTCATGTTGATAATGCGGTGGTCGTGACTTCGTTTCTCGAAGGGCTGATGTGGTAGTTTTTGCAGATATTTAATACAAAAAGTGTCAATTAATAAAAGAAAATTTTTCATTGACTGCACAGTACCCTAACAGTTTTTCTAAGAAACTCTTTTTTAGTTATTAAAAAGCATACAAGAAAATTTTAATTAAAAAAAGAAAAGATATATGTATATGAAAAACTAACCTCCCTTCCCCCCATTTAATGTAAATGTAAGCAGCTTATTCTCGTTACGCGTTAGATCAGTTGGTTAGAGCGTCATATTTATAACGCAATGGTAGTGGGTTCGATCCTTATCTGATAAACGAAAATCATTTATTTTTTGCACAGTATCTTAAGAAAATTTCATTGGTTTTTTTAAGATCCTTTTTTTTTTTTTTTTTTTTAATGCATCAAATAAGAATTTAAGTTAAAAAGAAAAAGAAAGAAAGAAAGAAATAGAAGCTTCTTATTGTGGAGCCCTAAAAAGCTTAAAATAAAAATTTATTCTTGCAGTGACATACTTAAAATAATAAATAAATAAATAAAATTTTCAACAATAAGAAGATATGAAAAATCTTAAATATTCAAAATATTTTAAAAAGCATTCGAGAACAATATTCTTTATATATATATATATATATATATATATATATATATATATGTGTGTGTGTGTGTGTGTGTGTGTGTGTGTGTGTTAGGTTTTTCTGACATGTTCTATAACTTTTGGTTAGAGTGTCATACTGATAACGCGATGGTCCTGAGTTCGATCCTCCAATTAATAGAAAAGTTGTCAATTGATAAAAGAAAAAATTTCAATATCTACATAGTGTTATAAGAACTTTTGATTAGTATTTTAGAAGCTTTTTTCTTGTAACTAAAAATAAAAAAAAATAAAAATTTAAGTTAAAAAAACTTTTTAACAGTAGGTAGAAGCTCTTTATTGGGGAGCCCGAAAAAGCATAAAATAAAAATATATTCTTGCAAGGACATGCTATAAAGGAATGAAAGTTTCAACACTAAGAAAATTCTAGAGAAAGTTATTTCACTTTTTCAAGAGATGGAATTTTTTAAATATTCAAAATACTTTTAAAAGCTTTCCACCAGACCTTTAAAATTTATGGCTTAACGAACATTTATACAAAAACAAATAACGAAGAATATGGTCTCGGATAATTTTTTAAATATTTTGAATATTTAAAAAGTTTCATCTCTAGCAAAAACATAATATTGTCTGTCTTTAGAGTTTTCTGCAAATAATTTGAACTTACAGATCATAATGATTAAGAATTTAAAAATATATGCAGTTTTTGCGATGGTGATTTATAATATGTATAAAAATTTTAATTTCATTCAATTAAGGCATTTGGATTTTATCGCAAGAGCCTGACTATATTTTTTAAGACATGGGGCACAGATGCAAATTGGAGGCCCTCCTTTTCTACTCCACTTTACAAAGCTTGTCAAAATAAGCCTTCTTAAAAAAAAAAAAAAAATTCTTTCTTTCTTTAAAAAATAATTTACCTTGTGTAATATATTTTTTTAAATTCTCCTTCGGTTATATATACATATATATTTTTACCTTACTTAACAGCCTATAACAAAATTATTAATTTTATGTTCAAAATAAGTAAAAAACTAAAACACATTGATCAGCAATAAAAAGGTTATTTTAGTCGAGGTGATTACGGATAAAAACATAAAAATTATTTAAGCACATTAACGTAATATATAATATTATACTTTTAAAAAATTAAAGAACACGCTTTTATTGAAATGTGAACTAAAAAGCACAAAATATCTATCTTTATAGTACTAAAACGCAGGGTAAGAAAAAATCGTGTGAGTGAATATTTACATTTTTAATAAAAATAATTTAGAATTAAACAAAAACCATTTTTAAAAAATTTCCCATGACTGGGCTCGAACGTTAGGCCTTTAGGTTCGTAGCCCGGAGCTTTACTTCACAGCCACAGCGTTCACGTAGGGAAAGTCTTTTTTTACAATATAGATTTTTTGTTTGCTCCCAGGGCGGTTACAAACATACGTACAAACACACATACAGGTGAAGCTAATAAAAGCGTGTTAAAAAAGAATATGTGTGTGTTAACTAGTTTTTGATTTTATTGCACATATGACTTGAAAATATATATTATTAGGTTTACAGATATTGGACTTGGCATACTCTAATTTTGTAGGTCCTGGGCCAGTGCCCTGTGTTACCCTGCTATAATCTAGTCCTGGTGATCGCACTTTAAATAATTTAAGCCTATAGGCCATAATGATAAAGGTTTTTTTTTTTTTTTTTTTTTTTTTTTTTGAGTCCTTGTAAAAAAATCTATAAGTGCTAGATTCACCAAAATCTATACATTATATACAAGAGTTATCTATATGTATTGATAAATCAATAATGTTATTATTAAATCGAATAGAATTATACAAATATTACTCTTGTTGGTTTAAAATAGTTGATAGATAACTAATAATTAACAGAGAGTTCTATGAATAATCAAAAAATTTTACTAAATTTGAAAATATTTCGCAAAGAACTATTACTCAAAAAGTATTTCCAATTATTAAACTCTAAATGTTTTATTTAAATGCAAAAGCACCATACTAAAATCGATTTTTCTACTTTGTTTAAAACATTTACTTTATCTACTTTAAACTCTTGTCCCACAAAATGTTCAAAATGAACTTTAAATTTTTAAAACGAAAAAAATTTTTACAACAAAAAATTGAAAATCGATATGTCGTAACACCCCAACCTCCATTTTTTATAGGCATCCTAACATGCAAATTTCATATGCGAATGTCCCATTAAGGTGTAATAAATGGATAAAATAACTTCAATAGCCATATCTTTTCGCATAAAGAACATTGGGCTCTTTTGGTCAGATAAGGGTGACAAAATATGGTATTAAATATTATTGTTCTACTTTTTGGCTGTGAAATACAGAAAATAAATATAATTTAAGAGAAAGGAAATTTTGAATGCATAATTTGTATTATGTTTGTGTGAGTTGATTTTTTTAATTCTTTTATATATATGAAAAAATAGTTAAAGGACTAGTTTCTTTTTAATTTTTAATTCTATAAAAAGTGATTATTTTCATAACGTCCTATGAAAAAGTTTTTAGTTTTAAATGCAAATTTTATTTAGACAGAAAATCTGTTAGCTCTGATTTTCTTTACGTATACCCTGAAAAAAAAAAAAAATCAGAAACGTCCCGTTTCGGAAAAAGGTAACGAGTTGGTTTTTCTGGATTGATTCGTTTTGAGAACAAAATATTCTAATTTACAAAATTGTTTCTCTATGATCTACAACGAAACCAACTTTTTTTTGTAATGTAAGAGGTATTTTGGAAATTTTCATTATTCAAAAGATTGGTTTCGTTGCAGATCTGAAACAAATCATGTTGTAAATTAAAAATTTTTGTTCCTAAAATGAATCAATCCGTTAAAAAAAAAAAAAAAAAAAAAAAAAAAAAGTAACGGTTTTTTTTCCGAAACGGAACATTTATTGTTTTTTTTTTTTTTTTTTTTTTAATACAGAGCTGTTCTTTAATATACAGATGGAGTAAAAATATGTGGATTTTTAAAAAGATGTCTGAACGGGCCGAGACAGCCCCGTTGAAAATTCAACCCAGAAATAAATGAAGTCCATATATAATTTGGCCAGAGTCTGAAAGAGAATTTAAGTTTCTATGTTGTGTCTTTCGAGATTAAAAATAATAAAAATTAGATTAGACCGATCTCAACAGGGCCTTTTTCGGACCGAGTCATGTTTCACATTAGGTTCACACCCATTAAGAACACTAATGCAAGAAAATTATACTAAATTTTATAAAGCTTTCTTAGAATAATGCATAAATTTGAATTTTAAAACTTTAAAGTTAACATTTTACTAAATTCTCATAGCTTTAATATGTATGATAATCAAAAAATCAGACATATTGTTTGTAATTCAATAATTTAACGAACATTACAGCTAAGATGCTAAAGGCAAACTTACTAGGTGACAGCCTTTTAAAGTAAAATTATTTTTGCAGTTTTATTGCAGTAAAATGCGCCGAAAACTGGTGTTAAAAATTCTACATACGTAAAAGCGTATAACTACTTACTGACTAACTCATTCAACACCAGCTGGGCGATTCTATAGAAGATTAGGTCACTAATTTTTGTATGCATGGTGGTTTAAAGCGTGATCCCCACTAATGAGTGGAAACAAACGGAAAGTCGGTTCTATTCACATTCTTTTTCACGCTGGCTTTTTTCGCAGCCGCAAAATGCGGCAGCTAAACAATTTTGCCTCTATTCTGCTTCTGACATATTTATCGTCATCTCCTGTGGTGATAATTGGCCTGAATAACTTGATTTCATTAGTAAAATTTTGGCATTTCCCCAATAAATATCGATAATACTATCATTCACAACATTAAAATAATGAAAACAATTCCAACTTACGAATTTCAAAAATATTACATTAATAAAAATATAACAATCACAGGCAATCCAAATTACACAACTCTCAAAATATATACAGATCGTTCAAAAATGCCTCTTTTGCTTTCGTTGTCTTAGATAATAATAGCATTATACATAAATTACAAATCAAATTACATATACATAATTCTATTTTTCAAGCAGAACTCTGAGCTATCATAAAGGTGATTAAATGACATTCAAATTCAAAATTTGTAAATATCCCAGTAACAATAATAATAAATAATATATCAACATTAGAAACAATAAAAAAAATCCATTTTCTAAATACAGTATACCTTTAAAAATTATATAATTTAATACTTAACAAAGATTTCTCATTAATACAACTTTCACGGGCAAGATACTTTTCATGGGCACATGTTACAACTTTCATGGGCGCATGTAGGTAGCCTTGGCAACGAAACAGCAGACGAATTAGCAAAAGAAGTATTAATAAATAATTCATATAATCATGAGATCTCGCTTCCTTTCCCTGTCTCACTTGTAAAATCAACTATAAAATCTAAAATTCTTAGCGATTGGCAACGAGATTGACGACATTCCCATAGAGTTAGAGGATACGTACGCAGTTCTTAAAACAGCTAATCCCAATTTCATATGCCCAAATGAAATATCTTTATATTTTATCTCAGAGCATGGTAGTTTCCCTAATTTCCTCTTTAAAATCAATAAACTACCAAACGCGCTTTGTAAATGTAAAAAATCAGTTAGCCCTTTTCATTATATCTGTACTGATAAGTGTAAAGGATTTAAGTAAAAAAATGTCGATTTTGAGTTAAGTACATAGTCAGACCCAGAAAAAAATTATCTATCGATTGGTATAAAGGATTTAAATCCATGTCATTTAGTCTTTGAGAAAATCCATTGGTAAAAAAAGATTCAAGTCAGAAATTTAGCATTAATCTTTGTATAAAATGTTTAATTCAATTTTTTCCCTTTATTAAATAAAGGTTGACAATCACTGAACGGTATAAAGGGTATAAATCAACATAATCCCTTTTTCCTAATCGATTCTTCTGATTGGTTTTTTGTTAGTTTAACTTTATTTTTCGTCTCCTGAAAAATCAAGAATATGGACTTAAATCCTTTATACTTATCAGTACAGATATATTCGAAAAAATTTTCATTAATTAAAAACAATTTTAAATTTAATAGTAATAAAACAGTAAGACAAAACTTAAAGCAATATTACTGAATCCAGATAATTATAATAAGCTAAAACATACTTATAATATCTTAAATGAACCTTACTCATTTATAAATATAAATTTTAACACTACATTCATTGACTTACCTTTCTCTGTTAATGAAATGTAATTATTATTATTGATATTTTTTTCGTTTTACGCTTTCCTAAAAACAATCTTAAATACAATTTTCTATGTATCTCCTATTATTAAATTTAACTACGGGCTTCTGCCCTAGCAGGACCGTAGACAATTTTTTTTTCTCCCGTGGGAACAAAAATCCCTATAACCACGCGATTTGGGACCCACAGTGAGAAACCAATGTACCAATGCAAAATTTTTCAAGAAGTAATAAAAATAATGTCATTGATATTCCACATGTCCAAAAGTTCAAGTGTTACGTTCCGATAATGAGTAATTTACGACCATTTGCCACGAGAAATGTGAACCCAACTTTACGGTCCTGATATCTACTAGGTTGGATTTTGCAATGCTCCTCCGTTTCTCCCTGGAAGGAAGACACGGGTTAAAAAAACATGTTTGCGAGCACAACTCTGCTTCATGGTGAAGAAATTTCACGTGGGAAGACTATAGATTTAAGTTTTTAAAAAAATCGGTCATTTTGGAATTTTTATTTTAAAGAAGGGGATGATGTTAAATCTATTTTAGGGGTGATTTCGCAAATACCGGTTTTTCTAGTTAAATTATACTAAAAATGGAACAAAGAGGTTGATAACGGTTGTGCCTCTTCAGGAAGATATTTCCAAAAACCCTTTTGAGTTAAAGATATTGGTTTGAAATAAATTGACATTATTTTTGGGAGGAAATATAGGACCTTATTTTTAACAGTGTATATTTAAACAAAGCATGATAAAACAATCCAGCTGATAATTTGAATTATATGCTAATTACGTCGGAAGACTCCAGGCCACGGCCGTAGGTCTATTTGTTCTTAGTTTTACGCGTACTCTCATGAATATGGGCTAGGACTTCATATGAAAATCCCCCCGAAAGCCATTACATTCTAGCCTTGGTGTAGATGTTAAGACCGTTTGACTGCACGAAGGTTCTATGCCTGGGTGAAAAGTCCTTCATGAGGATCCTTTTAAAGGATCCAAATCCGTATTTAAGCGAGTTTACCAGTAAACTACGGACAGTTAGGTTGACGAGAGCTACCGATGATCAAACCGGAACTTTCCGTCTACCAGCTTTGAGACAAAGGCCTTGACTTTTGCGTAGTCAATCAAACTTAATTCAAAACATACCCAACACAAATAACTACTTCTATTATTATTATTATTATTATTATTATTATTATTATTATTATTATTTACTGTATGCACATTCTAATATATACTCCACATTAACTGAAATTTTTTATGATTGAAATTATATCTATTGCTATTAGTATTAATAAGTTAATTTTGTTATTACAAAGAAATATATATTATTTTTCATTGTGTTTATTCTCATGTTTAAAATAAATAAACAAATAATTAAATAAATAAATAAAGGTCTAGGCGAGTGATATAAATTAAATTTATATTCCAATAAATTATTTTTCCAGATTTTTCTTTTTGTTCAAATTCTACCATTGAAAGATACATATTTTCAAAATATAGGCCTTTTCTTAAAAGAGACATAAAATAGCTTATATAATCTTTCACCAATATGGACTTTTCTTTACTTTATTTTATCTAAATATTCATTTTCATTTTATGCATTGGAAAAGCAAATTTGCGTTTTTATCGTTACGCGTATTTGATAATTCAAATTCGGAGCAAAATGAATTATCTCAGAAATTACGGCTTTCAAATATTCTAAAATAAAGTGTTTACTTTAGTTACTCTTACTGCGAAGGTTTAACATAATACCATTTACAATTACACAATACACTCTTTTTCTTTTTAATGGACCTAAAAAATTATTTTTAGAACTATTCGATACTCTCATTTTCGCTTTCATTTATAATATTTAAATAAATAACCATGGAACCCAGCATTTAAATATATTCATTTCGTTTAGCTAGTTTCATTTCGTTACTTTAGTTTCAATGTCAGTAACATTGTTTGTATTTTTACAAATAGTCGTTTAACGTTTTAAAACTCTATTAAATAAGTTGATTATAGAAAGGCCCATATTTTGCAAAGTTAATAAAAGGTAAATCCGGCGCGTTTAATTTCATAGCTTCGCATACAAAGTTTATGTATAATATATCCATGTACTCCAACCAAGTGCACACATATAAATCCTAAAATGTGTATACATTTATGATAATAAAATGAATAAAATTAATCAGTAGAAATATAAAGTGAAACCGATTTTATTTCATATATTTATGGATTTGTTATTATTTATTTATTTAATGTACAGAGGGAATAAGAATTGTGTGATGGTCAGCTGATATCTGAATCATTTTAACCAATTTGGGAAATATACAATTTTATGGCTTATATATATAAATATCCTAAATCCTAGCATTGACTCTTTCATTATCTCCCTCATGATATCATTTTAGAAAAATCTGTCAAATTAGAAAAGAGACAACACATGCGCATGCTCAGTAAGTATACAGGTATTGAACAAAATAATGGAAACACTTTCATTTTTTTTACACATTGTCGAATATTACAACAAATACTTATTATGTTGTTCTTGAATTTTGGAAATAGAAAAAAATATGTCTTTTTCTCATATGTTCCAGCAAAGATTTTGTCAAGGATCACTTTAGGGGGTGAACAACAAATCCAATAAAACAAAAAATATTTGTGATTACTCTGTATCTGGAATTGCGTCCATTCATCTGCAAATTTTAGATGTGGTTATAAACTTTAAACGTGTGCAGAGTTTTGTAGGGCTAGCTTGAATATTTAAAGAGTTATAAATATTTTATTAAAAATTTATTAAAAGTTTTCACTTTATAACACAAAAGTTTTTTTTTTTTTTTTTTTTTTTTTTTTCCCGAAATTTTATGAAATTTTCAGAAAGCATGACAATATATGCCTAAATCCTTATTTCACAAGTAATTTATTACTGCACATGCGCGGACCGTAGCAAAAAAACTTTCATAAAGTTTAACGCTCAACTGTATAGAATATTTTATTAAAAAATCCAGTTGCAAAACATAAAAATTATAGACATATCGGTGATTAAATGAGCTGTTTTTCAGCTGTTTTTTAAAAAGGTACAATACGGTAAGGGATCATTCACAAATGAAAATTTGTATCAGAGCCTATTGCTACCAAATATACCATTAAAAGTACAGTTAAAAAGCGCCACCTATAGGTTGACATGCACTCAAATTGAATCAGCATAAATTTTTATAATAAAAGTCTCACATATCAAGATTTGTACACTTGTACAATATAGACAATAAGATACTGCTTTTCATAAATGAGAAATAATGGAGTACCGCAGAGGATCTTGTCAGTCTAAATGACCCAAATTTAATTAGAATTTTTTTTTCATAATAGCCTTCGTATGCATCTAGTTTTCTGCACTTACGCTCTGGTAGCTGGAATATAGTCTTTCCGTAAATTATAAAAAATGCAATAACTCTACCTGCTAGACGATAAATAATTAAAACTATTCAACACAAATATGTACTAAAAATAAATTTTCGTAAAATTTTAAGAATTTATTTTTGATATATAGTGCCCACATAAAGTTGGTAACACACAGACATTTTCTATAAATCTCAAACTGTGTTCAAGAAATCTCAAAACGTGTAAATCATTAAAATGCAAAAGTCAAAAATTTTCATAAATCTGGTCCATTTTTACTTCCATTACCCGACTGCTGTATGTAATTGAAATATTGTATTCAGTCTAAAATGTCGATTCCCAGTTTTCACATAATTTACACGTTTTACGGCTCCTGAGTCCAAAAAAGTAGTGTTTAGCAATTGGTCAGTGTGCTTGTATGTATGTATGTATGTGGGGAATCTTCTGGCCATCATATCTCCGAAACTAATAAAGATAGAACTACGAAACTTCAGAATTGAAACAGGTCTGATGTACAGATAAATTTTCCGAATTTTGGTGAAATTTAGAAAAACAGAAGTAGTAGGACCGTAAGTCCATTTCTCAAAAACGGCTCAAGCGATTTTCTTCAAAGTTGCTATATAAACACTCTATTAGACGTCCTTTCGAATGATATAGTTGTTTAGTTCAGAAAAATTGATATGCGTCCTGATATGCGTCCTAAACAGCTCAATTTCAGGACTCGCAAGTGCGTTCCTTTAAAAACGGTTGTACGGATTTTACTTTTTTTTTTCAAACTCGTCATATTAACTCCCTTTTAAATATTCTTTTATATGTAGTTATTTTATTTCTAGTCAATAACTAAGTATGGCAAGTTTTGGTAAAAGTCGGTATCTCAGAAACGGCTCTAACGATTTCCTTGAAAATTGTTAAATAAATACATTTTAGATATCCTTTCTCGTGTATTATGTGGTTATTACAGGAAAATTGACACTGATCCTGCTTAGGTAGGTTAGTTTTAGATCTCTGAAATTGATGTTTTAATAAATAGTTCGATCGATTTTTTTTTTCTTTTTTTTTTAAAAATTTGATATGTAAATCGGTTTTACGTGTCTTTACACGAGTATCAGCTTTCTCTTACAGAAAAATTTTTAGATGTCAGTTTTTGTTAGGTCAGTTTTATCTCTTCTGATCACATTATTCCACCCGATAAAAATGCATAAAATACGTGTATTAGCGGGTAATGGAAGCCGTGTGGTTGTTTCACACCAGATTTTTCTGTTTGTAATTGAAAGTGAAAAAAAAATCGATACACTGAAAAAACAAAGACATAATTATTACATCATTAATTTAAAATTTAATTTTAAAATTCATATTTTCTATAAAATAAAAATAAGAAAAGTTTATAAAGAACGCAAGTTTTCCTTTTGATAACTATTCGAAAATTAATTCCATATTCCCAGTCTCTTGAAAATTAAATCCAAATAACTAATTTCCTTTTGATATTTTAATCAAAATTCTTCATTCCCTATGGAAATAAAATATGAGAAAAAGATATAAAACCACGAAGATTCTAAAATGCAGAGGAAATAATTGTTTTCAAACTTAAAAATTATGATTTAAACCGAAAGGCAGCAGAGATTTAAATATAAATTAAATTTTTGACTTTTAGGAATCAAAGTGGTTTATTTTTAATAAAGTTTTAAAGGATTTCATAGTAAAAATAAGATAATTCTAAACAATAATGAAATATAGATTTTTAACTTCTCGGGTTATCCCAATATTAGATTTCTTTAAACTGGTGTGAGAAAATAAAATATTCAGTGGAAAGAAATATAAATATACATATTTCAATAATAGTACGTCCACTTTAATACTTTAATTGTCGCAAATATGGAAATTTTGGAGCCTTTCGTATGATTTAGCATATCGAAGCTGTTATTTAAATACAAAATTAGTTTTACTTCTGTTCAAAGTATGGCGGTTATACAATTTATGCATATGTTCAAAATTTGTCACTGAATTCCTTAATGCTAATTGTGAAATTGAAAAATTTTATTAATATTAGTAGAAGTCAATTAGAATTTGTTGTTGTATACACAGAAGCATAGCCTACCCTGGGAAGGAAATCCCCCCTCGGCGCTGTAAATATTCAGAATAATTATTTTTGAAAAGAATCCATCGATACCTTTAAAACGAAAAATGATGCGGTAATTTGAAACAAAATTATCAATTAACTTTCCTTTTTAGTAACAAAACAAAAACAAAAAAAAAAAAAAAAAAAAAAAAAAAGAAGAAGAAACCATTTTTGCCTTTTTGACCCTTTTCATTTCTTGATTTTAAAAAGTAAATTTCTGTGGTAACCCTTTTGCTTTAAATTACGTGGATTAGTATAAGAAAATATCGAAGAACGTTTTGTGAAGTTCCCAATACATTGGATTAACTTTGTTTCCTCGTAGTATATTTATTTCCCTTCTTGTAACTCCATTTTATTTATTCATTCATTCATTCATTCATTCATTTTACTTTTAAACCCCATTTTATTCAAAAACATGCACTTTTTTACTTTCATTACGTGACTGCCGCAGGTAATGTCAGTATTATATTCTTTTAAAAAATTCGACATCGACTTTTCACCTGATTTACATGTTTTAAGTTAATATGCGTCCAAAAAAGTAGTTTTTGGTGATTTTTCAGCGTATGCGTGTGGGGGGGGGGGAGAGTAATCTGACTATCTCTAAATCCGAAACTAATAAAAATAGAATGACGAAGGATCAGAATTGAGACAGATTTGGTGTACAGATGATTTTTTTTTCAACCTTTGGTAAAAATTAGAAAACCAGAAGTGTGACATTGGAAATCGGCAGCGTGACCGTAAGTCCGTATCTCAAAAACGGCTCTAACGATTTTCTTTAAAGTTGTTATATAAACACTCTATTAGATTCCGTTTGCATGAATTAGTGTGTTACTTCAGGAAAATTGATAGGAGTCCAGTATAAGTAGCTCGATTTCAGGTCGTACAAGTACATTCTTCTAAAAACGGCTGCACAGATTTTTTTTTCAAACTCGTCATATTAACTCCCTTTTAGATATCCTTTCGTATGTAACTGTTGTTTTGATTCAACAATTTGATGTACCAATTTTTGGTGAAAGTCGGTATCTCAAAAACGGCTCAAATGATTTTCTTGAAAATTGTTGCATAAACCCCTTTAGATGTCTTTTCTCATATCTTACAAGGCTATTACGTTAAAATTAATAGTCATCATGATTAGATAGGTCAGTTTTAGATCTTTGAAATTGGTGCTTCAAAGTGGCTCTACAGTTGGTGGCTCTACAGTTATTTTTTATTTTTATTTATTTATTTATTTCTCTTAACTTGCTCTGTAAACTCTATTTTATGCACGTCTATCAGCTCCCTTTGAGAGGAAATTTTTAAGTGTCTGTTTTGTTAGAGCAATTTTTATGCCTTCTGACCACATCATCTCAAAAAAGTGCATGTAATACATGCAAGAATGTGTAATGGAAGACGTGTGGTTGTTTCATGCCAGATTTTTTACGAATGTGTTTTATTTTTTAATTGACTTAACACATATATTATCTTGTGCGTTTATGATATAATGCTGCACTCGCATGTTGCGTTTATGTATTTTTACCGTAAACATTTTTTTTTTAAATAAAATTTACAGAGCTTCCTAACAAAATTCTATAAACACCAATTTTACAGTCCATTTTACAACAAAATATTTCTATTTACTTCTGCATACAAGAAGAAAGTATTGGATTCATGAAAATTTTCGATCTCCAGTTTTCAATGTGCTTTAACATTTTTAGATATCCTGAAAACGATTTGACCATTTTTAGAAAATGTCTGCCTGTCTGTGATTTTACTTATGTGTTTCAGTGAGTTACCAAAATTTTGTGGGTGCTGTATCTCACGAAATAACGGATGGATAAAAGACTATTTTGGTTTAAACCGTGACTTAAATTGCTACTGATTAGATTTTTTGATATATCGCCCATCAGTTGGCGCTTTTGTGATACAGTTTTCATTATTTACCGACGGTGTATATCTCAGCTTTTATGGTTTAAAAATGTAGAAAACCTGATATATAAGAGTCCGTGATAAAAAAAAATATATAATGATACAATTCGATGAATGTCGACCGATAGGTAAGGCTGCTGTACTGGAAATTTACTTCTTTTACAGGAAGATAACATCTCCGTTTTTATGAAAACAAGTACAGCTAGCGTAATTTATGAGATGGATATTGTTAAATAAAACAAGACAAGAAAAAAAGAAGAACTATGCTAATTAAGTTTGGTTGTATAGTAGACGACAGGTTTCGTCACTTCTATAAGTGTTTACACTATTAAAAGTTTGGTGTTAGTTTGAACCAAACCTTCGTACTGAAGTAACTGCCACCACCCGATTGATGAACATTTTGCCATGATTTGGTGACTTTATGTTAAACCAAATATTGGTATTATGCTTTAAACTAAACAAAAAAAAAAAAAAAAAAAAAAAAAAAAAAAAATTCATCATTCGACCGAGGCAGGGATCGAAATGAAAACCTTCTTGTCTCAACTCTAACAAGCTGGTATTGTGTCACGCTTTCTTACTTGCTAATTATGTTTTGTTGATTTTGAAAAAAGGGCTAAATTTTCAAGGATCTTATCTTGACGCATGGAGGAGTTGTTGCACAAAATTTGCAGTTTACATTATCTTTTCGACCAAGTTCCTTAACTTAAGTTCGGTTTGTTTTCAACAAGGATTTTACTGATTCATACTTCCTGGACTGTATAATACATTTTTCTCTTTTCTTAGAAGGATATACTTCAACAAACTTTCTTATAGTAACATCTGATTAGTGATCAGTTGAATAAAGAACTCTTTTTTTCTTGTGTTGATTGTTGGTTTTGAATGACATAATCACACGCGATCTCACTTCGCAGGTTTTATTTTCACTCTCTGGCTTAAAGCCGGTAATTTTCAGCACGCTAGTGGCGCCGTCTCTTGAATAAAAAGGGAATTGCAATTACATGTACGCTGAAACACGTCCCTTGTGAGTGGATGTATGCCAGCTCCAAGTTTTGGTGCAGCTGAAATTTAGTCGCAAGATGTAGAAAACTAAAATGTTAGGTTGAATCATATATTATGTATTGCTTATAACTTTACTCCATATAGTGGTTTAAGTTCGAACTGAAATTTTTAACAGTGTACAGAAAAATTATATTTCAGCTTCTAGTAATAAAAATTTACAAATATTAGTATGTGAGATGTTTGTTATAAAAAAGATATTTTTAGTCAATTTGGACTGATATAGAAGAACAGGTGTAAATATTATGTTCAATAATTTCTAGTTAAAGGGATTTAGAAAATGGCCACTTATTCATTCTAGATGAAGGCGGTATATTTTTTTTCTCATTGATACCTCGAATAAGCTAAACTCTACTATACTTCCAAACGGTAACATTGAACAATTCTTTCGTATTCTGAGTTTTTACACAGAGGCTTTTTTTAATAGTTTTACAGGAGACAGAGATAAGCAATACATCTACTGGTACATTATTTATATATTTGAATGTAGATGCGCTTTTTGCAGCTACTGCTTTTCAGTATTTGCGCCACCACTGACCTTCTGCGTTTTTTATTGCTCTTGGCATATTTTTTCTACAATTTCAATGCACATTGCAAACATTCCTTATTATTTTTAAAAAAACTTTTTGAAAAATCTTTTTTCCTACTTTTAAAAATGCTATCCCTCCGTAACCTTTTACAGACTAAATTGAAAGAGAGAGATCCAGGAATATAATTAAAATCTTTTGGAGCATACTTTACCTTAAAATGCTTTAGTTTAAAGATAGTACTCATTCAAATATAAATATATATATATATATATTATATGTATTTTAATATAGAAACATAATATTTCTATTGGGAACATAAATATTTGGAAATCATGCCTGTTGTATTTTCTATTAATATTATAAAATTTTATATTTTTAAAAGAATGCGATCTATTTTGAGAATTGAAATCAATTTTTAGAAACATTAGAGTGCTTTTCCTATTTGTGTGAATTTTTATGATACTTATAGGGAAAATTATATAACAAAAAGTTCAATTTTTAAATTTCTTTTTGCTTTCCTTTTCTTTTCTTTTCTTTTTTTTTTTTTTTTTTTTTTTTTTTTGAGACAAAAATTTGGCTTTTATTTTAAAATATAAAGTCCTCTTTAAATTATATGTGCTAAATTTTTCAAGTCAATGTTAAAAAAAAATTAATTTTTTAATGAGGTTTTAATTTCATTTTCCCAATTGGAAACATTGGCCTGTAAGAGGTTAAAAAAAAAACTATTTAGCAAAAAATATTTTAAGGAATTTTTGATAATATTGTAACTTAAAAGAGAATATTTTTATCGTTAATCACGCATCAAAGATTTTTCATCTTATTTAAGCAAAATTTCGATCCGATCATCCAATAAATCTATACTTCATTCAATTAACCAAATTGTTTTAAGAGCAAAATTTGTTTAATAGCTTCATTTAATGAGTTTATCGGAAAGATTTCGTGCAATAAACTTCTTTTTTCACCGAGAAAAACATTAAACATAAGGTTACGTAATGTTTCGTATAACTCGCTCCAAAAGACGATCGAAACACGTTAAGATATTTTTAGAAGAGCCCTTAAAAGAAAATGTAATGAAGAGTGAAAACAACTAATCCAAATATTTTCTGAAACTTTATGCAGTATATTTATGTCAGAATCTATTTTCGGAATACTTCAAATGCCTTATAGTAATTATACAGCAATAAACGCTACTTCTATCTTTTTATTTTTTATTTTTTTTATTTCTTTCATTATTAGATTAACAACAACTTCATTTTGAAAACGTTTGCACGAGAAATAATTGTGTTGACAAAATTTATAAAACTTTCTGTACATATTTCCTAATTAATTTATTTAATAGTTAAAATAACAATAACTATTAAAAATTTATTTATTACCCATTTAATTAAATGTAAAATGTATGCAATTTAATGCTGTTTTTAGGACTGAGGACTATTTGTCTCAATCTGGGATTTTTGCGGTGTCATTTTTCGATAGTTGGACATTTATCGAAATCTAAATCTATCGAAAATATAAATGAATAATTTGAAAGCGATGCTATGATTAAAAAAAAAAAAAAAAAAAAAAAAACTAATAGTCCTCTGTACTAAACTAAATTCTGCTTTTTTTTTTTTTTTTTTTTTTTGGGGGGGGGGAGTAAAAGAAAAGGAAAGAAAATTAATAATAATCAGTATCGAAACAAACACTATCGAAGAAGTTTTTTTTTTTTTTTAATAATTTTGAATTAGGAATTAAAAAGCGCGCATGCAAAATGACAAAAAAAAAAAAAAAAAAAAGAAAGAAAAGAAAAGAAACGATAATTAAGTTAGATTTTGAGTTGGTAAATTAAGGATGCCATTGATATAGTAACTTTTTTGTTGTAAATTGTTTTTAACAAATTAAAATGCGGACATCATGATTGCGTTAGTAAAGACCTTTGCGAGAAACGTCCGAGTTACTTCAGCGCCAAATTTTAAATTTCGCCAAAAGAGTCCTATACTAAAGCTTTTTTTTTTTTTTTTTAACAGGAATTTTAATGCTAATATGTTTCAGTTTTAAGTAAGAAAACCATTAAAGTTTTGAACAAACCGAACTATATTATTACTTACAAACTTTGAATGAACACCATAAAATGCAATAAACTCGCAACAATTGTTTCGGGTCGAAAAAGCACACGACCCTTCATCAGGCGAACAAAGTAAGCACGAGTGCTGCAGTCAAAGCTGCAACGTGGCGGCTTGGCGGCAAAGCGGCTTGGTGCGTTGCCGCTTTGACTGCAGCACTCGTGCTTACTTTGTTCGCCTGATGAAGGGTCGTGTGTTTTTTCGACCCAAAACAATTGTTGCGAGTTTATTGCATTTTATGGTGTTTATTCAAAGTTTGTAAGTAATAATTTTTACAACGCCAGTTTTGTGATGCTTCTTTATTAAACCGAACTATAGTTTTAGAAAAGAAAGAAAATTCACGCAGTTAAGGTACATTATAAGACACTATTATATTACTTAACTGTTCTGACGTTTAATCTTCAATTTATTTTACTTTCAGAATTAAATCATATAACTTTTATTGGGAAGTAGTAAAAAGGAATAAAACAACTGGAGATATACTTCAAAAATTTCTTCTTATATTCCATAATGTATCATAATATTTTTATGTGACTCTGTAATTTAATTATTAATGCTAATCGTACTATATTCTACAAGTAATATTTTTCAATATTTTAATATATATTTAATATATATATATGTTAAATGTGGTATACTTTTTTTTTTCGAGATTAGTACATTAAAATATACTATTAAGAAATACCTCTCACATTATTTTGTAATTCTTTGTTCAGAAATCAATAATGCTATTTCCCGTAGTAAATATCTAGAGTAAATTTGAATTACTTAAATTCGTTTCAAAGCATCCTTAAAACTACTTAAAGAGATTAAAGCGCAAAAATGCGAGCCTAAATTTTAAAACCATTTTTTAACACTTTCTAACGAAGTTAAAAAGTGTTTATTACTTCTGTTTTTCCGTCCGTCTCCCCGTTTTTCCACGCTCTAACTCCCGTAAATATTCCTGAAATAATTGTTTAAAACTTATATATGTCATTTACGTTCACTGTTGGATGTTACCTATTTAAATTGGAGTAAATATCACCACAGGTTACGAACAGAGACATCCGAAAGTATTCCAAAACATCGCGTTCTATGAGAGGTATTTTTATGAACCGTACTTTAATTTTGCACAAATCACAATGAAATTGACATTTATAAGTCATATACACAGAAAAAAAATGCATTCTATATAATATAATACGATTAGCGTTTATATTTACAGAATCACACAAAAGTATTCAAATACATTAAGGGCTATAACGGAAAACTACTGTAATAGGATTTTTATTTTTATTAAGCGTTTTTAACATTTTCTAACAATGTTTATGCGCAACTATGATTTTAATTAGTCTGCTCGTCTGTCTTTCTTCCTATCTGACTGTTCATCTGTCTATCTGTCCGTCTGCTCATCTCTAGGTTCCGTAAATATGTTCAGAATTTTTTCAAAATGATATATGTTGTTAATGTTCACTGTGACATGTTTCCTATTTAAAATATATAAATTTAAAATATATAATACTGTTTTGTGTATAGAGACGCCCAAAAGAATGTTAATGCACTGCGATCTATGAGAGGCATAACTATAATTCATATTTAAATGACTTTGTGCTACACAAAACATAGTAAAATTTACATTTATTATTCATATGCTAAAACCAAATATTTTCTAAAGAATGGAGTATATTTAGCGTTAAGATTTAGAGGTCTATACTTAAAAATTCATATATATTAAGGTCTGCAATTGAAAATTTCTGGAATCGCATTTCCGTGGTATTAAATATTTTTAATATTTTCCAACAATGTGTAAAAGCGATTACGAATTTAATTAGTCTATCTGTCTGTTTTTCTTTCTGACCCTTGTGCGATTAGGTTGTGAGGTAAAGCAATGTTAGCGTAATGCTACAAATGAAGTTCGCACTTTACGAATAACACGTGAATGTGCAGAGTTTTAGGATTAAGTTGATGAATGGAGTTAGTTCCTAGGATGAACGAAATTGTAATATGTTAATATTTTGGAAAGTGATTTATATAAAAGGAGAAGGTGGAGTTAGCTGCTTGGAGGGAAGTA
Source organism: Salticus scenicus (assembly GCA_963930645.1). NCBI lineage: Eukaryota > Metazoa > Arthropoda > Arachnida > Araneae > Salticidae > Salticus > Salticus scenicus. Next base: position 105,747,873 of record OZ005648.1, read on the forward strand.
GAAAGGAGGCTGCTTAGCAAGCTGCTTGGAAGAGAATTAGTGATAATTAATTAGAAGTAGTAGGAGGTTAAAGGAGCTAGTAGTGAGCGGCCATAGTAGAAGTTAGTCAGTCGAGTAGTATAGTGGTTAAGGGAATCCTCCCACTTACAGAAGACGAGTATAGTCGTGAGAGTTAACGAAGTTAAGTGAAGCTGTGGCGATTAGTATCTATTGATAGTTAAAGTATTTATGAAGGCTGCCCCTTTAAGCTTATAAAGGTACTGAATGTGATTATAGTCCAACGCCCACCTTTTCTTTAAGCTCTAAATAAAAGCTCGTTATTTATTTTATAAATCTGTATCTGCACTACTTCATTATTTAATTAATCTAATTTAAGTAAGCATGATGGCGTCTAATTCCTCACAGTGGCGCCCAAATCAGTCCCCCCCCTTCCGAGTCAGTATTTTTTTATGGCACATTTAGTGTGCTTCAATTTTTGATGAGCTTGAATAATTTTTTCATTTTTATAAAATTGATATTTCCGAAAAATATTCTTGGTTAAAGTGTTCCTTAAGGTGTGAACCAAGATAGTGGCATGATTTAATCGCTTGCCATTCACTTGGCCCAAATCCAACCTATGAGGTTTTTAAAAGTAGAGTTATCAGCCTCTTTGCCACTCGGTATGATAGATTAAGATTAGAGCATGAACGTTCCACCCTCAAAAAAGTCAGCGTAAAGTGGTTATAAGGGCCGTGGACAAACCACAACAAGTTATTAAGTCGCAGGAAGCAAGCTCGAGTACTTTAAACCAACCTAAAACTAGCGATAAAACCTTTAATTCTAGTGGCAAAAGTCAAACGCAAATTGAAGCAACCAAGCAAACTTCGATTTCAAACAGCAAGACAGACGAATTTAAGTCTGCTATTCAGCCTTTGACTACGGATAAAAAATCCGACAATTTATCTAGTGTAGCGACGGAGATTGTAAAGGAAAATACAATTAAGGAAAATGTGGCGGCTGAAACCGTTGAACTGAGCGAAAGTGACAAATCCTTAAATATTGCGGCTAAACCTTCCGCCAATACCTCAAATTTATATTTTGAAGCTGTTAAGCCAACAAACTTTTCTAGTGGTTTAAATGCATCTCCTGATAATTTACATTTAAAAACAGTCAAGTCGACCGATTCTTTTGTTTTCACAGAAACTGTGGTAAAAGAAAGTGCAAAGTTAAACCACTGTGCTTCTAAATATCTCGCAACTACTTTAAAAGAAAACCTAGTAGTTTAGGTAAATGAAAGTAATATTACATACAAACTTTGAATAGTTGCCGCTTTGACTGCAGCACTCGTGCTTACTTTATTCGCCTGATGAAGGGTCGTGTGTTTTTTCGACCCGAAACAATTGTTGCATTTTATGGTGTTTATTCAAAAGTTGTAAGTAATATTTTTTACAACGCCAGTTTTGTGGTGCTTTTTTATTAAATGAAAGTAATACATTTCAAAATGCAGTGTCACCAACTTTAGTTCTACACATCTAGTACATAAATTCAACGTTAATGTCATAAATCGAACGGAAAAGTCAGATAACTGTGTCCCTAGTTTAAACGACAAAGAGTGATTTTTACTACTGCATTCCAATATTCTAAAGCTTGTAAGCCCTCCAGGACCTCGACCTCAACGAGTAGAGAGCGAGCGGAACCCTCTCCTGGAACTATGGACAGTGGCAAGGTGCCGGGTGCGAACTCCCCTCAAGAGAGTGACCAGGCGCCAGGTTCGAAGCCTCCTCAGGACAGCGACCCTGCAACGTCTGACCTGAATCTGCAAGCCACCAGCACTGAAATCTCTACAGCAACTCCACAGGCCAGTCTGACCCGTATATCTGCTTTTGCTGATATAAAAGAATCAATATGTCAGGTGCTATGGTTCATTATTTTTTTCATTATAAAGTGTATTTCTAGCAGAGCAGTCATATAATCTAGGACATGTAGTGAAGCCTTTTGGACTTTCAACCATTATCCGAAAGCAATGAACTTTCTTAAATTTCAAAAATCTAAATTTAAACTTCGAGCATGAACTTTCAACTACGGAAATTTCATGTTTTGTTTACATGTCATAATTTTTTTTCTGTTATATAATATGTTCATGTATGTACTTTAATGTTTTTTTCTTATAGCCATCACCAGCAGTGATTAGTACGATAATTTTTTTTCCTTACCTTTGTATATAAATTTTCCCCTCTATAGTTTTTACATGATCTATATGTATGTACTCTAATGTTTTCTATTTGTAGCCATCAACGGCAGTTTTTGGTAAAAACCTTTTTGAACATTTTTATATATTCCCCATCTATGTTTCTCTAAATGTCGTATAAAAGGTATAAAATGAATATTTCTTATTGTTAATTGCATGCTAACTAAAAGTTCTATGTATGTATTATTCGTATGGGGTAAAGAGAATTTTTTTAGCTATTTTGCATGTAAATTCGTGTTTAACGACTAACTTTAATAAACTAACAATTTTGTTTTTTTTTTCCGTATGCAAATAGCTATGTGGGAATATTGCTTATCTATAAAATTAATATGTCACTTATCTATCTACAAGCTGTAGTGTACATTCTATTTTGATTTATACGTTAAAAAAGTTTTGTATTTTAGAAATACTCTGATGATTAAAACCCTCAGTCCAGTCGTTCATCTGAAAACCCAATCTTATGATTTCTTCAATTGTTACTTTGAAATGAAGACTGATAATTTTTGGAAGGAAGTAATTCTGGAAGTTTGCCAGCACCTTTTGATTTCTAAAGCAGAAATAGTTTCTTGGACGCATGCAAGCAGTGGATACCTTTCAAGATACATCTGATAGAAAACTGATTTTTTTTTTTTTTTTTTTTTTTTTGATGAACTCTGCAAAATAAAGACTTTCCTTTTCTTATCATTTTGCACCATTTAAATTTCAATTTTATACTTAATGATCGCATTTTGTTGTCTAAGCGATCCGTTTCTACTAAAATTTTCAATTCATGAAATTTTTTCCTTTTCGTTTAAGGAAAGAAGTGCTTGTCATCCCCGCTGTACCGTTGGACTACGTTTCACTAAGTTTGAGCGCAATGGGTTTTTCATTGTTTAGCTACTTAGACTGAGCTTAAAAATTCTTCTCATAAATTTTTTCTAAGTGAATGGTTTTTCAGTCCGGCGCTTTTATTTATTTTTTTTTTTTTTTTCACTATTAGATTTTCAAAGCAAATAGTTATTGTTGGGCAGTTTAATTTAAGCCTTTCCCCTCCTTTTCTAAGGTATTATGGAGTTTAATTTAAGTTTCCCCCCCCCCTCTTTTTCCCAAGTATTATGCAGTTTAATTTTAAACTGTAAGTCACTGCAACTAATTTTTATTTGCACAGTATAGCAATATTTTAAAATTTGCACGGGTAAAAACCCGTTGTGGATTTTTACGTGAAATTTTTGTCTTTTGGGGAGGAGCTGTGAGGTAAAGCAATGTTAGCGTAATGCTACAAATGAAGTTCGCACTTTACGAATAACACGTGAATGTGCAGAGTTTTAGGATTAGGTTGATGAATAGAGTTAGTTCCTAGGATGAACGAAATTGTAATATGTTAATATTTTGGAAAGTGATTTATATAAAAGGAGAAGGTGGAGTTAGCTGCTTGGAGGGAAGTAGAAAGGAGGCTGCTTAGCAAGCTGCTTGGAAGAGAGTTAGTGATAATTAATTAGAAGTAGTAGGAGGTTAAAGGAGCTAGTAGTGAGCGGCCACAGTAGAAGTTAGTCAGTCGAGTAGTATAGTGGTTAAGGGAATCCTCCCACTTACGAAAGACGAGTATAGTCGTGAGAATTAACGAAGTTAAGTGAAGCAATGGCGATTAGTATCTATTGATAGTTAAAGTATTTATGAAGGCTGCCCCTTTAAGTTTATAAAAGTACTGAATGTGATTATAGTCCAACACCCACCTTTTCTTTAAGCTCTAAATAAAAGCTCGTTATCTATTTTATAAATCTGTCTTTGTCACTACTTCATTATTTAATTAATCTAAGTTAAGTAAGCATGATGGCGTCTAATTCCTCACAATGTAGGATAAATGCGTTGAAGATTAAATGATGCAACTAGAACGTATAGTTGGAAAGTGTTAATAACCTATCCGACATACATGATTTTCCGTTCCTGTCTTTGCGGGAAAGAGTTAATTTAAAAAAAAAAGTAAAAAGAAAAAGAAGTATACTATATTTAGAAGATATATCCACATAAACTACGATGATAGTACGAATGAAATAATCTCACTACGAATTACCATTGCAGCAGCTAAAAGAAACAAATTTACACGAAAAAGAATCATTATCAATTCCTAAAAATGTTTGACTTTTGAAATACTTTCTAAGAAGAATATATTTCCAATATTTGAACAAAACGCATATATATGTGGAAACTCGGCAAAGTTATATGATGAAAAACAGAAGAACATCTATACATTCTTCAGTATCTTCATATCCATACACAAATATCAATAAAAGTCTGCAGAATAGAAGTTTTCATGTAACTTTTCTTTTAGCAAAACTTTTTCTATAAACGCAACAATCATGAACTTTGCATCCAAACCTGAAATTTAACAGAGAAAGAAATTCTTTGGATTTTTCTCCCGCATGAATAACACTGAATATATATTTACCAACATAAACTGAAGAACATAAAACCACGATACATTATTAACAAAAATTAATCGAAATTAGAAAAAAAAATATAAATAAAAATATATGAAAACCAGTGACGGCTCGTGCACCGAAAACAGATGAAGAGGCACACTGTATTCATTTATAGAATGTAAATTTACACTTAAATAAGTATTTTTAGTTAATTTTAGTTAAGACAGTGCTTAATAAAAATTATGCATTAAAAATACTTAAATATTATTTTTGAGCTCTTCACCTATTTTCGGTTCACGAGCCACCACTGATGAAAACAACAAACAACTATCGAGAAAATTCAATAAGTTGTCGTCAATGAAATAATCTTTTCAAAAAAAAAATAATAATAAAGAAAAAGAAAAGAAAAGAAAAAAAGAAAGAAAAGAAAAGCTAAGCTATAAGAGGTTTTACTAATTTTTATTTTGATTCGATGAACAGTAATTAAGTGTTCGTTGCTTGTAAATAAATATTGATAAAATTCCCTATCGTTTTCCTTTTTACTTTCTTATTCGAGGTATAAGGCAGTATAATATTTCCGATTTGGGAAATCTCTCATAGTTTTTTATAGTCTTGCATAGTTTTTATATCCCGCATGGTTAAAAAACAAATAGTCGTAGATTGTCGCAAATTTATATGCATATCTGTCGTGATGTCTAGTTGTACACCTGGAACTTTTATCTTAATACAAGCTCCCGTTTTAGAAAAATCTACGACTTTACACGATTTTTCGTGACGTCTATATGTACGCATGTGTGTGTGTGTATCTCGCATATCTCAAAAACGATTAAATGTAGAACGTTGCAAATTGGTATATAGGTTTGTTATAACATCTAGTTTTGAACTTTTTTTTTTTTTTTTTTTTTTTTTTTTTTTTTTTTTTTTGGGGGGGGGGGGGGTTCATACGACTTTTTGTTTTGGAAATATTTACGAAAATTATATTTATAATGACCAAAAATACGAAGATTGTGATTATTATATAAGACGTACCATTCTTAAAAACAAGCTAATGATAGAACTCGCAATGATATTGTTATGAAAGATGTCGACTTTTTCGCGTGTAGTTAAGTTATTCTTGACGACATAAACAGGTTCTAGCCTACGAATGCACTTTATTTAATAAATATTCAGCTCATAATGATATTGGTATAAAAGTTGTCGACTGTTATCGACAGTTTGTTGCCCTACGTTTGCACCGCCCACATGTGTTAAAAAATACACTCAAACATCCAGTTCTGAAAGGGTTAAGATCACATTTAGGGATAAGGGTTCCTATGCAATTTTGAATCCTTATGATAGACCCTATCACCTCTTAAAGTTTGAAGCTGTAAGTTTGGGGCATTCGTATATATATATATATATATATATATACAGTGCGTTAAGAAATTATAAGACCACTAACGAATTAGCGAACTTCTGAAGAAGACACAATATGCAAATTTTTGCGAATGTATTTAAAATTGATCGTGAAACGTGTTCTGTTACAACTTCTACATTAAAATTTAAGTTACATTTTACTAAAATCTATTAATTTTTTAAAACATAAATAAGATGATAGTTAAGGAATTATAAGACCACCTGAGAAAATTAGCATATTATACGTCACGTCACAATCATTATACAACGTACGCGTTTTTATTTCATGAAATCACTCCCGAGAGGCAAATGTGCAGGTTTAGATTGTGTTATTTACGATATAATTAAAAATAACGCACGTAAAGAATTGTATGCAAAAGAAATGATAAAAATATGGTTTTATAAGGGTGCTCGCAAATCTGCACGAGAAATTGCTAGGTTAATGAAGCGTTCTAAAACTGCCATTCATAATGTATTAATCGGAAAAAAAGATTCAAATAAAATTAAACGATCTGGAAGGAAAGGTATTTTGACAGCGTGGGACAATCGACAAATATTTCGATGATCAATTGAAAATGAACTTTCAACTCGTGAAATTTCAAATTGTTTCAGCAAAAACATTCCAGTACAGTAGTATGGAAGAGTCTTAAATCAAATAATTATTCAAAATTCATAAAACTGTTTTAAAAAAACGATGTTACAGAAACATGATCAAGAAGAAAGACTAAAATGAACTAAAAACGTCATCTGATGGGATAAGAAAAGGAAACAAGTGATATTTTCAGAAGGATGGCTATAAACACTATTGGCATGATTTTGGAAAGGGACCGAAACAATGGTTCAGTCGACATGTGTAGGAGGTAGAGTCAGCAATGGTTTGAGGAGCTTTCAGATATGCTGAATTGTGCGATTAACACTGAATTTGGGGGCCGCATAGTATTCTACACAATATCAAACTATGCTATATGATTATTTGATAACGTTTGGACCTTTTTTAGATGGTGCTAACTGGATGTTTCACGTACTTCTTGCCATACATACCAATAGTTTATATAAGAAAAAAAGTAATGTTTTGCCAAGGTCAAGTCGAAGTCCACGAAATCTTTGGAGTATATTATGTCGCAAAGTTTTTACTAATAATAAACAGTTTTTATATACTAATGAACTACAAGTAGTCATAGTCAAAGAATGCACAATATTTTTGACTCTAAACTTAACTACCTGGTCACTTCTATGAAAAACAGAGTATTTGAAGTTACAAGGAAAACTGGAGGATCTATATCGTTCTAATTTACACATTATTTTTGTTTTTAGACAAGTGGTTTTATAATTTGTTAAAAATGCATTTTTCATTTTTTTTTTTTTTTTTTTTTTTTTTTTTTTTGTTTACTTAATTATTTATTGCATTATTCAAAGTTATCGCAATTTAACTTTAATAAATTAATAATACGTGTATTTAAATTATAATAAGAACCTTTTATTTCCTTCATAATTTTCAATATCAAAGTGGTTTTACAATTTCTTATATATATATATATAAGAAGAATATATTATAGGACTTATAGTATATAATGTTATAGGACAAACATATATGTTTTTTCAGTATATGTCTGTCCTATAATAATAATAATAATATTTTTATATTAAATTATGGATGCTTGCTCACATTTATAGAGTGCATAATATTATAAGTTTAAACTTTAAAGGTATTCATTTTTTTTTTTTTTTTTTTTTTTTTTACAAATATCATCCTACAGTCTTAATTTTATTCGAATTGCACATATTACGAAGCAACTGTATGCGTTTAATTTGACTTATATTCATAATGCCAAAATTAATGCATAGATCAAAAATATGTTTTTTCAGTTAGCAACGCAAAATATTCATTTACAAAGATAAAAAGATATCTTTCAATCAACTTCGATTAATATTTTCAGTTTTTTCTGTAACTTTTCACTTTTTTTTTTTTTTTTTTTTTTTGACTTAGAAAAACGAGTTAAAATAAGTTTAAAACAATTTTCTTTATCTGGTTCGATTACAAAAAGATAGAGAGTGGAATTTTTTTACAGTGGAAAAATCTTAGATATCTCTAGATAACAAAAGGTAAAATAAAATATCGTCTGTCAAAAAATCAATTTATAATGATTAGATAATAATAGTCTTTGTTTTTGAACGTTAAACTTGATTCATATCAGAAAAAAAAAAAAAAAAAAAAAACTGTGCGTATTTTTCTTTAGTAAAATAAATCAATCTGCTGACAGTAAAGTACTTTTTTTTTTTTCAATCAAAATAATATATATTATTTTATTTACTTCTAAAACTATGTTTAGAAACAATATCATGTTAACGTAACAGGACTAATTATGATTAAGTTGTCTTTAGTTTATAAATACAATTTTAGAGCTACACAGGGTTAAACATCCCTAAAACTCTTAATAAAACTTCATAATGTTTATGCCTTATTATAAAATGTTAAATATCACTCATAAATAAGTACATTGTTGCCATCATATTTTTTTTTTCTATGATTTACTATTTCATACAAATATGATACACTGAAAAATTTTCTGTAACTGACATCTATAAACTAAATTGTGGCAATAATAGTTCCATGTCATTCTTATAAATCCTAGTTCACTTTCCTAGCTTGTTCTAAAAACCCCTATTAGAATTTTAGAGTGTTTAACTATATTATGTTGTCAATCTTTATTAAACATTTCTGAAAATAAATGAGAACACAAGAGGTGAGTTTTGGAAACTATAATTTTGGTTTATGACCTAATTCTTGAGAACCAAACATAATATTCATAACACTGCTTCACCATTTAGAAAAGTGTAGACTAGAAATTCTTTATCGTTCTGTTTATCCAGTTTATTCGTGTACCTTCTACGTATAATTCGGAAATCTACATTTCTAGTTCAGGGATTCAAAAAATGACTACTTATTCGTTCTTGATGAAGGTGGTACATATTTTTTTTTTCTCAATGTGTTATATATTATTAATGATAATATTATTAATATATATTATTAATTATATTACAATTATATTATGTGTAATTATATATTATATTATATACATTATACACCTATTATATGCCTATATATACCTATTATACATTTATGAAGTGAATACCTATTTACTCAGTGAAGTATAATCTATATAAATTAAGAGAAGTGTCTGTGTGTGTGTCTGTCTGCGCTCTGGTGCTCACACTACTGATTGCAGAGCTTCCAAATTTGGCATATAGGTACCTGGGACCCTGCAGGTGTGCACCTCATCAAGATTTTTTCGAATTTCGAATTTGAATTTTTTAAATTAATGTTTTTCCGATTTTAAATATTGGCTTCTTTGTTTCATTTTTCATAGATTTATTCTTTTGCTTCAATCGTCTGCGTATCTTAGCAACGGCTATTACAGGGGTGGCCAACCCGCGGCCCTCCGTGTAGTTTCGTGCGGCCCGCGAGGGGTCTAACGATACTTAAGTTTTCGTAAATTTGGTTAAAAGTTTAAAAATTAATAAATCCTTTCTCACTTTTTGCAGTAAAAATACCTTTCAACGATCATGGTAGCTATACCACACTGTTGTAACGAAATTGTTATTAGATCCAGTATTTGTTCTTTTTATTATACTTCTTAATGTATAGTCATAATTTTTTCCCGATTATGTTGTTGATTTATGAATGAAAAAAAAAAAAAAAATGTATTCTGCTCTGAATCTTCACCCTGCCCTTCCCCCGAAAAAAGTACATACTTTCACTGCCATAAAAATTTGCGCAGCAAGAAAGGGTTGTGAGAATGAAACAAAATTTTAGATAATGAAGTTCAATGTTGATATAAGTAAATGATTAGAAAATCAAAGCGGAATGATCATTTATTACAGGAAAAATTACAAAAGAAGGGAGGTTTTAGTACCCTGTTGGGCCACCTCTAGTGTGAATGCACGATGTGATACGGGCAAGCATTGTGGTATACAAGTCCCGTATGATGTCCTGTGGCATCTCGTTCCACATTTGTTGTAAATTTGCCTCTAATTCGTCCAAACTCGTAGGCTGCCAAATTTGCCGTTCCAGATGATCCCAGATATGCTCAATTGGTAACAAATCTGATATCGAACAGGCCAGAGAAGGGTGTATTATGACGGAAGCAGTCCTGAGACACCCTTGCTGTGTGTGGCTGTGCATTGTCTTGTTGAAAAATGGCTCCTGGAAGTCCTGTCATAAGTGACAACCCTTATGGCTGAAGGATGTTACGAACGTACCGCTGGTGTGTCCTGGTGCCGTGGATCAATATTAGGGATGACCGTGTATCGAATGCAATGTCATCTCCTATCAATACCATCACATCAGCTGTGGGTGAAGTGTGCAGCTGTAAAGCTAAGGCAGGATTGAGGCGTTTACCATGATGCCTCCATACACATGCATGTTTGTCATCACTGCCCAAACTGAATCTGGATTCGTCGCTGAAGACGACCTGGTTCCATCCGGTTACAATCCAAACCCGTCGAGCGCGACACGACACTACTCCAAACAGAGGATAGAAGGGTATTATTGGCAACATACGTAATGGGCGTCGCGATAGTAAATGCCATTTAGATAGGGACCTTGTGATGGTACGTACAGACACAAGGACAGATCATATAGGAATAGGTGTTGCATATGTCCGGATATCGGACAATGAGACAGTTGGCGCTATATGTACGTTTCGTATGATATGACGATTTTTTCGATTATTGATCTGTCTAGCACATCCTGAGCCTAGTCGCCGTGTAAGCGGCCTCTCTTTTGTCCACTAGTCACAAACCTCCTCACAGTAAAATCAGAACGGCCTGGGTGGCTGGCTACTCACCAAGCTGATCACCCGCAATCCATCACACCGTTGATTCTTCCCCTCTCGGACTCTGACAGCTTTTCGTATTGTCTTCGATGGCGGCGTGACGGCATCTCTATTTAAAAAGTGTCCCTCTGCAACAGATTATGCACATCAAGCAAGCTCTGCTTATCTTTTTTATACTCCAAGAAAAACGAACTTCAACGCCTTCTGGTGGCATTACACAATGCGCAATCATGCTGCATTTCTAATCATTTGCATATCTGCCTAGCACGTACCTTCATGCCACGTTTCATTACGGTCCAAAAATTATTTCTTGGTGCGCAAATTTTTATGGCAATGAGTGTACATGCATGATTCATATACTTACGAACATATAAACACATAAACAAATATACATACGATGCGGCCCGCCTGAATAAAAAAGATTTCCAATGCGGCCCACCTAGTGTTTTGGGTTGGACAGGCCTGGGCTATTACGGAACTTATTTTTATTTAATACATTCATTTAAAGGCGATTTTTTTTTTATTGGAAACAAAATTGTAATGCAGTAGAAAAAATTAAGTATAATTAATAGTTTTAATTTTAAAAACGTTTTTATAACAGTTACGTTTAAGTTTTTATAGTAGACCAACTTCTTATTTTTCATTTTTTATTTAATTCTTTTAAAAGAAGAATTTTTTTTTTTTTTTTTTAATTATTATTTACAGTATTTATCGGGAAAAATGGAAGTACATACATAGCAAAAAGGATTAAATTTATTAAAATTTATTTGTTTATATATATATATATATATATATATATATATATTAATCTACTTTTTATTTTTATTTATTTTATTACATTGGTCGAAATCAAATCGTAATATAGTGTAAATAGCATGGGCTATAAAATACATGGTTCAAAACTAAAATATTTAATAGATGCTGAGATACAGTCATCTTTAAAATCGTAGTTCTTAAATAGTAGCAGATCTTTCCTGTCGTCGATAAATAGCCAGATTAAAGTGCCTGGGAAAGATCTTTCTGCAGGCATGGGAAACCTAGACCTGATGCAGTGCGGGAGGGAAAAGAGCTGCCGTAGACAGCGAGTACCCGAAGCGAGGTTTGAAGCAATTTTAGTTACTTTTTTTTTAGTTTTTGTGTATAATGTGGTGTAAAAAAATAAATATTGATAATTCTTTCTAAAATTCATTTAAATATAGTGACCAGCGAAGCGGGCGTAGCCTGCTAGTTTTTGAATAATTTGAATTTCATTAATCTATATAAATAAAGAGAAGTGTCTGTGTGTCTGTGTGTGTATCTGCGCTCTGGCGCTCACACTACTGATCACAGAGCTTCCAAATTTGGCATATAGGTACCTGGGGCCCTGCAGGTGTGCCCCTCATCGAGATTTTTTCGAATTTCGAATTTGAATTTTTTAAATTAATGTTTTTTCGAATTTAAATATTGGCTTCAATGTTTCCTTTTTCAGAAATTTCTTTCGTTTCAAAAGTCTGCGTATCTTAGCAACGGCTATTAAACTATTTATTTATTTAAATTCATTTGAGGAAGAAATCTTTTTTATTATATTTATTGAAATCAAATAGTTATACACATACAGTAGAAAAATTAAATATATTAGATTTTTAGATTTTGGCATATAGGTACCTGGGACACTGCAGGAGTGCACCTGATCGAGATTTTTTCAAATTTCGAATTTGAATTTTTTAAATTAATCTTTTCCGATTTTAAATATTGCCTTCTTTGTTTAATTTTCATAGATTTATTCTTTTCTTCAATCGTCTGCGTATCTTAGCAACGGCTATTACGCAACTTATTTTTATTTAATACATTCATTTGAAGGCGATTTTTTTTTTAATTTGTTATATTTATTGAAAATAAAATCGTAATGCAGTAGAAAAAATTAAGTATAATTAGTGTTAAATTTAAAAATGTATTTATAACAGATATGTTTAATTTTTTATAGTAGAACAACTTCTTATTTTTCATTTTTTTAATTAATTCCTTTAAAAGAAAAAACATTTATTAATTAATTTTTTTTATTTACAGTATTTATCGGGAAAAGTGGTAGCATATTAGTAAAAAGGATTAAAATGATTAAAATTTATTTGTTTATATATATATATATATATATATATATATATATATACATATTAATCTACTTTTTATTTTATTACATTGGTCAGAATCAAATCGTAATATAGTGTAAATAGCATGGGCTATAAAATACATGGTTCAAAATTAAAATATTTAATAGATGCTGAGATACAGTCATCTTTAAAATCGCAGTTCTTAAATAGTAGCAGATCCCCCTTGTCGTCGAAAAATATCCAGATTGAAGTGCCCGGGTAAGATCTTTCTGCAGGCATGGGAAACCTAGACCTGATGCAGTGTGGGCGGGAAAAGAGCTGCCGTAGGCAGCGGGTACCCGAAGCAAGGTTTGGAGTAATTTCAGTTTCTTTTTTCTTAAGTTTTTTTTCTTAAGTTTTTGTCTGTAATGTGGTGTAAAAAAATAAATATTAATTCAATTCTTTCGAAAATTCATTTAAATATAGTGACCAGCGAAGCGGGCGTAGCCTGCTAGTAGACAATATTTTAAAAAAAATATCGTTTTTCTATCTTAAAAAACTTTAAATACGTTTAAAAAGATTATTTTTCAGGTGTTCAGAATTATAAGGACAGCTCGAATCTTAGTATTTTTTTTTTCAGTTATTGTTTAAATTAATATTTTATGGGGTCTCTTTTTAGGGTGAAACAGTCAGACATTCTCTCTGGTATATATATATATATATATATACATTTATTATTATTATTATTCAGTTTCAATACCATTTCATACAGCATAGATGATATTCTGAATACATTTAAACTATTTAAAATTGCTTTCCACTTGCAAGCATTTCTAATATGATAAGGTTATTTCAACTTTCAGGCCACGGGAAAGGCAATAATACAGAAGTTTCTTTCTTCAAACTATCTCCTATTGCTCTAGAAGTAGAGCAAAAATATAAGTCTCGTTGAAAAAAATATTATTACATCCCCAAAATCTAACAAAAATCTGAGAATTCCACGTTTAAAATTTGCGGATAACCTCTTGGTGTTCATAATAATAGAAAAAATTACTAAATTAATTCTGCTTTTAGTAGAAACAGTTCCCCAGAGCACCATAGATCCATTCATTTATTTTCCTTCCTTATCCCCCCCCCCCTCCATCTGGTCATTTTCCCAGTTTTCTTACATTTTTTTTTTTTTAATACAGGTGCAAAATCTTTTAATGATAATGAAAAAATCATGATGTATGACAGGTGTTGTAAAATGACATTGCGCCTGAAAGCTTATTCCGTTAAAGTTTAATATATCGGAATTTAATGTATAAGGAAGGATGTGAAATTAAAACTTTTAACAGAAAGTTAAAAAAAAAAAAAAAAAAAAATTCTCCGCTTAAATTAATTAATATTTTGTGAAATAAAAAAGTACTTTTAAATTTCTGTCTAAGAAAAGAAAGCCATCAACATAATCTGAATATAATTTAGATTAACTATATTTAAAATATTACCGAAGAGAAAAAGCATTCTCTTATAAGCGACATTTTTTTTTTTTTTTTTTAATCATCTATCACTTCAAAAAAAAAGTTTTGAAAATATTTAATATTTGAAAGTATTTTGCGAGAGCAGTATTTTAATTTATTCTTTGACATCTAGAAAGAAGGCCAAAATAAATAATTTTTTAGACAATATGTCATTTTTGAGGAAATAAAACAGCTGTAAATAACAAATTTACAATTTGCTTACCGTATCCGTATGTCACATTTATTCGATATTCCAGTGATTTTCATTCCAATAATTTCTCCTCATAATCGCAGAGCTTCCGACTACTGCGATTTTCGATTATTCTTAATTTTATTAGAATTTAATAGTATTTACGTAATATTAAACACCTCTGAGTCAAGTAGCTTTAAATAAATAAAACGTTTCTTTTTTTACTTTCTTCTATATGTAATATAGAGAAAGTAATGAATTCGTGAAAATTTTCTACCTCCGTTTTTCTATGGATTTGCACGTTTTGGGATGTCCTGAATACGAATTGATAGTTTTTAGAAAATGTCTGTTTGTCTGTCTGTGTGTGTATATCACGAACTTTGTGTCCACTGTATCCGACGAACCAATGAATGAAATTTAATCAAACTTGGTATTTAGTTGCACTCTGACATAAACTGGTGCTGATTATATTTGGGGATCAATCGCTCAACAGGTGGCGCTGTGACCGTATTTTTCTAAATTTTTAACATGGCAGTGTAGGACAAAATTTTGTATAAATGTACATAATGAGAGTTATTCTTAACTTGTGATTGTAAAATTAATATGAATTATTGATAACAGTAGTAGTTAACTAGGAAAAAATTTTGTGAATGTGGGGTCATCGCTTCCCTTCCCTGGGGGGACATAACCCCCCCCCCGGGGGGGGGTAAATTTTCAAGATGGGTATCTTTCAAAAGGTCTCATCAATACCTTTAAAATGAATGGTTGAACTATAAATCTGTGATAATTTGAAACAAAGATATCGATTTTTTTTTTTTTTAATTTAATATTGTTACTGAGTGAATTTGTATAGGAAAATATAGAAGAAAGTCTATATAAAGCCACAATATAGAAGTTTTTTTTTTTTTTTTTTTTTTTTTTTAACACACCCTCATTTTGTAAATGGAACTATTTTCCGTCTCGAAACAATTTAACTAAATTTATAAATTTTAATTGTATATTTTACTGTGTAAATTTAAATTTGAAGTATATTTTTGCATGTATATGTATATTTGGATGTCATTTTTCCTATTTTAAAATCTATAATTCTTCCACGGCCTATTTATTATGGGTATGATGAGGTAAAATGAATATATTCTAATTTCTCCCTACTATGTAAACGAGGGGCAGACATTCAAAACGTGTTTTCTCCTTCGGACAAAATTTTTCAGACAATACAAAAACTAATAAAATAAAAAATAACTAAACTTAAAAACTAATTATCGTTTGTTTAGATGTAATACTAGATACTTGGAAAATATCTAAACATATCTAGGAAGATATATAGACATACTAATTTTATGTTAAGTTTAAAGAAAAATCATTAACTCATTTTTTTTTCAGTTTTGGAGAAAACACAGTTTGAATCTTTGCTCTTCTATACTACAATCATTTTTCACATTTATTAATCAAAATGCAAAAGTTCAGAATAATTCTTTCTTTTATACATTGGTTTCGCTTAAGTACTTTGTTATTTATTTATTTTACATATTTGTTAAAATATCATAAATGCATACATTCCATTTCTCAATTATTTTACTTGATGAGATTATTTACTTTATCTCTCCTGAAATTTTTATACACTTATTTAATTCATTAGAAATTTATGTATATATATATAAGATAAAATTTAAATATAGGATGGAGTAAAATTTGAATTATTAAACATATAGAACTACAACAGAGTTTTTATAAACCAATGCGCAAATGCAGCAAAAGGAAATATAAAACTATAATAAATAAGCAAAATAATTAAAGCCAGATGAGCGCAAATGCAGCAAAAGGAAATATAAAACAATAATAAATAAGCAAAATAATTAAAGCCAGATGAAAACTTAATTCCAAAACACATGAGGGCCTTCATCAGGGGAGCTCCCCCATGTAGGGAAAGGAATATGAGAAGTTTCTGACGAAACGCTGGTATTTAACCAAAATACGCGTTTCTAGCCCCTAACTTCTCACAGATGGAAGCAAGACCATACAGCAAACGAATTTTAATTAATACAAAACATAAAAAGCCATTAAATTCAGAAATCAAGCCCAAAATATAATACATCAATATAAAATACAAGAATATAAATAATACAAGAATATAAATAATACAAGAATATATAAATACATACCAGGACAAACTCGAATAGTCATGATAATATGGAAAATTGAAAACCACCCCCCATTATAATCATATCTCATTTTTCATCAGGCTTTAATTATTTTGCTTATATATATGTGTGTGTGTGTATGTGTGTGTGTGTGTGTGTGTGTGTGTGTGTGTGTGTGTGTGTGTGTGTGTGTGTGTGTGTGTGTGTGTGTGTGTGTGAGTATGCACATTTTGAGCCTTTTTTTTTATGTTTCCTATAGTTTTCCAAACATTTGCGTAGTTTATTTTTATTGTTACTTGTTCATTAAGAATACTCTTAATTATATTCTATATAATCTCCTTCTTGTTAAGATTTTATATAGATTTTTTTTCAATGGAATTATATTGAAGTAAGTATTATTGTTGTTTTCATAACTATATTAAAATTATTCAGATCAAATTATTTATATTATTTTAATAATATTAATAGATATTTTTAATATAGTTATTTAGTGATCTAACTAAGTCCTTGGGGATTATCGTGGTAATTTGATCATTTATTTTTACATTCTACTTCTTTTTATTACTTTATATATAATTATATATATCAAAAAATCCATTTTTTTTTCAGAAATAAGTTGGTTCTATAAAATTGTCTGAAGCTCGTCCATTTACAGATCCATGTTTAAGACATTCAGCAATCTTACAAAGTTATTTAAGAAAATTTCTTTTACAGTTATATATTAATACAAAAATATTGACAGCGTCTGCTGAGTATATTTGTTTTTGAATTTAAATGTACAGATTTTAAATGTATCAATCAGTCAATAAAAAATAATAAGAAAATTAAATACATACCATCAGTATCATTCATGTGACACAGTTTATTTAAATATCAACTTACCAAACAAAATGTACCGATTTACCTAACCAATTATACCAATTAACCTTTCAATTTATTTAACTAAGATTGAAAATATAGTTATTGAAAGTAAATTGCTTCAAGAATCAAAATAGTTCCAATTGAAAATGAGGGCCTGTAAAAAAAATAGTTTTTTTTTTTTTTTTTTGTAGTTTTATTTTATTTGAGCTATTTTTTGTAACATGCAAAGTCCATTAATAAAGTAAATTAATGGCAAAAAAATTATATTAATATGTTGCTGCCAGAAGAAGTTATGATTTTTTTCAATATGGGTAAGATATGAGATTTGATCGATATTGAGCCTGTATAACTAAAAGTACATTCCACTTGTCTCTCTGATGTAAGCATTTTTTAAAAGTACTAACATATGCCTTTCAAACGGCATCTCGTTCGACATGGTAATTGGTCCTTTAACAAGGTAAAAAACATCTAAAATGCATTATTTTGTTACCTTCACTGACCTTACGGCAACTACTTGTCACAGACTTTTTATTCATTATAATATTAAGCTTATCTTCTACATACCATATATAACAAGCATTTCGGGACAAGTTGTTTACACAGAGAGTTATCAGCCATGGAATTTCCCATGTCTTGAAAATTCGTTTAGTTTTTCGTTTCGAATGTCGACATTCTTCAAATGTCGACAACCATAAAAATTGAACAACTCAATTCTGAGACAAAACGTTCTATATTTAATCTTTTAACCAGGTAAGCAATAACTGATAATATTTTGGAAAAATTCGGAGATGGCATGTGTTTCAGGTGTGTCACTCTCTCACATTTTTGCTCTTAAATATCTTACATAAATTTTTGTAGCAGTATTCTATGACTATGGTAAAAAAATTTAATCAGAAAAAGTGGTACTATTAAAAGTAGAGTAGTTCATAGGTATGTTATGTAATCGCAATACAAATGCTGTATCTTAACATAATAATCAATTTTTCAGATATTTGGAGATTAAAGATCATGCGATCCTCTGTTCTGTTACAACTAAACTTGTTTATATAAAAATAAAAAGAAGAAGAAGAAGAAGAAGAATGGCATGCGTAATTTTCTTGTTAAACTCGAGTAATTGTAAAAATCAGGTCCATCGAAAATATCAAAAGTAAAAAATTTAATGCAGAAAAATAAATTAGGAACAATTTTTAAAATACTTATATACTTTTTGTTTTTGTTTTTTTATTGTCTGACATACCGTCCGACCGTGTTTCAAAAATGTCTACCTTCATCGAAAAAAAAAATCAAACACGTGGGTTTTAGTCGAAGAATGCACTTTATTCAACGAATATTCTCGAAACTATCTAATAAAACTGACACTCGCGCCAAAAAATGTAGAATAAAAAGTGATATTTACACCTCATAACAGGAACATTACTTGTTTAGGAACAACGATCAACAACTTTTCGCACACTCTGTTGGAGAAAAGCTGTCAGTTCGAGTCTAAACACAAAGGAACTAACTAAAAAGTGTATTTTATACTTATATAGTCTTGGCAATATTTGAAGTTGAATCGCGATGATGTCGTGTGAGAAACCAATTGACCATTTTGAAAAAAAAAACTGTAAATACGTTCCGGATTGAGATAGGGCTTCTTGATTTTGGCAGCCATAAACTATAATTTTTTGCCTAATTTTAATAATTTGCCAAGTTTTTGACTAATGCCGGTTTCCGTCGAAGTCTTTTATTTATTTTATTTTTTTCCTGCAAATTTATTTACATTGCAAAAAGAGTTTTAGTGAGAGAAAAGAATTTAATCTTTCTTAACAATTCTCATCACACGAAAGATACACTGTCATACGCAACCTTAGATACTAAGAAAGTTTCCATTCTTCACATCGTACTCAACTGTATGATGTGAACTGTATGTGTATGATGTGGAGAATTTATTATTGAAATGAAAGTGTTAAATCGAAAATTTCAGTCATTAAAGTTTGTTTTTTATGCTTCATCAGTGATTGCAGATTGCCAGTCTACCAAAGGAAATTGAGAAAAATCTACTAATCCTCGTAAATTCTGATTTACCTCTTGAAGAGACAATTGCATGATAACACAATGGCGTCGTTGTTAGTCTTTATTATTTATTTATCTTATTTTTCAGCAAAGAGGATTAATTTTGGAGGATAAAAATTTAAACCCTTTAAATAAACCCTTTTAAAAATTCAAACCGTTTAGAGGGTAAAAATGTATACGAAATTCTTTTTTGGCCAAGAAACGTTAAGGAGTGTTCTAATGAAGCCCGAGAAAATGTGGAAAAATCCCAAATTTTGAAGCTAAATATCAAGGTCAGTTTTGATCGCAGAAGTGTTTGTTAGAATCAGCGTCAACTTTTACTATATATGACTACAGAGACCATGAGATTGTGTAAAAAGTAAAATTTTGTAATGTTCAAAATTTTTTTTTAATTATTATTATTATTATTATTTGAAAATGCCATTACATAAATGCTTACATTTTTTAAAAATATTTTTGTATTTTAGAATTATATGTCTGCTACAAGCGGTTACACCCCTAAGAACTTGTCTTTGCATTCTGAACATATATAGAGAAATAGATATATAATTCTGTGTACAATATATGCATATAAATGTGTGCGTATTTTTTTTTTTTTTTTATGTCTCTCTAAAATTGGTTAATACTACAATTTATTCTACAAATCCATATAGACTCTGAATGTCAGATATAAATAATTCATATTTAATTCTACTGGGCGATAACATAAAGTATTGCTCGAAAAGAATGTTGATTTTTCTGCTTATTTCACATCAATCCATTAAAAAATCGATATCGGGTTTCATAAGAGTCTTCTTCAAATACACGTGATCTAGAAGATTTGTTTCACATAATAAAATTAAGTAACTTGGTAGAATCTGCATTAACTTAAAGAAAACGATTTGTTCAATCAAGTGATTTTTTTTAACACTGTTAGAATTTATCCATCTAGAAGTCAGTATATCAAACACATAAAGAAAGAACGGAATATATTTCAACATTAAATTTTATAAAGAACACACGGGAAAATGTATTAAAATCTTAGTTAAATATTATTGGAGTAAAAGAGTAATAAAAAAGACATCGTGAGAAAGAGACAATAAGACGAACATATTGATGAATTTTCTAATACTTAAAAGTAAATTTTAAAGAAATTACAAGGAAGTCTGAATTTGGATAAGCCAAAAAAGTAATATGACACCAAAACTGCACTTCTACTGACAGGATGTGAGTTATCGTTTATATTTGAGGACCAGTGAAGATTTTTGACATGCTTCCGATAAGTTGCAGCACCGTACAGTGAGATATAATTGTATTCCATTTTACGCAACTATTCTGAATTCCTCCACCGTTCTTCTATTGCTCACTTTAAGATAACAAAAGTTTAATTTGAAATAAATGGGAGCACCTTGACCCATTTCTAAAACAGGGGGAAAATATATATATATTTGAAGAAAGCAACATCCATATTTCCAAGACGACATATAAATTCTCAAAATTAAAAATTATTTAAAAATAAATAATAACAAAATAAGTAAATAATAGAAAAAATGCTGAACTTTTTGAAATTAGAAAAGGACATGCAAGCAGAAGGGAATATAGAAAATTTGAAAAGGTTGACGATAACATATATTCAGCATGGGATAATAATTATTCTGAATGTTTCTAAAACCTTCTTGAAACTATGTCATACAAAATAGCTCATTCTCTATGAAAACAGTAAGTTAACTCTATAAAAAGATAATATTAACGAGTAACTTTTAAAAAAAATTAAACAATTGCACTGTTCTTATATATGTAGAGATTTTATTATTATTATTATTTGTCAACATTTTTATTGTTTCAAATGAAAAAAAATGAAAAAAAATGAAAAAAAATTATAAATATCATTTTTTAATGTGATTTTATTTAATAAAAATCATATATATTTCACTAATAGTTTTCAGTATCAGTATCTCTTTAAAATAAAATATATACTATCATTTTACTTATGAGAACAATTGTATTGACTACAGCTGACCATTCAATAAAATGTATTTTCTCATTTCTAAAAGGATTTTTTTTTCTTTTCCGATTTGAAATATAAATGCTTTTAACTTTCTCGTTTTATATAGTTTTAAGTAGAACGGAAACAGCTGAGTCAGATAATGCTTTCTTCGTCCTCATGTATCAGTTTTCGATCGAAATAAAATCAATTTCCGACTTTTCTTAGACATTATTGGCCAATTACAAAAATCCTCCGAGACCCTTATAAAAGACACGTATCATCTTCAAAGAACAAAAGATGATATGGAAGAAATTTATTTATTTGAAAAGCATTCGTTTATTATTTCTTTAGGGGTCCAAAAATTTGAGTCGATCTTCCGTAAAGAAAAATATAATTTTTGATAATAGAAAGTTTTTTGGGTGTTTTTTTTTTTTTTTCCTATAATTTTTATTTGTTTATTATTTTTTTAAACCATTCACTTTTTTTAAAGGAAGGGTTGATTATACAGGCTTATATATATATACATAAATGTTTGGCTTTTAAAGTAGAATTTTTTTATGTTTATCTTTTAGAATTTTTGTTAATCAAGAATTGCTATGTACCATCCTTTGCTTTTTTTAAGAATTATTCAGAAAAAAAACTAAATTTTAATAAATGAAAACAATTATATTTATAAAACTAATTTCCATTAAACCATATACTTTAATGAATTTAATTTACTAAATATCTGCATCGTAAATATTATTGAAGTGGGGTAATAGTTGCAGAAAATTTTTTATTTCTATTTTAACACTGCTGTAAAAAAGCTAATAATGTTTAAGAATTCCTTCTTTTTTTTTAATTTTTCTTTAATGAACGTAGCTGTATAGAATGATCCAACCCTCTCCATTGCCAGGTGGCGCAAGATGCTCATACCGAGCCATTAAGGAAAAAAAAGAAAACCTCCATATCATAGCTGCATAGCTTGTTGTCTCTCTACTGATAGAAAAGCTTTATAATTAATGTTTTCATTATGTGGTGCGTAAAGATAAATCAAAGCATCTTCTTCTGTCACTAATTCCGTTGGAATCGGAGTAATAATGGTTTTGTAGGAGAAATTGGTGACAGCAGCTCAATCTCCCTCATATGCAGACTTGGGGAAGTTAGTGTAAAAAACTACAGTTCTTTATTGAATAGACCAATATTTTTTCACAAATGACTGAAAAATGAACTAGACTGAACAAAAGAGTTTATACAATGAAATTACATTTTATTTCATACAGAAACACGTAGCCGATCTGCATTTTTGCATCAGATTAATTGTATAACAGATATCTTTGAAACTGATATAAGCTTTACATATTGAAAACTAACAACAACGAAAAAAAGAAACGTATTGCCTGTATTTAGCAGAAATGTAAAAGCAACAAATTGAAAAAAGCATTGAAATTGTAATTATTTTGTAGCATGATACAGTAGCTGTCTCTGCAAATCAAATTCACTAGGACTTTATTTATGCTTTATCCATCAAAATAAACGAGAAACGAGAATTTTGGTTCTCTGGAGTGGGAAAGAAGGGTTTTCAGCCACAATTCAATTTCCCATTTCCCTTACATCAACAATTGATATGCCTTACTTTTTGGGGCAAATAAAACTTGTCACAATCAAGTTCTTTTTAAGAAATTTATCAATAAAGTCTCCCTTGAGTTTCTATTGTCACATCATTGACGATTTGTCTTTTTTTTTTTTTTTTTTTTTTGGTAGTAAATATCTCTAATACACAGTCTTACTGTCTAAACACATGAGATTCATCCTTACACTCAACTTCAAATTGATTATCGCTAAGCACACTGAACCCTGTAGAAGAATCATTTTCCACAAAGTTTACCTCTGACTCAGATTAGGAGCAATGCTTACTCTCATACAAAGTGTCAAGTGCTGAAATGGTGATGTGTTGTCCACTTTGTGCGCATATTGACTACTTTTAATAGATTTATCCTTGTTTTGTTTACGAGATATACTTGGTCTTGCTTTTTCATTTTTGACTGTCTTTTCATTTCTATCTTCTTTTCTGCTAACAACTTCTGCAGAATCAACCTGTTTCCTTTTTTAATCTTTTGAGGGATTATTATGGCTGAACTTTTGTAGAATTTAATTCTTCAAATGATTTAGCTAGATGGGATACGATCCGTGTTGCAAAATCCTGACTCCGAATCACTAGCTGCACCTCCGTTTTGCGTGAAATGAAGGTGAAATTGGGTCGTTCATTGTAAAAGTGAATTGTCTCCTTGTAAATGGATTTTGAAATAACGAGCTTCTTGCGAATTTATGTGTAGGAATAAAAGTCGAGATTCAGTAAGTGTTTAATACAACTTTTAGTATTTAATACAGAGTAATAAGAATTCATAAATTATAAGAAAAAATATTTGAAGTAACTTAGAAACTTCATTTTTATAATGAATATTTAGAAGTTTCAGTTTCTGAAAAAAAAAAAAAAAACAAGAAATGCCATTTATGGGATTTTAATGCAATTATTGGAGTTTCTTCACTTTTATTGTTTCTTCACTTTCTTCAAGATGTGACTGGATGTGATATAATTAAGCGAAAATGTGAATATTTAAAAAATATAAAGTTACACCACTTTTACAATGAACTGAATAAACCGTCCAAATGTTGCTTTCTATTTGTTTCATTTTGAGTTCACTAAATTTCTAGTTGCTTATAGATGTAGATTGTTGGTCATTGTATCTCTTGAGTTTTATTGAATTAAATGAGATTATGTCACAAAATATTTATGTTTACTTTCTCATCAAAAACCAGTATGAAAAATTCAAGTGGTTTTGAATCATTTCACTATCTTCTGAGATGTTTGTGAAAATTATGATTTTCCCTACAAAACAGAAAAAGCATTTTTTCCAACAAAATGATCTAGATTACTGCTTTACCACTTCTCAAATTCAGAGTCAAAAGATATTTATAGTTTCGGAAAATATGTGACAATTACAAGTTGAAACAAATGAGAAATGTGGGGAAGAAGATGAAGCATTGTGATTTGTTCAATGATAGCTAATTCAATTATTTCTCGACTGACATGCCAAAGTGCTTTATTCTATATGAGGATGGCTGATATAACAGTTCTATAATTTAAGGGGAAAATTTTAACCACGAAAAGAAAATCCCCGCATCTATTCTTTCATTAGTACTGTAAAAATATGATGATAACCCTCCAAAACCACTATTCCCCCAAAACACTATTACAATGGTCACAATTACCCCCCACTAGGCAAAAATCAGAGAATATAATATAAGCCAGCGTAACTTTTTACAGTGTTCATAAAAATTATCATTCGAACAAAAGATTCTATATAAGCTTAGCAATAGTACCAGTATTATGATTTTAGGAAATTTAGAGTTTTCAAGATTTTCAGAAGTTTGTACATATATCTCGTTCATTTCAAATGTCAACTTTTTTTTAGGACTGAGGACTATTAGTCTCAATCTACGGATTTTTACGATACCAGTTTTAAGATAGTTGGACATTTGTCGAAATCAAAAATTTATCAAAATTATAATTGAATAATTTGAAAGCTATGATATAATTTGAAAAAAAAAAAAAAAAAAAAAAAAACTCTTAGTCCTCAACACTAAACTAAATTCTGCTTTTGCCAGAATTTCTTCAAAATCTTTTTTTTCTTTTTTCTTTCTTTCTTTCTTTTTTTTTTTAAAGAAAAAGAATAGAAAGTTAATAATAATCAGTTTCAAAATGGACAGTATCGAAAAATTTCTTTTTTTTTCTATAATTTTGAATTATGAAATAAAAAGCACGCATGCAAAATGAAATAAAAGATAAAATAAGATTTATAAATGAACATTATTTAAGCTCGGTGACTCAGATCAATGATAGAATAAGAAAAAATGACGACAATTAGTCTAATGAGGTTATTATTATTACATTTGGGCTTGAATTAGAATCAAATCAATCGAGGTCATTTAATTATTTGTTTATTTATTTTATTTTTATTTTTATTTATTTATTTATTTTATTTTTTATTTATTTTTATTTTATTTATTTATTTATTTATTATTTATTTATTTTTATTTATTTTTATTTTTTTATTTTTTTTTGCTAAAAGTAACGCCATGTTTTCATGCAAAATTATTGCTGAAACGTAACATTACGTGACAGAATTTGTGGAAAATCATCTGAAATTACATGGTAAGTGAAAAAAATGAAATTTATTCATTCAAGTAAGAAATGGGAGATGGTGTCATTATTACCCCCAAACCCTACTTTCGCCTACATTCTACATTTATGAGTCATTTTTGTAACGAACAAAATCAGAGATATATAGATATAAGATTCAAGAAACGAACACGACACTGCAAGACATTCTGTTATGCAATCAAAATTTAAATAGTACGGATTTTATCATATATAATGTTTGGTGTGGTTTCCTTTCACAAATACAGATGCCAATATGCAACTATACTAAAAATTGTGAAAAGTAAGTAAATAATAACGTTTTTTATAATATGACTTGTAAGATTTGGGAATACACGCATTTAAAAGCTTTAGTTCATTCAACGATAATAATAGACCGTGATTCATGCGCAATAGATCCTGCATAGCTCTTTGTATCAACTGCTATTTTGAACTATAAATTAAGCCTGAAAAAAAATGAAAAAAGTTGTAGCCCCTCCCCCCCCCCCTTAAAAAAAATCTACATTTATATATGTATAACTAGAAGGATACGCCCACTTCCCTGGTCACTATATTTGAACGAATTTTAAAGAATTGAATCGCTATTTATTTTTTATATTACATAATATATATAAAAAAAATCTACATTGAAATTGCAGTAAATCTCACTTCGGGTACCCGCTGCCTACGGCAGCTTTATTTCCGTCTTCCCCTGATCGGGTCCAGGTTCTCACTGCCTGCAGAAAAGTCTTTCCCAGGCACTTCAATTTGGTTATTTATCGAAGACAGGTGGATCTGCTATTATATAAGAACTACGATTTTAAAGATGACTGTATCTCACCATCTATTAAATATTTTAGTTTATGAACCATGTATTTTATAGCCCCTGCTCTTTACACTATATTACGATTTGGTTTCAACCAATGTGATAAATAAAGTAAATATATATTTTCTTTTAAAGGGAAACAAATAAATCTTAATTATACTTTAAGTTTTAATCAGTTTAATCCTTACTGCTATACACTGCCATTTTTTTTCCCGATAAATACTGTAAATAAATAAATTTAAAAAAAAAAAAATTCCCTTCAAAGGAATTAATTTAAAATATGAAAAACAAAAGTTGTTATCTGCTATGAATATGTTTTTAAATTTAAAATTTAATGTACTTAATTTATTCTACTGCATTACCATTTGATTTTTAATAAATATGATAAATTAAAAAAAGAAAAAAAAGAGTTTTCACTTTCCAATGAATGAATTAAATAAATAAAAATTAAATAGCGTAATATAAATTAAATATCGTAAGATACGTACACGATTGCAATAAACGATTAAATTTTAGAAAAATGAAATATAGAAACCAATATTTAAAATTAAAAAAAAAATTAATCAAAAAAATTAAAATTCGATAATAGCGTAGGATATGTAGATGATTTAAATGAACGAATAAATTTAAAAAAAAAATTAAATATGGAATCTAATATTTAAAATTAAAAAATAATAATTAATTAAAAATTTCAAATTCGATATTCGAAAAAAACTCGATATGGTGCACACCTGCAGAGTCACAGCTACCCCTCTGTCAAATTTTGTAGCTCTGTGATCAGTAGTCTGAACACTAGACAACAGACAGACACACACGCCGATACACACATACACACACAGCTCTTTCTCTTTATTTATATAGATTAATAAGTTGGCATTACTCAATTTAAACCCAAAAATTTTATATCTGTGCTATGTACTTTTAATATCATGAAAAAGCAGCTAAATATAAGTTGAAAGTTAATTATCGAAAGCATTAATACCGATCAAACAAATGGCTCTTCAAAAGATCAATAGATTTCTGGAATTAAAAAAATAAGAATAATAACATAAAATAGAAAACCTTCTATTAAATGATTTTACGTGTTCAATTATTCAGTATATATTGATTTATGCAAAAGCAAAAAGTTAATTTTACGCTGAATACTTTTTAATGTAACGACATCTTTAATCTTCAGCTACTTACGATGTAGTGATTTTCCAATAATTACACTAAGTCCTAATCAATATGTTATGCATCACATTTGAAAGGTTTAATTTTATTAATTCAAAAACAATTGATTTAAATGAACATTTTAAAAATACGTACTAGGTAATTACTATAAATTCAATTGCTATAGTTTTATGTTGTGACTATCACAAACTTTTCTCCTATACAATAGTGACGCCTACAGTCGGTAACAAAAGTCTCCGAACACTAGCAAATATTCCTATATAAATAATCTGGTGTGTCACTCACACGACTTTCTCTTACCCTGAAATTTAATACTATAAATACAGCTTGCAGATTAATAGGTAAGATAGCGAGTACTGTTATGTAAACCTATGTTAAACAATTCATATTAGGCTTCTGAAGAGTTTTATATGATAATTAGTTCTGTGTGAAGGGGGCTACCGCTCCCCTCGAGGGGGGACTTCCCCCCCAGGGGGGAGGCGAGGCTCCTACAAACACAATTTTTTTTCCCAGTTAACTATCTCTATTACAAAAAATATATATTCGTTTCATTTGGTTTAGTGCAGTCTATAGACGTTAAACTCTACTTTCCTGCAATTTCCCCCCATAGACGTAATGTATTAGAATTCTCTTGATTGTCCCTGTACACGAACCATTTGCTTGATCTTAACGAAAAGCTTACTGTAGCGTCCCTATATGATACACATTTAGAATACCAAGTTTGAACTTTCTGCCATAATTTGTTCTTGAGATATGCTGATAACAATCAGACACACACACAGAGATACAGACACACAGACATACACACAGACCATTTGCTAAAAACATGATTTTCGTATTCAGGGGACCTCAAAACGTGTAAATATAACAAAATCTCGCGTTCGAAAATTTGACCCAAAAACAATACTTTCTCTTAAAAAGGTACACTTAATACAGTTTAGTTAAATAAATCCTTGTCGAATCCAGTTTTTAGATTGACTAAGAACAGGATTCGGCAAAGATTTATTTAACAAAAACCTTTGCTAAAAATCTAAAACTGTATTAAGTGTATTTTCTTTACATAGGAATTTTTGCTAGTGTTCGGAGACTTTTGTTGCGGACTGTACCAATTAAAATGCTCAAAAATATAATCTTAGCTTCATAAAATAAAGATTTTATACATGTAATTTGATGCAATTCTAACCAATAGATGCTGAGATATAGACATCTGGTGAAAGTGTGTAATAGCAGCATCTCTTTTCGGCTGATATACAGTCGGTATCAAAAGTGTCCGAACACTAGCAAAAATTCCTATGTAAAAAAAGTACACTTAATAGAGTTTTGCTAAATAAATCCTTGTTTAAAATTTAATGTACTTAATTTATTCTACTGCATTACCATTTGATTTTTATTAAATATGATAAATTAAAAAAAGAAAAAAAAAGAGTTTAAACTTTCCAATGAATGAATTAAATAAATAAAAATTAAATAGCGTAATATAAATTAAATATCGTAAAATACGTACACGATTGCAATAAACGATTAAATTTTAGAAAAATGAAATATAGAAACCAATATTTAAAATAAAAAAAATTTAATCAAAAAAATTAAAATTCGATAATAGCGTAGGATATGTAGAGGAGTGAAATAAACAAATAAATTTTAGAAAAATGAAATATGGAATCTAATATTTAAAATTAAAAAATAATAATTAATTATTTTTTAATTTAATTTCAAATTCGATATTCGAAAAAAACTCGATATGGTGCACCATGCAGAGTCACAGCTACCCCTCTGTCAAATTTTGTAGCTCTGTGATCAGTAGTCTGAACACTAGAGAACAGACAGACACACACGCCGATACACACATACACACACAGCTCTTTCTCTTTATTTATACAGATTAATAAGTTGGCATTACTCAATTTAAACCCCAAAATTTTATATCTGTGCTATGTACTTTTAATATCATGAAAAAGCAGCTAAATATAAGTTGAAAGGTAATTATCGAAAGCATTAATACCGATCAAACAAATGGCTCTTCAAAAGATCAATAGTTTTCTAGAATTAAAAAAATAATAATAATAACATAAAATAGAAAACCTTCTATTAGATGATTTTACGTGTTCAATTATTCAGTATATATTGATTTATGCGAAAGCAAAAAAGTTAATTTTACGCTGAATACTTTTTAATGTAACGACATCTTTAATCTTCAGCTACTTACGATATAGTGATTTTCCAATAATTACACTAAGTCCTAATCAATATGTTATGCATCACATTTGAAAGGTTTAATTTTATTAATTGAAAAACAATTGATTTAAATGAACATTTAAAAAATACGTACTAGGTAATTACCATAATTTCAATTGCTATAGTTTTATGTTGTGACTATTACAAACTTTTCTCCTATACAATAGTGACACCTACAGTCGGTAACAAAAGTCTCCGAACACTAGCAAATATTCCTATATAAAAAAGGTACACTTAATACAGTTTAGTTAAATAAATCCTTGTCGAATCCAGTTTTTAGATTGACTAAGAACAGGATTCGGCAAAGATTTATTTAACAAAACTGTATTAAGTGTATTTTTTTACATAGGAATTTTTGCTAGTGTTCGGAGACTTTTGTTACCGACTGTACCAATTAATATGCTCAAAAATGCAATCTTAGCTTCATAAAATTAAGATTTTATACATGTAATTTAATGCGATTTTAACCAATAGATGCTGAGATATAGACATCTGGTGAAAGTGTATAATAGCAGCATCTCTTTTCGGCTGATATACAGTCGGTAACAAAAGTGTCCGAACACTAGCAAAAATTCCTATGTAAAAAAAGTACACTTAATAGAGTTTTGCTAAATAAATCCTTGTCGATTCCTGTTCTTAGACTGACTAAAATCGATTTCGATTTTTATATAATGTGACTATTTACCAATTTTAAATGAATGTCTGCTATAGTTAAATTAATTTTATGCCTATATAAAATTTTGTCCCACTAGCTTTGCAATCCATCGCACTGTGCACCGCATGCATTCCAAAGGCTGGGAAACTCTGCGTTTAGATATGCACTAACAGGAGTAGGGGAATGTCAAAGGGTCCATATAACAGAAGGACAAAGTTACTAGAGTCATTAATCAACAACAGCACTAAAATAAATAAATTAATAAATAAATAATATACATTAAATATTTAAATGTATTCCCGTAGTTTTAGTGCACCCTGTATATAAATTTCAACTATGTTTAAACAGTTGCGCTATATTTAAGGCCAAATGAACATACAAACACTAAACCAAAATTTTAAATCTGTTTCAAGTTTCTTTAGAATGCGCTAAAATTTTGAAATTAATTTTACATAAATATGCTTTTATTCGAATTATGCTAATATTTCTTTACAAAATAATTAGAATTTAGCCTTTACATTCGTCGTTTTGTGCAAGATGATTTAAAAATTATATGCTGTAGTCATCACCAAATTTTCTTCGGTATAATTCTATATAACAGCGCCACCTACTTTACATGAACCAAATTTTAATCAACATGAATACTCTTAATTACCATTTTACATGTACAACTTGCTACAATTATTACCAATAAACGGTGAGACATATCCATCTGGAAAATCACAGAAAGTACTAGCAGCGCCACCTCTCGTCCGATATGCACCCAAATTGACTTATTATAGTTTTCATTACATACATGTCATACATCAAATTTTGTTTATTTATATATTATAGAAGCTGAGGTATTTCCTTACAGTAAACGGAGTAAAATTACTGCATAGCAGCGCCATATGTCATCCGATGTGCACTCAAATTGAATCAACACAGTTTTAGTTTCACATAATATGCATTTCACCTACTAAGTTAGGTGAATTTATACACTATAGAAGCTAATATGTAGCCTTCCTTTAAATTGGGAAAATATCAGTAGCACCACCTGTTAAGCAGTATATCCCAAAAGCTAGGCAGCATTAATTTAAGTCAAGGTGCAAACAAATATAATGTTCAGTTAAATTTCGTCTATTCGTTTACGAAAAACGATGTCTACGAAACTTTGGTAACTCACAAATATATAGATATACAGATAGACACATATTTTCTAAAAATTGTCTGTTCGTTTTCGGGGCATATCAGTACGTATAAATCCAACAAAAACTGAAGTCAAAATTTTCATGTTCCCTATATTTTCTTCTTATGTATACAAAAAAGAAATAAAAATTTTAATCATAAAAATATCATTTCAAAAAGTATATTTCAAAAGCATTAGCAAATTATTCCAATCGTAAGTTTTGTATTTTAAAGAGAATTGTTGTGGGTAGAGGGGGGTGTAGGGATAGAGAAAAGTGAAAATATTTTTTACAGTAAAAAAAAAAAACTGAGGAATGAGACGGAAGTTAAAGACATGATCAACTCGTAAGCAAAAAAAAAATGAAATTAAAATACTTCATCTATGTAAATAATTAAATTCATAATTTATTTCTTAAATATTCCTTTCGCCCAAAGCCATTTAATAGCGTTTGCATCACTAAAGCAAAAGTTTAAGAAACTTAGACTTTGCAATATTTCGTAAATAATTATCCTCTTTACAAACAAATCACAATTCTTTGTTAATTAGCATTATGAAATGCTGCGAAATAAAGACCCGAGGGATTTTTGTTGAGATTTTTTTTTTTTTTCGCTGAGACTCAAATATAAACTGAATAAAATATACAATTAAAATTCGTACATTGAAAGAATTCTGAAAGAAATATGAGAAATTGAATTTTAATTGAGTAAACAAAATGAGTTTGCATATAAAATTACTTCATTAATTGCTAGCTAGATGTCACGGAGAAAATTATTAGTTTTCTTATTAAAAATAATTTTAAAAAGTATTGGAATATTTATATTGTTAGTGGAATTTATTTAGTATAGATTTTAAGCTTTTTTTTGTTCTTCATTTATTTAAAACCGACAGTACGTTTTGTCTGCATATATAAATAAATTTAAGACTCAGTAGAATAAAAGTAACAGACGATTATATGCCACCGAAATATTTAAGATCCAATGACAAAAAACAGACTGTCACCAAACTGCACTTCGTAATAATAGTTGAAATTTTCAGTTAAAATTCGACAGTTGAAATTTAATAATTCAAAGCGAGTCATTGTAAATGAATAGGCTCTTCCGTCTCTTCCCACCTGACGCCAGAGGTGACATGATATAAATATTTTAAACCAAGAGCAGACGAAATCTTCTATAGAGGAGATCCGTGTAATATGGACCCCCTAAGCAAGAATGTTCATAAAACAAAAATTATTAAAATAAAAAGATTTAATTTGTTTGCTGCTCATTACAATTGTATAGTTGCATGGTTCAAACTGGGTAAAGTATTCTAAGAACTGTGCACAGTTATTAATAACTGTGGGAAATAATTATTTTTAAGCTATTGCATAGCTTCTATCGCGGGCTTTGAGCGCGGCGACCGAATCAAGAAATTCCGTAACGAAAAAAAAAACCTAACACAGTTCGGCAGACTTCGGCACTTCAAAACGTAATTTAACAAAATCCTTCATTTCTCAAACAAAAAAAACAGATATCCGTAAAATTTTTGCTTTAAAATATAGCTAATAGAAATGTCTGAAAATCGGTTTCTGGAATTTTAGAAATTCGGTCCCCAAGGGGGGCGGGGAGGCAAAACGTGATTTCCAATAATCAAATATATCTCAAACAAAAAAAATAGATAAACGTGAAATTTTTGCTCTAAAATATAGCTAATGCAACTATCTAAAAACCAGTTTCTTGAATTTTAGAAATTCAGCCCCCAGGTGGGGAAACAAGTGGGGGGGGGGGGGCTATGGAGCAAAAACAAATAGAAATACAGTTATGCTGTTCCAAATTGGTACAGATAGGTTTAAGAGGTCTGCAAGTCGAATGGGGATATTTTCGATTGCGTAAAGTTATTAGGAGGGTCAAGAAGGGGGTAGGGGAAGGGGGGCAAAAAAATAAAAATAGTGTCAGATCGTTCAAAATTGGTACATAGAGGTTTTCGATACTTACAAATCGATTGCGGATATTTTTGAATTGGTGAAATTAATAGGAGGGGCGGGTAGGGGGTGGGGCGGTAAGGAGGGCTATGGGGCAAAAACAAATAGAAATACAGTTAGGCCGTTCAAAATTGGTACAGATAGGTTTAAGAGGCCTGCAAGTCGAATGGGGATAATTTCGATTGTGTAAAGTTATTAGAAGGGGCGAGAAGGAGGTAGGGGAGGGGGGCAAAAAAATAAAAATAGTGTCAGATCGTTCAAAATTGGTACATAGAGGTTTTCGATACTTACAAATCGATTGCGGATGATTTTGAATTTGTAGAATTATTAGGAGGGGCGGGTAGGGGGGTGAGGCGGTAAGGGGGGGGGGCTATGGGGCAAAAACAAATAGAAATACTGTTAGGCCGTTCAAAATTGGTACAGATAGGTTTAAGAGGCCTGTAAGTCGAATGGGGATATTTTCGAAAGTGTAAAGTGATTAGGAGGGGCAAGAAGGGGGGGGGAGGGGAGGGTGGCAAAAAAATAAAAATAGTGTCAGATCGTTCAAAATTGGTACAGACAGGTTTAAGAGGCCTGCAAGTCGAAGGGATATTTTCGATTGTGTAAAATTATTAGGAGAGGCGAGAAGGGGGTAGGGGAGGGGGGCAAAAAAATAAAAATAGTGCCAGAACGTTCAAAATTGGTACATAGAGGTTTTCGATACTTACAAATCGATTGCGGATATTTTTGAATTGGTGAAATTAATAGGAGGGGCTGGTAGGGGGGTGAGGCGGTAAGGGGGGGGCTATGGGGCAAAAACAAATAGAAATACTGTTAGGCCGTTCAAAATTGGTACAGATAGGTTTAAGAGGCCTGCAAGTCGAATGGGGATATTTTCGAAAGTGTAAAGTGATTAGGAGGGGCGAGACGGGGTAGGGGAGGGGGGCAATAAAACAAAAATAGTGTCAGATCGTTCAAAATTGGTACATAGAGGTTTTCGATACTTAAAAATCGATTGCGGATGATTTAGAATTTGTAAAATTATTAGGAGGGGCGTGTAGGGGGTTGGGCGGTAAGGGGGGCTATGGGACAAAAACAAATAGAAATACAGTTAGGACATTTAAAATTGGTACAGATAGGTGTATGAGGCCTGCAAGTCGAATGGGGATATTTTCGATTGTGTAAAGTTATTAGGAGGGGCGAGAGGGGGGAGGGGAGGGAGCAAAAAAATAAAAATAGTGTCAGATCGTGAAAAATTGGTACATAGAGGTTTTCCATACTTACAAATCGATTGCGGATGATTTTGAATTTGTAAAATTATTAGGAGGATCGGGTAGGGGTGTGGGGCGGTAAGGGAGGCTATGGGGCAAAAACAAATAGAAATACAGTTAGGCCGTTCAAAATTGGTACAGATGGGTTTAAGAGGCCTGCAAGTCGAATGGGGATATTTTCGAAAGTGTAAAGTTATTAGAAGGGCCGGGGAGGGGGGGCAGAGGAAATAGAGTTAGATCATTCAAATTTGGTATATCGAGGTTTTCGATACATACAAATCGATTGCGGATATTTTTGAATTTTTAAAATTATTGGGAGGGGCAGAAAGGGGAGAGGGAGCGGAAGGGTAAAAAATAAATAAATAATTATAATTGCATATGTTGATAAAAAATGCTATGCAATAGCTTTACCGCGGCAGTCCCCGAGTGCCACACGAATTTTTTTTTTTATATATCGGTGGTCCATATTACACATACGTTCGTGTAATATGGACCAAGTATCCATATTACACGAACGTTGAACATTTGGCACACTTGGAATTGTGAAACGAACAGCCCAACATGTTCCCTCATAAACTTGTCCACCTGTTGGGAATAGTAGAAATGGACAAAAAAAAGTAATAGTTAATGGACGAAAAAAAGGGAGGTCCAAAGGCTGTATTCAATGGATAGTATGCGAAGGAAGTGATAGTTTGATTACCTCCTGCTTCTCTGGCCTATTCTATAGCCTCAAGATCTTGAGTGTGCGACATATGTACTCCTAGAATTAACAAACCTTCTCTGTTTTTATTATGGACCATTGGTCCATATTACACAACAGAGCACGATTCGTATTACACACATAAACAGAGCAACGTTGTTTCCAATTTCCAATCACATATCGCTATGCAAATTGGCGCCCACGAAACACATGTCTAAATTGTTCAGAAAATAAGTACATTTGCTGCTATTAACGCGAAAATTATATTATAATTACCTAACAGCACAAAGTCATACTTTTATTTTAACATACTTGTTACATCAATGATCATATAAACCGAAAACTCAATTTCATAATCGTCCAAATACAGGTGCGCATGTACGTACAAGTCACTCCCTGCTTTGTATAACAACAATATTCACTAAAGGCAATGAAATGGTTTCACCATCTAGTGTTGAACATATAAATTTCCTCATGGTCCGTATTACACGATGTACCACATTACACGGTTCTTCCCTACTTACCTATAGCGATCGTTGAAATAACACACTTTCTATACTTATTTTTCATCAACCTAATTTAATCTGTGTTTTTTTTTTTTTTTTTTTTTTTTTCCTTTTACGTATCACCATTTTTATACTCCATTTTTTACCATTATTCATCATTTTTTTTGTTGTTGTTAAATACAATTACAATTATCATTTAGTTTATATTTGTTATTAATGTTAAGTGCTCGAATTTTTGGTGCTGAAATCATTAACAGTGCAGTATCGAATGGTGTAAAGTCATTTAAGCCAGTAGCTACTAAGTTAACTTGCTGCAAGATCTTTACGCGATTAAATTTAAATGAAAACATTTTAAATTAACTTCAAGTTATAATCCATAAGCATTCCACAAGAACAAATTACTTATTACTAGATCAGTTAATGTAAGAGTTACACTACAACATACAAATATCGATTCTTTCATGTAAAGGGTCGCGGTAGCCCAGTCGGTAGAGCGTCGGGTTCGAGACTGGAAGATTATGGTTTCAGTACTCGAGCTAGCCAAAGAACATCGAGTACATTAATGGTGGCTGGTGCACTTAAAATCTGTCATGGCCGCAATGTCCCCCATGTTCCCATCAAATTATGCCTCTGGGGGTCACCGAAGCGGGAGAGCCATCCCTACTGTGGAGGATAAAAATTGTGATGGCATGTATTTGGACCACCTCTTGCGGTGAGTCCCAGACCGTTGCCGATTGCCCATTGCGCAGCACTAGTGCGGCGTAAAACCCAACAACCAGCCAACCATCTTACGTGCGAAAATAAAGAAACATATAAAAGGTTTTATTATTATTATTATTATTATTAAACTTACAAATACAATTATTCTTCTGTATACAAATGCACAATATTACTTTTATTTTATTTTATAAAAAATTAATACTTTTGTTCTTAAGAACAATATTTAACTGAATTCGATTCATTGTTATCCTTACATCGCGTGGTTTAGCAGACGACACTGGGAAGTGCCCATTAAGGATGATTTAAATTTAATTAACTGAAAATGAATTAATTAATCTCATGTTAGAATATTTATTTAATAATATTTATATTTAGAAGAAGAAAAAGAAATAAAATTAGAAATATATATATACATATATCTATACATTTTATAATGAATCACTTTTGTGTGTGTGTGTTTGTGTGTGTGTATAATTTATTTATTTATTTAAAAGAAACAAAACAAAAATGTTTGTATAAATATATTTTTTTCTTCGGGAGGGGGGGGGGGCAGCGATTAAGACTGTATTTCGTTAATTTCTAATTTATTTAGTTCTAGAAATTTAAAATAAGAGAATTTTATTAAAAAATATTAGTGACAAATTTTCCTTAGAATATGAAAATGTTTGTACAACTATAGTGTATTGCAGATAAAAATCTTAAAACAGAATTAATACAAAATGCTTCTAAATTAATGGAGTAAGCCGTAAAGGGTGACTCCACAATTTGCGTTTGAATGCAGGGCTTTCAGAGCAGTAAGCATTAATAAAGACTTTAACTGCTAAAATTCCAAACTTTTGTATTTAAAATTTAAGCTGAAATACTGTTAAAAGTTTCTAATATTACTTTGGAAGAAATTCTTTGATATGGTGTGGGGTGTCGCAATATGGTTATATTTTTGCTCGAGAAGTCTTGTTAGACCAATACTTACGGCTGAAATTGGATTCTGAGTCACTGAAAACATTCATGCTGTAACCGGAATTCGAACCAGGGAATTGACAACCGAAAGCCAGGGCTCTGATAATTTGATGACCAGGTATTCCTCTTGAAAATATATTAAGGATTCGAACCTGTACAATATAACAACATTCTCATCAAAATCTGAGGATCTCGTATTTCGTAGATTTATAGCTTAATAATTTTCTTCGTGAGGGGAGAGGAGTACTTTAAATCTCAAATACCTCTGGTATTGCTAATGTTTCAGTCAACTCAAGATGGGGAAATAGAGTGTTCCAATTGATTGACAATATTACCAAACCTTTTTTTATTAAAAAATATAAAATATTCTACATGTAGTGCAAGTGCGTCGTTTCAGTGATATCTAAATATTTATAGACAAACATGAAATTTGTAGTGCACTTTTAACATAGTAATTATCGGAGTAGGGGATTGAAACTGCTATCATTCAAAAAGTATGATTGGCCAAATTTCAAGAATACAAAAATTATTTTCTTTCTACGTCAAGAAGGAATTTAAAAGTATTTTTATTTTTTTATGCATATTTTCATTTTATAAACGTATTCTTTGTATTAAAAAATTCCTAAGTAAAAATTAAGTTCAATCTTCCAATTTCTTAAAACTCAAATAAAAACATAGACACAATAATTTGTATAGAGATAGCATCACTGTACTCTTCACTACAGATTTCTGATACCTTCGGAAGATCATGTAGAATTCAATGGGACCTTTTGAAGACACTGCCTTGAAATCATCAAAAAAGACGATAAACATCCGGAGACACTTCCACACACATCTGGGGTCTCTATATTAAGAAAGCTATACATATTTAGTGTACCAAAGTAAGAAGTACAGAACTCTTGAATAATAACCATTAAAACGGTATAAGTTCGCAATAATTCATTCGGGTCGAAACAAAACCCAATATTTTGTCATACGAAGAAAGTAGGCACGGAAACTGTATTAGTTGTCACCTTGATTGTACGCCTTTAGAAGGGTCGTCTTTTCTTTCGACCCAAAAGAATTCTTGCGAGTTTACGACATTTTAAGGAATTTATTCGATTTTTTGTACTTTGTACAGGAATTATGTAATTTAAAAAGATGGAACCTTTTAGGAGACTGCTGTAAAAATCCAATGACACTTCTGCACACATCCAGGAACTCTGAAGTTTAAAAAAAAAAAAAAAAAAAAGAACATCCTTTTCGAGATTTTTCATGGAGACATTTTGCAAATTTTGTATATATCTGGTAGCTAATATAGAATATAAACTCTCTTAGAGACATCCGAAAATCTCTTCCCAAACCAATTTTGGCTAGTGTTTCTGGAAGAGATTTGCAAATCATTTCTAAAATCTGATATCCGGGCACACTTTTACATGCTTCCAGAAAATTGCTTATGATGTCTTCGGAAACTCTTGTAGAATTCAACGGGACCTTTCGAAGACACTGCCTTGAAATCATCAAAAGACGGCTTTAACTATCCGGAGACACATACGCACACATCTGAGACCTCTGTAATAAGAAAGCAATACAGAATTTGTGTTACAATGTAAGAAGTACAGAATTTTTAATAAAGAACATTAAAATGCGAAAAGCTCTCAATAATTGATTTCAGTCGATACAACTGTGAAGTTTGCGTTGATGCAAACTCCATCTTAATAATTTAATTAGATAACTAAATGGTAAGTAAGAAAGTACAAGACTTGTATTAAACGATAAATAAGAGTTTATTTGAACAGATTAACGGGAGGGCGGTCAGGCAATCAAGCTAGCTTAGTCAGCAAATTTAATTACTTTATCAAAATATATGTATCAGAAATT
Organism: Salticus scenicus; assembly: GCA_963930645.1. Classification (NCBI taxonomy): domain Eukaryota; kingdom Metazoa; phylum Arthropoda; class Arachnida; order Araneae; family Salticidae; genus Salticus; species Salticus scenicus. The sequence continues at coordinate 105,787,691 of OZ005648.1, forward strand.
AAATTAGATAATCTTAAATATCTCACCCCAGCAAATAATTGAAGGTGTAGAGACGGTTGCACTCGTATACTCCGCTACTGTGACTTCACTTTGGATCAGAGGAGTCCCTTCGGATCCAACCTTACTTTTAAGAATGCTAGTAGATACTCGTACCAACACTCATCACAACTTAATCTTCACACCACTAAGTTTCCACTACTTTACTCCTCAATACTCGCCAAAAAGATTCTCCACAATCCACTATAATATACATCACCATCCACTGTAATATACTCCAACATCCACACCAATCTACTAAATACATCTCCGTCTTACAGTTCTTCCTACTAACCTCCTTTCTCTTCATTTCAATCGATACTTTTAAAATCACTTCTAATTCCTTCGTTGCAGCACCCTCTCGACACAAAACTAACCCGACCTCAACTTTCGCCGAGTCACTGGCGTCGAAGTAATTTAACCGTTCCCACTTTCTACTTTGCTGGATCCAGCTTAATTTTACACAAACTGTGGTGACGTTCTGACGTCTCAACCTCACAGTCCCCCTCCAAAAAAAAAAAAAAAAAAAAAAAAAAAAATTGTCGCTAAAATCCCCAACGGGTTTTATCGAGTAATTTTAAATAGATTAATTCCATATCTAATTATCTTATATCTTGGAAGTGTGAGTGCAGCCGTCACTTTAATTTTAACCGGGTGAGAGTAACTTTAAAAAAAAAAAATTGTTAAATCCCTGAGAGAAAAACTCGGGAACGCCAAAAAAAAAATTAGTTTAAACTTTTAAATAAATGGCGCTCATTTACCCCCAAGAAACTGCGGCACCCTGACTGAGCTAATACCAGAATTACAATAGGATTAACAAACGTCTCCCTGTTATGCCAGGAAGGCAAAATCTTAATTTTAAACTTGAGCTTGCTTGGATTTACGCAGTAAGTCGTTTGTGACAAATGCATCATTTAAAGTTTAACACAAAAATTGTCTTTTTTAATATACGTAACATGACAAAGTCTTTATTGAGATCAGTTTACTGTGCTGGCTGGGCTGATAACTGGAGCTTTACGTCTGCACAGGAGATGATTAAACCGAGAATAGGATGAACTTGCTTCATACTAGGGCAGACGTCCAAATACGAGAAAAGATCATCAATAGGTTTCGAAACTGCTCATCATCAACGCGAAGAGTGTGAGAGTGCAGATGACGATTTCGGACACCAGAAAAAGTTCGTCAGATAGACTCTGTAATATAAAAGCTTTTTACAATAACAAAGTCAAAGGGAAAAGTTAAAATCGTCTTCTAGAAGAAACGGAGACATGTTCGTCTCTATTAACATAGTACATAGTTTAGAAACAGAAAAATTTTTCCCTCCTGAGCTAAAGCATAAGCGGAAAAATTTAGCAGTTAGTCTTTTTAATGTTATATAGTTAAACACGATTTTCCCCCTCTAACAGTACATACAGATAAACTTTTAGTGCTTATACAAAAGTTTGACAAATACAAATATTCAGTTTATATATACAGATACATCATTTATAGAAATACAAAAAAAGGGAGGAATTTTTACAAAGGGTTAAGGAAAATATTACCCGCTCTGCAGGTGATGGCTAAAAGGTAGTAGAACTTAATACGTACATAAAATAGATATTAAGAGAGAACAAAAATGCTGACATCGAAGCGCAAACATGAATTTCAAGTTGAAATTCAGAAACTAATTTAAATTTTGCATTTTTAGCTTGGGAAAGTCCAGTTCTTTCATAACAGTTCTAAAATATAAAGTCCCAAATAGGCGTCAAAGTATGTCGAACATTTTGTACAGCTCCGACATAAATGCAATTGTTAATAGAAAAAATATAGAACGGTATCACCTGATTTAAATTTGCAGCAATAACGCCAGTAAGGTTAGAGGTCTTGGTGAAGCTGCTCGGTGTATTCGTCAGCTAGGCCACATGGTTGAAGACTTTCAGACCGGGGTCTAGGATTATCCCAGAACGCTCTTACAAACGCTTGTTCGACAGGTGATTCATATGTAGGAGCCTGTTGTCGGAGTCTGGCTTGACGCCGGGTGTTGTATCGATGATGCGGAGAGAACTCGTCCGTACGGACCGAGTCAGGAGCTGCCAAAAATTTGTCCATGTGCCATCTGCTAGCTGAGGAAGAGGGTGGAGGTCTTTTTGAAACCCTCGCCTTTCTCTTATGTCTGAAAGAGTCGGTATGCACTGAATTAGGAACTGTCGGTACCTTATGTGGTGGATGTATTCCAGAAGACTTTGAGGACGTGGCCTGAGGGCGTTTTAAAAATTTGTTCCAATCTTTTTTCTTTTTAATCTGCGGTATAAAAGAACTATTAGTAAAAGAATAGTCGTGCTTGGAAATTTCACATTCGAAAAGTTTGATGACCCAATACGAGCTCGATTTTGTGCGACGGGTCTGCTAACAGTAGATTGATCAGTGGAAGTGCCCTGAACAGATTGTGCGGGTGTTGTAGGAGTAGGCAGTTTATCAGCCGTAAAAGAATCAGGAGCACTAGGGAAGTGAGGTTAGGTGTAACGACGGACTGTTCATCAGATGGGTTTGAACCCGGCACGCTATCACTATCAAGAGTTTCACCATATGATTGAGTTCGCTCTTTAAATATTCGTATCTGGTGTATGTTAATTGTGGTAGGGATGCCGTGAAAGTCGATTGTGTCAACCTTTAAAACAGAGAAAGGGCAAATGAATTTTGGCCCAAATTTAGCTACTTTAGCATCTTTCTTTGAGCTAAGAAAATGTGATTCCAGGAGTATTTTATCTCCCACTTTTACTTCTACAATTCTACGCTTTAGGTTATAGTATAGAGCTTGCTGCTCTTGAGCTTTTTTCAAATTTCTCTGAACTTCTGGTAGCAATTCTTCAATATTTCGCGTAATAAATTGAGATGCATTTTGCTGTACTAATACCAGTTTTTGAAAGGGGATCAGAATCTCTCTGCCCAAAAATAATTCAGCTGGAGTTTTTCCTGTTGCATCACTAACCGCTGTACGAATCGCATGGCCAAAATGATAAAGAAACTTATCCCAATTTTTATGATTTTGACCAATGAACGTCGCAATCATATTAATTAAAGTTCTATTAACACGTTCAGCCTGATTAGCTAGCGGCCGATATGGAACCGTAAACACGTGTTTAATTTCGAGTTTGTCGCAAAGCTCCTTAAAGACATTACTTATAAATTGAGGACCATGGTCCGTTACAATTTTAAGGGGGGCCCCGTAATGAGAAATATAATTATTAAAGAAGGCAGTGGCCACTGCTTGTGCCGAAGCTTTACGTAAACGCACAAATTCAATCCATTTACTAAAATAATGCACCATAACTAACACGTAACGACATCTATTAGGTTTAGAGAGGGGGTGAGGACCGATTAAATCGAGTCCAAGAGTTGGATTTGGAAAATCAACTTTAATAGGAATTAATTTACCGGCCGGCTTTATATCTTTATAATTATATTGCTGGCACAAGCGACAACTCGAAACATATTCATTAACAAATTTACTCATTTTAGGAAAGTAACATGCATCCTTGAGCTTTTTCTAAGTTTTCCTAATGCCCAGGTGCCCCGGAATTGGAGAGTCGTGAAACTCAAATAGGATGGCTTGACGAAGAGATTGGGGAATTAGAACTCGTAATTCGCCATAAGATGATAATAATTTTGAATAAAAAAGCAAGCCATCGATTAAAGAAAAATATTGGGACCAGTTCAAGGCAATAGCCGATTCAATTATTGAAACCGACTCAGGATCTTCTAAACACTTATAGATTAATCCAAATTCGGGATCATTTTTTTGTTCTTGGATTAATTGATCTCTCGAATTTAACACAGATGTTGGCATAAGCGCTAAAGCTACTTTTTCCTTATCAGATACGAATTTATCGTTTAAAGTAGTTATTAGATTTGTAGAAGCACATTGGTTTAATTGTTCACTTTCAATTTCTTTTACACGATTTTCAGTTACATTTGATAATATTTCGAATTGAACCGGTTCAGCATTTAAATGCGAATTATGAATATATGGAGCTTTAACAGTAGAATGTAACTAAACATTCTTTTCATTTAAAGCAAGGGATTGATTTACACAATTAGATTCAATCGTATTTTCTTGAATTGGAGAAGTACGTGAAAGAACGTCAGCTACGACATTGGCATAACCAGGGCGGTGTTCAATGTCCATATTAAAGTTAGATAACTTAAGAGTCCATCGAATCATGCGAGGGGAGAGATTCTTTCCAGTTGTTAACCGAGTTAATGCCGCATGATCCGTAATAAATGTAACTGGAAGGTGTGTAAAATATAAACGAAATTTTTTGCAGTCCCCAAAGCACTGCTGAACATTCACGTTCAGTTACTGGGTAATTTCTTTCTGCAGTGTTAAGCGTCCGGGACGCATATGCTATTGCGCGGCCTTCTTGGCTTAAAACGGAACCAATGCCGTAGGAAGAAGCATCAGTTGCTACTTGAAATTTTGTACTATAATTAGGATGAGCTAGTACAGAAGGAGCGCTAAGTATAGTTTTTAACTTATCAAAGGCTTCTTGTGCTTCATTTGACCAGTCAAATTTAATACTTTTCCTTTTGAGTTTAAAGAGGGGCTCGCATATGTGAGCAAAATTAGGCATAAATTTTCCATACGAGGCACACGTGCCTAGAAATCTAGAAACTTGTTTGGAAGTTGTAGGGTGGTGGGGGGGGGGGTCATGTTTAAAACTGGATCAACTTTTTCCTGCAAAAACAGTTTTTAAATTATGTAAATGCTCATTGTAAGATGAATACGTGATTATTATATCATCGAGATAAACATGTACAAATTTATTCAAAACTGGTTTAAGTATAGTTTCCATAGCTTTTTGGATCGTTGCAACTGCCCCTGAACATCCTAAAGGCATTCGTTTAAAACCAAACGTGCCGTTTTAAGTTATAAATGCTGTTTTTGATATATCAGCGGGTTTCATGGCAATTTGGAAATAACCCGATGTCAGATCGTAAGTATTCATAAAATTGGTCGTTGTAATATGTGCTAACAAATCAACAATTATAGGCAAGGGATACTGAGGATATTGTGTAATAGAGTTGAGCTTACGATAATCTGTTGCAAATCTCCATGCCTCAGGATCGATAATAGGTTTACCATTTTTCTTACGACATAAAACAACAGGAGATGCATAAGGAGAAGTCACAGGTATAATAATATCGTTTTTCAACATTTTGTCAATATGCCAATTTATAATGTCTTGCGTGGCCTGATCATGAGGATAAGGTTTACTAACGACTGGTTTATTAGTTCCAGTGTCAATTTCATGACAAACAACATGAGTCAAGCCAGGTGTATCAGAAAATAACTGTTTAAACTGATTAAGAAAATTAACAAAATCAATTTTTTCAATATGAGTGAGGGCACTTTCCTCTACATTAACAATTAACTCTGTCGGCTCGACAGGTTTATATTTTAACTTAGAATCATCAATATATAAGGATTTACTGGCAAAATTTATTTCAACATTATATGCTTTCATAAAATCTAACCTTATAATACAGGGATACTGAAGATTGTCTATGACGTAAAAAGGCCAATTAACACTTAAATTATGAATTTTAACATTCAGGCTGACTTCGCCTCTATTAATACAGGACTGGCCTTGAGCCGTTGTAATATTTAAATTTGTCCGCTTTAAAGGTTTAAAGGCAAAATATTTTTTATAAGTTTCATATGCTAGAAAGGAACGTTCAGCACTAGAGCCCATACAAAAAATAATAGGCCGGCGCATCACCGCCATTTTTTTGCCTCCGTAGAGGACAACATTCCCACTTGGCGTCCTTATCGCTTCCCTAATGATTTTAAGAAGTCATGATCTGAAGCTAATCCGGTCAAGAAAATGCAAAAAGCAACAATAATATTCCTAAAAACACTTCTTTTTCACAGTACATTCTCAGGATATCCTATGGATATACTGGGGTAAGATGTGTTGTTAGGGCGATTTCTGTTTCTTTTATAAAATGTCGCTAAAACTCAAATACACAGTAATAGAAGGTCTGTGAATACTTTATATCACTTCTTGAAAGATTATAGCAGTTTATCGCTATAAACAAACTTTCATATCATAGTTTACTTAGCTAAAATTATGAAATATAATAAAACAATTTACTCTAAAGTAACGTAAGACGATAAAAATTTTTTTATCAGAGAAACGCGCTGGGTACATGTGGCAACCCTAAGGCAACAAAATGCCTGATGCGCCAGCTCGTATATATAGGAGCCTTATTAAGCACAAGTGTCCCAATAAGTAGGTATTAAAATGTCATGCAGTATTGCATTTAAATTGGAGAGTTCCACCGGACTGATACAAATTGTGTCTAAACATATGGAGGTGGTTGAGTTATTCAGTGGCTGTTGACCCTCCTCACAAGAGCCACTTACTCGTTTAAATGACGACTCTAGTTATTACGAGAGTTACGAAAATTTCTGTTATTTCTATCAGCCCGAGAAAAGTTTTGAGACTGATTTTGATTAGAACGATCGTTCCGAGAATTTTGAAAGTTATTGCGCCTTGGTTGCGGCGATTGACGTTCATGTTGATAGCGATTGAAATTTTGAGGGGGGGGTGAAATTTTCAACCCTAGAATTTTGCATATTTCCATTAACTCGCTGGCGATGAAAGTTCTTTTCCGCCCTTGGAGGGTGTCGTTCTTGGTACTTAGATAAAGTTTGAAACAGGCTGTCGTAAGAAGTGACAGGTTTCAGATCAAGATAATCTTGAATAGGAATAGTCAATAGCGGGGTTATAATTTCCATTCACAAAATCATAACATTCACAGCTATTTTCTAAGAAATAAAACTAATTTTTATTATGTTTGAAAATAAATTTTGCCAAACACATTCGTGTTCAAGTGTACAAACTAATATAACAAACTGTAATGTTGAAATAGCAGTATAGAATAAATCTTAAATATTCAACATTGCTTAGTTTAAATAATACAAAATGCTTTAAAATGAAAAAAATATTTCTGGTTTATATATATTTTCGAAATTTATTTGCTTAATATTTAGTACTTGCTTCTTAAAATAAATTGCTTTCGACAATCAATTTCGTAAACAATAACAAAGTTGCCAATTGTAAACATCGATACAATGGTTAGTTGGATGGATGATGGGTTCAACGTTGCACTAATATTACAATGAACATAGATACAATAAAAATAAGATGAGCGATTGCGTAAGCTGGAGAGCTCGAGAAACTTACAGCTGTTGACAATAGGGTCGTCAAATTTTAGTTACAGAAGAATATACGGGAGTGTCCTATCTGTATAATAATCTGTGGCTGAATCCAGCAAAGCAATTTTACACAAACTGTGGTGACGTTCTGACGTCTCAACCGCACACAACACAGGATACCATGTCAAAAGAAGAAAGTAGGCACGAAAACTGCAGTATTTGTCTCTTTGATTGTTTGCCTTGTGAAACGTCATCTTTTCTTTCGACTTGAAACAATTGATGAGAGTGTATTGCATTTTGCAATTTATTCAGAATTTTGTATTTTTTACAAGAATTCTGTAACTAAAAACAATGGAACATTTTTAAAATGATGCTACCTTTTGTTGAAATCCTTAAAGAAGAAATCTTTCAAATTTTGTAAGCACCTTGAAGCTGATGAAATATTTAAACTATCTTAAAGACATCCGAAATATCTGTTCCAGAAAAAATTCTGGCTTGTGTTTCAGAAAGAGATGTGTAAAACACCTCTATAATCATATATCCGGGCACACTTTTAGATGCTCCACTAACATGTTTTTGATAATTTCGGAAGATCTCGTAGAAGTCAACGCGAGATTTTGAAGACACTGCATTGAAATAATCAAGAGACAGCTGTTACAATCCGGAGACACTTCCACACACATCAGGGATCTCTGTAATAAGAAAGCAATACAGAATTGGTGTCTCAAAGTAAAAAGTAAAGCTTTTTGAATAATGAACATTAAAATGGAATAAGCATGCAACAATTGTTTCGGGTAGAAACAAAACACAATATTTTGTAATACAAAAAAGTAGGCAAGAAAACTGAAATAGTTGCCGCTTTGATTGTTCGCCATTACAAGGGTCATCTTTTCTTTCGACTCGCAACTATTGTTTCGAGATTAGATATTTTAAGGTGTTTATTCAATGTTTTGTACTTTTTACAGTATTTCTGTAAATAAAAACGAAGGCTACATTTTAGGACACTGCTGTAAAAATCCAATGACACTTCTGCACACATCCAGGAAATCTGAATTTAAAAACAATTAAACATTTTTCGATATCTTTCATGGAGACATTTTGCAAATTTTGTATACATCTAGAAGCTGATATAGAATACAAAGTCTCTTAAAGACATCCGAAATATCTGTTCCCGAATCAATTTTCGCTTGTGTTTCCGGAAGAGATCTGCAAAACATTTCAAAAATCTAATGTCAGGCCCACATTTACATGCTTCCAAGATATTTTTTATCATATTTTAGAAAGCTCTTGTGGAATTCAACGGAACCTTTTGAAGACACTGTCTTGAAATCATCAATTGACGGCTTTAACCATACATAGACACATTTTTACATGCTTCAAAGAACTTCTTTTGGATACTTTCAGAAGGTCTGGCAGAAGTTACAGGGGCCTCCTGAAAACGCAACCTTTAAATCATCACGAGACAGCTGTAACAATACGGAGACACTTTCACACACATCTGGAATCTCTGTAATAACAAACCAATACAGATTTGGTGTATCAAAGTAAGAAGTACAGAACTTTGAATAATGAATATTAAAATGCTATAAGCTCTGAACAATTGTTTCGAGTCGAACACAATATTTTGTCACACATTTGAAACACAATATTTTGTCATAAGAAGAAAGTAAGCTTGAAAATTGTAATAGATGCCGCTTTGATTGTTCGTGTTTAGTTGGGCCGATTTTTCTTTCGAACAAAACAATTGTTGCGAGTTTACTACATTTTAAGGTGTTTATTCAATGTTTTGTACTTTTTACAGGAATTCTGTAACTAAAAACAATGGAACAATTTAAATATATTAGTACCTTTTTTTGGAGATCTTTAGTGAAGAAATCTTGCTAATTTTGTATGCTTCTGAAAGCTGATGTAATATATAAACTCTCTTTGAGACATCCGAAATATTCGTGCCCGAACCAATTTTGGATTGTGTTTCCGGAAGAGATTTGCAAAACATTTCTAAAATCTGATATACGAGCACACGTTTACATGCTTCTAAGATATTGTTTATGATATCTTCGGAAGCTCTTGCAGAATTCAACAGGACCTTTTGAAGACACTGTCTTGAAATCATCAAAAGACGGCTTTAAGCATTCGTAGTTAATTACGCAAAAAACTGGGATCTCTGTAATAGGAAAAAGATACAGAATTTGTGTTACAAAGGAAGATGTACGGAATTCTGAATAATCAACATTAAGATGCAGAAAGTTCTCAACAATTGTTTCGGGTCGAAGAAAGACAGGATGTTATAAGAAGAAAGTACTCAAGAAAACTGTAATATTTGGCGCTTTTATTGTTTGCATTGAGAAAGGTCACCTTTTTTTTTCGACCTGAAACAATTAATGCGAGTTTATTGCGTTTTATAGTTAATTCAAAATTTTGTACTTTTAAAAGAATTCTGTTACTAAAAACAATGGATCATTTCAAAAATTATGGTATCTTTTCTGGACATCTTAAATGGACAAATCTTACAAATTTTGTACGCAACTAGAAGTTGATCTCTCTTAGAAACATCCGGAATACCTGCTCCCTAAACACGCTTGGCTTGTGTTTCAGTAAGAGGTGTGTAAAACATCTCTGTAATCAGATAACCGGGCACACATTTACATGCTTCCAGGAATTTGTTTTTTAAACTTTCGGAAGGTCTGGCAGAAGTTAAAGAGGCCTCCTGAACACGCAACATTTAAATCATCACGAGACAGCTGTAACCATCCGGAGACACTTTCACACACATCTGGGATCTCTGTAATAAGAAAGCACTACAGATTTGGTGTATCAAAGTAAGAAGTACAGAACTTTGAATAACGAACATTAAAATGCAATAAGCTCTGAGCAATTGTTTCGGGTCGAAACAAGACAGGATACCTTCGCATAAGAAAAAATCTTCGCACGAAAACGGCTATATCTTGCGCTTTCATTATTTGACTTGTGAAAGGTCATCATTTCTTTCGACCTCAAACAATTGATGCGAGTTTATTGCATTATTGTTTATTCGAAGTTTTGTACTTTTTACAGGAATTCTGTAACTAAAAACAATGGAACAATTTTTAAAAGATGATACCATTTGTGGAGATCTTTAATGGAGAAATCTTGCAAATATTTTATGCACCTGGAAGCTGGTGTAATACATAAACTCTCTTGGAGACATCCGGAATATCTCTTCAAGAAACTATTTTGGCTTGTGTTTCAGGGAGAGATGTGTAAAACATCTCTACAGTCAGATATCCGGGAACACTCTTACATGCTTCCAGGAACTTCTTTTTGATACTATCAGAAGATCTGGTAGACGTGAATGGGAACTTTTGAAGACACTGCATTGAAATCATCAGACATCTTTTATCATCCGGAGACACTTTCACACACACCTGGGATCTCTGTAATAAGAGAGCAATACTGATTTGGTGTATCAAAGTAAGATGTACACAAATTTGAATAATGAACATAAAAATGGAATAAACTTGCGACATTTGTTTCGGGTAGGAACAAAACACAATATTTTGTCGTACGAAGAAAGTCGTATCGAAAACTGCAATAGTTGCAGCTTTGCTTGTTCGCCTTTAGTAGGGTCGTTTAGTTTTTCGACTCGAAAGAGTTGTTGCTAATTTACGACATTTTAAGGTGTTTATTCAATTTTTTGTACTTTTTACAGGAATTCTGTAACTAAAAACAATGGAACAATTTAAATATAATAGTACCTTTTTTTGGAGACCTTTAGTGGAGAAATCTTGCTAATTTTGTATGCTTCTGAAAGCTGATGTAATATATAAACTTCCTAAGAGACATCCGAAATATCTGTTCCCCAACCAATTTTAACTTTTGTTTCCGGCAGAGATTTGCAAAGCATTCCTAGAATGTGATATCCGGGCCCTCTTTTATATGCTTCCAAGAAATTTTTTATGATATTTTCAGAAGCTCGTGTAGAATTCAACGGGACCTTTTGAAGACACTGCCTTCAAATCATCAAAAGACGACTTTAACCATTCGTAGTTACTTACGCAAAAAACTGGGATATCTGTAATAGGAAAACAATACAGAATTTGTATTACAAAGGCAGAAATACGGAAATCTGAATAATGAACATTAAGATGCAGTAAGTTCGCAACAATTGTATCGTGTCGAAGTAAGACAGGATGTGATAAGAAGAAAGTAGGCAATAAAACTGAAACATTTGGCGCTTTTATTGTTTGCGTTGTGAACGATCACCTTTTCTTTCGACCTCAAACAATTATCTCGAATTTAATACATTTTATACTTTTTTCAAAATTTTGTACTTTTTACAAGAATTTTGTTACTAAAAACAATGGAACATTTAAAAAATTATAGTACCTTTTATGGTATCCCAGACTCTCTTAGAGGCACCAGGAGTATCTGTCAAGAAACAATTTTGGCTTGTGTTTCAGGAAGCGATGTGTAAAACATCTCTATAATCAGATACCTGTCACTTTTTACATGCTTCAAAGAACTTCTTTTTGATACTTCCAGAAGGTCTGGCAGAAGTTAATGGGGCCTCCTGAACACGCAACCTTTAAATCATCACGAGACAGCTGTAACCATCCAGAGACACTTTCACACACATCTGGGATCTCTGTAATAAGAAAGCACTACAGATTTGGTGTATCAAAGTAAGAAGTACAGAACTTTGAATAATGAACATTAAAATGCAATAAGCTCTGAATAATTGTTTCGGGTCGAATCAAAGCACAATATTTTGTCATAAGAAGAAAGTAAGCTCGAAAACTGCTACAGCTGCCGTTTGATTGTTCGCCTTTAGTAGGTTTTTGTTTTCTTTCGACCGGAAACAATTGTTGCGTTTTTGTGAAATTTTAAGTGTTTTATTCAAAGTTTTGTACTTTTTACAGGAATTCTGTAACTAAAAACAATGGAATAATTTTAAAAAATGGTACCATTTGTGGAGATCTTTAATAGGAGAAATCTTACAAATTTTCTATGCACCTGGAAGCTGAGGTAATACATACACTCTCTTGGAGACATCCGGAATACCTTTTCAAGAAACAATTTTGGCTTGTGTTTCAGGTAGAGATGTGTAAAACATCTCTATAGTCAGATATCCGGGCACACTCTTACATGCTTCCAGGAACTTGTTTTTGATACTATCAGAAGATCTGGTAGACGTCAATGGGAACTTTTGAAGGCACTGCATTGAAATCATCAGGCGACATCTTTTACCATCCGTAGACACTTCCACACACACCTGGGATCTCTGTAATATAAAAGCAATACTGATTTGGTGTATCAAAGTAAGATGTACAGAACTTTGAATAATGAATATTAAAATGGAATAAGCTTGCGACAATTGTTTCGGGTAGGAACAAAACACAATAGTTTGTCGTACGAAGAAAGTCGTCTCGAAAACTGCAATAGTTGCAGCTTTGCTTGTTCGCCTTTAGTAGAGTCGTTTAGTTTTTCGACCCGAGAGAGTTGTTGCTAATTTACGACATTTTAAGGTGTTTATTCAATGTTTTCTACTTTTTACTGGAATTCTGTAACAAAAAACAATGGAACAATTTAAATATAATAGTACCTTTTTTGGAGATCTTTAGTGGAGAAATCTTGCTAATTTTGTATGCTTCTGAAAGCTGATGTAATATATAAACTTCCTTAGAGACATCCGAAATATCTGTTCCCGAACCAATTTTGACTTGTGTTTCCGGCAGAGATTTGCAAAGCATTTCTAAAATGTGATATCCGGGCCCACTTTTACATGCTTCCAAAAAATTTTTTATGATATTTTCAGAAGCTCGTGTAGAATTCAACGGGACCTTTCGAAGACACTGCCTTCAAATCATCCCAAGACGGCTTTAACCATTCGTAGTTACTTACGCATGAAACTGGGATATCTGTAATAGGAAAACAATACAGAATTTGTGTTACAAAGGCAGAAAAACAGAAATCTGAATAATGAACATTAAGATGCAGTAAGTTCGCAACGATTGTATCGTGTCGAAATGAGACAGGATGTGATAAGAAGAAAGTAGGCAATAAAACTGAAATATTTGGCGCTTTCATTGTTTGCATTGTGAAAGATCACCTTTACTTTCGACCTCAAACAACTAATGCGAATTTATTACATTTTCAAAGTTTTGTACTTTTTACAAGAATTTTGTTACTAAAAACAATGGAACATTTAAAAAATTATAGTACCTTTTATGGTATCCCAGACTCTCTTAGAGGCATCAGGAGTATCTGTCAAGAAACAATTTTGGCTTGTGTTTCAGGAAGAGATGTGTAAAACATCTCTATAATCAGATATCCTGGCACATTTTTACATGCTTCAAAGAACTTGTTTTTATACTTCCAGAAGGTCTGGCAGAAGTTAAAGGGGCCTCCTGAACACGCAACCTTTAAATCATCACGAGACAGCTGTAACCATCCGGAGACACTTTCACACACACCTGGGATCTCTGTAATATAAAAGCAATACTGATTTGGTGTATAAAGTAAGATGTACAGAACTTTGAATAATGAATATTAAAATGGAATTAGCTTGCGACAATTGTTTCGGGTAGGAACAAACACAATATTTTGTCGTACGAAGAAAGTCGTCTCGAAAACTGCAATAGTTGCAGCTTTGCTTGTTCGCCTTTAGTAGGGTCGTTTAGTTTTTCGACCCGAAAGAGTTGTTGCTAATTTACGATATTTTAATGTGTTTATTCAATGTTTAGTACTTTTTACAGGAATTCTGTAACTAAAAACAATTATAGTACCTTTTATTGTATCCCAGACTCTCTTAGAGGCATCAGGAGTATCTGTCAAGAAACAACTTTGGCTTGTGTTTCAGGAAGAGATGTGTAAAACATCTCTATAATCAGATATCCTGGCACATTTTTACATGCTTCAAAGAACTTGTTTTTGATACTTCCAGAAGGTCTGGCAGAAGTTAAAGGGGCCTCCTGAACACGCAACCTTTAAATCATTACGAGACAGCTGTAACCATCCGGAGACACTTTCACACACATCTGGGATCTCTGTAATAAGAAAGCACTACAGATTTGGTGTATCAAAGTAAGAAGTACAGAACTTTGAATAATGAACATTAAAATGCAATAAGCTCTGAATAATTGTTTCGGGTCGAATCAAAGCATAATATTTTGTCATAAGAAGAAAGTAGGCTCGAAAACTGCTATAGCTGCCGTTTGATTGTTCGGCTTCAGTAGGTTCGTATTTTCTTTCGACAAGAAACAATTCTTGAGTTTTGTGACATTTTAAATGTTTTATTCAAGGTTTTGTACTTTTTACAGGAATTCTGTAACTAAAAACAATGGAATAATTTTTAAAAAGATGGTAAGATTTGTGCAGATCTTTAATGGAGAAATCTTACAAATTTTGTATGCACCTGGAAGCTGATGTAATACATAAACTCTCTTGGAGACATCCGGAATACCTCTTCAAGAAACAATTTTGGCTTGTGTTTCAGGGAGAGATGTGTAAAATATCTCTACAGTCAGATATCCGGGCACACTTTTACATGCTTCCAGGAACTTCTCTTTGAAACTATCAGAAGATCTGGTAGACGTGAATGGGAACTTTTGAGGACACTGCATTGAAATCATCAGGCGACATCATTTATCATCCGGAGACACTTTCACACACACCTGGAATCTCTGTAATAAGAAAGCAATACTAATTTCGTGTATCAAAGTAAGATGTACAAAAATTTAAATAATGAACATTAAAATGGAATAAGCTTGCGACAATTGTTTCGGGTAGGAACAAAACACAATAGTTTGTCGTAAGAAGAAAGTCGTCTCGAAAACTGCAATAGTTGCAGCTTTGCTTGTTCGCCTTTAGTAGAGTCGTTTAGTTTTTCGACCCGAAAGAGTTGTCGCTAATTTACGACATTTTAAGGTGTTTATTCAATGTTTTGTACTTTTTACAGGAATTCTCTAACTAAAAACAATGGAACAATTTAAATATAATACTACCTTTTTTGGAGATCTTTAGTGGATAAATCTTGCTAATTTTGTATGCTTCTGAAAGCTGATGTAATATATAAACTTCCTTAGAGACATCCGAAATATCTGTTCCCGAACCAATTTTAACTTGTGTTTCCGGCAGAGATTTGCAAAGCATTTCTAAAATCTGATATCCGGGCCCAGTTTTACATGCTTCCAAGAAATTTTTTATGATATTTTCAGAAGCTCGTGTAGAATTGAACGGGACCTTTTGAAGACACTGCCTTCAAATCATCAAAAGACGGCTTTAACCATTCGTAGTTACTTGCGCAAAAAACTGGGATATCTGTAATAGGAAAACAATACAGAATTTCTGTTACAAAGGCAGAAATACGGAAATCTGAATAATGAACATTAAGATGCAGTAAGTTCGCAACAATTGTATCGTTTCGAAGTGAGACAGGATATGTTAAGAAGAAAGTAGGCAATAAAACTGAAATATTTGGCGCTTTCATTGTTTGCATTGTGAAAGATCACCTTTTCTTTCGACCTCAAACAATTAATGCGAATTTATTACATTTTATACTTTATTCAAAGTTTTGTACTTCTTACAAGAATTTTGTTACTAAAAACAATGGAACATTTAAAAAATTATAGTACCTTTTATTGTATCCCAGACTCTCTTAGAGGCATCAGGAGTATCTGTCAAGAAACAACTTTGGCTTGTGTTTCAGGAAGAGATGTGTAAAACATCTCTATAATCAGATATCCTGGCACATTTTTACATGCTTCAAAGAACTTGTTTTTGATACTTCCAGAAGGTCTGGCAGAAGTTAAAGGGGCCTCCTGAACACGCAACCTTTAAATCATCACGAGACAGCTGTAACCATCCGGAGAAACTTTCACACACATCTGGGATCTCTGTAATAAGAAAGCACTACAGATTTGGTGTATGAAAGTAAGAAGTACAGAACTTTAAATAATGAACATTAAAATGCAATAAGCTCTGAATAATTGTTTCGGGTCGAATCAAAGCACAATATTTTGTCATAAGAAGAAAGTAGGCTCGAAAACTGCTATAGCTGCCGTTTGCTTGTTCGGCTTTAGTAGGTTCGTATTTTCTTTCGACCCGAAACAATTGTTGAGTTTTTGTGACATTTTAAGTGTTTTATTCAAAGTTTTGTACTTTTTACAGGAATTCTGTAAATAAAACAATTGAATAATTTTAAAAAGATGGGTACCATTTGTGGAGATCTTTAATGGACAAATCTTGCAAATTTTGTATACACCTGGAAGCTGATGTGATACATAAACTCTCTTGGAGACATCCGGAATATCTCTTCAAGAAACAATTTTGGCTTGTGTTTCAGGGAGAGATGTGTAAAATATCTCTATAGTCAGATATCCGGGCACACTTTTACATGCTTCCAGGAACTTCTTTTTGAAACTATCAGAAGATCTGGTAGACGTGAATGGGAACTTTTGGAGACACTGCATTGAAATCATCAGGCGACATCATTTATCATCCGGAGACACTTTCACACACACCTGGAATCTCTGTAATAAGAAAGCAATACTGATTTGGTGTATCAAAGTAAGATGTACAAAAATTTAAATAATGAACATTAAATTGGAATAAGCTTGCGACAATTGTTTCGGGTAGGAACAAAACACAATAGTTTGTCGTACGAAGAAAGTCGTCTCGATAACTGCAATAGTTGCAGCTTTGCTCTTTCGCCTTTAGTAGAGTCGTTTAGTTTTTCGACTCGGAAGAGTTGTTGTTAATTTACGACATTTTAAGGTGTTTATTCAATGTTTTGTACTTTTTACAGGAATTCTGTAACTAAAAACAATGGAACAATTTAAATATAATAGTACCTTTTTTTGGAGATCTTTAGTGGAGAAATTTTGCTAATTTTGTATGCTTCTGAAAGCTGATGTAATATATAAACTTCCATAGAGACATCCGAAATATCTGTTCCCGAACCTATTTTGACTTGTGTTTCCGGCAGAGATTTGCAAAGCATTTCTAAAATCTGATATCCGGGCCCACTTTTACATGCTTCCAAGAAATTTTTTATGATATTTTCAGAAGCTCGTGTAGAATTCAACGGGACCTTTTGAAGACACTGCCTTCAAATCATCAAAAGACGGCTTTAACCATTCGTAGTTACTTACGCAAAAAACTGGGATATCTATAATAGGAAAACAATACAGAATTTGTGTTACAAAGGCAGAAATACGGAAATCTGAATAATGAACATTAAGATGCAGTTAGTTCGCAACAATTGTATCTTGTCGAAGTGAGACAGGATGTGATAAGAAGAAAGTAGGCAATAAAACTGAAATATTTGGCGCTTTCATTGTTTGCATTGTGAAAGATCACCTTTTCTTTCGACCTCATACAATTAATGCGAATTTATTACATTTTGTACTTCATTCAAAGTTTTATACTTTTTACAAGAATTTTGTTACTAAAAACAATGGAACATTTAAAAAATTATAGTACCTTTTATGGTATCCCAGACTCTCTTAGAGGCATCAGGAGTATCCGTCAAGAAACAACTTTGGCTTGTGTTTCAGGAAGGGATGTGTAAAACATCTCTATAATGAGATATCCTGGCACATTTTTACATGCTTCAGAGAACTTCTTTTTGATACTTCCAGAAGGTCTGGCAGAAGTTAAAGGGGCCTCCTGAACACGCAACCTTTAAATCATCACGAGACAGCTGTAACCATCCGGAGACACTTTCACACACATCTGGGATCTCTGTAATAAGAAAGCACTACAGATTTGGTGTATCAAAGTAAGAAGTACATAACTTTGAATAATGAACATTAAAATGCAATAAACTCTGAATAATTGTTTCTGGTCGAATCAAAGCACAATATTTTGTCATAAAAAGGAAGTAGGCTCGAAAACTGCTATAGCTGCCGTTTGATTGTTCGCCTTTAGTAGGTTCGTATTTTCTTTCGACCCGAAACAATTCTTGAATTTTGTGACATTTTAAGTGTTTTATTCAAAGTTTTGTACTTTTTACAGGAATTCTGTAACTAAAAACAATGGAATAATTTTAAAAAAGATGGTAAGATTTGTGGAGATCTTTAATGGAGAAATCTTACAAATTTTGTATGCACCTGGAAGCTGATGAAATACATAAACTCTCTTGGAGACATCCGGAATACATCTTCAAGAAACAATTTTGGCTTGTGTTTCAGGGAGAGAAGTGTAAAATATCTCTATAGTCAGATATCCGGGAACACTTTTACATGCTTTCAGGAACTTCTTTTTGATACTATGAGAAGATCTAGTAGACGTGAATGTGAACTTTTGACGACGCTGCATTGAAATCATCAGGCGACATCATTTACCATCCGGAGACACTTCCAAACACACCTGGGATCTCTGTAAGAAAAAAGCAATACTGATTTGGTGTATCAAAGTAAGATATACAAAAATTTGAATAATGAACATTAAAATGGAATAAGCTTGCGACAATTCTTTCGGGTAGGAACAAAACACAATAGTTTGTCGTACGAAGAAAGTCTTCTCGAAAACTGCAATAGTTGCAGCTTTGCTCTTTCGCCTTTAGTAGAGTCGTTTAGTTTTTCGACCCGGAAGAGTTGTTGTTAATTTACGACATTTTAAGGTGTTTATTCAATGTTTTGTACTTTTTACAGGAATTCTGTAACTAAAAACAATGGAACAATTTGAATATAATAGTACCTTTTTTTGGAGATCTTTAGTGGAGAAATCTTGATAATTTTGTATGCTTCTGAAAGCTGATGTAATATATAAACTTCCTTAGAGACATCCGAAATATCTGTTCCCGAACCAATTTTGACTTGTGTTTCCGTCAGAGATTTGCAAAGCATTTCTAAAATCTGATATCCGGGCCCACTTTTACATGCTTCCAAGAAATTTTTTATGATATTTTCAGAAGCTCGTGCAGAATTCAACGGGACCTTTTGAAGACACTGCCTTCAAATCATCAAAAGACGGCTTTAACCATTCGTAGTTACTTACGCAAAAAACTGGGATATCTGTAATAGGAAAACAATACAGAATTTCTGTTACAAAGGCAGAAATACGGAAATCTGAATAATGAACATTAAGATGCAGTAAGTTCGCAACAATTGTATCGTGTCGAAGTGAGACAGGATGTGATAAGAAGAAAGTAGGCAATAAAACTAAAATATTTGGCGCTTTCATTGTTTGCATTGTGAAATATCACATTTTCTTTCGACCTCAAACAATTAATGCGAATTTATTACATTTTATACTTTATTCAAAGTTTTGTACTTTTTACAAGAATTTTGTTACTAAAAACAATGGAACATTTAAAAAATTATAGTACCTTTTATTGTATCCCAGACTCTCTTAGAGGCATCAGGAGTATCTGTCAAGAAACAACTTTGGCTTGTGTTTCAGGAAGAGATGTGTAAAACATCTCTAGAATAAGATATCCTGGCACATTTTTACATGCTTCAAAGAACTTGTTTTTGATACTTCCAGAAGGTCTGGCAGAAGTTAAAGGGGCCTCCTGAACACGCAACCTTTAAATCATTACGAGACAGCTGTAACCATCCGGAGACATTTTTACACACATCTGGGATCTCTGTAATAAGAAAGCACTACAGATTTGGTGTATCAAAGTAAGAAGTACAGAACTTTGAATAATGAACATTAAAATGCAATAAGCTCTGAATAATTGTTTCGGGTCGAATCAAAGCATAATATTTTGTCATAAGAAGAAAGTAGGCTCGAAAACTGCTATAGCCGCCGTTTGATTGTTCGGCTTTAGTAGGCTCGTATTTTCTTTCGACAAGAAACAATTCTTGAGTGTTGTGACATTTTAAATGTTTTATTCAAAGTTTTGTACTTTTTACAGGAATTCTGTAACTAAAAACAATGGAATAATTTTTAAAAAGATGGTAAGATTTGTGCAGATCTTTAATGGAGAAATCTTACAAATTTTGTATGCACCTGGAAGCTGATGTAATACATAAACTCTCTTGGAGACATCCGGAATACCTCTTCAAGAAACAATTTTGGCTTGTGTTTCAGGGAGAGATGTGTAAAATATCTCTATAGTCAGATATCCGGGCACACTTTTACATGCTTCCAGGAACTTCTTTTTGAAACTATCAGAAGATCTGGTAGACGTGAATGGGAAATTTTGAAGACACTGCATTGAAATCATCAAGCGACATCATTTATCATCCGGAGACACTTTCACACACACCTGGAATCTCTGTAATAAGAAAGCAATACTGATTTGGTGTATCAAAGTAAGATGTACAAAAATTTAAATAATGAACATTAAAATGGAATAAGCTTGCGACAATTGTTTCGGGTAGGAACAAAACACAATAGTTTGTCGTAAGAAGAAAGTCGTCTCGAAAACTGCAATAGTTGCAGCTTTGCTTGTTCGCATTTAGTAGAGTCGTTTAGTTTTTCGACCCGAAAGAGTTGTCGCTAATTTACGACATTTTAAGGTGTTTCTTCAATGTTTTGTACTTTTTACAGGAATTCTGTAACTAAAAACAATGGAACAATTTAAATATAATAGTACCTTTTTTAGAGATCTTTAGTGGATAAATCTTGCTAATTTTGTATGCTTCTGAAAGCTGATGTAATATATAAACTTCCTTAGAGACATCCAAAATATCTGTTCCCGAACCAATTTTGACTTGTGTTTCCTTCAGAGATTTGCAAAGCATTTCTAAAATCTGATATCCGGGCCCACTTTTACATGCTTCCAAGAAATTTTTTATGATATTTTCAGAAGCTCGTGTAGAATTGAACGGGACCTTTTGAAGACACTGCCTTCAAATCATCAAAAGACGGCTTTAACCATTCGTAGTTACTTGCGCAAAAAACTGGGATATCTGTAATAGGAAAATAATACAGAATTTCTGTTACAAAGGCAGAAATACGGAAATCTGAATAATGAACATTAAGATGCAGTAAGTTCGCAACAATTGTATCGTGTCGAAGTGAGACAGGATGTGATAAGAAGAAAGTAGGCAATAAAACTAAAATATTTGGCGCTTTCATTGTTTGCATTGTGAAATATCACATTTTCTTTCGACCTCAAACAATTAATGCGAATTTATTACATTTTATACTTTATTCAAAGTTTTGTACTTTTTACAAGAATTTTGTTACTAAAAACAATGGAACATTTAAAAAATTATAGTACCTTTTATTGTATCCCAGACTCTCTTAGAGGCATCAGGAGTATCTGTCAAGAAACAACTTTGGCTTGTGTTTCAGGAAGAGATGTGTAAAACATCTCTATAATAAGATATCCTGGCACATTTTTACATGCTTCAAAGAACTTGTTTTTGATACTTCCAGAAGGTCTGGCAGAAGTTAAAGGGGCCTCCTGAACACGCAAGCTTTAAATCATAACGAGACAGCTGTAACCATCCGGAGACACTTTCACACACATCTGGGATCTCTGTAATAAGAAAGCACTACAGATTTGGTGTATCAAAGTAAGAAGTACAGAACTTTGAATAATGAACATTAAAATGCAATAAGCTCTGAATAATTGTTTCGGGTCGAAACAAAGCATAATATTTTGTCATAAGAAGAAAGTAGGCTCGAAAACTGCTATAGCTGCCGTTTGATTGTTCGCCTTTAGTAGGTTCGTATTTTCTTTCGACCCGAAACAATTCTTGAATTTTGTGACATTTTAAGTGTTTTATTCAAAGTTTTGTACTTTTTACAGGAATTCTGTAACTAAAAACAATGGAATAATTTTAAAAAAGATGGTAAGATTTGTGGAGATCTTTAATGGAGAAATCTTACAAATTTTGTATGCACCTGGAAGCTGATGAAAGACATAAACTCTCTTGGAGACATCCGGAATACATCTTCAAGAAACAATTTTGGCTTGTGTTTCAGGGAGAGAAGTGTAAAATATCTCTATAGTCATATATCCGGGCACACTTTTACATGCTTCCAGGAACTTCTTTTTGAAACTATCAGAAGATCTGGTAGACGTAAATGAGAACTTTTGAAGACACTGCATTAAAATTATCAGGCGACATCGTTTATCATCCGGAGACACTTTCACACACACCTGGAATCTCTGTAATAAGAAAGCAATACTGATTTCGTGTATCAAAGTAAGATGTACAAAAATTTAAATAATGAACATTAAATTGGAATAAGCTTGCGACAATTGTTTCGGGTAGGAACAAAACACAATAGTTTGTCGTACGAAGAAAGTCGTCTCGTATACTGCAATAGTTGCAGCTTTGCTTGTTCGCCTTTAGTAGAGTCGTTTAGTTTTTCGACCCGAAAGAGTTGTTGCTAATTTACGACATTTTAAGGTGTTTATTCAATGTTTTGTACTTTTTACTTCAATTCTGTAACTAAAAACAATGGAACAATTTAAATATAATAGTACCTTTTTTTGGAGATCTTGAGTGGAGAAATCTTGCTAATTTTGTATGCTTCTGAAAGCTGATGTAATATATAAACTTCCTTAGAGACATCCGAAATATCTGTTCCCGAACCTATTTTGACTTGTGTTTCCGGCAGAGATTTGCAAAGCATTTCTAAAATCTGATATCCGGGCGCACTTTTACATGCTTCCAAGAAATTTTTTATGATATTTTCAGAAGCTCGTGTAGAATTCAACGGGACCTTTTGAAGACACTGTCTTCAAATCATCAAAAGACGGCTTTAACCATTCGTAGTTACTTACGCAAAAAACTGGGATATCTGTAATAGGAAAACAATACAGAATTTGTGTTACAAAGGCAGAAATACGGAAATCTGAATAATGAACATTAAGATGCAGTAAGTTCGCAACAATTGTATCGTGTCGAAGTGAGACAGAATGTGATAAGAAGAAAGTAGGCAATAAAACTGCAATATTTGGCGCTTTCATTGTTTGCATTATGAAAGATCACCTTTTCTTTCGACCTCAAACAATTAATGCGAATTTATTACATTTTATACTTTATTCAAAGTTTTGTACTTTTTACAAGAATTTTGTTACTAAAAACAATGGAACATTTAAAAAATTATAGTACCTTTTATTGTATCCCAGACTCTCTTAGAGGCATCATGAGTATCTGTCAAGAAACAACTTTGGCTTGTGTTTCAGGAAGAGATGTGTAAAACATCTCTATAATAAGATATCCTGGCACATTTTTACATGCTTCAAAGAACTTGTTTTTGATATTTCCAGAAGGTCTGGCAAAAGTTAAAGGGGCCTCCTGAACACGCAACCTTTAAATCATTACGAGACAGCTGTAACCATCCGGAGACATTTTCACACACATCTGGGATCTCTGTATAAGAAAGCACTACAGATTTGGTGTATCAAAGTAAGAAGTACAGAACTTTGAATAATGAACATTAAAATGCAATAAGCTCTGAATAATTGTTTCCGGTCGAATCAAAGCACAATATTTTGTCATAAGAAGAAAGTAGGCTCGAAAACTGCTATAGCTGCCGTTTGATTGTTCGCCTTTAGTAGGTTCGTATTTTCTTTATACCCGAAACAATTGTTGCGTTTTTGTGACATTTTAAGTGTTTTATTCAAAGTTTTGTACTTTTTACAGGAATTCTGTCACTAAAAACAATGGAATAATTTTAAAAAGATGGTACCATTTGTGGAGATCTTTAATGGAGAAATCTTACAAATTTTGTATGCACCTGGGAGCTGATGTAATACATAAACTCTCTTGGAGACATCCGGAATACCTCTTCAAGAAACAATTTTGGCTTGTGTTTCAGGGAGAGATGTGTAAAACATCTCTATAGTCAGATATCCGGGAACACTTTTACATGCTTTCAGGAACTTCTTTTTGATACTATGAGAAGACCTAGTAGACGTGAATGTGAACTTTTGACGACACTGCATTGAAATCATCAGGCGACATCATTTATCATCCGGAGACACTTCCAAACACACCTGGGATCTCTGTAATAAGAAAGCAATACTGATTTGGTGTATCAAAGTAAGATGTACAAAAATTTAAATAATGAACATTAAAATGGAATAAGCTTGCGACAATTGTTTCGGGTAGGAACAAAACACAATAGTTTGTCGTAAGAAGAAAGTCGTCTCGAAAACTGCAATAGTTGCAGCTTTGCTTGTTCGCATTTAGTAGAGTCGTTTAGTTTTTCGACCCGAAAGAGTTGTCGCTAATTTACGACATTTTAAGGTGTTTCTTCAATGTTTTGTACTTTTTACAGGAATTCTGTAACTAAAAACAATGGAACAATTTAAATATAATAGTACCTTTTTTGGAGATCTTTAGTGGATAAATCTTGCTAATTTTGTATGCTTCTGAAAGCTGATGTAATATATAAACTTCCTTAGAGACATCCAAAATATCTGTTCCCGAACCAATTTTGACTTGTGTTTCCTTCAGAGATTTGCAAAGCATTTCTAAAATCTGATATCCGGGCCCACTTTTACATGCTTCCAAGAAATTTTTTATGATATTTTCAGAAGCTCGTGTAGAATTGAACGGGACCTTTTGAAGACACTGCCTTCAAATCATCAAAAGACGGCTTTAACCATTCGTAGTTACTTGCGCAAAAAACTGGGATATCTGTAATAGGAAAATAATACAGAATTTCTGTTACAAAGGCAGAAATACGGAAATCTGAATAATGAACATTAAGATGCAGTAAGTTCGCAACAATTGTATCGTGTCGAAGTGAGACAGGATGTGATAAGAAGAAAGTAGGCAATAAAACTAAAATATTTGGCGCTTTCATTGTTTGCATTGTGAAATATCACATTTTCTTTCGACCTCAAACAATTAATGCGAATTTATTACATTTTATACTTTATTCAAAGTTTTGTACTTTTTACAAGAATTTTGTTACTAAAAACAATGGAACATTTAAAAAAATATAGTACTTTTTATTGTATCCCAGACTCTCTTAGAGGCATCAGGATTATCTGTCAAGAAACAACTTTGGCTTGTGTTTCAGGAAGAGATGTGTAAAACATCTCTATAATAAGATATCCTGGCACATTTTTACATGCTTCAAAGAACTTGTTTTTGATACTTCCAGAAGGTCTGGCAGAAGTTAAAGGGGCCTCCTGAACACGCAAGCTTTAAATCATTACGAGACAGCTGTAACCATCCGGAGACACTTTCACACACTTCTGGGATCTCTGTAATAAGAAAGCACTACAGATTTGGTGTATCAAAGTAAGAAGTACAGAACTTTGAATAATGAACATTAAAATGCAATAAGCTCTGAATAATTGTTTCGGGTCGAATCAAAGCATAATATTTTGTCATAAGAAGAAAGTAGGCTCGAAAACTGCTATAGCTGCCGTTTGATTGTTCGGCTTTAGTAGGCTCGTATTTTCTTTCGACAAGAAACAATTCTTGAGTGTTGTGACATTTTAAATGTTTTATTCAAAGTTTTGTACTTTTTACAGGAATTCTGTAACTAAAAACAATGGAATAATTTTAAAAAAGATGGTAAGATTTGGGGAGATCTTTAATGGAGAAATCTTACAAATTTTGTATGCACCTGGAAGCTGATGTAATACATAAACTCTCCCTGAGACATCCGAAATACCTCTTCAAGAAACAATTTTGGCTTGTGTTTCAGGGAGAGATGTGTAAAATATCTCTATAGTCAGATATCCGGGCACACTTTTACATGCTTCCAGGAACTTCTTTTTGAAACTATTAAAAGATCTGGTAGACCTGAATGGGAACTTTTGAAGACACTGCATTGAAATCATCAGGCGACATCATTTATCATCCGGAGACACTTTCACACACACCTGGAATCTCTGTAATAAGAAAGCAATACTGATTTGGTGTATCAAAGTAAGATGTATAAAAATTTAAATAATGAACATTAAAATGGAATAAGCTTGCGTCAATTGTTTCGGGTAGGAACAAAACACAATAGTTTGTCGTACGAAGAAAGTCGTCTCGAAAGCTGCAATAGTTGCAGCTTTGCTTGTTCGCCTTTAGTAGAGTCGTTTAGTTTTTCGACCCGAAAGAGTTGTTGCTAATTTACGACATTTTAAGGTGTTTATTCAATGTTTTGTACTTTTTACAGGAATTCTGTAACTAAAAACAATGGAACAATTTAAATATAATAGTACCTTTTTTTGGAGATCTTTAGTGGAGAAATCTTGCTAATTTTGTATGCTTCTGAAAGCTGATGTAATATATAAACTTCCTTAGCGACATCCGAAATATCTGTTCCCGAACCAATTTTGACTTGTGTTTCCGGCAGAGATTTGCAAAGCATTTCTAAAATCTGATATCCGGGCCCACTTTTACATGCTTCCAAGAAAATTTTTATGATATTTTCAGATGCTCGTGTAGAATTCAACGGGACCTTTTGAAGACACTGCCTTCAAATCATCAAAAGACGGCTTTAACCATCCGTAGTTACTTACGCAAAAAACTGGGATATCTGTAATAGGAAAACAATACAGAATTTGTGTTACAAAGGCAGAAATACGGAAATCTGAATAATGAACATTAAGATGCAGTAAGTTCGCAACAATTGTATCGTGTCGAAGTGAGACAGGATGTGATAAGAAGAAAGTAGGCAATAAAATTGAAATATTTGGCGCTTTCATTGTTTGCATTGTCAAAGATCACCTTTTTTTTTCGACCTCAAACAATTAATGCGAATTTATTACATTTTATACTTTATTCAAAGTTTTGTACTTTTTACAAGAATTTTGTTACTAAAAACAATGGAACATTTAAAAAATTATAGTACCTTTTATGGTATCCCAGACTCTCTTAGAGGCATCAGGAGTATCTGTCAAGAAACAATTTTGGCTTGTGTTTCAGGAAGAGATGTGTAAAACATCTCTATAATCAGATATCCTGGCACATTTTTACATGCTTCAAAGAACTTGTTTTTGATACTTCCAGAAGGTCTGGCAGAAGTTAAAGAGGCCTCCTGAACACGCAACATTTAAATCATCACGAGACAACTGTAACCATCCGGAGACACTTTTACACACATCTGGGATCTCTGTAATAAGAAAGCACTACAGATTTGGTGTATCAAAGTAAGAAGTACAGAACTTTGAATAATGAACATTAAAATGCAATAAGCTCTGAATAATTGTTTCGGGTCGAATCAAAGCACATTGTTTTGTCATAAGAAGAATGTAGGCTCGAAAACTGCTATAGTTGCCGTTTGATTGTTCGCCTTTAGTAGGTTCGTATTTTCTTTCGACCCGAAACAATTCTTGAGTTTTGTGACATTTTTAGTGTTTTATTCAAAGTTTTGTACTTATTTCAGGAATTCTGTAACTAAAAACAATGGAATAATTTTAAAAAGATGGTACCATTTGTGGAGATCTATAATGGAGAAATCTTGAAAATTTTGTATGCACCTGGAAGCTGATGTAATACATAAACTCTCTTGGAGACATCCGGAATATCTATTCAAGAAACTATTTTGGCTTGTGTTTCATTGAGAGATGTGTAAAACATCTCTATTGTCAGATATCCGGGAACACTTTTACATGTTTCCAGGAACTTCTTTTTGATACTATGAGAAGATCTGGTAGACGTGAATGGGAACTTTTGAAGTCACTGCATTAAAATCATCAGGCGACATCATTTATCATCCGGAGACACTTTCACACACACCTGGAATCTCTGTAATAAGAAAGCAATACTTATTTGGTGTATCAAAGTAAGATGTACAAAAATTAAAATAATGAACATTAAAATGGAATAAGCTTCCGACAATTGTTTCGGGCAGGAACAAAACACAATAGTTTGTCGTACGAAGAAAGTCGTCTCGAAAACTGCAATAGTTGCAGCTTTGCTTGTTCGCCTTTAGTAGAGTCGTTTAGTTTTTCGACCCGAAAGAGTTGTTGCTAATTTACGACATTTTAAGGTGTTTATTCAATGTTTTGTACTTTTTACAGGAATTCTGTAACTAAAAACAATGGAACAATTTAAATATAATAGTAACTTTTTTTGGAGATGTTTAGTGGAGAAATCTTGCTAATTTTGTATGCTTCTGAAAGCTGATGTAATATATAAACTTCCTTAGAGACATCCGAAATATCTGTTCCCGAACCAATTTTGACTTCTGTTTCCGGCAGAGATTTGCAAAGCATTTCTAAAATCTGATATCCGGGCCCACTTTTACATGCTTCCAAGAAATTTTTTATGATATTTTCAGAAGCTCGTGTAGAATTCAACGGAACCTTTTGAAGACACTGCCTTCAAATCATCAAAAGACGGCTTTAACCATTCGTAGTTACTTACGCAAAAAACTGGGATATCTGTAATAGGAAAACAATACAGAATTTGTGTTACAAAGGCAGAAATACGGAAATCTGAATAATGAATATTAAGATGCAGTAAGTTCGCAACAATTGTATCGTGTCGAAGTGAGACAGGATGTGATAAGAAGAAAGTAGGCAATAAAATTGAAATATTTGGCGCTTTCATTGTTTGCATTGTGAAAGATCACCTTTTTTTTCGACCTCAAACAATTAATGCGAATTTATTACATTTTATACTTTATTCAAAGTTTTGTACTTTTTACAAGAATTTTGTTACTAAAAACAATGGAACATTTAAAAAATTATAGTACCTTTTATGGTATCCCAGACTCTCTTAGAGGCATCAGGAGTATCTGTCAAGAAACAATTTTGGCTTGTGTTTCAGGAAGAGATGTGTAAAACATCTCTATAATCAGATATCCGTGCACATTTTTACATGCTTCAAAGAACTAGTTTTTGATACTTCCAGAAGGTCTGGCAAAGGTTAAAGGGGCCTCTTGAACACGCAACCTTTAAGTCATCACGAGACAGCTGTAACCATCCGGAGACACTTTCACACACATCTGGGATCTCTGTAATAAGAAATCACTACAGATTTGGTGTATCAATGTAAGAAGTACAGAACTTTGAATAATGAACATTAAAATGCAATAAGCTCTGAATAATTGTTTCGGGTCGAATCAAAGCACAATGTTTTGTCATAAGAAGAAAGTAGGCTGGAAAACTGCTATAGCTGCCGTTTGATTGTTCGCCTTTAGTAGGTTCGTATTTTCTTTCGACCCGAAACAATTCTTGAGTTTTGTGACATTTTAAGTGTTTTATTCAAAGTTTTGTACTTTTTGCAGGAATTCTGTAACTAAAAACAATGGAATAATTTTAAAAAGATGGTACCATTTGTGGAGATCTATAATGGAGAAATCTTGCAAATTTTGTATGCACCTGGAAGCTGATGTAATACATAAACTCTCTTGGAGACATCCGGAATATCTCTTCAAGAAACTATTTTGGCTTGTGTTTCAGGGAGAGATGTGTAAAACATCTCTATAGTCAGATATCCGGGAACACTTTTACATGCTTCTAAGAACTTCTTTGATACTATGAAAAGATCTGGTAGACGTGAATGGGAACTTTTTAAGTCACTGCATTGAAATCATCAGGCGACATCATTTACCATCCGGAGACACTTTCACACACACCTGGAATCTCTGTAATAAGAATGCAATACTGATTTGCTGTATCAAAGTAAGATATACAAAAATTTGAATAATGAACATTAAATTGGAATAAGCTTGCGTCAATTGTTTCGGGTAGGAACAAAACACAATAGCTTCCCAGCAAAACCTCAGATGACGGCCAGCATGAGGCCAAGTGCTGGTTGCCAGCAGTGGCTGCAGCTGGCCCGTCGGTGGCAAAAGTTAAAGTTGCCGCAGGGAATATGTTACGCCGGCCGTCAGTAGGCCATATTCAATCGATCCACTGTTGGCAGCCTGCATTAAGTTAAAAATAAGTTAGTGGGCCAGTGAATGGATCGCTGCTGGCAGCTAGCAGTATGATGAAAATAGGTAATGGGCCACTGTTGGTAACCGACATTAGGTTGGAAATTGTTAGTGGGCCAGTGTTGGGCTACCTGGTGGCAAACATAATTTTTTTATGTTATTGCTGGAAGCCTGCAGTGGGCCAGTTGTGGCAAGCATAAAAAATTATATTACTGCCGGCAGTCCTCATTGGTCCTTTATATTTCCCATTAAAGGCCCGCTTCACTCATCGTCGCCGGAAGCCGAAGTTAATGTTATTCTATGGGAAATTTTCTTTACAAATAACTTATTAACTAATACATATTTTTAAATTCTGTTTTCATATTCTGAAAATTCCCAACTGTTAAATTGACGGACCTTTTTTAAAAAAAATATTTTTTTATTTTTTTATATTTTATTTTGAAGCTGCAAAATACGAATTTTCAATGTGTGAAATTTTTCATTTTGCAAATTCAAAATAAAATATTAAAAAAATACATTTTAAAAAGGTCCGTCAATTTAACAGTTGGGAATTTTCTGAATGTGAAAGCAGAATTTAAAAATATGTATTAGTTAATAAGTTATTTGTAAAGAAAATTTCCCATAGAATAACATTGCCTCGGACTTCCGGAGAAGGTAAGTGAAGAGGGCCGTTAATAGGCCAGCAGTGATTTAGTTATAGCTAATATATTTTATTGGTGATACCTTTAATTTTATTCGTGCTTTTTTTCTTTTTCTTTCTTTTGTTTTCCTCTCTCTTTTTTCTGATGAAGTAGCAGCCAGTTTTTTCTATGCATCCAATATTTAATTTGATTTTGTACATATTCATTTTTAAATACTATTTAGAAGTATTTGATTCATACACTATGGTTGTAAATTCAGGATTTCTAGTGCAGCATATAGGAAATAGTCAGTTGATCCATTTTCCTTATGATAAAAGTTTAATTTTTTGTTTTCAGTGCAAATATTTCTCTATATTACATTTTTTGGAATAAAGGAGATTATGTTTTTTTTTTTTTTTTTTTAGTGTTCAAATTTCAATATGTTTAACTTTGTTACGCTATTTGATATAAATAAATGTAACTTTACATGTGAAAATTATAAATTATTGAAACAAAAATTGTTATAAAGTGAGCATTGTAAAAAACACCATAAACTAAAAAAAAAAAAAAAAATAATAATAATAAATAAATAATAAAAAATTGCAGCAATTGTTTCCGGTTGAAATAGCACGAAGACCCTTCATCAGGCGAAACAAAGTGGGCACGACTGCAGCAAAAGTAATTTGCTGCAATCGTGCTTTTTGTTAAACTCACGAAGGGATGTGTTATTATTTCAACCTAAAAGAACTGATGCATCTTTTTTTTTTTTGGGGGGGGGGCAATGATTATGTTTATTTACAAATTTTTCTATTTGTTACTACAGTACAAAATCTCAAATCCGGAATCGTCCGGACCGTGGCCTTTCCGGATTTTGGATTTTTCCGGATTTTAGGTCACTTTCTGATTTACGGCAATAAAAAAACGGACATCCCCATTCCGAACGTCCTTTTAGTTAATAACTAGCTTACGCCGCTCGAGGGTGCGATTTCTTAAGAAATTGGAGTATACGCTCAAGTAACGTGTACAATACTTTGAATAAACACCATAAAATTCTGCAAACGCAACGCTTGCGCTTTGTTTGCCGCACTCGTGCCTACTTCGTTTGCCTGATGAAGGATCATGTTCTCTTTCCATCCGAAACGATTGTTGCGAGCTCTTACATTTTATGGTGGTTAATTTTATTACTTTTAAACACCAATTCTGTGGTGCTTTTTTATTATAACTCTCAAGTATCCAGAAAATCTTGAATATTTTTATTTTCCCCTACATCAAATGGTACCCAGTTGATAATTTTTTTCCCTTCTTCTTAAAACATCAGGCAGATGAATCAGCTTCCTTTTTTTCTGTCTGTGTTTATCTTCAAAGTCGTTTATTTGAAACCACAGAAATTATCACTGAGGAATGTGTTCGGCTATTTAGAATTAATTATCACAGCTGTCACTCTTAACCAGGCCGCCACAAAGAACTTTTTCGCGTTGTTGATAGTCCAATGGGATCTTTACTCTCTCCCCAACTTTCTTCAAAGTCCTTGAGTAAAAAATTTTCGGACACGTGCGATACCGAAAGATGATTTTGCAGTTTTATACAGATGACGTTATTTGAACTTTAAGCGAATATTCAGCATTTGACCTGTGCCAATTAATTTTCATTAGGTTTGGAAAGCAGATTCTTCAGCTGAAAAAAAAAATATATATATCGTTCGCTTGAGTAAAGAGATAACGTAAAAGAGAAAAACGAGAGTGCGTTTGTCTTTGTAGCTGTAAATATTTGATAAATTTATCCGCGATTACCTATTTTAAAAATATTTTTAGAATTCCATAAAACTCATATATGTTATACAGGTTTTCAAGATTTACTATAGGACGCTTGTCATAAAAAGTTGTACAGGTAACCCAAATGGTTTCAGTATAAAAATTCATAAAATAATTTGGATACATTACAGTCAAAGAGACATTTCTTATCAGCGCACATAAAAATCTTTATACAACGCTAAAATACAGATCAACATAAATTTTATAGATGCAATAAGAAATGGTTCCGATCAAAAATGATAAAATAAATATTTGTGGTTCATTTAATAGTGATGCTCAAAAATATTCTTATACGTTACGGGAAATTGAGGGGGGGGGGGGAGTATTTCAGTTTCGTAAAAGTGAAATTATTTTTCTCACTTGCATTTAAAAAATAATAATTAATAAATAAATAAAATAAAACAGTTTGTTATGGCTACCACTTTTTTTTTTTTTTTTTCGTTTCTTATAATAGTTTATAGAAATTACATATGAAAATTATTATTTATGAAAATTATTTTCTGTGAATGAGGGTTTTGAGATTTCTGAACACGATTTGACCATTTTTAGAAAGTTTTACTCTGTAAGTGTGTATAAAAAAAATTGTGGACGCTGTATCTCACGAACCAATGGACGAAATTTAACCAAATTTGTTATTTAACCAAACTTGATTAAAATCGTTCCCGATTACATTTGTGGATCATTCACTCAACACATGGCTCTATATTTCTACTTCTTCGTAATTTTCAATATGACACAGTATAAGAAGAAATTTTACATAAATGATTTCAAATAAATGATAATTATTTTTTTTATTTTTATTATGAATTAAAAAATAAATATTTAAATAACTAACAACAAACTAGGAAAATTTTTTTGTATAAGTAGAAGAATCGCTCGCCCTTCCCCATGAGGGGATAAATTTTCAATGCTGGTATTTTTCAAAAGAAACTCATCACTAACTTTAAAGTAAATGACTGAATTAAATTTGTGGAAAATTAAAGCAAAGTTATAAATTATTAAAAAAAAAAAAAAAAAGAAGAAGAAGAAGAAGAAGAAAGCATTTTTTTCAGAAGTTGGCACAAAATTGATTTTATTATTTTTATTATTATTATTATTATTGAGAAACACTGTTCTAAAATGAAAATCGTTTGCATGCATTCAGGAAAATGATTTTAAAAAATTATTTGCACTACGCGAATTTGCATAATAAAAAATATAGAAGAAAGTTTTGTGGTGCCACATCATACTAGTTTTTTGGTCAAAAATTAAAAAATCAATAAATAATAATAATAAATAATAATAACAATAATAAAATACTAGAAAGTTAGCGGCTATCATAATTTACTAGAACGGGTCAACTGGATATTTGTTATATATTTCTAGAAATCCTTTTGTTACAACAATAGCTTTAGAGTCAAACATTAGAATCAAACATTAAAAATAGTATTTAAAAAATAATACAAAAACAAATTAATAATTGAATTACTTACTCATATATTCTTTTTACGAGATTTTCAATCTCGCACCCGCAGACAACAACAACGAACAAGAACTTCGTATGAAATGGCAGACAGCGAGGGAATTTCAAATCAACAGCAAAAGAATCACAGCGCCCTCTATGCATACAAATTGGTTATGGCCTAATAATTTGTGGCCACAAGATGAAAAACATGATGTTGGCCGTGTGGTAATAGCCTGCATAAGG
The DNA here is from genome assembly GCA_963930645.1 of Salticus scenicus. Classification (NCBI taxonomy): domain Eukaryota; kingdom Metazoa; phylum Arthropoda; class Arachnida; order Araneae; family Salticidae; genus Salticus; species Salticus scenicus. Next base: position 105,821,783 of record OZ005648.1, read on the forward strand.
CCAACTGTGTTTATGCCACTTCTGGGCCACCGACCATTTTTCTTTAGGCTTCCATCACAGCTGGCAGCCACAAACGGCCCGCTGCTGGGGTTATATGGGGCAACCGGCAACTGATGGCAAGTGCAGGATGCCAGCAGTAGGCCATAACGAGCCCACCAGTATAAGTTTTGCTGGGTTGTCGTACGAAGAAAGTCGTCTCGAAAACTGCAATAGTTGCAGCTTTGCTTGTTCGCCTTTAGTAAGTCGTTTAGTTTTTCGACCCGAAAGAGTTGTTGCTAATTTACGACATTTTAAGGTGTTTATTCAATGTTTTGTACTTTTTACAGGAATTCTGTAACTAAAAACAATGGAACAATTTAAATATAGTAGTACCTTTTTTTGGAGATCTTTAGTGGAGAAATCTTGCTAATTTTGTATGCTTCTGAAAGCTGATGTAATATATAAACGTCCTTAGAGACATCCGAAATATCTGTTCCCGAACCAATTTTGACTTGTGTTTCCGGCAGAGATTTGCAAGGCATTTCTAAAATCTGATATCCGGGCCCAATTTTACATGCTTCCAAGAAATTTTTTATGATATTTTCAGATGCTCGTGTAGAATTCAACGGGACCTTTTGAAGACACTGCCTTCAAATCATCAAAAGACGGCTTTAACCATTCGTAGTTACTTACGCAAAAAACTGGGATATCTGTAATAGGAAAACAATACAGAATTTGTGTTACAAAGGCTGAAATACGGAAATCTGAATAATGAATATTAAGTTTCAGTAAGTTCGCAACAATTGTATCGTGTCGAAGTGAGACAGGATGTGATAAGAAGAAAGTAGGCAATAAAATTGAAATATTTGGCGCTGTCATTGTTTGCATTGTGAAAGATCACCTTTTCTTTCGACCTCAAACAATTAATGCGAATTTATTACATTTTATACTTTATTCAAAGTTTTGTACTTTTTTCAAGAATTTTGTCACTAAAAACAATGGAAAATTAAAAAAATTATAGTACATTTTATGGTATCCCAGATTCTCTTAGAGGCATCAGGAGTATCTGTCAAGAAACAATTTTGGCTTGTGTTTCAGGAAGAGATGTGTAAAACATCTCTATAATCAGATATCCTGGCACATTTTTACATGCTTCAAAGAACTTTTTTTTGATACTTCCAGAAGGTCTGGTAGAAGTTAAAGGGGCCTCCTGAACACGCAACCTTTAAATCATCACGAGACAGCTGTAACCATCCGGAGACGCTTTCACACACATCTGGGATCTCTGTAATAAGAAAGCACTACAGATTTGGTGTATGAAAGTAAGAAGTACAGAACTTTGAATAATGAACATTAAAATGCAATAAGCTCTGAATAATTGTTTCGGGTCGAATCAAAGCACAATGTTTTGTCATAAGAAGAAAGTAGGCTCGAAATCTGCTATAGCTGCCGTTTGATTGTTCGCCTTTAGTAGGTTCGTATTTTCTTTCGACCCGAAACAATTCTTGAATTTTGTGACATTTTAAGTGTTTAATCAAAGTTTTGTACTTTTTACAGGAATTCTGTAACTAAAAACAATGGAATAATTTTAAAAAAGATGGTAAGATTTGTGGAGATCTTTAATGGCGAAATCTTACAAATTTTGTATGCACCTGGAAGCTGATGTAATACATAAACTCTCCCTGAGACATCCGAAATACCTCTTCAAGAAACAATTTTGGCTTGTGTTTCAGGGAGAGAATTGTAAAATATCTCTATAGTCAGATATCCGGGCACACTTTTACATGCTTCCAGGAACTTCTTTTTGAAACTATCAGAAGATCTGGTAGACGTGAATGGGAACTTTTGAAGACACTGCATTGAAATCATCAGGCGACAACATTTATCATCCGGAGACATTTCCACACACACCTGGAATCTCTGTAATAAGAAAGCAATACTGATTTGGTGTATTAAAGTAAGATATACAAAAATTTGAATAATGAACATTAAATTGGAATAAGCTTGCGTCAATTGTTTCGGGTAGGAACAAAACACAATAGTTTGTCGTACGAAGAAAGTCGTCTCGAAAACTGCAATAGTTGCAGCTTTGCTTGTTCGCCTTTAGTAGAGTCGTTTAGTTTTTCGACCCGAAAGAGTTGTTGCTAATTTACGACATTTTAAGGTGTTTATTCAATGTTTTGTACTTTTTACAGGAATTCTGTAACTAAAAACAATGGAACAATTTAAATATAATAGTACCTTTTTTTGGAGATCTTTAGTGGAGAAATCTTGCTAATTTTGTATGCTTCTGAAAGCTGATGTAATATATAAACTTCCTTAGCGACATCCGAAATATCTGTTCCCGAACAAATTTTGACTTGTGTTTCCGGCAGAGATTTGCAAAGCATTTCTAAAATCTGATATCCGGGCCCACTTTTACATGCTTCCAAGAAATTGTTTATGATATTTGCAGATGCTCGTGTAGAATTCAACGGGACCTTTTGAAGACACTGCCTTCAAATCATCAAAAGACGGCTTTAACCATTCGTAGTTACTTACGCAAAAAACTGGGATATCTGTAATAGGAAAACAATACAGAATTTGTGTTACAAAGGCAGAAATACGGAAATCTGAATAATGAACATTAAGATGCAGTAAGTTCGCAACAATTGTATCGTGTCGAAGTGAGACAGGATGTGATAAGAAGAAAGTAGGCAATAAAATTGAAATATTTGGCGCTTTCATTGTTTGCATTGTGAAAGATCACCTTTTTTTTCGACCTCAAACAATTAATGCGAATTTATTACATTTTATACTTTATTCAAAGTTTTGTACTTTTTACAAGAATTTTGTTACTAAAAACAATGGAACATTTAAAAAATTATAGTACCTTTTATGGTATCCCAGACTCTCTTAGAGGCATCAGGAGTATCTGTCAAGAAACAATTTTGGCTTGTGTTTCAGGAAGAGATGTGTAAAACATCTCTATAATCAGATATCCTGGCACATTTTTACATGCTTCAAAGAACTTGTTTTTGATACTTCCAGAAGGTCTGGCAGAAGTTAAAGAGGCCTCCTGAACACGCAACATTTAAATCATCACGAGACAGCTGTAACCATCCGGAGACACTTTCACACACATCTGGGATCTCTGTAATAAGAAAGCACTACAGATTTGGTGTATCAAAGTAAGAAGTACAGAACTTTAAATAATGAATATTAAAATGCAATAAGCTCTTAATAATTGTTTCGGGTCGAATCAAAGCACAATATTTTGTCATAAGAAGAAAGTAGGCTCGAAAACTGCTATAGTTGCCGTTTGATTTTTTCGCCTTTAGTAGGTTCGTATTTTCTTTCGACCCGAAACAATTCTTGAGTTTTGTGACATTTTAAGTGTTTTATTCAAAGTTTTGTACTTTTTGCATGAATTCTGTAACTAAAAACAATGGAATATTTTAAAAAGATGGTACCATTTGTGGAGATCTATAATGGAGAAATCTTGCAAATTTTGTATGCACCTGGAAGCTGATGTAATACATAAACTCTCTTGGAGACATCCGGAATATCTCTTCAAGAAACTATTTTGGCTTGTGTTTCAGGGAGAGATGTGTAAAACATCTCTATAGTCAGATATCCGGGAACACTTTTACATGCTTCCAGGAACTTCTTTTTGATACTATGAGAAGATCTGGTAGACGTGAATGGGAACTTTTGAAGTCACTGCATTGAAATCATCAGGAGACATCATTTATCATCCGGAGACACTTTCACACACACCTGGAATCTCTGTAATAAGAAAGCAATACTGATTTGGTGTATCAAAGTAAGATGTACAAAAATATAAATAATGAACATTAAAATGGAATAAGCTTCCGACAATTGTTTCGGGCAGGAACAAAATACAATAGTTTGTCGTACGAAGAAAGTCGTCTCGAAAACTGCAATAGTTGCAGCTTTGCTTGGTCGACTTTAGTAGAGTCGTTTAGTTTTTCGACCCGAAAGAGTTGTTGCTAATTTACGACATTTTAAGGTGTTTATTCAATGTTTTGTACTTTTTACAGGAATTCTGTAACTAAAAACAATGGAACAATTTAAATATAATAGTACCTTTTTTTGGAGATCTTTAGTGGAGAAATCTTGCTAATTTTGTATGCTTCTGAAAGCTGATGTAATATATAAACGTCCTTAGAGACATCCGAAATATCTGTTCCCGAACCAATTTTGACTTGTGTTTCCGGCAGAGATTTGCAAGGCATTTCTAAAATCTGATATCCGGGCCCAATTTTACATGCTTCCAAGAAATTTTTTATGATATTTTCAGATGCTCGTGTAGAATTCAACGGGACCTTTTGAAGACACTGCCTTCAAATCATCAAAAGACGGCTTTAACCATTCGTAGTTACTTACGCAAAAAACTGGGATATCTGTAATAGGAAAACAATACAGAATTTGTGTTACAAAGGCTGAAATACGGAAATCTGAATAATGAATATTAAGTTTCAGTAAGTTCGCAACAATTGTATCGTGTCGAAGTGAGACAGGATGTGATAAGAAGAAAGTAGGCAATAAAATTGAAATATTTGGCGCTGTCATTGTTTGCATTGTGAAAGATCACCTTTTCTTTCGACCTCAAACAATTAATGCGAATTTATTACATTTTATACTTTATTCAAAGTTTTGTACTTTTTTCAAGAATTTTGTCACTAAAAACAATGGAAAATTAAAAAAATTATAGTACATTTTATGGTATCCCAGATTCTCTTAGAGGCATCAGGAGTATCTGTCAAGAAACAATTTTGGCTTGTGTTTCAGGAAGAGATGTGTAAAACATCTCTATAATCAGATATCCTGGCACATTTTTACATGCTTCAAAGAACTTTTTTTTGATACTTCCAGAAGGTCTGGTAGAAGTTAAAGGGGCCTCCTGAACACGCAACCTTTAAATCATCACGAGACAGCTGTAACCATCCGGAGACGCTTTCACACACATCTGGGATCTCTGTAATAAGAAAGCACTACAGATTTGGTGTATGAAAGTAAGAAGTACAGAACTTTGAATAATGAACATTAAAATGCAATAAGCTCTGAATAATTGTTTCGGGTCGAATCAAAGCACAATGTTTTGTCATAAGAAGAAAGTAGGCTCGAAATCTGCTATAGCTGCCGTTTGATTGTTCGCCTTTAGTAGGTTCGTATTTTCTTTCGACCCGAAACAATTCTTGAATTTTGTGACATTTTAAGTGTTTAATCAAAGTTTTGTACTTTTTACAGGAATTCTGTAACTAAAAACAATGGAATAATTTTAAAAAAGATGGTAAGATTTGTGGAGATCTTTAATGGCGAAATCTTACAAATTTTGTATGCACCTGGAAGCTGATGTAATACATAAACTCTCCCTGAGACATCCGAAATACCTCTTCAAGAAACAATTTTGGCTTGTGTTTCAGGGAGAGAATTGTAAAATATCTCTATAGTCAGATATCCGGGCACACTTTTACATGCTTCCAGGAACTTCTTTTTGAAACTATCAGAAGATCTGGTAGACGTGAATGGGAACTTTTGAAGACACTGCATTGAAATCATCAGGCGACAACATTTATCATCCGGAGACATTTCCACACACACCTGGAATCTCTGTAATAAGAAAGCAATACTGATTTGGTGTATTAAAGTAAGATATACAAAAATTTGAATAATGAACATTAAATTGGAATAAGCTTGCGTCAATTGTTTCGGGTAGGAACAAAACACAATAGTTTGTCGTACGAAGAAAGTCGTCTCGAAAACTGCAATAGTTGCAGCTTTGCTTGTTCGCCTTTAGTAGAGTCGTTTAGTTTTTCGACCCGAAAGAGTTGTTGCTAATTTACGACATTTTAAGGTGTTTATTCAATGTTTTGTACTTTTTACAGGAATTCTGTAACTAAAAACAATGGAACAATTTAAATATAATAGTACCTTTTTTTGGAGATCTTTAGTGGAGAAATCTTGCTAATTTTGTATGCTTCTGAAAGCTGATGTAATATATAAACTTCCTTAGCGACATCCGAAATATCTGTTCCCGAACAAATTTTGACTTGTGTTTCCGGCAGAGATTTGCAAAGCATTTCTAAAATCTGATATCCGGGCCCACTTTTACATGCTTCCAAGAAATTGTTTATGATATTTGCAGATGCTCGTGTAGAATTCAACGGGACCTTTTGAAGACACTGCCTTCAAATCATCAAAAGACGGCTTTAACCATTCGTAGTTACTTACGCAAAAAACTGGGATATCTGTAATAGGAAAACAATACAGAATTTGTGTTACAAAGGCAGAAATACGGAAATCTGAATAATGAACATTAAGATGCAGTAAGTTCGCAACAATTGTATCGTGTCGAAGTGAGACAGGATGTGATAAGAAGAAAGTAGGCAATAAAATTGAAATATTTGGCGCTTTCATTGTTTGCATTGTGAAAGATCACCTTTTTTTTCGACCTCAAACAATTAATGCGAATTTATTACATTTTATACTTTATTCAAAGTTTTGTACTTTTTACAAGAATTTTGTTACTAAAAACAATGGAACATTTAAAAAATTATAGTACCTTTTATGGTATCCCAGACTCTCTTAGAGGCATCAGGAGTATCTGTCAAGAAACAATTTTGGCTTGTGTTTCAGGAAGGGATGTGTAAACATCTCTATAATCAGATATCCTGGCACATTTTTACATGCTTCAAAGAACTTGTTTTTGATACTTCCAGAAGGTCTGGCAGAAGTTAAAGAGGCCTCCTGAACACGCAACATTTAAATCATCACGAGACAGCTGTAACCATCCGGAGACACTTTCACACACATCTGGGATCTCTGTAATAAGAAAGCACTACAGATTTGGTGTATCAAAGTAAGAAGTACAGAACTTTAAATAATGAATATTAAAATGCAATAAGCTCTTAATAATTGTTTCGGGTCGAATCAAAGCACAATATTTTGTCATAAGAAGAAAGTAGGCTCGAAAACTGCTATAGTTGCCGTTTGATTTTTTCGCCTTTAGTAGGTTCGTATTTTCTTTCGACCCGAAACAATTCTTGAGTTTTGTGACATTTTAAGTGTTTTATTCAAAGTTTTGTACTTTTTGCATGAATTCTGTAACTAAAAACAATGGAATATTTTAAAAAGATGGTACCATTTGTGGAGATCTATAATGGAGAAATCTTGCAAATTTTGTATGCACCTGGAAGCTGATGTAATACATAAACTCTCTTGGAGACATCCGGAATATCTCTTCAAGAAACTATTTTGGCTTGTGTTTCAGGGAGAGATGTGTAAAACATCTCTATAGTCAGATATCCGGGAACACTTTTACATGCTTCCAGGAACTTCTTTTTGATACTATGAGAAGATCTGGTAGACGTGAATGGGAACTTTTGAAGTCACTGCATTGAAATCATCAGGAGACATCATTTATCATCCGGAGACACTTTCACACACACCTGGAATCTCTGTAATAAGAAAGCAATACTGATTTGGTGTATCAAAGTAAGATGTACAAAAATATAAATAATGAACATTAAAATGGAATAAGCTTCCGACAATTGTTTCGGGCAGGAACAAAATACAATAGTTTGTCGTACGAAGAAAGTCGTCTCGAAAACTGCAATAGTTGCAGCTTTGCTTGGTCGACTTTAGTAGAGTCGTTTAGTTTTTCGACCCGAAAGAGTTGTTGCTAATTTACGACATTTTAAGGTGTTTATTCAATGTTTTGTACTTTTTACAGGAATTCTGTAACTAAAAACAATGGAACAATTTAAATATAATAGTACCTTTTTTTGGAGATCTTTAGTGGAGAAATCTTGCTAATTTTGTATGCTTCTGAAAGCTGATGTAATATATAAACGTCCTTAGAGACATCCGAAATATCTGTTCCCGAACCAATTTTGACTTGTGTTTCCGGCAGAGATTTGCAAGGCATTTCTAAAATCTGATATCCGGGCCCAATTTTACATGCTTCCAAGAAATTTTTTATGATATTTTCAGATGCTCGTGTAGAATTCAACGGGACCTTTTGAAGACACTGCCTTCAAATCATCAAAAGACGGCTTTAACCATTCGTAGTTACTTACGCAAAAAACTGGGATATCTGTAATAGGAAAACAATACAGAATTTGTGTTACAAAGGCTGAAATACGGAAATCTGAATAATGAATATTAAGTTTCAGTAAGTTCGCAACAATTGTATCGTGTCGAAGTGAGACAGGATGTGATAAGAAGAAAGTAGGCAATAAAATTGAAATATTTGGCGCTGTCATTGTTTGCATTGTGAAAGATCACCTTTTCTTTCGACCTCAAACAATTAATGCGAATTTATTACATTTTATACTTTATTCAAAGTTTTGTACTTTTTTCAAGAATTTTGTCACTAAAAACAATGGAAAATTAAAAAAATTATAGTACATTTTATGGTATCCCAGATTCTCTTAGAGGCATCAGGAGTATCTGTCAAGAAACAATTTTGGCTTGTGTTTCAGGAAGAGATGTGTAAAACATCTCTATAATCAGATATCCTGGCACATTTTTACATGCTTCAAAGAACTTTTTTTTGATACTTCCAGAAGGTCTGGTAGAAGTTAAAGGGGCCTCCTGAACACGCAACCTTTAAATCATCACGAGACAGCTGTAACCATCCGGAGACGCTTTCACACACATCTGGGATCTCTGTAATAAGAAAGCACTACAGATTTGGTGTATGAAAGTAAGAAGTACAGAACTTTGAATAATGAACATTAAAATGCAATAAGCTCTGAATAATTGTTTCGGGTCGAATCAAAGCACAATGTTTTGTCATAAGAAGAAAGTAGGCTCGAAATCTGCTATAGCTGCCGTTTGATTGTTCGCCTTTAGTAGGTTCGTATTTTCTTTCGACCCGAAACAATTCTTGAATTTTGTGACATTTTAAGTGTTTAATCAAAGTTTTGTACTTTTTACAGGAATTCTGTAACTAAAAACAATGGAATAATTTTAAAAAAGATGGTGAGATTTGTGGAGATCTTTAATGGCGAAATCTTACAAATTTTGTATGCACCTGGAAGCTGATGTAATACATAAACTCTCCCTGAGACATCCGAAATACCTCTTCAAGAAACAATTTTGGCTTGTGTTTCAGGGAGAGAATTGTAAAATATCTCTATAGTCAGATATCCGGGCACACTTTTACATGCTTCCAGGAACTTCTTTTTGAAACTATCAGAAGATCTGGTAGACGTGAATGGGAACTTTTGAAGACACTGCATTGAAATCATCAGGCGACAACATTTATCATCCGGAGACATTTCCACACACACCTGGAATCTCTGTAATAAGAAAGCAATACTGATTTGGTGTATTAAAGTAAGATATACAAAAATTTGAATAATGAACATTAAATTGGAATAAGCTTGCGTCAATTGTTTCGGGTAGGAACAAAACACAATAGTTTGTCGTACGAAGAAAGTCGTCTCGAAAACTGCAATAGTTGCAGCTTTGCTTGTTCGCCTTTAGTAGAGTCGTTTAGTTTTTCGACCCGAAAGAGTTGTTGCTAATTTACGACATTTTAAGGTGTTTATTCAATGTTTTGTACTTTTTACAGGAATTCTGTAACTAAAAACAATGGAACAATTTAAATATAATAGTACCTTTTTTTGGAGATCTTTAGTGGAGAAATCTTGCTAATTTTGTATGCTTCTGAAAGCTGATGTAATATATAAACTTCCTTAGCGACATCCGAAATATCTGTTCCCGAACAAATTTTGACTTGTGTTTCCGGCAGAGATTTGCAAAGCATTTCTAAAATCTGATATCCGGGCCCACTTTTACATGCTTCCAAGAAATTGTTTATGATATTTTCAGATGCTCGTGTAGAATTCAACGGGACCTTTTGAAGACACTGCCTTCAAATCATCAAAAGACGGCTTTAACCATTCGTAGTTACTTACGCAAAAAACTGGGATATCTGTAATAGGAAAACAATACAGAATTTGTGTTACAAAGGCAGAAATACGGAAATCTGAATAATGAACATTAAGATGCAGTAAGTTCGCAACAATTGTATCGTGTCGAAGTGAGACAGGATGTGATAAGAAGAAAGTAGGCAATAAAATTGAAATATTTGGCGCTTTCATTGTTTGCATTGTGAAAGATCACCTTTTTTTTCGACCTCAAACAATTAATGCGAATTTATTACATTTTATACTTTATTCAAAGTTTTGTACTTTTTACAAGAATTTTGTTACTAAAAACAATGGAACATTTAAAAAATTATAGTACCTTTTATTGTATCCCAGACTCTCTTAGAGGCATCAGGAGTATCTGTCAAGAAACAATTTTGGCTTGTGTTTCAGGAAGAGATGTGTAAAACATCTCTATAATCAGATATCCTGGCACATTTTTACATGCTTCAAAGAACTTGTTTTTGATACTTCCAGAAGGTCTGGCAGAAGTTAAAGAGGCCTCCTGAACACGCAACATTTAAATCATCACGAGACAGCTGTAACCATCCGGAGACACTTTCACACACATCTGGGATCTCTGTAATAAGAAAGCACTACAGATTTGGTGTATCAAAGTAAGAAGTACAGAACTTTAAATAATGAATATTAAAATGCAATAAGCTCTTAATAATTGTTTCGGGTCGAATCAAAGCACAATATTTTGTCATAAGAAGAAAGTAGGCTCGAAAACTGCTATAGTTGCCGTTTGATTTTTTCGCCTTTAGTAGGTTCGTATTTTCTTTCGACCCGAAACAATTCTTGAGTTTTGTGACATTTTAAGTGTTTTATTCAAAGTTTTGTACTTTTTGCATGAATTCTGTAACTAAAAACAATGGAATAATTTTAAAATGATGGTACCATTTGTGGAGATCTATAATGGAGAAATCTTGCAAATTTTGTATGCACCTGGAAGCTGATGTAATACATAAACTCTCTTGGAGACATCCGGAATATCTCTTCAAGAAACTATTTTGGCTTGTGTTTCAGGGAGAGATGTGTAAAACATCTCTATAGTCAGATATCCGGGAACACTTTTACATGCTTCCAGGAACTTCTTTTTGATACTATAAGAAGATCTGGTAGACGTGAATGGGAACTTTTGAAGTCACTGCATTGAAATCATCAGGCGACATCATTTATCATCTGGAGACACTTTCACACACACCTGGAATCTCTGTAATAAGAAAGCAATACTGATTTGGTGTATCAAAGTAAGATGTACAAAAATATAAATAATGAACATTAAAATGGAATAAGCTTCCGACAATTGTTTCGGGCAGGAACAAAACACAATAGTTTGTCGTACGAAGAAAGTCGTCTCGAAAACTGCAATAGTTGCAGCTTTGCTTGGTCGCCTTTAGTAGAGTCGTTTAGTTTTTCGACCCGAAAGAGTTGTTGCTAATTTACGACATTTTAAGGTGTTTATTCAATGTTTTGTACTTTTTACAGGAATTCTGTAACTAAAAACAATGGAACAATTTAAATATAATAGTACCTTTTTTTGGAGATCTTTAGTGGAGAAATCTTGCTAATATTGTATGCTTCTGAAAGCTGATGTAATATATAAACTTCCTTAGCGACATCCGAAATATCTGTTCCCGAACCAATTTTGACTTGTGTTTCCGGCAGAGATTTGCAAAGCATTTCTAAAATCTGATATCCGGGCCCACTTTTACATGCTTCCAAGAAATTTTTTATGATATTTTCAGATGCTCGTGTAGAATTCAACGGGACCTTTTGAAGACACTGCCTTCAAATCATCAAAAGACGGCATTAACCATTCGTAGTTACTTACGCAAAAAACTGGGATATCTGTAATAGGAAAACAATACAGAATTTGTGTTACAAAGGCAGAAATACGGAAATCTGAATAATGAACATTAAGATGCAGTAAGTTCGCAACAATTGTATCGTGTCGAAGTGAGACAGGATGTGATAAGAAGAAAGTAGGCAATAAAAATGAAATATTTGGCGCTGTCATTGTTTGCATTGTGAAAGATCACCTTTTTTTTCGACCTCAAACAATTAATGCGAATTTATTACATTTTATACTTTATTCAAAGTTTTGTACTTTTTACAAGAAATTTGTTACTAAAAACAATGGAAAATTTAATAAATTATAGTACCTTTTATGGTATCCCAGACTCTCTTAGAGGCATCAGGAGTATCTGTCAAGAAACAATTTTGGCTTGTGTTTCAGGAAGAGATGTGTAAAACATCTCTATAATCAGATATCCTGGCACATTTTTACATGCTTCAAAGAACTTGTTTTTGATACTTCCAGAAGGTCTGGCAGAAGTTAAAGAGGCCTCCTGAACACGCAACATTTAAATCATCACGAGACAGCTGTAACCATCCGGAGACACTTTCACACACATCTGGGATCTCTGTAATAAGAAATCACTACAGATTTGGTGTATCAAAGTAAGAAGTACAGAACTTTGAATAATGAACATTAAAATGCAATAAGCTCTGAATAATTGTTTCGGGTCGAATCAAAGCACAATGTTTTGTCATAAGAAGAAAGTAGGCTGGAAAACTGCTATAGTTGCCGTTTGATTGTTCGCCTTTAGTAGGTTCGTATTTTCTTTCGACCCGAAACAATTCTTGAGTTTTGTGACATTTTAAGTGTTTTATTCAAAGTTTTGTACTTTTTGCAGGAAATCTGTAACTAAAAACAATGGAATAATTTTAAAAAGATGGTACCATTTGTGGAGATCTATAATGGAGAAATCTTGCAAATTTTGTATGCACCTGGAAGCTGATGTAATACATAAACTCTCTTGGAGACATCCGGAATATCTCTTCAAGAAACTATTTTGGCTTGTGTTTCAGGGAGAGATGTGTAAAACATCTCTATAGTCAGATATCCGGGAACACTTTTACATGCTTCCAGGAACTTCTTTTTGATACTATGAGAAGATCTGGTAGACGTGAATGGGAACTTTTGAAGTCACTGCATTGAAATCATCAGGAGACATCATTTATCATCCGGAGACACTTTCACACACACCTGGAATCTCTGTATAATAAGAAAGCAATACTGATTTGGTGTATCAAAGTAAGATGTACAAAAATATAAATAATGAACATTAAAATGGAATAAGCTTCCGACAATTGTTTCGGGCAGGAACAAAATACAATAGTTTGTCGTACGAAGAAAGTCGTCTCGAAAACTGCAATAGTTGCAGCTTTGCTTGGTCGACTTTAGTAGAGTCGTTTAGTTTTTCGACCCGAAAGAGTTGTTGCTAATTTACGACATTTTAAGGTGTTTATTCAATGTTTTGTACTTTTTACAGGAATTCTGTAACTAAAAACAATGGAACAATTTAAATATAATAGTACCTTTTTTTGGAGATCTTTAGTGGAGAAATCTTGCTAATTTTGTATGCTTCTGAAACTGATGTAATATATAAACTTCCTTAGAGACATCCGAAATATCTGTTCCCGAACCAATTTTGACTTGTGTTTCCGGCAGAGATTTGCAAAGCATTTCTAAAATCTGATATCCGGGCCCACTTTTACATGCTTCCAAGAAATTTTTATGATATTTTCAGATGCTCGTGTAGAATTCAACGGGACCTTTTGAAGACACTGCCTTCAAATCATCAAAAGACGGCTTTAACCATTCGTAGTTACTTACGCAAAAAACTGGGATATCTGTAATAGGAAAACAATACAGAATTTGTGTTACAAAGGCAGAAATACGGAAATCTGAATAATGAATATTAAGTTTCAGTAAGTTCGCAACAATTGTATCGTGTCGAAGTGAGACAGGATGTGATAAGAAGAAAGTAGGCAATAAAATTGAAATATTTGGCGCTGTCATTGTTTGCATTGTGAAAGATCACCTTTTCTTTCGACCTCAAACAATTAATGCGAATTTATTACATTTTATACTTTATTCAAAATTTTGTACTTTTTACAAGAATTTTGTTACTAAAAACAATGGAAAATTAAAAAAATTATAGTACCTTTTATGGTATCCCAGATTCTCTTAGAGGCATCAGGAGTATCTGTCAAGAAACAATTTTGGTTTGTGTTTCAGGAAGAGATGTGTAAAACATCTCTATAATCAGATATCCTGGCACATTTTTACATGCTTTAAAGAACTTTTTTTTGATACTTCCAGAAGGTCTGGCAGAAGTTAAAGGGGCCTCCTGAACACGCAACCTTTAAATCATCACGAGACAGCTGTAACCATCCGGAGACACTTTCACACACATCTGGGATCTCTGTAATAAGAAAGCACTACAGATTTGGTGTATGAAAGTAAGAAGTACAGAACTTTGAATAATGAACATTAAAATGCAATAAGCTCTTAATAATTGTTTCGGGTCGAATCAAAGCACAATATTTTGTCATAAGAAGAAAGTAGGCTCGAAAACTGCAATAGTTGCCGTTTGATTGTTCGCCTTTAGTAGGTTCGTATTTTCTTTCGACCCGAAACAATTCTTGAATTTTCTGACATTTTAAGTGTTTTATTCAAAGTTTTGTACTTTTTGCATGAATTCTGTAACTAAAAACAATGGAATAATTTTAAAAAGACGGTACCATTTGTGGAGATCTATAATGGAGAAATCTTGCAAATTTTGTATGCACCTGGAAGCTGATGTAATACATAAACTCTCTTGGAGACATCCGGAATACCTCTTCAAGAAACAATTTTGGTTTGTGTTTCAGGGAGAGATGTGTAAAACATCTAGTCAAATATCCGGGCACACTCTTACATGCTTCCAGGAACTTTTTTTTGATACTATGAGAAGATCTGGTAGACGTGAATGGGAACTTTTGAAGTCACTGCATTGAAATCATCAGGAGACATCATTTATCATCCGGAGACACTTTCACACACACCTGGAATCTCTGTAATAAGAAAGCAATACTGATTTGGTGTATCAAAGTAAGATGTACAAAAATATAAATAATGAACATTAAAATGGAATAAGCTTCCGACAATTGTTTCGGGCAGGAACAAAACACAATAGTTTGTCGTACGAAGAAAGTCGTCTCGAAAACTGCAATAGTTGCAGCTTTGCTTGTTCTCCTTTAGTAGAGTCGTTTAGTTTTTCGTCCCGAAAGAGTTGTTGCTAATTTACGACATTTTAAGGTGTTTATTCAATGTTTTGTACTTTTTACAGGAATTCTGTAACTAAAAACAATGGAACAATTTAAATATAATAGTACCTTTTTTTGGAGATCTTTAGTGGAGAAATCTTGCTAATTTTGTATGCTTCTGAAAGCTGATGTAATATATAAACTTCCTTAGCGACATCCGAAATATCTGTTCCCGAACCAATTTTGACTTCTGTTTCCGACAGAGATTTGCAAAGCATTTCTAAAATCTGATATCCGGGCCCACTTTTACATGCTTCCAAGAAATTTTTTATGATATTTTCAGAAGCTCGTATAGAATTCAACGGGACCTTTTGAAGACACTGCCTTCAAATCATCAAAAGACGGCTTTAACCATTCGTAGTTACTTACGCAAAAAACTGGGATATCTGTAATAGGAAAACAATGCAGAATTTGTGTTACAAAGGCAGAAATACAGAAATCTGAGTAATGAACATTAAGATGCAGTAAGTTCGCAACAATTGTATCCTGTCGAAGTAAGACAGGATGTAATAAGTAGAAACTAGGCAATAAAACTGAAATATTTGGCGCTTTCATTGTTTGCATTGTGAAAGATCACCTTTTCTTTCGACCTCAAACAATTAATGCGAATTTATTACATTTTATACTTTATTCAAAGTTTTGTACTTTTTACAAGAATTTTGTTACTAAAAACAATGGAACATTTAAAAAATTATAGTACCTTTTATGGTATCCCAGACTCTCTTAGAGGCATCAGGAGTATCTGTCAAGAAACAATTTTGGCTTGTGTTTCAGGAAGAGATGTGTAAAACATCTCTATAATCAGATATCCTGGCACATTTTTACATGCTTCAAAGAACGTCTTTTTGATACTTCCAGAAGGTCTGGCAGAGGTTAAAGGGGCCTCTTGAACACGCAACCTTTAAATCATCACGAGACAGCTGTAACCATCCGGAGACACTTTCACACACATCTGGGATCTCTGTAATAAGAAAGCACTACAGATTTGGTGTATTAAAGTAAGAAGTACAGAACTTTGAATAATGAACATTAAAATGCAATAAACTCTGAATAATTGTTTCGGGTCGAATCAAAGCCCAGTATATTGTCATAAGAAGAAAGTAGGCTCGAAAACTGCTATAGCTGCCGTTTGATTGTTCGCCTATAGTAGGTTCGTATTTTCTATTGACCCGAAACAATTCTTGAGTTTTGTGACATTTTAAGTGTTTTATTCAAAGTTTTGTACTTTTTGCAGGAATTCTGTAACTAAAAACAATGGAATAATTTTAAAAAGATG
Organism: Salticus scenicus; assembly: GCA_963930645.1. Taxonomy (NCBI): domain Eukaryota; kingdom Metazoa; phylum Arthropoda; class Arachnida; order Araneae; family Salticidae; genus Salticus; species Salticus scenicus. Next base: position 105,838,142 of record OZ005648.1, read on the forward strand.
GTACCACTTCTGGAGATCTTTAATGGAGAAATCTTACAAAATTTGTATGCACCTGGAAGCTGATGTAATACATAAACTCTCTTGGAGACATCCGGAATACCTCTTCAAGAAACAATTTTGGCTTGTGTTTCAGGGAGAGATGTGTAAAACATCTCTATAGTCAAATATCCGGGCACTCTCTTACATGCTTCCAGGAACTTGTTTTTGATACTATGAGAAGATCTGGTAGACGTGAATGGGAACTTTTGAAGACACTGCATTGAAATCATCAGGCGACATCATTTATCATCCTGAGACACTTTCACACACACCTGGAATCTCTGTAATAAGAAAGCAATACTGATTTGGTGTATCAAAGTAAGATGTACAAAAATATAAATAATGAACATTAAAATGGAATAAGCTTCCGACAATTGTTTCGGGCAGGAACAAAACACAATAGTTTGTCGTACGAAGAAAGTCGTCTCGAAAACTGCAATAGTTGCAGCTTTGCTTGTTCTCCTTTAGTAGAGTCGTTTAGTTTTTCGTCCCGAAAGAGTTGTTGCTAATTTACGACATTTTAAGGTGTTTATTCAATGTTTTGTACTTTTTACAGGAATTCTGTAACTAAAAACAATGGAACAATTTAAATACAATAGTACCTTTTTTTGGAGATCTTTAGTGGAGAAATCTTGCTAATTTTGTATGCTTCTGAAAGCTGATGTAATATATAAACTTCCTTAGCGACATCCGAAATATCTGTTCCCGAACCAATTTTGACTTCTGTTTCCGACAGAGATTTGCAAAGCATTTCTAAAATCTGTTATCCGGGCCCACTTTTACATGCTTCCAAGAAATTTTTTATGATATTTTCAGAAGCTCGTATAGAATTCAACGGGACCTTTTGAAGACACTGCCTTCAAATCATCAAAAGACGGCTTTAACCATTCGTAGTTACTTACGCAAAAAACTGGGATATCTGTAATAGGAAAACAATACAGAATTTGTGTTACAAAGGCAGAAATACAGAAATCTGAGTAATGAACATTAAGATGCAGTAAGTTCGCAACAATTGTATCCTGTCGAAGTAAGACAGGATGTAATAAGTAGAAACTAGGCAATAAAACTGAAATATTTGGCGCTTTCATTGTTTGCATTGTGAAAGATCACCTTTTCTTTCGACCTCAAACAATTAATGCGAATTTATTACATTTTATACTTTATTCAAAGTTTTGTACTTTTTACAAGAATTTTGTAACTAAAAACAATGGAACATTTAAAAAATTATAGTACCTTTTATGGTATCCCAGACTCTCTTAGAGGCATCAGGAGTATCTGTCAAGAAACAATTTTGGCTTGTGTTTCAGGAAGAGATGTGTAAAACATCTCTATAATCAGATATCCTGGCACATTTTTACATGCTTCAAAGAACGTCTTTTTGATACTTCAGGAAGGTCTGGCAGAGGTTAAAGGGGCCTCTTGAACACGCAACCTTTAAATCATCACGAGACAGCTGTAACCATCCGGAGACACTTTCACACACATCTGGGATCTCTGTAATAAGAAAGCACTACAGATTTGGTGTATTAAAGTAAGAAGTACAGAACTTTGAATAATGAACATTAAAATGCAATAAACTCTGAATAATTGTTTCGGGTCGAATCAAAGCCCAATATATTGTCATAAGAAGAAAGTAGGCTCGAAAACTGCTATAGCTGCCGTTTGATTGTTCGCCTATAGTAGGTTCGTATTTTCTATTGACCCGAAACAATTCTTGAGTTTTGTGACATTTTAAGTGTTTTATTCAAAGTTTTGTACTTTTTGCAGGAATTCTGTAACTAAAAACAATGGAATAATTTTAAAAAGATGGTACCACTTCTGGAGATCTTTAATGGAGAAATCTTACAAAATTTGTATGCACCTGGAAGCTGATGTAATACATAAACTCTCTTGGAGACATCCGGAATACCTCTTCAAGAAACAATTTTGGCTTGTGTTTCAGGGAGAGATGTGTAAAACATCTCTATAGTCAAATATCCGGGCACTCTCTTACATGCTTCCAGGAACTTGTTTTTGATACTATGAGAAGATCTGGTAGACGTGAATGGGAACTTTTGAAGACACTGCATTGAAATCATCAGGCGACATCATTTATCATCCTGAGACACTTTCACACACACCTGGAATCTCTGTAATAAGAAAGCAATACTGATTTGGTGTATCAAAGTAAGATGTACAAAAATATAAATAATGAACATTAAAATGGAATAAGCTTCCGACAATTGTTTCGGGCAGGAACAAAACACAATAGTTTGTCGTACGAAGAAAGTCGTCTCGAAAACTGCAATAGTTGCAGCTTTGCTTGTTCTCCTTTAGTAGAGTCGTTTAGTTTTTCGTCCCGAAAGAGTTGTTGCTAATTTACGACATTTTAAGGTGTTTATTCAATGTTTTGTACTTTTTACAGGAATTCTGTAACTAAAAACAATGGAACAATTTAAATACAATAGTACCTTTTTTTGGAGATCTTTAGTGGAGAAATCTTGCTAATTTTGTATGCTTCTGAAAGCTGATGTAATATATAAACTTCCTTAGCGACATCCGAAATATCTGTTCCCGAACCAATTTTGACTTCTGTTTCCGACAGAGATTTGCAAAGCATTTCTAAAATCTGATATCCGGGCCCACTTTTACATGCTTCCAAGAAATTTTTTATGATATTTTCAGAAGCTCGTATAGAATTCAACGGGACCTTTTGAAGACACTGCCTTCAAATCATCAAAAGACGGCTTTAACCATTTGTAGTTACTTACGCAAAAAACTGGGATATCTGTAATAGGAAAACAATACAGAATTTGTGTTACAAAGGCAGAAATACAGAAATCTGAGTAATGAACATTAAGATGCAGTAAGTTCGCAACAATTGTATCCTGTCGAAGTAAGACAGGATGTAATAAGTAGAAACTAGGCAATAAAACTGAAATATTTGGCGCTTTCATTGTTTGCATTGTGAAAGATCACCTTTTCTTTCGACCTCAAACAATTAATGCGAATTTATTACATTTTATACTTTATTCAAAGTTTTGTACTTTTTACAAGAATTTTGTAACTAAAAACAATGGAACATTTAAAAAATTATAGTACCTTTTATGGTATCCCAGACTCTCTTAGAGGCATCAGGAGTATCTGTCAAGAAACAATTTTGGCTTGTGTTTCAGGAAGAGATGTGTAAAACATCTCTATAATCAGATATCCTGGCACATTTTTACATGCTTCAAAGAACGTCTTTTTGATACTTCCAGAAGGTCTGGCAGAGGTTAAAGGGGCCTCTTGAACACGCAACCTTTAAATCATCACGAGACAGCTGTAACCATCCGGAGACACTTTCACACACATCTGGGATCTCTGTAATAAGAAAGCACTACAGATTTGGTGTATTAAAGTAAGAAGTACAGAACTTTGAATAATGAACATTAAAATGCAATAAACTCTGAATAATTGTTTCGGGTCGAATCAAAGCCCAATATATTGTCATAAGAAGAAAGTAGGCTCGAAAACTGCTATAGCTGCCGTTTGATTGTTCGCCTATAGTAGGTTCGTATTTTCTATTGACCCGAAACAATTCTTGAGTTTTGTGACATTTTAAGTGTTTTATTCAAAGTTTTGTACTTTTTGCAGGAATTCTGTAACTAAAAACAATGGAATAATTTTAAAAAGATGGTACCACTTCTGGAGATCTTTAATGGAGAAATCTTACAAAATTTGTATGCACCTGGAAGCTGATGTAATACATAAACTCTCTTGGAGACATCCGGAATACCTCTTCAAGAAACAATTTTGGCTTGTGTTTCAGGGAGAGATGTGTAAAACATCTCTATAGTCAAATATCCGGGCACTCTCTTACATGCTTCCAGGAACTTGTTTTTGATACTATGAGAAGATCTGGTAGACGTGAATGGGAACTTTTGAAGACACTGCATTGAAATCATCAGGCGACATCATTTATCATCCTGAGACACTTTCACACACACCTGGAATCTCTGTAATAAGAAAGCAATACTGATTTGGTGTATCAAAGTAAGATGTACAAAAATTTAAATAATGAACATTAAAATGGAATAAGCTTGCGACAATTGTTTCGGGTAGGAACAAAACACAATAGTTTGTCGTACGAAGAAAGTCGTCTCGAAAACTGCAATAGGTGCAGCTTTGCTTGTTCGCCTTTAGTAGAGTCGTTTAGTTTTTCGACCCGAAAGAGTTGTTGCTAATTTACGACATTTTAAGGTGTTTATTCAATGTTTTGTATTTTTTACAGGAATTCTGTAACTAAAAACAATGGAACAATTTAAATATAATAGTACCTTTCTTTGGAGATCTTTAGTGGAGAAATCTCGCTAATTTTGTATGCTTCTGAAAGCTGATGTAATATATAAACTTCCTTAGAGACATCCGAAATATCTGTTCCCGAATCAATTTTGACTTGTGTTTCCAGCAGAGATTTGCAAAGCATTTCTAAAATGTGATATCCGGGCCCACTTTTACATGCTTCCAAGAAATTTTTTATGATATTTTCAGAAGCTCGTGTAGAATTCAACGGGACCTTTTGAAGACACTGCCTACAAATCATCAAAAGACGGCTTTAACCATTCGTAGTTACTTACGCAAAAAACTGGGATATCTGTAATAAGAAAACAATACAGAATTTGTGTTACAAAGGCAGAAATACGGAAATCTGAGTAATGAACATTAAGATGCAGTAAGTTCGCAACAATTGTATCGTGTCGAAGTAAGACAGAATGTGGTAAGAAGAAACTAGGCAATAAAATTGAAATATTTGGCGCTTTCATTGTTTGCATTGTGAAAGATCACCTTTTTTTTCGACCTCAAACAATTAATGCGAATTTATTACATTTTATACTTTATTCAAAGTTTTGTACTTTTTACAAGAATTTTGTAACTAAAAACAATGGAACATTTAAAAAATTATAGTACCTTTTATGGTATCCCAGACTCTCTTAGAGGCATCAGGAGTATCTGTCAAGAAACAATTTTGGCTTGTGTTTCAGGAAGAGATGTGTAAAACATCTCTATAATCAGATATCCTGGCACATTTTTACATGCTTCAAAGAACTTGTTTTTGATACTTCCAGAAGGTCTGGCAGAAGTTAAAGAGGCCTCCTGAACACGCAACCTTTAAATCATCACGAGACAGCTGTAACCATCCGGAGACACTTTCACACACATCTGGGATCTCTGTAATAAGAAAGCACTACAGATTTGGTGTATCAAAGTAAGAAGTACAGAACTTTGAATAATGAACATTAAAATGCAATAAACTCTGAATAATTGTTTCGGGTCGAATCAAAGCCCAATATTTTGTCATAAGAAGAAAGTAGGCTCGAAAACTGCTATAGCTGCCGTTTGATTGTTCGCCTTTAGTAGGTTCGTATTTTCTTTCGACCCGAAACAATTCTTGAGTTTTGTGACATTTTAAGTGTTTTATTCAAAGTTTTGTACTTTTTGCAGGAATTCTGTAACTAAAAACAATGGAATAATTTTAAAAAGATGGTATCATTTGTGGAGATCTATAATGGAGAAATCTTGCAAATTTTGTATGCACCTGGAAGCTGATGTAATACATAAACTCTCTTGGAGACATCCGGAATATCTCTTCAAGAAACTATTTTGGCTTGTGTTTCAGGGAGAGATTTGTAAAACATCTCTATACTCAGATATCCGGGCACTCTTTTACATGCTTCCAGGAACTTCTTTTTGAAACTATCAGAAGATCTGGTAGACGTGAATGGGAACTTTTGAAGACACTGCATTGAAATCATCAGGCGACATCATTTATCATCCGGAGAAACTTTCACACACACCTGGAATCTCTGTAGTAAGAAAGCAATACAGATTTGGTGTATCAAAGTAAGAAGTACAGAACTTTGAATAATGAACATTAAAATGCAATAAGCTCTGAATAATTGTTTCGGGTCGAATCAAAGCACAATATTTTGTCATAAGAAGAAAGTAGGCTCGAAAACTGCTATAGCTGCCGTTTGATTGTTCGCCTTTAGTAGGTTCGTATTTTCTTTCGACCCGAAACAATTCTTGAGTTTTGTGACATTTTAAGTGTTTTATTCAAAGTTTTGTACTTTTTGCAGGAATTCTGTAACTATAAACAATGGAATAATTTTAAAAAGATGGTACCATTTGTGGAGATCTATAATGGAGAAATCTTACAAATTTTGTATGCACCTGGAAGCTGATGTAATACATAAACTCTCTTGGAGACATCCGGAATACCTCTTCAAGAAACAATTTTGGCTTGTGTTTCAGGGAGAGATGTGTAAAATATCTCTATAGTCAGATATCCGGGCACACTTTTACATTCTTAAAGGAACTTCCTTTTGAAACTATCAGAAGATCTGGTAGACGTGAATGGGAACTTTTGAAGACACTGCATTGAAATCATCAGGCGACATCATTTATCATCCTGAGACACTTTCACACACACCTGGAATCTCTGTAATAAGAAAGCAATAGTGATTTGGTGTATCAAAGTAAGATGTACAAAAATATAAATAATGAACATTAAAATGGAATAAGCTTGCGACAATTGTTTCGGGTAGGAACAAAACACAATAGTTTGTCGGACGAAGAAAGTCGTCTCGAAAACTGCAATAGTTGCAGCTTTGCTTGTTCTCCTTTAGAAGAGTCGTTTAGTTTTTCGACCCGAAAGAGTTGTTGCTAATTTACGACATTTTAAGGTATTTATTCAATGTTTTGTACTTTTTACAGGAATTCTGTAACTTAAAACAATGGAACAATTTAAATATAATAGTACCTTTTTTTGGAGATCTTTAGTGGAGAAATCTCGCTAATTTTGTATGCTTCTGAAAGCTGATGTAATATATAAACTTCCTTAGAGACATCCGAAATATCTGTTCCCGAACCAATTTTGACTTGTGTTTCCGGCAGAGATTTGCAAAGCATTTCTAAAATGTGATATCCGGGCCCACTTTTACATGCTTTCAAGAAATGTTTTATGATATTTTCAGAAGCTCGTGTAGAATTCAACTTGACCTTTTGAAGACACTGCCTTCAAATCATCAAAAGACGGCTTTAATCATTCGTAGTTACTTACGCAAAAAACTGGGATATCTGTAATAAGAAAACAATACAGAATTTGTGTTACAAAGGCAGAAATACGGAAATCTGAATAATGAATATTAAGATGCAGTAAGTTCGCAACAATTGTATCGTGTCGAAGTAAGACAGGATGTGATAAGAAGAAAGTAGGCAATAAAATTGAAATATTTGGCGCTTTCATTGTTTGCATTGTGAAAGATCACCTTTTCTTTCGACCTCAAACAATTAATGCGAATTTATTACATTTTATTATTTATTCAGAGTTTTGTACTTTTTACAAGAATTTTGTTACTAAAAACAATGGAAAATTTAAAAAATTATAGTACCTTTTATGGTATCCCAGACTCTCTTAGAGGCATCAGGAGTATCTGTCAAGAAACAATTTTGGCTTGTGTTTCAGGAAGAGATGTGTAAAACATCTCTATAATCAGATATCCTGGCACATTTTTACATGCTTCAAAGAACTTGTTTTTGATACTTCCAGAAGGTCTGGCAGAAGTTAAAGGGGCCTCCTGAACACGCAACCTTTAAATCATCACGAGACAGCTGTAACCATCCGGAGACACTTTCACACACATCTGGGATCTCTGTAATAAGAAAGCACTACAGATTTGGTGTATCAAAGTAAGAAGTACAGAACTTTGAATAATGAACATTAAAATGCAATAAGCTCTGGATAATTGTTTCGGGTCGAATCAAAGCATAATATTTTGTCATAAGAAGAAAGTTGGCTCGAAAACTGCTATAGTTGCCGTTTAAATGTTCGTCTTTAGTAGGTTCGTATTTTCTTTCGACCCGAAACAATTGTTGAGTTTTTGTGACATTTTAAGTGTTTTATTCAAAGTTTTGTACTTTTTACAGGAATTCTGTAACTAAAAACAATTGAATAATTTTAAAAAGATGGTACCATTTGTGGAGATCTTTAATGGAGATATCTTGCAAATTTTGTATACAGCTGGAAGCTGATGTGATACATAAACTCTCTTGGAGACATCCGGAATATCTCTTCAAGAAACAATTTTGGCTTGTGTTTCAGGGAGAGATGTGTAAAATATCTCTATACTCAGATATCCAGGCACACTTTTACATGCTTCCAGGAACTTCTTTTTGTACTATCAGAAGATCAGGTAGACGTGAATGGGAACTTTTGAAGACACTGCATTGAAATCATCAGGCGACATCATTTATCATCCGGAGACACTTTCACACACACCTGGGATCTCTGTAATAAGAAAGCAATACTGATTTGGTGTATCAAAGTAAGATGTACAAAAATTTAAATAATGAACATTAAAATGGAATAAGCTTGCTACAATTGTTTCGGGTAGGAACAAAACACAATAGTTTGTCGTACGAAGAAAGTCGTCTCGAAAGCTGCAATAGCTGCAGCTTTGCTTGTTCGCCTTTAGTAGAGTCGTTTAGTTTTTCGACCCGAAAGAGTTGTTGCTAATTTACGACATTTTAAGGTGTTTATTCAATGTTTTGTACTTTTTACGGGAATTCTGTAACTAAAAACAATGGAACAATTTAAATATAATAGTACCTTTTTTGGAGATCTTTAGTGGATAAATCTTGCTAATTTTGTATGCTTCTGAAAGCTGATGTAATATATAAACTTCCTTAGAGACATCCGAAATATCTGTTCCCGAACCAATTTTGACTTGTGTTTCCAGCAGAGATTTGCAAAGCATTTCTAAAATGTGATATCCGGGCCCTTTTTTACATGCTTCCAAGAAATTTTTTATGATATTTTCAGAAGCTCGTGTAGAATTCAAAGGGACCTTTTGAAGACACTGCCTTCAAATCATCAAAAGACGGCTTTAACCATTCGTAGTTACTTACGCAAAAACTGGGATATCTGTAATAAGAAAACAATACAGAATTTGTGTTACAAAGGCAGAAATACGGAAATCTGAGTAATGAATATTAAGATGCAGTAAGTTCGCAACAGTTGTATCCTGTCGAAGTAAGACAGGATGTGATAAGAAGAAACTAGGCAATAAAACTGAAAGATTTGGCGCTTTCATTGTTTGCATTGTGAAAGATCACCTTTTCTTTCGACCTCAAACAATTAATGCGAATTTATTACATTTTATACTTTATTCAAAGTTTTGTACTTTTTACAAGAATTTTGTTACTAAAAACAATGGAACATTTAAAAAATTGTAGTACCTTTTATGGTATCCCAGACTCTCTTAGAGGCATCAGGAGTATCTGTCAAGAAACAATTTTGGCTTGTGTTTCAGGAAGAGATGTGTAAAACATCTCTATAATCAGATATCCTGGCACATTTTTACATGCTTCAAAGAACTTGTTTTTGATACTTCCAGAAGGTCTGGCAGAAGTTAAAGGGGCCTCCTGAACACGCAACCTTTAAATCATCACGAGACAGCTGTAACCATCCGGAGACACTTTCACACACATCTGGGATCTCTGTAATAAGAAAGCACTACAGATTTGGTGTATTAAAGTAAGAAGTACAGAACTTTGAATAATGAACATTAAAATGCAATAAACTCTGAATAATTGTTTCGGGTCGAATCAAAGCCCAATATTTTGTCATAAGAAGAAAGTAGGCTCGAAAACTGCTATAGCTGCCGTTTGATTGTTCGCCTATAGTAGGTTCGTATTTTCTTTTGACCCGAAACAATTCTTGAGTTTTATGACATTTTAAGTGTTTTATTCAAAGTTTTGTACTTTTTGCAGGAATTCTGTAACTAAAAACAATGGAATAATTTTAAAAAGATGGTACCACTTCTGGAGATCTTTAATGGAGAAATCTTACAAAATTTGTATGCACCTGGAAGCTGATGTAATACATAAACTCTCTTGGAGACATCCGGAATACATCTTCAAGAAACAATTTTGGCTTGTGTTTCAGGGAGAGATGTGTAAAACATCTCTATAGTCAAATATCCGGGCACTCTCTTACAAGCTTCCAGGAACTTGTTTTTGATACTTCCAGAAGGTCTGGCAGAAGTTAAAGGGGCCTCCTGAACACGCAACCTTTAAATCATCACGAGACAGCTGTAACCATCCGGAGACACTTTCACACACATCTGGGATCTCTGTAATAAGAAAGCACTACAGATTTGGTGTATTAAAGTAAGAAGTACAGAACTTTGAATAATGAACATTAAAATGCAATAAACTCTGAATAATTGTTTCGGGTCGAATCAAAGCCCAATATTTTGTCATAAGAAGAAAGTAGGCTCGAAAACTGCTATAGCTGCCGTTTGATTGTTCGCCTATAGTAGGTTCGTATTTTCTTTTGACCCGAAACAATTCTTGAGTTTTATGACATTTTAAGTGTTTTATTCAAAGTTTTGTACTTTTTGCAGGAATTCTGTAACTAAAAACAATGGAATAATTTTAAAAAGATGGTACCACTTCTGGAGATCTTTAATGGAGAAATCTTACAAAATTTGTATGCACCTGGAAGCTGATGTAATACATAAACTCTCTTGGAGACATCCGGAATACATCTTCAAGAAACAATTTTGGCTTGTGTTTCAGGGAGAGATGTGTAAAACATCTCTATAGTCAAATATCCGGGCACTCTCTTACAAGCTTCCAGGAACTTGTTTTTGATACTATGAGAAGATCTGGTAGACGTGAATGGGAACTTTTGAAGACACTGCATTGAAATCATCAGGCGACATCATTTATCATCCTGAGACACTTTCACACACACCTGGAATCTCTGTAATAAGAAAGCAATACTGATTTGGTGTATCAAAGTAAGATGTACAAAAATTTAAATAATGAACATTAAAATGGAATAAGCTTGCGAAAATTGTTTCGGGTAGGAAAAAAACACAATAGTTTGTCGTACGAAGAAAGTCGTCTCGAAAGCTGCATTAGTTGCAGCTTTGCTTGTTCGCATTTAGTAGAGTCGTTTAGTTTTTCGACCCGAAAGAGTTGTTGCTAATTTACGGCATTTTAAGGTGTTTATTCAATGTTTTGTACTTTTTACAGGAATTCTGTATCTAAAAACAATGGAACAATTTAAATATAATAGTACCTTTCTTTGGAGATCTTTAGTGGAGAAATCTCGCTAATTTTGTATGCTTCTGAAAGCTGATGTAATATATAAACTTCCTTAGAGACATCCGAAATATCTGTTCCCGAACCAATTTTGACTTGTGATTCCAGCAGAGATTTGCAAAGCATTTCTAAAATGTGATATCCGGGCCCACTTTTACATGCTTCCAAGAAATGTTTTATGATATTTTCAGAAGCTCGTGTAGAATTCAACTGGACCTTTTGAAGACACTGCCTTCAAATCATCAAAAGACGGCTTTAATCATTCGTAGTTACTTACGCAAAAAACTGGGATATCTGTATTAAGAAAACAATACAGAATTTGTGTTACAAAGGCAGAAATACGGAAATCTGAATAATGAATATTAAGATGCAGTAAGTTCGCAACAATTGTATCGTGTCGAAGTAAGACAGGATGTGATAAGAAGAAAGTAGGCAATAAAATTGAAATATTTGGCGCTTTCATTGTTTGCATTGTGAAAGATCACCTTTTCTTTCGACCTCAAACAATTAATGCGAATTTATTACATTTTATACTTTATTCAAAGTTTTGTACTTTTTACAAGAATTTTGTTACTAAAAACAATGGAAAATTTAAAAAATTGTAGTACCTATTATGGTATCCCAGACTCTCTTAGAGGCATCAGGAGTATCTGTCAAGAAACAATTTTGGCTTGTGTTTCAGGAAGAGATGTGTAAAACATCTCTATAATCAGATATCCTGGCACATTTTTACATGCTTCAAAGAACTTGTTTTTGATACTTCCAGAAGGTCTGGCAGAAGTTAAAGGGGCCTCCTGAACACGCAACCTTTAAATCATCACGAGACAGCTGTAACCATCCGGAGACACTTTCACACACACCTGGGATCTCTGTAATAAGAAAGCAATACTGATTTCGTGTATCAAAGTAAGATGTACAAAAATTTAAATAATGAACATTAAAATGGAATAAGCTTGCGACAATTATTTCGGGTAGGAAAAAAACACAATAGTTTGTCGTACGAAGAACGTCGTCTCGAAAGCTGCAATAGTTGCAGCTTTGCTTGTTCGCCTTTAGTAGAGTCGTTTAGTTTTTCGACCCGAAAGAGTTGTTGCTAATTTACGACATTTTAAGGTGTTTATTCAATGTTTTGTACTTTTTACGGGAATTCTGTAACTAAAAACAATGGAACAATTTCAATATAATAGTACCTTTTTTGGAGATCTTTAGTGGATAAATCTTGCTAATTTTGTATGCTTCTGAAAGCTGATGTAATATATAAACTTCCTTAGAGACATCCGAAATATCTGTTCCCGAAACAATTTTGACTTGTGTTTCCAGCAGAGATTTGCAAAGCATTTCTAAAATGTGATATCCGGGCCCACTTTTACATGCTTCCAAGAAATTTTTTATGATATTTTCAGAAGCTCGTGTAGAATTCAAAGGGACCTTTTGAAGACACTGCCTTCAAATCATCAAAAGACGGCTTTAACCATTCGTAGTTACTTACGCAAAAAACTGGGATATCTGTAATAAGAAAACAATACAGAATTTGTGTTACAAAGGCAGAAATACGGAAATCTGAGTAATGAACATTAAGATGCAGTAAGTTCGCAACAGTTGTATCCTGTCGAAGTAAGACAGGATGTGATAAGAAGAAACTAGGCAATAAAACTGAAAGATTTGGCGCTTTCATTGTTTGCATTGTGAAAGATCACCTTTTCTTTCGACCTCAAACAATTAATGCGAATTTATTACATTTTATACTTTATTCAAAGTTTTGTACTTTTTACAAGAATTTTGTTACTAAAAACAATGGAACATTTAAAAAATTGTAGTACCTTTTATGGTATCCCAGACTCTCTTAGAGGCATCAGGAGTATCTGTCAAGTAACAATTTTGGCTTGTGTTTCAGGAAGAGATGTGTAAAACATCTCTATAATCAGATATCCTGGCACATTTTTACATGCTTCAAAGAACTTGTTTTTGATACTTCCAGAAGGTCTGGCAGAAGTTAAAGGGGCCTCCTGAACACGCAACCTTTAAATCATCACGAGACAGCTGTAACCATCCGGAGACACTTTCACACACATCTGGGATCTCTGTAATAAGAAAGCACTACAGATTTGGTGTATTAAAGTAAGAAGTACAGAACTTTGAATAATGAACATTAAAATGCAATAAACTCTGAATAATTGTTTCGGGTCGAATCAAAGCCCAATATTTTGTCATAAGAAGAAAGTAGGCTCGAAAACTGCTATAGCTGCCGTTTGATTGTTCGCCTATAGTAGGTTCGTATTTTCTTTTGACCCGAAACAATTCTTGAGTTTTGTGACATTTTAAGTGTTTTATTCAAAGTTTTGTACTTTTTGCAGGAATTCTGTAACTAAAAACAATGGAATAATTTTAAAAAGATGGTACCACTTCTGGAGATCTTTAATGGAGAAATCTTACAAAATTTGTATGCACCTGGAAGCTGATGTAATACATAAACTCTCTTGGAGACATCCGGAATACATCTTCAAGAAACAATTTTGGCTTGTGTTTCAGGGAGAGATGTGTAAAACATCTCTATAGTCAAATATCCGGGCACTCCCTTACAAGCTTCCAGGAACTTGTTTTTGATACTATGAGAAGATCTGGTAGACGTGAATGGGAACTTTTGAAGACACTGCATTGAAATCATCAGGCGACATCATTTATCATCCTGAGACACTTTCACACACACCTGGAATCTCTGTAATAAGAAAGCAATACTGATTTGGTGTATCAAAGTAAGATGTACAAAAATTTAAATAATGAACATTAAAATGGAATAAGCTTGCGAAAATTGTTTCGGGTAGGAAAAAAACACAATAGTTTGTCGTACGAAGAAAGTCGTCTCGAAAGCTGCATTAGTTGCAGCTTTGCTTGTTCGCATTTAGTAGAGTCGTTTAGTTTTTCGACCCGAAAGAGTTGTTGCTAATTTACGGCATTTTAAGGTGTTTATTCAATGTTTTGTACTTTTTACAGGAATTCTGTATCTAAAAACAATGGAACAATTTAAATATAATAGTACCTTTCTTTGGAGATCTTTAGTGGAGAAATCTCGCTAATTTTGTATGCTTCTGAAAGCTGATGTAATATATAAACTTCCTTAGAGACATCCGAAATATCTGTTCCCGAACCAATTTTGACTTGTGATTCCAGCAGAGATTTGCAAAGCATTTCTAAAATGTGATATCCGGGCCCACTTTTACATGCTTCCAAGAAATGTTTTATGATATTTTCAGAAGCTCGTGTAGAATTCAACTGGACCTTTTGAAGACACTGCCTTCAAATCATCAAAAGACGGCTTTAATCATTCGTAGTTACTTACGCAAAAAACTGGGATATCTGTATTAAGAAAACAATACAGAATTTGTGTTACAAAGGCAGAAATACGGAAATCTGAATAATGAATATTAAGATGCAGTAAGTTCGCAACAATTGTATCGTGTCGAAGTAAGACAGGATGTGATAAGAAGAAAGTAGGCAATAAAATTGAAATATTTGGCGCTTTCATTGTTTGCATTGTGAAAGATCACCTTTTCTTTCGACCTCAAACAATTAATGCGAATTTATTACATTTTATACTTTATTCAAAGTTTTGTACTTTTTACAAGAATTTTGTTACTAAAAACAATGGAAAATTTAAAAAATTGTAGTACCTTTTATGGTATCCCAGACTCTCTTAGAGGCATCAGGAGTATCTGTCAAGAAACAATTTTGGCTTGTGTTTCAGGAAGAGATGTGTAAAACATCTCTATAATCAGATATCCTGGCACATTTTTACATGCTTCAAAGAACTTGTTTTTGATACTTCCAGAAGGTCTGGCAGAAGTTAAAGGGGCCTCCTGAACACGCAACCTTTAAATCATCACGAGACAGCTGTAACCATCCGGAGACACTTTCACACACACCTGGGATCTCTGTAATAAGAAAGCAATACTGATTTCGTGTATCAAAGTAAGATGTACAAAAATTTAAATAATGAACATTAAAATGGAATAAGCTTGCGACAATTATTTCGGGTAGGAAAAAAACACAATAGTTTGTCGTACGAAGAACGTCGTCTCGAAAGCTGCAATAGTTGCAGCTTTGCTTGTTCGCCTTTAGTAGAGTCGTTTAGTTTTTCGACCCGAAAGAGTTGTTGCTAATTTACGACATTTTAAGGTGTTTATTCAATGTTTTGTACTTTTTACGGGAATTCTGTAACTAAAAACAATGGAACAATTTCAATATAATAGTACCTTTTTTGGAGATCTTTAGTGGATAAATCTTGCTAATTTTGTATGCTTCTGAAAGCTGATGTAATATATAAACTTCCTTAGAGACATCCGAAATATCTGTTCCCGAACCAATTTTGACTTGTGTTTCCAGCAGAGATTTGCAAAGCATTTCTAAAATGTGATATCCGGGCCCACTTTTACATGCTTCCAAGAAATTTTTTATGATATTTTCAGAAGCTCGTGTAGAATTCAAAGGGACCTTTTGAAGACACTGCCTTCAAATCATCAAAAGACGGCTTTAACCATTCGTAGTTACTTACGCAAAAAACTGGGATATCTGTAATAAGAAAACAATACAGAATTTGTGTTACAAAGGCAGAAATACGGAAATCTGAGTAATGAACATTAAGATGCAGTAAGTTCGCAACAGTTGTATCCTGTCGAAGTAAGACAGGATGTGATAAGAAGAAACTAGGCAATAAAACTGAAAGATTTGGCGCTTTCATTGTTTGCATTGTGAAAGATCACCTTTTCTTTCGACCTCAAACAATTAATGCGAATTTATTACATTTTATACTTTATTCAAAGTTTTGTACTTTTTACAAGAATTTTGTTACTAAAAACAATGGAACATTTAAAAAATTGTAGTACCTTTTATGGTATCCCAGACTCTCTTAGAGGCATCAGGAGTATCTGTCAAGTAACAATTTTGGCTTGTGTTTCAGGAAGAGATGTGTAAAACATCTCTATAATCAGATATCCTGGCACATTTTTACATGCTTCAAAGAACTTGTTTTTGATACTTCCAGAAGGTCTGGCAGAAGTTAAAGGGGCCTCCTGAACACGCAACCTTTAAATCATCACGAGACAGCTGTAACCATCCGGAGACACTTTCACACACATCTGGGATCTCTGTAATAAGAAAGCACTACAGATTTGGTGTATTAAAGTAAGAAGTACAGAACTTTGAATAATGAACATTAAAATGCAATAAACTCTGAATAATTGTTTCGGGTCGAATCAAAGCCCAATATTTTGTCATAAGAAGAAAGTAGGCTCGAAAACTGCTATAGCTGCCGTTTGATTGTTCGCCTATAGTAGGTTCGTATTTTCTTTTGACCCGAAACAATTCTTGAGTTTTGTGACATTTTAAGTGTTTTATTCAAAGTTTTGTACTTTTTGCAGGAATTCTGTAACTAAAAACAATGGAAAAATTTTAAAAAGATGGTACCACTTCTGGAGATCTTTAATGGAGAAATCTTACAAAATTTGTATGCACCTGGAAGCTGATGTAATACATAAACTCTCTTGGAGACATCCGGAATACATCTTCAAGAAACAATTTTGGCTTGTGTTTCAGGGAGAGATGTGTAAAACATCTCTATAGTCAAATATCCGGGCACTCTCTTACAAGCTTCCAGGAACTTGTTTTTGATACTATGAGAAGATCTGGTAGACGTGAATGGGAACTTTTGAAGACACTGCATTGAAATCATCAGGCGACATCATTTATCATCCTGAGACACTTTCACACACACCTGGAATCTCTGTAATAAGAAAGCAATACTGATTTGGTGTATCAAAGTAAGATGTACAAAAATTTAAATAATGAACATTAAAATGGAATAAGCTTGCGAAAATTGTTTCGGGTAGGAAAAAAACACAATAGTTTGTCGTACGAAGAAAGTCGTCTCGAAAGCTGCATTAGTTGCAGCTTTGCTTGTTCGCATTTAGTAGAGTCGTTTAGTTTTTCGACCCGAAAGAGTTGTTGCTAATTTACGGCATTTTAAGGTGTTTATTCAATGTTTTGTACTTTTTACAGGAATTCTGTATCTAAAAACAATGGAACAATTTAAATATAATAGTACCTTTCTTTGGAGATCTTTAGTGGAGAAATCTCGCTAATTTTGTATGCTTCTGAAAGCTGATGTAATATATAAACTTCCTTAGAGACATCCGAAATATCTGTTCCCGAACCAATTTTGACTTGTGATTCCAGCAGAGATTTGCAAAGCATTTCTAAAATGTGATATCCGGGCCCACTTTTACATGCTTCCAAGAAATGTTTTATGATATTTTCAGAAGCTCGTGTAGAATTCAACTGGACCTTTTGAAGACACTGCCTTCAAATCATCAAAAGACGGCTTTAATCATTCGTAGTTACTTACGCAAAAAACTGGGATATCTGTATTAAGAAAACAATACAGAATTTGTGTTACAAAGGCAGAAATACGGAAATCTGAATAATGAATATTAAGATGCAGTAAGTTCGCAACAATTGTATCGTGTCGAAGTAAGACAGGATGTGATAAGAAGAAAGTAGGCAATAAAATTGAAATATTTGGCGCTTTCATTGTTTGCATTGTGAAAGATCACCTTTTCTTTCGACCTCAAACAATTAATGCGAATTTATTACATTTTATACTTTATTCAAAGTTTTGTACTTTTTACAAGAATTTTGTTACTAAAAACAATGGAAAATTAAAAAAATTGTAGTACCTTTTATGGTATCCCAGACTCTCTTAGAGGCATCAGGAGTATCTGTCAAGAAACAATTTTGGCTTGTGTTTCAGGAAGAGATGTGTAAAACATCTCTATAATCAGATATCCTGGCACATTTTTACATGCTTCAAAGAACTTGTTTTTGATACTTCCAGAAGGTCTGGCAGAAGTTAAAGGGGCCTCCTGAACACGCAACCTTTAAATCATCACGAGACAGCTGTAACCATCCGGAGACACTTTCACACACACCTGGGATCTCTGTAATAAGAAAGCAATACTGATTTCGTGTATCAAAGTAAGATGTACAAAAATTTAAATAATGAACATTAAAATGGAATAAGCTTGCGACAATTATTTCGGGTAGGGAAAAAACACAATAGTTTGTCGTACGAAGAACGTCGTCTCGAAAGCTGCAATAGTTGCAGCTTTGCTTGTTCGCCTTTAGTAGAGTCGTTTAGTTTTTCGACCCGAAAGAGTTGTTGCTAATTTACGACATTTTAAGGTGTTTATTCAATGTTTTGTACTTTTTACGGGAATTCTGTAACTAAAAACAATGGAACAATTTAAATATAATAGTACCTTTTTTGGAGATCTTTAGTGGATAAATCTTGCTAATTTTGTATGCTTCTGAAAGCTGATGTAATATATAAACTTCCTTAGAGACATCCGAAATATCTGTTCCCGAACCAATTTTGACTTGTGTTTCCAGCAGAGATTTGCAAAGCATTTCTAAAATGTGATATCCGGGCCCACTTTTACATGCTTCCAAGAAATTTTTTATGATATTTTCAGAAGCTCGTGTAGAATTCAAAGGGACCTTTTGAAGACACTGCCTTCAAATCATCAAAAGACGGCTTTAACCATTCGTAGTTACTTACGCAAAAAACTGGGATATCTGTAATAAGAAAACAATACAGAATTTGTGTTACAAAGGCAGAAATACGGAAATCTGAGTAATGAACATTAAGATGCAGTAAGTTCGCAACAATTGTATCCTGTCGAAGTAAGACAGGATGTGATAAGAAGAAACTAGGCAATAAAACTGAAAGATTTGGCGCTTTCATTGTTTGCATTGTGAAAGATCACCTTTTCTTTCGACCTCAAACAATTAATGCGAATTTATTACATTTTATACTTTATTCAAAGTTTTGTACTTTTTACAAGAATTTTGTTACTAAAAACAATGGAACATTTAAAAAATTATAGTACCTTTTATGGTATCCCAGACTCTCTTAGAGGCATCAGGAGTATCTGTCAAGAAACAATTTTGGCTTGTGTTTCAGGAAGAGATGTGTAAAACATCTCTATAATCAGATATCCTGGCACATTTTTACATGCTTCAAAGAACGTCTTTTTGATACTTCCAGAAGGTCTGGCAGAGGTTAAAGGGGCCTCTTGAACACGCAACCTTTAAATCATCACGAGACAGCTGTAACCATCCGGAGACACTTTCACACACATCTGGGATCTCTGTAATAAGAAAGCACTACAGATTTGGTGTATTAAAGTAAGAAGTACAGAACTTTGAATAATGAACATTAAAATGCAATAAACTCTGAATAATTGTTTCGGGTCGAATCAAAGCCCAATATATTGTCATAAGAAGAAAGTAGGCTCGAAAACTGCTATAGCTGCCGTTTGATTGTTCGCCTATAGTAGGTTCGTATTTTCTATTGACCCGAAACAATTCTTGAGTTTTGTGACATTTTAAGTGTTTTATTCAAAGTTTTGTACTTTTTGCAGGAATTCTGTAACTAAAAACAATGGAATAATTTTAAAAAGATGGTACCACTTCTGGAGATCTTTAATGGAGAAATCTTACAAAATTTGTATGCACCTGGAAGCTGATGTAATACATAAACTCTCTTGGAGACATCCGGAATACCTCTTCAAGAAACAATTTTGGCTTGTGTTTCAGGGAGAGATGTGTAAAACATCTCTATAGTCAAATATCCGGGCACTCTCTTACATGCTTCCAGGAACTTGTTTTTGATACTATGAGAAGATCTGGTAGACGTGAATGGGAACTTTTGAAGACACTGCATTGAAATCATCAGGCGACATCATTTATCATCCTGAGACACTTTCACACACACCTGGAATCTCTGTAATAAGAAAGCAATACTGATTTGGTGTATCAAAGTAAGATGTACAAAAATTTAAATAATGAACATTAAAATGGAATAAGCTTGCGACAATTGTTTCGGGTAGGAACAAAACACAATAGTTTGTCGTACGAAGAAAGTCGTCTCGAAAACTGCAATAGGTGCAGCTTTGCTTGTTCGCCTTTAGTAGAGTCGTTTAGTTTTTAGACCCGAAAGAGTTATTGCTAATTTACGACATTTTAAGGTGTTTATTCAATGTTTTGTATTTTTTACAGGAATTCTGTAACTAAAAACAATGGAACAATTTAAATATAATAGTACCTTTCTTTGGAGATCTTTAGTGGAGAAATCTCGCTAATTTTGTATGCTTCTGAAAGCTGATGTAATATATAAACTTCCTTAGAGACATCCGAAATATCTGTTCCCGAACCAATTTTGACTTGTGTTTCCAGCAGAGATTTGCAAAGCATTTCTAAAATGTGATATCCGGGCCCACTTTTACATGCTTCCAAGAAATTTTTTATGATATTTTCAGAAGCTCGTGTAGAATTCAACGGGACCTTTTGAAGACACTGCCTACAAATCATCAAAAGACGGCTTTAACCATTCGTAGTTACTTACGCAAAAAACTGGGATATCTGTAATAAGAAAACAATACAGAATTTGTGTTACAAAGGCAGAAATACGGAAATCTGAATAATGAACATTAAGATGCAGTAAGTTCGCAACAATTGTATCGTGTCGAAGTAAGACAGGATGTGGTAAGAAGAAAGTAGGCAATAAAATTGAAATATTTGGCGCTTTCATTGTTTGCATTGTGAAAGATCACCTTTTTTTTCGACCTCAAACAATTAATGCGAATTTATTACATTTTATACTTTATTCAAAGTTTTGTACTTTTTACAAGAATTTTGTTACTAAAAACAATGGAAAATTTAAAAAATTGTAGTACCTATTATGGTATCCCAGACTCTCTTAGAGGCATCAGGAGTATCTGTCAAGAAACAATTTTGGCTTGTGTTTCAGGAAGAGATGTGTAAAACATCTCTATAATCAGATATCCTGGCACATTTTTACATGCTTCAAAGAACTTGTTTTTGATACTTCCAGAAGGTCTGGCAGAAGTTAAAGGGGCCTCCTGAACACGCAACCTTTAAATCATCACGAGACAGCTGTAACCATCCGGAGACACTTTCACACACACCTGGGATCTCTGTAATAAGAAAGCAATACTGATTTCGTGTATCAAAGTAAGATGTACAAAAATTTAAATAATGAACATTAAAATGGAATAAGCTTGCGACAATTATTTCGGGTAGGGAAAAAACACAATAGTTTGTCGTACGAAGAACGTCGTCTCGAAAGCTGCAATAGTTGCAGCTTTGCTTGTTCGCCTTTAGTAGAGTCGTTTAGTTTTTCGACCCGAAAGAGTTGTTGCTAATTTACGACATTTTAAGGTGTTTATTCAATGTTTTGTACTTTTTACGGGAATTCTGTAACTAAAAACAATGGAACAATTTAAATATAATAGTACCTTTTTTGGAGATCTTTAGTGGATAAATCTTGCTAATTTTGTATGCTTCTGAAAGCTGATGTAATATATAAACTTCCTTAGAGACATCCGAAATATCTGTTCCCGAACCAATTTTGACTTGTGTTTCCAGCAGAGATTTGCAAAGCATTTCTAAAATGTGATATCCGGGCCCACTTTTACATGCTTCCAAGAAATTTTTTATGATATTTTCAGAAGCTCGTGTAGAATTCAAAGGGACCTTTTGAAGACACTGCCTTCAAATCATCAAAAGACGGCTTTAACCATTCGTAGTTACTTACGCAAAAAACTGGGATATCTGTAATAAGAAAACAATACAGAATTTGTGTTACAAAGGCAGAAATACGGAAATCTGAGTAATGAACATTAAGATGCAGTAAGTTCGCAACAATTGTATCGTGTCGAAGTAAGACAGGATGTGGTAAGAAGAAAGTAGGCAATAAAATTGAAATATTTGGCGCTTTCATTGTTTGCATTGTGAAAGATCACCTTTTTTTTCGACCTCAAACAATTAATGCGAATTTATTACATTTTATACTTTATTCAAAGTTTTGTACTTTTTACAAGAATTTTGTTACTAAAAACAATGGAAAATTTAAAAAATTGTAGTACCTTTTATGGTATCCCAGACTCTCTTAGAGGCATCAGGAGTATCTGTCAAGAAACAATTTTGGCTTGTGTTTCAGGAAGAGATGTGTAAAACATCTCTATAATCAGATATCCTGGCACATTTTTACATGCTTCAAAGAACTTGTTTTTGATACTTCCAGAAGGTCTGGCAGAAGTTAAAGGGGCCTCCTGAACACGCAACCTTTAAATCATCACGAGACAGCTGTAACCATCCGGAGACACTTTCACACACACCTGGGATCTCTGTAATAAGAAAGCAATACTGATTTCGTGTATCAAAGTAAGATGTACAAAAATTTAAATAATGAACATTAAAATGGAATAAGCTTGCGACAATTATTTCGGGTAGGGAAAAAACACAATAGTTTGTCGTACGAAGAACGTCGTCTCGAAAGCTGCAATAGTTGCAGCTTTGCTTGTTCGCCTTTAGTAGAGTCGTTTAGTTTTTCGACCCGAAAGAGTTGTTGCTAATTTACGACATTTTAAGGTGTTTATTCAATGTTTTGTACTTTTTACGGGAATTCTGTAACTAAAAACAATGGAACAATTTAAATATAATAGTACCTTTTTTGGAGATCTTTAGTGGATAAATCTTGCTAATTTTGTATGCTTCTGAAAGCTGATGTAATATATAAACTTCCTTAGAGACATCCGAAATATCTGTTCCCGAACCAATTTTGACTTGTGTTTCCAGCAGAGATTTGCAAAGCATTTCTAAAATGTGATATCCGGGCCCACTTTTACATGCTTCCAAGAAATTTTTTATGATATTTTCAGAAGCTCGTGTAGAATTCAAAGGGACCTTTTGAAGACACTGCCTTCAAATCATCAAAAGACGGCTTTAACCATTCGTAGTTACTTACGCAAAAAACTGGGATATCTGTAATAAGAAAACAATACAGAATTTGTGTTACAAAGGCAGAAATACGGAAATCTGAGTAATGAACATTAAGATGCAGTAAGTTCGCAACAATTGTATCCTGTCGAAGTAAGACAGGATGTGATAAGAAGAAACTAGGCAATAAAACTGAAAGATTTGGCGCTTTCATTGTTTGCATTGTGAAAGATCACCTTTTCTTTCGACCTCAAACAATTAATGCGAATTTATTACATTTTATACTTTATTCAAAGTTTTGTACTTTTTACAAGAATTTTGTTACTAAAAACAATGGAACATTTAAAAAATTATAGTACCTTTTATGGTATCCCAGACTCTCTTAGAGGCATCAGGAGTATCTGTCAAGAAACAATTTTGGCTTGTGTTTCAGGAAGAGATGTGTAAAACATCTCTATAATCAGATATCCTGGCACATTTTTACATGCTTCAAAGAACGTCTTTTTGATACTTCCAGAAGGTCTGGCAGAGGTTAAAGGGGCCTCTTGAACACGCAACCTTTAAATCATCACGAGACAGCTGTAACCATCCGGAGACACTTTCACACACATCTGGGATCTCTGTAATAAGAAAGCACTACAGATTTGGTGTATTAAAGTAAGAAGTACAGAACTTTGAATAATGAACATTAAAATGCAATAAACTCTGAATAATTGTTTCGGGTCGAATCAAAGCCCAATATATTGTCATAAGAAGAAAGTAGGCTCGAAAACTGCTATAGCTGCCGTTTGATTGTTCGCCTATAGTAGGTTCGTATTTTCTATTGACCCGAAA
The DNA here is from genome assembly GCA_963930645.1 of Salticus scenicus. Taxonomy (NCBI): domain Eukaryota; kingdom Metazoa; phylum Arthropoda; class Arachnida; order Araneae; family Salticidae; genus Salticus; species Salticus scenicus. The sequence continues at coordinate 105,862,001 of OZ005648.1, forward strand.
CAATTCTTGAGTTTTGTGACATTTTAAGTGTTTTATTCAAAGTTTTGTACTTTTTGCAGGAATTCTGTAACTAAAAACAATGGAATAATTTTAAAAAGATGGTACCACTTCTGGAGATCTTTAATGGAGAAATCTTACAAAATTTGTATGCACCTGGAAGCTGATGTAATACATAAACTCTCTTGGAGACATCCGGAATACCTCTTCAAGAAACAATTTTGGCTTGTGTTTCAGGGAGAGATGTGTAAAACATCTCTATAGTCAAATATCCGGGCACTCTCTTACATGCTTCCAGGAACTTGTTTTTGATACTATGAGAAGATCTGGTAGACGTGAATGGGAACTTTTGAAGACACTGCATTGAAATCATCAGGCGACATCATTTATCATCCTGAGACACTTTCACACACACCTGGAATCTCTGTAATAAGAAAGCAATACTGATTTGGTGTATCAAAGTAAGATGTACAAAAATTTAAATAATGAACATTAAAATGGAATAAGCTTGCGACAATTGTTTCGGGTAGGAACAAAACACAATAGTTTGTCGTACGAAGAAAGTCGTCTCGAAAACTGCAATAGGTGCAGCTTTGCTTGTTCGCCTTTAGTAGAGTCGTTTAGTTTTTAGACCCGAAAGAGTTGTTGCTAATTTACGACATTTTAAGGTGTTTATTCAATGTTTTGTATTTTTTACAGGAATTCTGTAACTAAAAACAATGGAACAATTTAAATATAATAGTACCTTTCTTTGGAGATCTTTAGTGGAGAAATCTCGCTAATTTTGTATGCTTCTGAAAGCTGATGTAATATATAAACTTCCTTAGAGACATCCGAAATATCTGTTCCCGAACCAATTTTGACTTGTGTTTCCAGCAGAGATTTGCAAAGCATTTCTAAAATGTGATATCCGGGCCCACTTTTACATGCTTCCAAGAAATTTTTTATGATATTTTCAGAAGCTCGTGTAGAATTCAACGGGACCTTTTGAAGACACTGCCTACAAATCATCAAAAGACGGCTTTAACCATTCGTAGTTACTTACGCAAAAAACTGGGATATCTGTAATAAGAAAACAATACAGAATTTGTGTTACAAAGGCAGAAATACGGAAATCTGAGTAATGAACATTAAGATGCAGTAAGTTCGCAACAATTGTATCGTGTCGAAGTAAGACAGGATGTGGTAAGAAGAAACTAGGCAATAAAATTGAAATATTTGGCGCTTTCATTGTTTGCATTGTGAAAGATCACCTTTTTTTTCGACCTCAAACAATTAATGCGAATTTATTACATTTTATACTTTATTCAAAGTTTTATACTTTTTACAAGAATTTTGTTACTAAAAACAATGGAACATTTAAAAAATTATAGTACCTTTTATGGTATCCCAGACTCTCTTAGAGGCATCAGGAGTATCTGTCAAGAAACAATTTTGGCTTGTGTTTCAGGAAGAGATGTGTAAAACATCTCCATAATCAGATATCCTGGCACATTTTTACATGCTTCAAAGAACTTCTTTTTGATACTTCCAGAAGGTCTTTCAGAGGTTAAAGGGGCCTCTTGAACACGCAACCTTTAAATCATCACGAGACAGCTGTAACCATCCGGAGACACTTTCACACACATCTGGGATCTCTGTAATAAGAAAGCACTACAGATTTGGTGTATTAAAGTAAGAAGTACAGAACTTTGAATAATGAACATTAAAATGCAATAAACTCTGAATAATTGTTTCGGGTCGAATCAAAGCCCAATATTTTGTCATAAGAAGAAAGTAGGCTCGAAAACTGCTATAGCTGCCGTTTGATTGTTCGCCTATAGTAGGTTCGTATTTTCTTTTGACCCGAAACAATTCTTGAGTTTTGTGACATTTTAAGTGTTTTATTCAAAGTTTTGTACTTTTTGCAGGAATTCTGTAACTAAAAACAATGGAATAATTTTAAAAAGATGGTACCACTTCTGGAGATCTTTAATGGAGAAATCTTACAAAATTTGTATGCACCTGGAAGCTGATGTAATACATAAACTCTCTTGGAGACATCCGGAATACCTCTTCAAGAAACAATTTTGGCTTGTGTTTCAGGGAGAGATGTGTAAAACATCTCTATAGTCAAATATCCGGGCACTCTCTTACATGCTTCCAGGAACTTGTTTTTGATACTATGAGAAGATCTGGTAGACGTGAATGGGAACTTTTGAAGACACTGCATTGAAATCATCAGGCGACATCATTTATCATCCTGAGACACTTTCACACACACCTGGAATCTCTATAATAAGAAAGCAATACTGATTTGGTGTATCAAAGTAAGATGTACAAAAATTTAAATAATGAACATTAAAATGGAATAAGCTTGCGACAATTGTTTCGGGTAGGAAAAAAACACAATAGTTTGTCGTACGAAGAAAGTCGTCTCGAAAGCTGCATTAGTTGCAGCTTTGCTTGTTCGCCTTTAGTAGAGTCGTTTAGTTTTTCGACCCGAAAGAGTTGTTGCTAATTTACGACATTTTAAGGTGTTTATTCAATGTTTTGTATTTTTTACAGGAATTCTGTAACTAAAAACAATGGAACAATTTAAATATAATAGTACCTTTCTTTGGAGATCTTTAGTGGAGAAATCTCGCTAATTTTGTATGCTTCTGAAAGCTGATGTAATATATAAACTTCCTTAGAGACACCCGAAATATCTGTTCCCGAACCAATTTTGACTTGTGTTTCCAGCAGAGATTTGCAAAGCATTTCTAAAATGTGATATCCTTGCCCACTTTTACATGCTTCCAAGAAATTTTTTATGATATTTTCAGAAGCTCGTGTAGAATTCAACGGGACCTTTTGAAGACACTGCCTACAAATCATCAAAAGACGGCTTTAACCATTCGTAGTTACTTACGCAAAAAACTGGGATATCTGTAATAAGAAAACAATACAGAATGTGTGTTACAAAGGCAGAAATACGGAAATCTGAGTAATGAACATTAAGATGCAGTAAGTTCGCAACAATTGTATCGTGTCGAAGTAAGACAGGATGTGATAAGAAGAAACTAGGCAATAAAATTGAAATATTTGGCGCTTTCATTGTTTGCATTGTGAAAGATCATCTTTTTTTTCGACCTCAAACAATTAATGCGAATTTATTACATTTTATACTTTATTCAAAGTTTTGTACTTTTTACAAGAATTTTGTTACTAAAAACAGTGGAACATTTAAAAAATTATAGTACCTTTTATGGTATCCCAGACTCTCTTAGAGGCATCAGGAGTATCTGTCAAGAAACAATTTTGGCTTGTGTTTCAGGAAGAGATGTGTAATACATCTCTATAATCAGATATCCTGGCACATTTTTACATGCTTCAAAGAACTTGTTTTTGATACTTCCAGAAGGTCTGGCAGAAGTTAAAGAGGCCTCCTGAACACGCAACCTTTAAATCATCACGAGACAGCTGTAACCATCCGGAGACACTTTCACACACATCTGGGATCTCTGTAATAAGAAAGCACTACAGATTTGGTGTATCAAAGTAAGAAGTACAGAACTTTGAATAATGAACATTAAAATGCAATAAGCTCTGAATAATTGTTTCGGGTCGAATCAAAGCCCAATATTTTGTCATAAGAAGAAAGTAGGCTCGAAAACTGCTATAGCTGCCGTTTGATTGTTCGCCTTTAGTAGGTTCGTATTTTCTTTCGACCCGAAACAATTCTTGAGTTTTGTGACATTTTAAGTGTTTTATTCAAAGTTTTGTACTTTTTGCAGGAATTCTGTAACTAAAAACAATGGAATAATTTTAAAAAGTTGGTATCATTTGTGGAGATCTATAATGGAGAAATCTTGCAAATTTTGTATGCACCTGGAAGCTGATGTAATACATAAACTCTCTTGGAGACATCCGGAATATCTCTTCAAGAAACTATTTTGGCTTGTGTTTCAGGGAGAGATTTGTAAAACATCTCTATAGTCAGATATCCGGGCACTCTTTTACATGCTTCCAGGAACTTCTTTTTGAAACTATCAGAAGATCTGGTAGACGTGAATGGGAACTTTTGAAGACACTGCATTGAAATCATCAGGCGACATCATTTATCATCCGGAGACACTTTCACACACACCTGGAATCTCTGTAGTAAGAAAGCAATACAGATTTGGTGTATCAAAGTAAGAAGTACAGAACTTTGAATAATGAACATTAAAATGCAATAAGCTCTGAATAATTGTTTCGGGTCGAATCAAAGCCCAATATTTTGTCATAAGAAGAAAGTAGGCTCGAAAACTGCTATAGCTGCCGTTTGATTGTTCGCCTTTAGTAGGTTCGTATTTTCTTTCGACCCGAAACAATTCTTGAGTTTTGTGACATTTTAAGTGTTTTATTCAAAGTTTTGTACTTTTTGCAGGAATTCTGTAACTAAAAACAATGGAATAATTTTAAAAAGATGGTATCATTTGTGGAGATCTATAATGGAGAAATCTTGCAAATTTTGTATGCACCTGGAAGCTGATGTAATACATAAACTCTCTTGGAGACATCCGGAATATCTCTTCAAGAAACTATTTTGGCTTGTGTTTCAGGGAGAGATTTGTAAAACATCTCTATAGTCAGATATCCGGGCACTCTTTTACATGCTTCCAGGAACTTCTTTTTGAAACTATCAGAAGATCTGGTAGACGTGAATGGGAACTTTTGAAGACACTGCATTGAAATCATCAGGCGACATCATTTATCATCCTGAGACACTTTCACACACACCTGGAATCTCTGTAATAAGAAAGCAATAGTGATTTGGTGTATCAAAGTAAGATGTACAAAAATATATATAATGAACATTAAAATGGAATAAGCTTGCGACAATTGTTTCGGGTAGGAACAAAACACAATAGTTTGTCGGACGAAGAAAGTCGTCTCGAAAACTGCAATAGTTGCAGCTTTGCTTGTTCTCCTTTAGAAGAGTCGTTTAGTTTTTCGACCCGAAAGAGTTGTTGCTAATTTACGACATTTTAAGGTATTTATTCAATGTTTTGTACTTTTTACAGGAATTCTGTAACTTAAAACAATGGAACAATTTAAATATAATAGTACCTTTTTTTGGAGATCTTTAGTGGAGAAATCTCGCTAATTTTGTATGCTTCTGAAAGCTGATGTAATATATAAACTTCCTTAGAGACATCCGAAATATCTGTTCCCGAACCAATTTTGACTTGTGTTTCCGGCAGAGATTTGCAAAGCATTTCTAAAATGTGATATCCGGGCCCACTTTTACATGCTTTCAAGAAATGTTTTATGATATTTTCAGAAGCTCGTGTAGAATTCAACTGGACCTTTTGAAGACACTGCCTTCAAATCATCAAAAGACGGCTTTAATCATTCGTAGTTACTTACGCAAAAAACTGGGATATCTGTAATAAGAAAACAATACAGAATTTGTGTTACAAAGGCAGAAATACGGAAATCTGAATAATGAATATTAAGATGCAGTAAGTTCGCAACAATTGTATCGTGTCGAAGTAAGACAGGATGTGATAAGAAGAAAGTAGGCAATAAAATTGAAATATTTGGCGCTTTCATTGTTTGCATTGTGAAAGATCACCTTTTCTTTCGACCTCAAACAATTAATGCGAATTTATTACATTTTATTATTTATTCAGAGTTTTGTACTTTTTACAAGAATTTTGTTACTAAAAACAATGGAAAATTAAAAAAATTATAGTACCTTTTATGGTATCCCAGACTCTCTTAGAGGCATCAGGAGTATCTGTCAAGAAACAATTTTGGCTTGTGTTTCAGGAAGAGATGTGTAAAACATCTCTATAATCAGATATCCTGCCACATTTTTACATGCTTCAAAGAACTTGTTTTTGATACTTCCAGAAGGTCTGGCAGAAGTTAAAGGGGCCTCCTGAACACGCAACCTTTAAATCATCACGAGACAGCTGTAACCATCCGGAGACACTTTCACACACATCTGGGATCTCTGTAATAAGAAAGCACTACATATTTGGTGTATCAAAGTAAGAAGTACAGAACTTTGAATAATGAACATTAAAATGCAATAAGCTCTGGATAATTGTTTCGGGTCGAATCAAAGCATAATATTTTGTCATAAGAAGAAAGTTGGCTCGAAAACTGCTATAGTTGCCGTTTAAATGTTCGTCTTTAGTAGGTTCGTATTTTCTTTCGACCCGAAACAATTGTTGAGTTTTTGTGACATTTTAAGTGTTTTATTCAAAGTTTTGTACTTTTTACAGGAATTCTGTAACTAAAAACAATTGAATAATTTTAAAAAGATGGTACCATTTGTGGAGATCTTTAATGGAGAAATCTTGCAAATTTTGTATACAGCTGGAAGCTGATGTGATACATAAACTCTCTTGGAGACATCCGGAATATCTCTTCAAGAAACAATTTTGGCTTGTGTTTCAGGGAGAGATGTGTAAAATATCTCTATACTCAGATATCCAGGCACACTTTTACATGCTTCCAGGAACTTCTTTTTGTACTATCAGAAGATCAGGTAGACGTGAATGGGAACTTTTGAAGACACTGCATTGAAATCATCAGGCGACATCATTTATCATCCGGAGACACTTTCACACACACCTGGGATCTCTGTAATAAGAAAGCAATACTGATTTGGTGTATCAAAGTAAGATGTACAAAAATTTAAATAATGAACTTTAAAATGGAATAAGCTTGCGACAATTGTTTCGGGTAGGAACAAAACACAATAGTTTGTCGTACGAAGAAAGTCGTCTCGAAAGCTGCAATAGCTGCAGCTTTGCTTGTTCGCCTTTAGTAGAGTCGTTTAGTTTTTCGACCCGAAAGAGTTGTTGCTAATTTACGACATTTTAAGGTGTTTATTCAATGTTTTGTACTTTTTACGGGAATTCTGTAACTAAAAACAATGGAACAATTTAAATATAATAGTACCTTTTTTGGAGATCTTTAGTGGATAAATCTTGCTAATTTTGTATGCTTCTGAAAGCTGATGTAATATATAAACTTCCTTAGAGACATCCGAAATATCTGTTCCCGAACCAATTTTGACTTGTGTTTCCAGCAGAGATTTGCAAAGCATTTCTAAAATGTGATATCCGGGCCCACTTTTACATGCTTCCAAGAAATTTTTTATGATATTTTCAGAAGCTCGTGTAGAATTCAAAGGGACCTTTTGAAGACACTGCCTTCAAATCATCAAAAGACGGCTTTAACCATTCGTAGTTACTTACGCAAAAAACTGGGATATCTGTAATAAGAAAACAATACAGAATTTGTGTTACAAAGGCAGAAATACGGAAATCTGAGTAATGAACATTAAGATGCAGTAAGTTCGCAACAATTGTATCCTGTCGAAGTAAGACAGGATGTGATAAGAAGAAACTAGGCAATAAAACTGAAAGATTTGGCGCTTTCATTGTTTGCATTGTGAAAGATCACCTTTTCTTTCGACCTCAAACAATTAATGCGAATTTATTACATTTTATACTTTATTCAAAGTTTTGTACTTTTTACAAGAATTTTGTTACTAAAAACAATGGAACATTTAAAAAATTGTAGTACCTTTTATGGTATCCCAGACTCTCTTAGAGGCATCAGGAGTATCTGTCAAGAAACAATTTTGGCTTGTGTTTCAGGAAGAGATGTGTAAAACATCTCTATAATCAGATATCCTGGCACATTTTTACATGCTTCAAAGAACTTGTTTTTGATACTTCCAGAAGGTCTGGCAGAAGTTAAAGGGGCCTCCTGAACACGCAACCTTTAAATCATCACGAGACAGCTGTAACCATCCGGAGACACTTTCACACACATCTGGGATCTCTGTAATAAGAAAGCACTACAGATTTGGTGTATTAAAGTAAGAAGTACAGAACTTTGAATAATGAACATTAAAATGCAATAAACTCTGAATAATTGTTTCGGGTCGAATCAAAGCCCAATATTTTGTCATAAGAAGAAAGTAGGCTCGAAAACTGCTATAGCTGCCGTTTGATTGTTCGCCTATAGTAGGTTCGTATTTTCTTTTGACCCGAAACAATTCTTGAGTTTTGTGACATTTTAAGTGTTTTATTCAAAGTTTTGTACTTTTTGCAGGAATTCTGTAACTAAAAACAATGGAATAATTTTAAAAAGATGGTACCACTTCTGGAGATCTTTAATGGAGAAATCTTACAAAATTTGTATGCACCTGGAAGCTGATGTAATACATAAACTCTCTTGGAGACATCCGGAATACATCTTCAAGAAACAATTTTGGCTTGTGTTTCAGGGAGAGATGTGTAAAACATCTCTATAGTCAAATATCCGGGCACTCTCTTACAAGCTTCCAGGAACTTGTTTTTGATACTATGAGAAGATCTGGTAGACGTGAATGGGAACTTTTGAAGACACTGCATTGAAATCATCAGGCGACATCATTTATCATCCTGAGACACTTTCACACACACCTGGAATCTCTGTAATAAGAAAGCAATACTGATTTCGTGTATCAAAGTAAGATGTACAAAAATTTAAATAATGAACATTAAAATGGAATAAGCTTGCGAAAATTGTTTCGGGTAGGAAAAAAACACAATAGTTTGTCGTACGAAGAAAGTCGTCTCGAAAGCTGCATTAGTTGCAGCTTTGCTTGTTCGCATTTAGTAGAGTCGTTTAGTTTTTCGACCCGAAAGAGTTGTTGCTAATTTACGGCATTTTAAGGTGTTTATTCAATGTTTTGTACTTTTTACAGGAATTCTGTATCTAAAAACAATGGAACAATTTAAATATAATAGTACCTTTCTTTGGAGATCTTTAGTGGAGAAATCTCGCTAATTTTGTATGCTTCTGAAAGCTGATGTAATATATAAACTTCCTTAGAGACATCCGAAATATCTGTTCCCGAACCAATTTTGACTTGTGATTCCAGCAGAGATTTGCAAAGCATTTCTAAAATGTGATATCCGGGCCCACTTTTACATGCTTCCAAGAAATGTTTTATGATATTTTCAGAAGCTCGTGTAGAATTCAACTGGACCTTTTGAAGACACTGCCTTCAAATCATCAAAAGACGGCTTTAATCATTCGTAGTTACTTACGCAAAAAACTGGGATATCTGTATTAAGAAAACAATACAGAATTTGTGTTACAAAGGCAGAAATACGGAAATCTGAGTAATGAACATTAAGATGCAGTAAGTTCGCAACAATTGTATCGTGTCGAAGTAAGACAGGATGTGATAAGAAGAAAGTAGGCAATAAAATTGAAATATTTGGCGCTTTCATTGTTTGCATTGTGAAAGATCACCTTTTCTTTCGACCTCAAACAATTAATGCGAATTTATTACATTTTATACTTTATTCAAAGTTTTGTACTTTTTACAAGAATTTTGTTACTAAAAACAATGGAAAATTTAAAAAATTGTAGTACCTTTTATGGTATCCCAGACTCTCTTAGAGGCATCAGGAGTATCTGTCAAGAAACAATTTTGGCTTGTGTTTCAGGAAGAGATGTGTAAAACATCTCTATAATCAGATATCCTGGCACATTTTTACATGCTTCAAAGAACTTGTTTTTGATACTTCCAGAAGGTCTGGCAGAAGTTAAAGGGGCCTCCTGAACACGCAACCTTTAAATCATCACGAGACAGCTGTAACCATCCGGAGACACTTTCACACACATCTGGGATCTCTGTAATAAGAAAGCACTACAGATTTGGTGTATCAAAGTAAGAAGTACAGAACTTTGAATAATGAACATTAAAATGCAATAAGCTCTGAATAATTGTTTCGGGTCGAATCAAAGCATAATATTTTGTCATAAGAAGAAAGTAGGCTCGAAAACTGCTATAGCTGCCGTTTGAATGTTCGTCTTTAGTAGGTTCGTATTTTCTTTCGACCCGAAACAATTGTTGAGTTTTTGTGACATTTTAAGTGTTTTATTCAAAGTTTTGTACTTTTTACAGGAATTCTGTAACTAAAAACAATTGAATAATTTTAAAAATATGGTACCATTTGTGGAGATCTTTAATGGAGAAATCTTGCAAATTTTGTATACACCTGGAAGCTGATGTGATACATAAACTCTCTTGGAGACATCCGGAATATCTCTTCAAGAAACAATTTTGGCTTGTGTTTCAGGGAGAGATGTGTAAAACATCTCTATAGTCAAATATCCGGGCACTCTCTTACAAGCTTCCAGGAACTTGTTTTTGATACTATGAGAAGATCTGGTAGACGTGAATGGGAACTTTTGAAGACACTGCATTGAAATCATCAGGCGACATCATTTATCATCCTGAGACACTTTCACACACACCTGGAATCTCTGTAATAAGAAAGCAATACTGATTTGGTGTATTAAAGTAAGATGTACAAAAATTTAAATAATGAACATTAAAATGGAATAAGCTTGCGAAAATTGTTTCGGGTAGGAAAAAAACACAATAGTTTGTCGTACGAAGAAAGTCGTCTCGAAAGCTGCATTAGTTGCAGCTTTGCTTGTTCGCATTTAGTAGAGTCGTTTAGTTTTTCGACCCGAAAGAGTTGTTGCTAATTTACGGCATTTTAAGGTGTTTATTCAATGTTTTGTACTTTTTACAGGAATTCTGTATCTAAAAACAATGGAACAATTTAAATATAATAGTACCTTTCTTTGGAGATCTTTAGTGGAGAAATCTCGCTAATTTTGTATGCTTCTGAAAGCTGATGTAATATATAAACTTCCTTAGAGACATCCGAAATATCTGTTCCCGAACCAATTTTGACTTGTGATTCCAGCAGAGATTTGCAAAGCATTTCTAAAATGTGATATCCGGGCCCACTTTTACATGCTTCCAAGAAATGTTTTATGATATTTTCAGAAGCTCGTGTAGAATTCAACTGGACCTTTTGAAGACACTGCCTTCAAATCATCAAAAGACGGCTTTAATCATTCGTAGTTACTTACGCAAAAAACTGGGATATCTGTATTAAGAAAACAATACAGAATTTGTGTTACAAAGGCAGAAATACGGAAATCTGAATAATGAATATTAAGATGCAGTAAGTTCGCAACAATTGTATCGTGTCGAAGTATGACAGGATGTGATAAGAAGAAAGTAGGCAATAAAATTGAAATATTTGGCGCTTTCATTGTTTGCATTGTGAAAGATCACCTTTTCTTTCGACCTCAAACAATTAATGCGAATTTATTACATTTTATACTTTATTCAAAGTTTTGTACTTTTTACAAGAATTTTGTTACTAAAAACAATGGAAAATTTAAAAAATTGTAGTACCTTTTATGGTATCCCAGACTCTCTTAGAGGCATCAGGAGTATCTGTCAAGAAACAATTTTGGCTTGTGTTTCAGGAAGAGATGTGTAAAACATCTCTATAATCAGATATCCTGGCACATTTTTACATGCTTCAAAGAACTTGTTTTTGATACTTCCAGAAGGTCTGGCAGAAGTTAAAGGGGCCTCCTGAACACGCAACCTTTAAATCATCACGAGACAGCTGTAACCATCCGGAGACACTTTCACACACATCTGGGATCTCTGTAATAAGAAAGCACTACAGATTTGGTGTATCAAAGTAAGAAGTACAGAACTTTGAATAATGAACATTAAAATGCAATAAGCTCTGAATAATTGTTTCGGGTCGAATCAAAGCATAATATTTTGTCATAAGAAGAAAGTAGGCTCGAAAACTGCTATAGCTGCCGTTTGAATGTTCGTCTTTAGTAGGTTCGTATTTTCTTTCGACCCGAAACAATTGTTGAGTTTTTGTGACATTTTAAGTGTTTTATTCAAAGTTTTGTACTTTTTACAGGAATTCTGTAACTAAAAACAATTGAATAATTTTAAAAAGATGGTACCATTTGTGGAGATCTTTAATGGAGAAATCTTGCAAATTTTGTATACACCTGGAAGCTGATGTGATACATAAACTCTCTTGGAGACATCCGGAATATCTCTTCAAGAAACAATTTTGGCTTGTGTTTCAGGGAGAGATGTGTAAAATATCTCTATAGTCAGATATCCAGGCACACTTTTACATGCTTCCAGGAACTTCTTTTTGATACTATCAGAAGATCTGGTAGACGTGAATGGGAACTTTTGAAGACACTGCATTGAAATCATCAGGCGACATCATTTATCATCCGGAGACACTTTCACACACACCTGGGATCTCTGTAATAAGAAAGCAATACTGATTTGGTGTATCAAAGTAAGATGTACAAAAATTTAAATAATGAACATTAAAATGGAATAAGCTTGCGACAATTATTTCGGGTAGGAAAAAAACACAATAGTTTGTCGTACGAAGAAAGTCGTCTCGAAAGCTGCAATAGTTGCAGCTTTGCTTGTTCGCCTTTAGTAGAGTCGTTTAGTTTTTCGACCCGAAAGAGTTGTTGCTAATTTACGACATTTTAAGGTGTTTATTCAATGTTTTGTACTTTTTACGAGAATTCTGTAACTAAAAACAATGGAACAATTTAAATATAATAGTACCTTTTTTGGAGATCTTTAGTGGATAAATCTTGCTAATTTTGTATGCTTCTGAAAGCTGATGTAATATATAAACTTCCTTAGAGACATCCGAAATATCTGTTCCCGAACCAATTTTGATTTGTGTTTCCAGCAGAGATTTGCAAAGCATTTCTAAAATGTGATATCCGGGCCCACTTTTACATGCTTCCAAGAAATTTTTTATGATATTTTCAGAAGCTCGTGTAGAATTCAAAGGGACCTTTTGAAGACACTGCCTTCAAATCATCAAAAGACGGCTTTAACCATTCGTAGTTACTTACGCAAAAAACTGGGATATCTGTAATAAGAAAACAATACAGAATTTGTGTTACAAAGGCAGAAATACGGAAATCTGAGTAATGAACATTAAGATGCAGTAAGTTCGCAACAATTGTATCCTGTCGAAGTAAGACAGGATGTGATAAGAAGAAACTAGGCAATAAAACTGAAAGATTTGGCGCTTTCATTGTTTGCATTGTGAAAGATCACCTTTTCTTTGGACCTCAAACAATTAATGCGAATTTATTACATTTTATACTTTATTCAAAGTTTTGTACTTTTTACAAGAATTTTGTTACTAAAAACAATGGAACATTTAAAAAATTATAGTACCTTTTATGGTATCCCAGACTCTCTTAGAGGCATCAGGAGTATCTGTCAAGAAACAATTTTGGCTTGTGTTTCAGGAAGAGATGTGTAAAACATCTCTATAATCAGATATCCTGGCACATTTTTACATTCTTTAAAGAACTTCTTTTTGATACTTCCAGAAGGTCTGGCAGAGGTTAAAGGGGCCTCCTGAACACGCAACCTTTAAATCATCACGAGACAGCTGTAACCATCCGGAGACGCTTTCACACACATCTGGGATCTCTGTAATAAGAAAGCACTACAGATTTGGTGTATGAAAGTAAGAAGTACAGAACTTTGAATAATGAACATTAAAATGCAATAAGCTCTGAGTAATTGTTTCGGGTCGAATCAAAGCCCAATATTTTGTCATAAGAAGAAAGTAGGCTCGAAAACTGCTATAGCTGCCGTTTGATTGTTCGCCTTTCGTAGGTTCGTATTTTCTTTCGACCCGAAACAATTGTTGAGTTTTTTTGACATTTTAAGTGTTTTATTCAAAGTTTTGTACTTTTTACAGGAATTCTGTAACTAAAAACAATTGAATACTTTTAAAAAGATGGTACCATTTGTGGAGATCTTTAATGGAGAAATCTTGCAAATTTTGTATACAGCTGGAAGCTGATGTGATACATAAACTCTCTTGGAGACATCCGGAATATCTCTTCAAGAAACAATTTTGGCTTGTGTTTCAGGGAGAGATGTGTAAAATATCTCTATAGTCAGATATCCAGGCACACTTTTACATGCTTCCAGGAACTTCTTTTTGATACTATCAGAAGATCTGGTAGACGTGAATGGGAACTTTTGAAGACACTGCATTGAAATCATCAGGCGACATCATTTATCATCCGGAGACACTTTCACACACACCTGGGATCTCTGTAATAAGAAAGCAATACTGATTTCGTGTATCAAAGTAAGATGTACAAAAATTTAAATAATGAACATTAAAATGGAATAAGCTTGCGACAATTATTTCGGGTAGGAAAAAAACACAATAGTTTGTCGTACGAAGAACGTCGTCTCGAAAGCTGCAATAGTTGCAGCTTTGCTTGTTCGCCTTTAGTAGAGTCGTTTAGTTTTTCGACCCGAAAGAGTTGTTGCTAATTTACGACATTTTAAGGTGTTTATTCAATGTTTTGTACTTTTTACGGGAATTCTGTAACTAAAAACAATGGAACAATTTAAATATAATAGTACCTTTTTTGGAGATCTTTAGTGGATAAATCTTGCTAATTTTGTATGCTTCTGAAAGCTGATGTAATATATAAACTTCCTTAGAGACATCCGAAATATCTGTTCCCGAACCAATTTTGACTTGTGTTTCCAGCAGAGATTTGCAAAGCATTTCTAAAATGTGATATCCGGGCCCACTTTTACATGCTTCCAAGAAATTTTTTATGATATTTTCAGAAGCTCGTGTAGAATTCAAAGGGACCTTTTGAAGACACTGCCTTCAAATCATCAAAAGACGGCTTTAACCATTCGTAGTTACTTGCGCAAAAAACTGGGATATCTGTAATAAGAAAACAATACAGAATTTGTGTTACAAAGGCAGAAATACGGAAATCTGAGTAATGAACATTAAGATGCAGTAAGTTCGCAACAATTTTATCCTGTCGAAGTAAGACAGGATGTGATAAGAAGAAACTAGGCAATAAAACTGAAAGATTTGGCGCTTTCATTGTTTGCATTGTGAAAGATCACCTTTTCTTTCGACCTCAAACAATTAATGCGAATTTATTACATTTTATACTTTATTCAAAGTTTTGTACTTTTTACAAGAATTTTGTTACTAAAAACAATGGAACATTTAAAAAATTATAGTACCTTTTATGGTATCCCAGACTCTCTTAGAGGCATCAGGAGTATCTGTCAAGAAACAATTTTGGCTTGTGTTTCAGGAAGAGATGTGTAAAACATCTCTATAATCAGATATCCTGGCACATTTTTACATGCTTCAAAGAACGTCTTTTTGATACTTCCAGAAGGTCTGGCAGAGGTTAAAGGGGCCTCCTGAACACGCAACCTTTAAATCATCACGAGACAGCTGTAACCATCCGGAGACGCTTTCACACACATCTGGGATCTCTGTAATAAGAAAGCACTACAGATTTGGTGTATGAAAGTAAGAAGTACAGAACTTTGAATAATGAACATTAAAATGCAATAAGCTCTGAGTAATTGTTTCGGGTCGAATCAAAGCCCAATATTTTGTCATAAGAAAAAAGTAGGCTCGAAAACTGCTATAGCTGCCGTTTGATTGTTCGCCTTTAGTAGGTTCGTATTTTCTTTCGACCCGAAACAATTGTTGAGTTTTTGTGACATTTTAAGTGTTTTATTCAAAGTTTTGTACTTTTTACAGGAATTCTGTAACTAAAAACAATTGAATAATTTTAAAAAGATGGTACCATTTGTGGAGATCTTTAATGGAGAAATCTTGCAAATTTTGTATACAGCTGGAAGCTGATGTGATACATAAACTCTCTTGGAGACATCCGGAATATCTCTTCAAGAAACAATTTTGGCTTGTGTTTCAGGGAGAGATGTGTAAAATATCTCTATAGTCAGATATCCAGGCACACTTTTACATGCTTCCAGGAACTTCTTTTTGATACTATCAGAAGATCTGGTAGACGTGAATGGGAACTTTTGAAGACACTGCATTGAAATCATCAGGCGACATCATTTATCATCCGGAGACACTTTCACACACACCTGGGATCTCTGTAATAAGAAAGCAATACTGATTTGGTGTATCAAAGTAAGATGTACAAAAATTTAAATAATGAACATTAAAATGGAATAAGCTTGCGACAATTGTTTCGGGTAGGAACAAAACACAATAGTTTGTCGTACGAAGAAAGTCGTCTCGAAAACTGCAATTGTTGCAGCTTTGCTTGTTCGCCTTTAGTAGAGTCGTTTAGTTTTTCGACCCGAAAGAGTTGTTGCTAATTTACGACATTTTAAGGTGTTTATTCAATGTTTTGTATTTTTTACAGGAATTCTGTAACTAAAAACAATGGAACAATTTAAATATAATAGTACCTTTCTTTGGAGATCTTTAGTGGAGAAATCTCGCTAATTTTGTATGCTTCTGAAAGCTGATGTAATATATAAACTTCCTTAGAGACATCCGAAATATCTGTTCCCGAACCAATTTTGACTTGTGTTTCCAGCAGAGATTTGCAAAGCATTTCTAAAATGTGATATCCGGGCCCACTTTTACATGCTTCCAAGAAATTTTTTATGATATTTTCAGAAGCTCGTGTAGAATTCAACGGGACCTTTTGAAGACACTGCCTACAAATCATCAAAAGACGGCTTTAACCATTCGTAGTTACTTACGCAAAAAACTGGGATATCTGTAATAAGAAAACAATACAGAATTTGTGTTACAAAGGCAGAAATACGGAAATCTGAGTAATGAACATTAAGATGCAGTAAGTTCGCAACAATTGTATCGTGTCGAAGTAAGACAGGATGTGATAAGAAGAAACTAGGCAATAAAATTGAAATATTTGGCGCTTTCATTGTTTGCATTGTGAAAGATCACCTTTTTTTTCGACCTCAAACAATTAATGCGAATTTATTACATTTTATACTTTATTCAAAGTTTTGTACTTTTTACAAGAATTTTGTTACTAAAAACAGTGGAACATTTAAAAAATTATAGTACCTTTTATGGTATCCCAGACTCTCTTAGAGGCATCAGGAGTATCTGTCAAGAAACAATTTTGGCTTGTGTTTCAGGAAGAGATGTGTAATACATCTCTATAATCAGATATCCTGGCACATTTTTACATGCTTCAAAGAACTTGTTTTTGATACTTCCAGAAGGTCTGGCAGAGGTTAAAGGGGCCTCTTGAACACGCAACCTTTAAATCATCACGAGACAGCTGTAACCATCCGGAGACACTTTCACACACATCTGGGATCTCTGTAATAAGAAAGCACTACAGATTTGGTGTATTAAAGTAAGAAGTACAGAACTTTGAATAATGAACATTAAAATGCAATAAACTCTGAATAATTGTTTCGGGTCGAATCAAAGCCCAATATATTGTCATAAGAAGAAAGTAGGCTCGAAAACTGCTATAGCTGCCGTTTGATTGTTCGCCTATAGTAGGTTCGTATTTTCTATTGACCCGAAACAATTCTTGAGTTTTGTGACATTTTAAGTGTTTTATTCAAAGTTTTGTACTTTTTGCAGGAATTCTGTAACTAAAAACAATGGAATAATTTTAAAAAGATGGTACCACTTCTGGAGATCTTTAATGGAGAAATCTTACAAAATTTGTATGCACCTGGAAGCTGATGTAATACATAAACTCTCTTGGAGACATCCGGAATACCTCTTCAAGAAACAATTTTGGCTTGTGTTTCAGGGAGAGATGTGTAAAACATCTCTATAGTCAAATATCCGGGCACTCTCTTACATGCTTCCAGGAACTTGTTTTTGATACTATGAGAAGATCTGGTAGACGTGAATGGGAACTTTTGAAGACACTGCATTGAAATCATCAGGCGACATCATTTATCATCCTGAGACACTTTCACACACACCTGGAATCTCTGTAATAAGAAAGCAATACTGATTTGGTGTATCAAAGTAAGATGTACAAAAATTTAAATAATGAACATTAAAATGGAATAAGCTTGCGACAATTGTTTCGGGTAGGAAAAAAACACAATAGTTTGTCGTACGAAGAAAGTCGTCTCGAAAGCTGCATTAGTTGCAGCTTTCCTTGTTCGCCTTTAGTAGAGTCGTTTAGTTTTTCGACCCGAAAGAGTTGTTGCTAATTTACGGCATTTTAAGGTGTTTATTCAATGTTTTGTACTTTTTACAGGAATTCTGTATCTAAAAACAATGGAACAATTTAAATATAATAGTACCTTTCTTTGGAGATCTTTAGTGGAGAAATCTCGCTAATTTTGTATGCTTCTGAAAGCTGATGTAATATATAAACTTCCTTAGAGACATCCGAAATATCTGTTCCCGAACCAATTTTGACTTGTGCTTCCAGCAGAGATTTGCAAAGCATTTCTAAAATGTGATATCCGGGCCAACTTTTACATGCTTCCAAGAAATTTTTTATGATATTTTCAGATGCTCGTGAAGAATTCAACGGGACCTTTTGAAGACACTGCCTTCAAATCATCAAAAGACGGCTTTAACCATTCGTAGTTACTTACGCAAAAAACTGGGATATCTGTAATAAGAAAACAATACAGAATTTGTGTTACAAAGGCAGAAATACGGAAATCTGAGTAATGAACATTAAGATGCAGTACGTTCGCAACAATTGTATCCTGTCGAAGTAAGACAGGATGTGATAAGAAGAAACTAGGCAATAAAATTGAAATATTTGGCGCTTTCATTGTTTGCATTGTGAAAGATCACCTTATTTTTCGACCTCAAACAATTAATGCGAATTTATTACATTTTATACTTTATTCAAAGTTTTGTACTTTTTACAAGAATTTTGTTACTAAAAACAGTGGAACATTTAAAAAATTATAGTACCTTTTATGGTATCCCAGACTCTCTTAGAGGCATCAGGAGTATCTGTCAAGAAACAATTTTGGCTTGTGTTTCAGGAAGAGATGTGTAATACATCTCTATAATCAGATATCCTGGCACATTTTTACATGCTTCAAAGAACTTGTTTTTGATACTTCCAGAAGGTCTGGCAGAGGTTAAAGGGGCCTCTTGAACACGCAACCTTTAAATCATCACGAGACAGCTGTAACCATCCGGAGACACTTTCACACACATCTGGGATCTCTGTAATAAGAAAGCACTACAGATTTGGTGTATTAAAGTAAGAAGTACAGAACTTTGAATAATGAACATTAAATTGCAATAAACTCTGAATAATTGTTTCGGGTCGAATCAAAGCCCAATATTTTGTCATAAGAAGAAAGTAGGCTCGAAAACTGCTATAGCTGCCGTTTGATTGTTCGCCTATAGTAGGTTCGTATTTTCTATTGACCCGAAACAATTCTTGAGTTTTGTGACATTTTAAGTGTTTTATTCAAAGTTTTGTACTTTTTGCAGGAATTCTGTAACTATAAACAATGGAATAATTTTAAAAAGATGGTACCATTTGTGGAGATCTATAATGGAGAAATCTTACAAATTTTGTATGCACCTGGAAGCTGATGTAATACATAAACTCTCTTGGAGACATCCGGAATACCTCTTCAAGAAACAATTTTGGCTTGTGTTTCAGGGAGAGATGTGTAAAATATCTCTATAGTCAGATATCCGGGCACACTTTTACATTCTTAAAGGAACTTCCTTTTGAAACTATCAGAAGATCTGGTAGACGTGAATGGGAACTTTTGAAGACACTGCATTGAAATCATCAGGCGACATCATTTATCATCCGGAGACACTTTCACACACACCTGGGATCTCTGTAATAAGAAAGCAATACTGATTTGGTGTATCAAAGTAAGATGTACAAAAATTTAAATAATGAACATTAAAATGGAATAAGCTTGCGACAATTGTTTCGGGTAGGAACAAAACACAATAGTTTGTCGTACGAAGAAAGTCGTCTCGAAAGCTGCAATAGCTGCAGCTTTGCTTGTTCGCCTTTAGTAGAGTCGTTTAGTTTTTCGACCCGAAAGAGTTGTTGCTAATTTACGACATTTTAAGGTGTTTATTCAATGTTTTGTACTTTTTACGGGAATTCTGTAACTAAAAACAATGGAACAATTTAAATATAATAGTACCTTTCTTTGGAGATCTTTAGTGGAGAAATCTCGCTAATTTTGTATGCTTCTGAAAGCTGATGTAATATATAAACTTCCTTAGAGACATCCGAAATATCTGTTCCCGAACCAATTTTGACTTGTGCTTCCAGCAGAGATTTGCAAAGCATTTCTAAAATGTGATATCCGGGCCAACTTTTACATGCTTCCAAGAAATTTTTTATGATATTTTCAGATGCTCGTGTAGAATTCAACGGGACCTTTTGAAGACACTGCCTTCAAATCATCAAAAGACGGCTTTAACCATTCGTAGTTACTTACGCAAAAAACTGGGATATCTGTAATAAGAAAACAATACAGAATTTGTGTTACAATGGCAGAAATACGGAAATCTGAGTAATGAACATTAAGATGCAGTACGTTCGCAACAATTGTATCCTGTCGAAGTAAGACAGGATGTGATAAGAAGAAACTAGGCAATAAAACTGAAATATTTGGCGCTTTCATTGTTTGCATTGTGAAAGATCACCTTTTCTTTCGACCTCAAACAAATAATGCAAATTTATTACATTTTATACTTTATTCAAAGTTTTGTACTTTTTACAAGAATTTTGTTACTGAAAACAATGGAACATTTAAAAAATTATAGTACCTTTTATGGTATCCAGGACTCTCTTAGAGGCATCAGGAGTATCTGTCAAGAAACAATTTTGGCTTGTGTTTCAGGAAGAGATGTGTAAAACATCTCTATAATCAGATATCCTGGCACATTTTTACATTCTTTAAAGAACTTCTTTTTGATACTTCCAGAAGGTCTGGCAGAGGTTAAAGGGGCCTCCTGAACACGCAACCTTTAAATCATCACGAGACAGCTGTAACCATCCGGAGACGCTTTCACACACATCTGGGATCTCTGTAATAAGAAAGCACTACAGATTTGGTGTATGAAATTAAGAAGTACAGAACTTTGAATAATGAACATTAAAATGCAATAAGCTCTGAGTAATTGTTTCGGGTCGAATCAAAGCCCAATATTTTGTCATAAGAAGAAAGTAGGCTCGAAAACTGCTATAGCTGCCGTTTGATTGTTCGCCTTTCGTAGGTTCGTATTTTCTTTCGACCCGAAACAATTGTTGAGTTTTTGTGACATTTTAAGTGTTTTATTCAAAGTTTTGTACTTTTTACAGGAATTCTGTAACTAAAAACAATTGAATAATTTTAAAAAGATGGTACCATTTGTGGAGATCTTTAATGGAGAAATCTTGCAAATTTTGTATACAGCTGGAAGCTGATGTGATACATAAACTCTCTTGGAGACATCCGGAATATCTCTTCAAGAAACAATTTTGGCTTGTGTTTCAGGGAGAGATGTGTAAAATATCTCTATAGTCAGATATCCAGGCACACTTTTACATGCTTCCAGGAACTTCTTTTTGATACTATCAGAAGATCTGGTAGACGTGAATGGGAACTTTTGAAGACACTGCATTGAAATCATCAGGCGACATCATTTATCATCCGGAGACACTTTCACACACACCTGGGATCTCTGTAATAAGAAAGCAATACTGATTTCGTGTATCAAAGTAAGATGTACAAAAATTTAAATAATGAACATTAAAATGGAATAAGCTTGCGACAATTATTTCGGGTAGGAAAAAAACACAATAGTTTGTCGTACGAAGAACGTCGTCTCGAAAGCTGCAATAGTTGCAGCTTTGCTTGTTCGCCTTTAGTAGAGTCGTTTAGTTTTTCGACCCGAAAGAGTTGTTGCTAATTTACGACATTTTAAGGTGTTTATTCAATGTTTTGTACTTTTTACGGGAATCATCAGGCGACATCATTTATCATCCGGAGACACTTTCACACACACCTGGGATCTCTGTAATAAGAAAGCAATACTGATTTGGTGTATCAAAGTAAGATGTACAAAAATTTAAATAATGAACATTAAAATGGAATAAGCTTGCGACAATTGTTTCGGGTAGGAACAAAACACAATAGTTTGTCGTACGAAGAAAGTCGTCTCGAAAACTGCAATTGTTGCAGCTTTCCTTGTTCGCCTTTAGTAGAGTCGTTTAGTTTTTCGACCCGAAAGAGTTGTTGCTAATTTACGACATTTTAAGGTGTTTATTCAATGTTTTGTATTTTTTACAGGAATTCTGTAACTAAAAACAATGGAAAAATTTAAATATAATAGTACCTTTCTTTGGAGATCTTTAGTGGAGAAATCTCGCTAATTTTGTATGCTTCTGAAAGCTGATGTAATATATAAACTTCCTTAGAGACATGCGAAATATCTGTTCCCGAACCAATTTTGACTTGTGCTTCCAGCAGAGATTTGCAAAGCATTTCTAAAATGTGATATCCGGGCCCACTTTTACATGCTTCCAAGAAATTTTTTATGATATTTTCAGAAGCTCGTGTAGAATTCAACGGGACCTTTTGAAGACACTGCCTACAAATCATCAAAAGACGGCTTTAACCATTCGTAGTTACTTACGCAAAAAACTGGGATATCTGTAATAAGAAAACAATACAGAATTTGTGTTACAAAGGCAGAAATACGGAAATCTGAGTAATGAACATTAAGATGCAGTACGTTCGCAACAATTGTATCCTGTCGAAGTAAGACAGGATGTGATAAGAAGAAAGTAGGCAATAAAATTGAAATATTTGGCGCTTTCATTGTTTGCATTGTGAAAGATCACCTTTTTTTTCGACCTCAAACAATTAATGCAAATTTATTACATTTTATACTTTATTCAAAGTTTTGTACTTTTTACAAGAATTTTGTTACTAAAAACAGTGGAACATTTAAAAAATTATAGTACCTTTTATGGTATCCCAGACTCTCTTAGAGGCATCAGGAGTATCTGTCAAGAAACAATTTTGGCTTGTGTTTCAGGAAGAGATGTGTAAAACATCTCTATAATCAGATATCCTGGCACATTTTTACATGCTTCAAAGAACGTCTTTTTGATACTTCCAGAAGGTCTGGCAGAGGTTAAAGGGGCCTCCTGAACACGCAACCTTTAAATCATCACGAGACAGCTGTAACCATCCGGAGACGCTTTCACACACATCTGGGATCTCTGTAATAAGAAAGCACTACAGATTTGGTGTATGAAATTAAGAAGTACAGAACTTTGAATAATGAACATTAAAATGCAATAAGCTCTGAGTAATTGTTTCGGGTCGAATCAAAGCCCAATATTTTGTCATAAGAAGAAAGTAGGCTCGAAAACTGCTATAGCTGCCGTTTGATTGTTCGCCTTTCGTAGGTTCGTATTTTCTTTCGACCCGAAACAATTGTTGAGTTTTTGTGACATTTTAAGTGTTTTATTCAAAGTTTTGTACTTTTTACAGGAATTCTGTAACTAAAAACAATTGAATAATTTTAAAAAGATGGTACCATTTGTGGAGATCTTTAATGGAGAAATCTTGCAAATTTTGTATACAGCTGGAAGCTGATGTGATACATAAACTCTCTTGGAGACATCCGGAATATCTCTTCAAGAAACAATTTTGGCTTGTGTTTCAGGGAGAGATGTGTAAAATATCTCTATAGTCAGATATCCAGGCACACTTTTACATGCTTCCAGGAACTTCTTTTTGATACTATCAGAAGATCTGGTAGACGTGAATGGGAACTTTTGAAGACACTGCATTGAAATCATCAGGCGACATCATTTATCATCCGGAGACACTTTCACACACACCTGGGATCTCTGTAATAAGAAAGCAATACTGATTTCGTGTATCAAAGTAAGATGTACAAAAATTTAAATAATGAACATTAAAATGGAATAAGCTTGCGACAATTATTTCGGGTAGGAAAAAAACACAATAGTTTGTCGTACGAAGAACGTCGTCTCGAAAGCTGCAATAGTTGCAGCTTTGCTTGTTCGCCTTTAGTAGAGTCGTTTAGTTTTTCGACCCGAAAGAGTTGTTGCTAATTTACGACATTTTAAGGTGTTTATTCAATGTTTTGTACTTTTTACGGGAATCATCAGGCGACATCATTTATCATCCGGAGACACTTTCACACACACCTGGGATCTCTGTAATAAGAAAGCAATACTGATTTGGTGTATCAAAGTAAGATGTACAAAAATTTAAATAATGAACATTAAAATGGAATAAGCTTGCGACAATTGTTTCGGGTAGGAACAAAACACAATAGTTTGTCGTACGAAGAAAGTCGTCTCGAAAACTGCAATTGTTGCAGCTTTCCTTGTTCGCCTTTAGTAGAGTCGTTTAGTTTTTCGACCCGAAAGAGTTGTTGCTAATTTACGACATTTTAAGGTGTTTATTCAATGTTTTGTATTTTTTACAGGAATTCTGTAACTAAAAACAATGGAAAAATTTAAATATAATAGTACCTTTCTTTGGAGATCTTTAGTGGAGAAATCTCGCTAATTTTGTATGCTTCTGAAAGCTGATGTAATATATAAACTTCCTTAGAGACATGCGAAATATCTGTTCCCGAACCAATTTTGACTTGTGCTTCCAGCAGAGATTTGCAAAGCATTTCTAAAATGTGATATCCGGGCCCACTTTTACATGCTTCCAAGAAATTTTTTATGATATTTTCAGAAGCTCGTGTAGAATTCAACGGGACCTTTTGAAGACACTGCCTACAAATCATCAAAAGACGGCTTTAACCATTCGTAGTTACTTACGCAAAAAACTGGGAGATCTGTAATAAGAAAACAATACAGAATTTGTGTTACAAAGGCAGAAATACGGAAATCTGAGTAATGAACATTAAGATGCAGTACGTTCGCAACAATTGTATCCTGTCGAAGTAAGACAGGATGTGATAAGAAGAAAGTAGGCAATAAAATTGAAATATTTGGCGCTTTCATTGTTTGCATTGTGAAAGATCACCTTTTTTTTCGACCTCAAACAATTAATGCAAATTTATTACATTTTATACTTTATTCAAAGTTTTGTACTTTTTACAAGAATTTTGTTACTAAAAACAGTGGAACATTTAAAAAATTATAGTACCTTTTATGGTATCCCAGACTCTCTTAGAGGCATCAGGAGTATCTGTCAAGAAACAATTTTGGCTTGTGTTTCAGGAAGAGATGTGTAAAACATCTCTATAATCAGATATCCTGGCACATTTTTACATGCTTCAAAGAACGTCTTTTTGATACTTCCAGAAGGTCTGGCAGAGGTTAAAGGGGCCTCCTGAACACGCAACCTTTAAATCATCACGAGACAGCTGTAACCATCCGGAGACGCTTTCACACACATCTGGGATCTCTGTAATAAGAAAGCACTACAGATTTGGTGTATGAAATTAAGAAGTACAGAACTTTGAATAATGAACATTAAAATGCAATAAGCTCTGAGTAATTGTTTCGGGTCGAATCAAAGCCCAATATTTTGTCATAAGAAGAAAGTAGGCTCGAAAACTGCTATAGCTGCCGTTTGATTGTTCGCCTTTCGTAGGTTCGTATTTTCTTTCGACCCGAAACAATTGTTGAGTTTTTGTGACATTTTAAGTGTTTTATTCAAAGTTTTGTACTTTTTACAGGAATTCTGTAACTAAAAACAATTGAATAATTTTAAAAAGATGGTACCATTTGTGGAGATCTTTAATGGAGAAATCTTGCAAATTTTGTATACAGCTGGAAGCTGATGTGATACATAAACTCTCTTGGAGACATCCGGAATATCTCTTCAAGAAACAATTTTGGCTTGTGTTTCAGGGAGAGATGTGTAAAATATCTCTATAGTCAGATATCCAGGCACACTTTTACATGCTTCCAGGAACTTCTTTTTGATACTATCAGAAGATCTGGTAGACGTGAATGGGAACTTTTGAAGACACTGCATTGAAATCATCAGGCGACATCATTTATCATCCGGAGACACTTTCACACACACCTGGGATCTCTGTAATAAGAAAGCAATACTGATTTCGTGTATCAAAGTAAGATGTACAAAAATTTAAATAATGAACATTAAAATGGAATAAGCTTGCGACAATTATTTCGGGTAGGAAAAAAACACAATAGTTTGTCGTACGAAGAACGTCGTCTCGAAAGCTGCAATAGTTGCAGCTTTGCTTGTTCGCCTTTAGTAGAGTCGTTTAGTTTTTCGACCCGAAAGAGTTGTTGCTAATTTACGACATTTTAAGGTGTTTATTCAATGTTTTGTACTTTTTACGGGAATCATCAGGCGACATCATTTATCATCCGGAGACACTTTCACACACACCTGGGATCTCTGTAATAAGAAAGCAATACTGATTTGGTGTATCAAAGTAAGATGTACAAAAATTTAAATAATGAACATTAAAATGGAATAAGCTTGCGACAATTGTTTCGGGTAGGAACAAAACACAATAGTTTGTCGTACGAAGAAAGTCGTCTCGAAAACTGCAATTGTTGCAGCTTTCCTTGTTCGCCTTTAGTAGAGTCGTTTAGTTTTTCGACCCGAAAGAGTTGTTGCTAATTTACGACATTTTAAGGTGTTTATTCAATGTTTTGTATTTTTTACAGGAATTCTGTAACTAAAAACAATGGAAAAATTTAAATATAATAGTACCTTTCTTTGGAGATCTTTAGTGGAGAAATCTCGCTAATTTTGTATGCTTCTGAAAGCTGATGTAATATATAAACTTCCTTAGAGACATGCGAAATATCTGTTCCCGAACCAATTTTGACTTGTGCTTCCAGCAGAGATTTGCAAAGCATTTCTAAAATGTGATATCCGGGCCCACTTTTACATGCTTCCAAGAAATTTTTTATGATATTTTCAGAAGCTCGTGTAGAATTCAACGGGACCTTTTGAAGACACTGCCTACAAATCATCAAAAGACGGCTTTAACCATTCGTAGTTACTTACGCAAAAAACTGGGATATCTGTAATAAGAAAACAATACAGAATTTGTGTTACAAAGGCAGAAATACGGAAATCTGAGTAATGAACATTAAGATGCAGTACGTTCGCAACAATTGTATCCTGTCGAAGTAAGACAGGATGTGATAAGAAGAAAGTAGGCAATAAAATTGAAATATTTGGCGCTTTCATTGTTTGCATTGTGAAAGATCACCTTTTTTTTCGACCTCAAACAATTAATGCAAATTTATTACATTTTATACTTTATTCAAAGTTTTGTACTTTTTACAAGAATTTTGTTACTAAAAACAGTGGAACATTTAAAAAATTATAGTACCTTTTATGGTATCCCAGACTCTCTTAGAGGCATCAGGAGTATCTGTCAAGAAACAATTTTGGCTTGTGTTTCAGGAAGAGATGTGTAATACATCTCTATAATCAGATATCCTGGCACATTTTTACATGCTTCAAAGAACTTGTTTTTGATACTTCCAGAAGGTCTGGCAGAGGTTAAAGGGGCCTCTTGAACACGCAACCTTTAAATCATCACGAGACAGCTGTAACCATCCGGAGACACTTTCACACACATCTGGGATCTCTGTAATAAGAAAGCACTACAGATTTGGTGTATTAAAGTAAGAAGTACAGAACTTTGAATAATGAACATTAAAATGCAATAAACTCTGAATAATTGTTTCGGGTCGAATCAAAGCCCAATATTTTGTCATAAGAAGAAAGTAGGCTCGAAAACTGCTATAGCTGCCGTTTGATTGTTCGCCTATAGTAGGTTCGTATTTTCTATTGACCCGAAACAATTCTTGAGTTTTGTGACATTTTAAGTGTTTTATTCAAAGTTTTGTACTTTTTGCAGGAATTCTGTAACTAAAAACAATGGAATAATTTTAAAAAGATGGTACCACTTCTGGAGATCTTTAATGGAGAAATCTTACAAAATTTGTATGCACCTGGAAGCTGATGTAATACATAAACTCTCTTGGAGACATCCGGAATACCTCTTCAAGAAACAATTTTGGCTTGTGTTTCAGGGAGAGATGTGTAAAACATCTCTATAGTCAAATATCCGGGCACTCTCTTACATGCTTCCAGGAACTTGTTTTTGATACTATGAGAAGATCTGGTAGACGTGAATGGGAACTTTTGAAGACACTGCATTGAAATCATCAGGCGACATCATTTATCATCCTGAGACACTTTCACACACACCTGGAATCTCTGTAATAAGAAAGCAATACTGATTTGGTGTATCAAAGTAAGATGTACAAAAATTTAAATAATGAACATTAAAATGGAATAAGCTTGCGACAATTGTTTCGGGTAGGAAAAAAACACAATAGTTTGTCGTACGAAGAAAGTCGTCTCGAAAGCTGCATTAGTTGCAGCTTTCCTTGTTCGCCTTTAGTAGAGTCGTTTAGTTTTTCGACCCGAAAGAGTTGTTGCTAATTTACGGCATTTTAAGGTGTTTATTCAATGTTTTGTACTTTTTACAGGAATTCTGTATCTAAAAACAACGGAACAATTTAAATATAATAGTACCTTTCTTTGGAGATCTTTAGTGGAGAAATCTCGCTAATTTTGTATGCTTCTGAAAGCTGATGTAATATATAAACTTCCTTAGAGACATGCGAAATATCTGTTCCCGAACCAATTTTGACTTGTGCTTCCAGCAGAGATTTGCAAAGCATTTCTAAAATGTGATATCCGGGCCAACTTTTACATGCTTCCAAGAAATTTTTTATGATATTTTCAGATGCTCGTGTAGAATTCAACGGGACCTTTTGAAGACACTGCCTTGAAATCATCAAAAGACGGCTTTAACCATTCGTAGTTACTTACGCAAAAAACTGGGATATCTGTAATAAGAAAACAATACAGAATTTGTGTTACAAAGGCAGAAATACGGAAATCTGAGAAATGAACATTAAGATGCAGTACGTTCGCAACAATTGTATCCTGTCGAAGTAAGACAGGATGTGATAAGAAGAAACTAGGCAATAAAACTGTAATATTTGGCGCTTTCATTGTTTGCATTGTGAAAGATCACCTTTTCTTTCGACCTCAAACAAATAATGCAAATTTATTACATTTTATACTTTATTCAAAGTTTTGTACTTTTTACAAGAATTTTGTTACTGTAAACAATGGAACATTTAAAAAATTATAGTACCTTTTATGGTATCCCAGACTCTCTTAGAGGCATCAGGAGTATCTGTCAAGAAACAATTTTGGCTTGTGTTTCAGGAAGAGATGTGTAAAACATCTCTATAATCAGATATCCTGGCACATTTTTACATTCTTTAAAGAACTTCTTTTTGATACTTCCAGAAGGTCTGGCAGAGGTTAAAGGGGCCTCCTGAACACGCAACCTTTAAATCATCACGAGACAGCTGTAACCATCCGGAGACGCTTTCACACACATCTGGGATCTCTGTAATAAGAAAGCACTACAGATTTGGTGTATGAAAGTAAGAAGTACAGAACTTTGAATAATGAACATTAAAATGCAATAAGCTCTGAGTAATTGTTTCGGGTCGAATCAAAGCCCAATATTTTGTCATAAGAAGAAAGTAGGCTCGAAAACTGCTATAGCTGCCGTTTGATTGTTCGCCTTTAGTAGGTTCGTATTTTCTTTCGACCCGAAACAATTGTTGAGTTTTTGTGACATTTTAAGTGTTTTATTCAAAGTTTTGTACTTTTTACAGGAATTCTGTAACTAAAAACAATTGAATAATTTTAAAAAGATGGTACCATTTGTGGAGATCTTTAATGGAAAAATCTTGCAAATTTTGTATACAGCTGGAAGCTGATGTGATACATAAACTCTCTTGGAGACATCCGGAATATCTCTTCAAGAAACTATTTTGGCTTGTGTTTCAGGGAGAGATTTGTAAAACATCTCTATAGTCAGATATCCGGGCACTCTTTTACATGCTTCCAGGAACTTCTTTTTGAAACTATCAGAAGATCTGGTAGACGTGAATGGGAACTTTTGAAGACACTGCATTGAAATCATCAGGCGACATCATTTATCATCCGGAGACACTTTCACACACACCTGGAATCTCTGTAGTAAGAAAGCAATACAGATTTGGTGTATCAAAGTAAGAAGTACAGAACTTTGAATAATGAACATTAAAATGCAATAAGCTCTGAATAATTGTTTCGGGTCGAATCAAAGCACAATATTTTGTCATAAGAAGAAAGAAGGCTCGAAAACTGCTATAGCTGCCGTTTGATTGTTCGCCTTTAGTAGGTTCGTATTTTCTTTCGACCCGAAACAATTCTTGAGTTTTGTGACATTTTAAGTGTTTTATTCAAAGTTTTGTACTTTTTGCAGGAATTCTGTAACTAAAAACAATGGAATAATTTTAAAAAGATGGTACCATTTGTGGAGATCTATAATGGAGAAATCTTACAAATTTTGTATGCACCTGGAAGCTGATGTAATACATAAACTCTCTTGGAGACATCCGGAAAACCTCTTCAAGAAACAATTTTGGCTTGTGTTTCAGGGAGAGATGTGTAAAATATCTCTATAGTCAGATATCCGGGCACACTTTTACATTCTTAAAGGAACTTCCTTTTGAAACTATCAGAAGATCTGGTAGACGTGAATGGGAACTTTTGAAGACACTGCATTGAAATCATCAGGCGACATCATTTATCATCCTGAGACACTTTCACACACACCTGGAATCTCTGTAATAAGAAAGCAATAGTGATTTGGTGTATCAAAGTAAGATGTACAAAAATATAAATAATGAACATTAAAATGGAATAAGCTTGCGACAATTGTTTCGGGTAGGAAAAAAACACAATAGTTTGTCGTACGAAGAAAGTCGTCTCGAAAGCTGCAATAGTTGCAGCTTTGCTTGTTCGCCTTTAGTAGAGTCGTTTAGTTTTTCGACCCGAAAGAGTTGTTGCTAATTTACGACATTTTAAGGTGTTTATTCAATGTTTTGTACTTTTTACGGGAATTCTGTAACCAAAAACAATGGAACAATTTAAATATAATAGTACCTTTTTTGGAGATCTTTAGTGGAGAAATCTCGCTAATTTTGTATGCTTCTGAAAGCTGATGTAATATATAAACTTCCTTAGAGACATCCGAAATATCTGTTCCCGAACCAATTTTAACTTGTGTTTCCAGCAGAGATTTGCAAAGCATTTCTAAAATGTGATATCCGGGCCCACTTTTACATGCTTCCAAGAAATTTTTTATGATATTTTCAGAAGCTCGTGTAGAATTCAACGGGAACTTTTGAAGACACTGCCTTCAAATCATCAAAAGACGGCTTTAACCATTCGTAGTTACTTACGCAAAAAACTGGGATATCTGTAATAAGAAAACAATACAGAATTTGTGTTACAAAGGCAGAAATACGGAAATCTGAGTAATGAACATTAAGATGCAGTAAGTTCGAAACAATTGTATCCTGTCGAAGTAAGACAGGATGTGATAAGAAGAAACTAGGCAATAAAACTGAAAGATTTGGCGCTTTCATTGTTTGCATTGTGAAAGATCATCTATTCTTTCGACCTCAAACAATTAATGCGAATTTATTACATTTTATACTTTATTCAAAGTTTTGTACTTTTTACAAGAATTTTGTTACTAAAAACAATGGAACATTTAAAAAATTATAGTACCTTTTATGGTATCCCAGACTCTCTTAGTGGCATCAGGAGTATCTGTCAAGAAACAATTTTGGCTTGTGTTTCAGGAAGAGATGTGTAAAACATCTCTATAATCAGATATCCTGGCACATTTTTACATGCTTCAAAGAACTTCTTTTTCATACTTCCAGAAGGTCTGGCAGAGGTTAAGGGGCCTCTTGAACACGCAACCTTTAAATTATCACGAGACAGCTGTAACCATCCGGAGACACTTTCACACACATCTGGAATCTCTGTAATAAGAAAG
Organism: Salticus scenicus; assembly: GCA_963930645.1. NCBI lineage: Eukaryota > Metazoa > Arthropoda > Arachnida > Araneae > Salticidae > Salticus > Salticus scenicus. The sequence continues at coordinate 105,893,641 of OZ005648.1, forward strand.
CACTACAGATTCGGTGTATCAAAGTAAGAAGTACAGAACTTTGAATAATGAACATTAAAATGCAATAAACTCTGAATAATTGTTTCGGGTCGAATCAAAGGACAATATTTTGTCATAAGAAGAAAGTAGGCTCGAAAACTGCTATAGCTGCCGTTTGATTGTTCGCCTTTAGTAGGTTCCTATTTTCTTTCGACCCGAAACAATTCTTGAGTTTTGTGACATTTTAAGTGTTTTATTCAAAGTTTTGTACTTTTTACAGGAATTCTGTAACTAGTAACTTTGTTTTTCTCCAGTGTTTTAAATATTTTGGCGGCCCTACTTTTTCGGCGGCCCTAAGCAACCGCTTAGGTTCGCCTAATGGTAAAACGGGCCCTGAACAATATTGTTGAGTTTTTGTGACATTTTAAGTGTTTTATTCAAAGTTTTGTACTTTTTACAGGAATTCTGTAACTAAAAACAATTGAATAATTTTAAAAAGATGGTACCATTTGTGGAGATCTTTAATGGAGAAATCTTACAAATTTTGTATGCACCTGGGAGCTGATGTAATACATAAACTCTCTTGGAGACATCCGCAATACCTCTTCAAGAAACAATTTTGGCTTGTGTTTCAGGGAGAGATGTGTAAAACATCTCTATAGTCAGATATCCGGGCACACTCTTACATGCTTCCAGGAACTTCTTTTTGATACTATCAGAAGATCTGGTAGACGTGAATGGGAACTTTTGAAGACACTGCATTGAAATCATCAGGCGACATCATTTATCATCCGGAGACACTTTCACACACACCTGGGATCTCTGTAATAAGAAAGCAATACTGATTTGGTGTATCAAAGTAAGATGTACAAAAATTTAAATAATGAACATTAAAATGGAATAAGCTTGCGACAATTGTTTCGGGTAGGAACAAAACACAATAGTTTGTCGTACGAAGAAAGTCGTCTCGAAAACTGCAATAGTTGCAGCTTTGCTTGTTCGCCTTTAGTAGAGTCGTTTAGTTTTTCGACCCGAAAGAGATGTTGCTAATTTACGACATTTTAAGGTGTTTATTCAATGTTTTGTATTTTTTACAGGAAATCTGTAACTAAAAACAATGGAATAATTTAAATATAATAGTACCTTTCTTTGGAGATCTTTAGTGGAGAAATCTCGCTAATTTTGTATGCTTCTGAAAGCTGATGTAATATATAAACTTCCTTAGAGACATCCGAAATATCTGTTCCCGAACCAATTTTGACTTGTGTTTCCAGCAGAGATTTGCAAAGCATTTCTAAAATGTGATATCCGGGCCCACTTTTACATGCTTCCAGGAAATTTTTTATGATATTTTCAGAAGCTCGTGTAGAATTCAACGGGACCTTTTGAAGACACTGCCTACAAATCATCAAAAGACGGCTTTAACCATTCGTAGTTACTTACGCAAAAAACAGGGATATCTGTAATAAGAAAACAATACAGAATTTGTGTTACAAAGGCAGAAATACGGAAATCTGAGTAATGAACATTAAGATGCAGTAAGTTCGCAACAATTGTATCGTGTCGAAGTAAGACAGGATGTGATAAGAAGAAACTAGGCAATAAAATTGAAATATTTGGCGCTTTCATTGTTTGCATTGTGAAAGATCACCTTTTTTTTCGACCTCAAACAATTAATGCGAATTTATTACATTTTATACTTTATTCAAAGTTTTGTACTTTTTACAAGAATTTTGTTACTAAAAACAATGGAACATTTAAAAAATTATAGTACCTTTTATGGTATCCCAGACTCTCTTAGAGGCATCAGGAGTATCTGTCAAGAAACAATTTTGGCTTGTGTTTCAGGAAGAGATGTGTAAAATATCTCCATATTCAGATATCCTGGCACATTTTTACATGCTTCAAAGAACTTCTTTTTGATACTTCCAGAAGGTCTGGCAGAGGTTAAAGGGGCCTCTTGAACACGCAACCTTTAAATCATCACGAGACAGCTGTAACCATCCGGAGACACTTTCACACACATCTGGGATCTCTGTAATAAGAAAGCACTACAGATTTGGTGTATTAAAGTAAGAAGTACAGAACTTTGAATAATGAACATTAAAATGCAATAAACTCTGAATAATTGTTTCGGGTCGAATCAAAGCCCAATATTTTGTCATAAGAAGAAAGTAGGCTCGAAAACTGCTATAGCTGCCGTTTGATTGTTCGCCTATAGTAGGTTCGTATTTTCTTTTGACCCGAAACAATTCTTGAGTTTTGTGACATTTTAAGTGTTTTATTCAAAGTTTTGTACTTTTTGCAGGAATTCTGTAACTAAAAACAATGGAATAATTTTAAAAAGATGGTACCACTTCTGGAGATCTTTAATGGAGAAATCTTACAAAATTTGTATGCACCTGGAAGCTGATGTAATACATAAACTCTCTTGGAGACATCCGGAATACCTCTTCAAGAAACAATTTTGGCTTGTGTTTCAGGGAGAGAGTTGTAAAACATCTCTATAGTCAAATATCCGGGCACTCTCTTACATGCTTCCAGGAACTTGTTTTTGATACTATGAGAAGATCTGGTAGACGTGAATGGGAACTTTTGAAGACACTGCATTGAAATCATCAGGCGACATCATTTATCATCCGGAGACACTTTCACACACACCTGGAATCTCTGTAGTAAGAAAGCAATACAGATTTGGTGTATCAAAGTAAGAAGTACAGAACTTTGAATAATGAACATTAAAATGCAATAAGCTCTGAATAATTGTTTCGGGTCGAATCAAAGCACAATATTTTGTCATAAGAAGAAAGTAGGCTCGAAAACTGCTATAGCTGCCGTTTGATTGTTCGCCTTTAGTAGGTTCGTATTTTCTTTCGACCCGAAACAATTCTTGAGTTTTGTGACATTTTAAGTGTTTTATTCAAAGTTTTGTACTTTTTGCAGGAATTCTGTAACTATAAACAATGGAATAATTTTAAAAAGATGGTACCATTTGTGGAGATCTATAATGGAGAAATCTTACAAATTTTGTATGCACCTGGAAGCTGATGTAATACATAAACTCTCTTGGAGACATCCGGACTACCTCTTCAAGAAACAATTTTGGCTTGTGTTTCAGGGAGAGATGTGTAAAATATCTCTATAGTCAGATATCCGGGCACACTTTTACATTCTTAAAGGAACTTCCTTTTGAAACTATCAGAAGATCTGGTAGACGTGAATGGGAACTTTTGAAGACACTGCATTGAAATCATCAGGCGACATCATTTATCATCCTGAGACACTTTCACACACACCTGGAATCTCTGTAATAAGAAAGCAATAGTGATTTGGTGTATCAAAGTAAGATGTACAAAAATATAAATAATGAACATTAAAATGGAATAAGCTTGCGACAATTGTTTCGGGTAGGAAAAAAACACAATAGTTTGTCGTACGAAGAAAGTCGTCTCGAAAGCTGCAATAGTTGCAGCTTTGCTTGTTCGCCTTTAGTAGAATCGTTTAGTTTTTCGACCCGGAAGAGTTGTTGCTAATTTACGACATTTTAAGGTGTTTATTTAATGTTTTGTACTTTTTACGGGAATTCTGTAACTAAAAACAATGGAACAATTTAAATATAATAGTACCTTTCTTTGGAGATCTTTAGTGGAGAAATCTCGCTAATTTTGTATGCTTCTGAAAGCTGATGTAATATATAAACTTCCTTAGAGACATCCGAAATATCTGTTCCCGAACCAATTTTGACTTGTGTTTCCAGCAGAGATTTGCAAAGCATTTCTAAAATGTAATATCCGGGCCCACTTTTACATGCTTTCAAGAAATTTTTTATGATATTTTCAGAAGCTCGTGTAGAATTCAACGGGACCTTTTGAAGACACTGCCTTCAAAACATCAAAAGACGGCTTTAACCATTCGTAGTTACTTACGCAAAAAACTGGGATATCTGTAATAAGAAAACAATACAGAATTTGTGTTACAAAGGCAGAAATACGGAAATCTGAGTAATGAACATTAAGAAGCAGTAAGTTCGCAACAATTGTATCCTGTCGAAGTAAGACAGGATGTGATAAGAAGAAACTAGGCAATAAAACTGAAAGATTTGGCGCTTTCATTGTTTGCATTGTGAAAGATCACCTTTTCTTTCGACCTCAAACAATTAATGCGAATTTATTACATTTTATACTTTATTCAAAGTTTTGTACTTTTTACAAGAATTTTGTTACTAAAAACAATGGAACATTTAAAAAATTATAGTACCTTTTATGGTATCCCAGACTCTCTTAGAGGCATCAGGAGTATCTGTCAAGAAACAATTTTGGCTTGTGTTTCAGGAAGAGATGTGTAAAACATCTCTATAATCAGATATCCTGGCACATTTTTACATGCTTCAAAGAACTTGTTTTTGATACTTCCAGAAGGTCTGGCAGAAGTTAAAGAGGCCTCCTGAACACGCAACCTTTAAATCATCACGAGACAGCTGTAACTATCCGGAGACACTTTCACACACATCTGGGATCTCTGTAATAAGAAAGCACTACAGATTTGGTGTATTAAAGTAAGAAGTACAGAACTTTGAATAATGAACATTAAAATGCAATAAGCTCTGAATAATTGTTTCGGGTCGAATCAAAGCACAATATTTTGTCATAAGAAGAAAGTAGGCTCGAAAACTGCTATAGTTGCCGTTTGATTGTTCGCCTTAAATAGTTTCGTATTTTCTTTCGACCCGAAACAATTCTTGAGTTTTGTGACATTTTAAGTGTTTTATTCAAAGTTTTGTACTTTTTGCAGGAATTCTGTAACTAAAAACAATGGAATAATTTTAAAAAGATGGTACCATTTGTGAAGATCTATAATGGAGAAATCTTGCAAATTTTGTATGCACCTGGAAGCTGATGTAATACATAAACTCTCTTGGAGACATCCGGAATATCTCTTAAAGAACTATTTTGGCTTGTGTTTCAGGGAGAGATTTGTAAAACATCTCTATAATCAGATATCCTGGCACATTTTTACATGCTTCAAAGAACTTCTTTTTGATACTTCCAGAAGGTCTGGCAAAGGTTAAAGGGGCCTCTTGAACACGCAACCTTTAAATCATCACGAGACAGCTGTAACCATCCGGAGACACTTTCACACACATCTGGGATCTCTGTAATAAGAAATCACTACAGATTTGGTGTATCAAAGTAAGAAGTACAGAACTTTGAATAATGAACATTAAAATGCAATAAACTCTGAATAATTGTTTCGGGACGAATCAAAGCACAATGTTTTGTCATAAGAAGAAAGTAGGCTCGAAATCTGCTATAGCTGCCGTTTGATTGTTCGCCTTTAGTAGGTTCGTATTTTCTTTCGACCCGAAACAATTCTTGAATTTTGTGACATTTTAAGTGTTTAATCAAAGTTTTGTACTTTTTACAGGAATTCTGTAACTAAAAACAATGGAATAATTTTAAAAAAGATGGTAAGATTTGTGGAGATCTTTAATGGAGAAATCTTACAAATTTTGTATGCACTTGGAAGCTGATGTAATACATAAACTCTCCCTGAGACATCCGAAATACCTCTTCAAGAAACAATTTTGGCTTGTGTTTCAGGGAGAGATGTGTAAAATATCTCTATAGTCAGATATCCGGGCACTCTTTTACATGCTTCCAGGAACTTCTTTTTGATACTATCAGAAGATCTGGTAGACTTGAATGGGAACTTTTGAAGACACTGCATTGAAATCATCAGGCGACATCATTTATCATCCGGAGACACTTTCACACACACCTGGGATCTCTGTAATAAGAAAGCAATACTGATTTGGTGTATCAAAGTAAGATGTACAAAAATTTAAATAATGAACATTAAAATGGAATAAGCTTGCGACAATTGTTTCTGGTAGGAACAAAACACAATAGTTTGTCGTACGAAGAAAGTCGTCTCGAAAACTGCAATAGTTGCAGCTTTGCTTGTTCGCCTTTAGTAGAGTCGATTAGTTTTTCGACCCGAAAGAGTTGTTGCTAATTTACGACATTTTAAGGTGTTTATTCAATGTTTTGTACTTTTTACAGGAATTCTGTATCTAAAAACAATGGAACAATTTAAATATAATAGTACCTTTCTTTGGAGATCTTTAGTGGAGAAATCTCGCTAATTTTGTATGCTTCTGAAAGCTGATGTAATATATAAACTTCCTTAGAGACATCCGAAATATCTGTTCCCGAACCAATTTTGACTTGTGTTTCCAGCAGAGATTTGCAAAGCATTTCTAAAATGTGATATCCGGGCCCACTTTTACATGCTTCCAAGAAATTTTTTATGATATTTTCAGAAGCTCGTGTAGAATTCAACGGGACCTTTTGAAGACACTGCCTTCAAATCATCAAAAGACGGCTTTAACCATTCGTAGTTACTTACGCAAAAAACTGGGATATCTGTAATAAGAAAACAATACAGAATTTGTGTTACAAAGGCAGAAATACGGAAATCTGAGTAATGAACATTAAGATGCAGTAAGTTCGCAACAATTGTATCCTGTCGAAGTAAGACAGGATGTGATAAGAAGAAACTAGGCAATAAAACTGAAAGATTTGGCGCTTTCATTGTTTGCATTGTGAAAGATCACCTTTTCTTTCGACCTCAAACAATTAATGCGAATTTATTACATTTTATACTTTATTCAAAGTTTTGTACTTTTTACAAGAATTTTGTTACTAAAAACAATGGAACATTTAAAAAATTATAGTACCTTTTATGGTATCCCAGACTCTCTTAGAGGCATCAGGAGTATCTGTCAAGAAACAATTTTGGCTTGTGTTTCAGGAAGAGATGTGTAAAACATCTCTATAATCAGATATCCTGGCACATTTTTACATGCTTTAAAGAACTTCTTTTTCATACTTCCAGAAGGTCTGGCAGAGGTTAAGGGGCCTCTTGAACACGCAACCTTTAAATTATCACGAGACAGCTGTAACCATCCGGAGACACTTTCACACACATCTGGAATCTCTGTAATAAGAAAGCACTACAGATTTGGTGTATGAAAGTAAGAAGTACAGAACTTTGAATAATGAACATTAAAATGCAATAAGCTCTGAATAATTGTTTCGGGTCGAATCAAAGCACAATATTTTGTCATAAGAAGAAAGTAGGCTCCAAAACTGCTATAGCTGCCGTTTGATTGTTCGCCTTTAGTAGGTTCGTATTTTCTTTCGACCCGAAACAATTCTTGAGTTTTGTGACATTTTAAGTGTTTTATTCAAAGTTTTGTACTTTTTGCAGGAATTCTGTAACTATAAACAATGGAATAATTTTAAAAAGATGGTACCATTTGTGGAGATCTATAATGGAGAAATCTTACAAATTTTGTATGCACCTGGAAGCTGATGTAATACATAAACACTCTTGGAGACATCCGGACTACCTCTTCAAGAAACAATTTTGGCTTGTGTTTCAGGGAGAGATGTGTAAAATATCTCTATAGTCAGATATCCGGGCACACTTTTACATTCTTAAAGGAACTTCCTTTTGAAACTATCAGAAGATCTGGTAGACGTGAATGGGAACTTTTAAAGACACTGCATTGAAATCATCAGGCGACATCATTTATCATCCTGAGACACTTTCACACACACCTGGAATCTCTGTAATAAGAAAGCAATAGTGATTTGGTGTATCAAAGTAAGATGTACAAAAATATAAATAATGAACATTAAAATGGAATAAGCTTGCGACAATTGTTTCGGGTAGGAAAAAAACACAATAGTTTGTCGTACGAAGAAAGTCGTCTCGAAAGCTGCAATAGTTGCAGCTTTGCTTGTTCGCCTTTAGTAGAGTCGTTTAGTTTTTCGACCCGAAAGAGTTGTTGCTAATTTACGACATTTTAAGGTGTTTATTCAATGTTTTGTACTTTTTACGGGAATTCTGTAACTAAAAACAATGGAACAATTTAAATATAATAGTACCTTTTTTGGAGATCTTTAGTGGAGAAATCTCGCTAATTTTGTATGCTTCTGAAAGCTGATGTAATATATAAACTTCCTTAGAGACATCCGAAATATCTGTTCCCGAACCAATTTTAACTTGTGTTTCCAGCAGAGATTTGCAAAGCATTTCTAAAATGTGATATCCGGGCCCACTTTTACATGCTTCCAAGAAATTTTTTATGATATTTTCAGAAGCTCGTGTAGAATTCAACGGGACCTTTTGAAGACACTGCCTTCAAATCATCAAAAGACGGCTTTAACCATTCGTAGTTACTTACGCAAAAAACTGGGATATCTGTAATAAGAAAACAATACAGAATTTGTGTTACAAAGGCAGAAATACGGAAATCTGAGTAATGAACATTAAGATGCAGTAAGTTCGAAACAATTGTATCCTGTCGAAGTAAGACAGGATGTGATAAGAAGAAACTAGGCAATAAAACTGAAAGATTTGGCGCTTTCATTGTTTGCATTGTGAAAGATCACCTTTTCTTTCGACCTCAAACAAATAATGCAAATTTATTACATTTTATACTTTATTCAAAGTTTTGTACTTTTTACAAGAATTTTGTTACTGAAAACAATGGAACATTTAAAAAATTATAGTACCTTTTATGGTATCCCAGACTCTCTTAGAGGCATCAGGAGTATCTGTCAAGAAACAATTTTGGCTTGTTTTTCAGGAAGAGATGTGTAAAACATCTCTATAATCAGATATCCTGGCACATTTTTACATTCTTTAAGGAACTTCTTTTTGATACTTCCAGAAGGTCTGGCAGAGGTTAAAGGGGCCTCCTGAACACGCAACCTTTAAATCATCACGAGACAGCTGTAACCATCCGGAGACGCTTTCACACACATCTGGGATCTCTGTAATAAGAAAGCACTACAGATTTGGTGTATGAAAGTAAGAAGTACAGAACTTTGAATAATGAACATTAAAATGCAATAAGCTCTGAATAATTGTTTCGGGTCGAATCAAAGCCCAATATTTTGTCATAAGAAGAAAGTAGGCTCGAAAACTGCTATAGCTGCCGTTTGATTGTTCGCCTTTAGTAGGTTCGTATTTTCTTTCGACCCGAAACAATTGTTGAGTTTTTGTGACATTTTAAGTGTTTTATTCAAAGTTTTGTACTTTTTACAGGAATTCTGCAACTAAAAACAATTGAATAATTTTAAAAAGATGGTACCATTTGTGGAGATCTTTAATGGAGAAATCTTGCAAATTTTGTATACAGCTGGAAGCTGATGTGATACATAAACTCTCTTGGAGACATCCGGAATATCTCTTCAAGAAACAATTTTGGCTTGTGTTTCAGGGAGAGATGTGTAAAATATCTCTATAGTCAGATATCCAGGCACACTTTTACATGCTTCCAGGAACTTCTTTTTGATACTATCAGAAGATCTGGTAGACGTGAATGGGAACTTTTGAAGACACTGCATTGAAATCATCAGGCGACATCATTTATCATCCGGAGACACTTTCACACACACCTGGGATCTCTGTAATAAGAAAGCAATACTGATTTGGTGTATCAAAGTAAGATGTACAAAAATTTAAATAATGAACATTAAAATGGAATAAGCTTGCGACAATTGTTTCGGGTAGGAACAAAACACAATAGTTTGTCGTACGAAGAAAGTCGTCTCGAAAACTGCAATAGTTGCAGCTTTGCTTGTTCGCCTTTAGTAGAGTCGTTTAGTTTTTCGACCCGAAAGAGTTGTTGCTAATTTACGACATTTTAAGGTGTTTATTCAATGTTTTGTACTTTTTACAGGAATTCTGTAACTAAAAACAATGGAACAATTTAAATATAATAGTACCTTTTTTTGGAGATCTTTAGTGGAGAAATCTCGCTAATTTTGTATGCTTCTGAAAGCTGATGTAATATATAAACTTCCTTAGAGACATCCGAAATATCTGTTCCCGAACCAATTTTGACTTGTGTTTCCAGCAGAGATTTGCAAAGCATTTCTAAAATGTAATATCCGGGCCCACTTTTACATGCTTTCAAGAAATTTTTTATGATATTTTCAGAAGCTCGTGTAGAATTCAACGGGACCTTTTGAAGACACTGCCTTCAAAACATCAAAAGACGGCTTTAACCATTCGTAGTTACTTACGCAAAAAACTGGGATATCTGTAATAAGAAAACAATACAGAATTTGTGTTACAAAGGCAGAAATACGGAAATCTGAGTAATGAACATTAAGAAGCAGTAAGTTCGCAACAATTGTATCCTGTCGAAGTAAGACAGGATGTGATAAGAAGAAACTAGGCAATAAAACTGAAAGATTTGGCGCTTTCATTGTTTGCATTGTGAAAGATCACCTTTTCTTTCGACCTCAAACAATTAATGCGAATTTATTACATTTTATACTTTATTCAAAGTTTTGTACTTTTTACAAGAATTTTGTTACTAAAAACAATGGAACATTTAAAAAATTATAGTACCTTTTATGGTATCCCAGACTCTCTTAGAGGCATCAGGAGTATCTGTCAAGAAACAATTTTGGCTTGTGTTTCAGGAAGAGATGTGTAAAACATCTCTATAATCAGATATCCTGGCACATTTTTACATGCTTCAAAGAACTTGTTTTTGATACTTCCAGAAGGTCTGGCAGAAGTTAAAGAGGCCTCCTGAACACGCAACCTTTAAATCATCACGAGACAGCTGTAACTATCCGGAGACACTTTCACACACATCTGGGATCTCTGTAATAAGAAAGCACTACAGATTTGGTGTATTAAAGTAAGAAGTACAGAACTTTGAATAATGAACATTAAAATGCAATAAGCTCTGAATAATTGTTTCGGGTCGAATCAAAGCACAATATTTTGTCATAAGAAGAAAGTAGGCTCGAAAACTGCTATAGTTGCCGTTTGATTGTTCGCCTTAAATAGTTTCGTATTTTCTTTCGACCCGAAACAATTCTTGAGTTTTGTGACATTTTAAGTGTTTTATTCAAAGTTTTGTACTTTTTGCAGGAATTCTGTAACTAAAAACAATGGAATAATTTTAAAAAGATGGTACCATTTGTGAAGATCTATAATGGAGAAATCTTGCAAATTTTGTATGCACCTGGAAGCTGATGTAATACATAAACTCTCTTGGAGACATCCGGAATATCTCTTAAAGAACTATTTTGGCTTGTGTTTCAGGGAGAGATTTGTAAAACATCTCTATAATCAGATATCCTGGCACATTTTTACATGCTTCAAAGAACTTCTTTTTGATACTTCCAGAAGGTCTGGCAAAGGTTAAAGGGGCCTCTTGAACACGCAACCTTTAAATCATCACGAGACAGCTGTAACCATCCGGAGACACTTTCACACACATCTGGGATCTCTGTAATAAGAAATCACTACAGATTTGGTGTATCAAAGTAAGAAGTACAGAACTTTGAATAATGAACATTAAAATGCAATAAACTCTGAATAATTGTTTCGGGACGAATCAAAGCACAATGTTTTGTCATAAGAAGAAAGTAGGCTCGAAATCTGCTATAGCTGCCGTTTGATTGTTCGCCTTTAGTAGGTTCGTATTTTCTTTCGACCCGAAACAATTCTTGAATTTTGTGACATTTTAAGTGTTTAATCAAAGTTTTGTACTTTTTACAGGAATTCTGTAACTAAAAACAATGGAATAATTTTAAAAAAGATGGTAAGATTTGTGGAGATCTTTAATGGAGAAATCTTACAAATTTTGTATGCACTTGGAAGCTGATGTAATACATAAACTCTCCCTGAGACATCCGAAATACCTCTTCAAGAAACAATTTTGGCTTGTGTTTCAGGGAGAGATGTGTAAAATATCTCTATAGTCAGATATCCGGGCACTCTTTTACATGCTTCCAGGAACTTCTTTTTGATACTATCAGAAGATCTGGTAGACTTGAATGGGAACTTTTGAAGACACTGCATTGAAATCATCAGGCGACATCATTTATCATCCGGAGACACTTTCACACACACCTGGGATCTCTGTAATAAGAAAGCAATACTGATTTGGTGTATCAAAGTAAGATGTACAAAAATTTAAATAATGAACATTAAAATGGAATAAGCTTGCGACAATTGTTTCGGGTAGGAACAAAACACATTAGTTTGTCGTTCGAAGAAAGTCGTCTCGAAAACTGCAATAGTTGCAGCTTTGCTTGTTCGCCTTCAGTAGAGTCGATTAGTTTTTCGACCCGAAAGAGTTGTTGCTAATTTACGACATTTTAAGGTGTTTATTCAATGTTTTGTACTTTTTACAGGAATTCTGTATCTAAAAACAATGGAACAATTTAAATATAATAGTACCTTTCTTTGGAGATCTTTAGTGGAGAAATCTCGCTAATTTTGTATGCTTCTGAAAGCTGATGTAATATATAAACTTCCTTAGAGACATCCGAAATATCTGTTCCCGAACCAATTTTGACTTGTGTTTCCAGCAGAGATTTGCAAAGCATTTCTAAAATGTGATATCCGGGCCCACTTTTACATGCTTCCAAGAAATTTTTTATGATATTTTCAGAAGCTCGTGTAGAATTCAACGGGACCTTTTGAAGACACTGCCTTCAAATCATCAAAAGACGGCTTTAACCATTCGTAGTTACTTACGCAAAAAACTGGGATATCTGTAATAAGAAAACAATACAGAATTTGTGTTACAAAGGCAGAAATACGGAAATCTGAGTAATGAACATTAAGATGCAGTAAGTTCGCAACAATTGTATCCTGTCGAAGTAAGACAGGATGTGATAAGAAGAAACTAGGCAATAAAACTGAAAGATTTGGCGCTTTCATTGTTTGCATTGTGAAAGATCACCTTTTCTTTCGACCTCAAACAATTAATGCGAATTTATTACATTTTATACTTTATTCAAAGTTTTGTACTTTTTACAAGAATTTTGTTACTAAAAACAATGGAACATTTAAAAAATTATAGTACCTTTTATGGTATCCCAGACTCTCTTAGAGGCATCAGGAGTATCTGTCAAGAAACAATTTTGGCTTGTGTTTCAGGAAGAGATGTGTAAAACATCTCTATAATCAGATATCCTGGCACATTTTTACATGCTTCAAAGAACTTCTTTTTGATACTTCCAGAAGGTCTGGCAGAGGTTAAAGGGGCCTCTTGAACACGCAACCTTTAAACCATCACGAGACAGCTGTAACCATCCGGAGACACTTTCACACACATCTGGGATCTCTGTAATAAGAAAGCACTACAGATTTGGTGTATTAAAGTAAGAAGTACAGAACTTTGAATAATGAACATTAAAATGCAATAAACTCTGAATAATTGTTTCGGGTCGAATCAAAGCACAATGTTTTGTCATAAGAAGAAAGTAGGCTCGAAATCTGCTATACCTGCCGTTTGATTGTTCGCCTTTAGTAGAGTCGTTTAGTTTTTCGACCCGAAAGAGTTGTAGCTAATTTACGACATTTTAAGGTGTTTATTCAATGTTTTGTACTTTTTACGGGAATTCTGTAACTAAAAACAATGGAACAATTTAAATATAATAGTACCTTTTTTGGAGATCTTTAGTGGATAAATCTTGCTAATTTTGTATGCTTCTGAAAGCTGATGTAATATATAAACTTCCTTAGAGACATCCGAAATATCTGTTCCCGAACCAATTTTGACTTGTGTTTCCGGCTGAGATTTGCAAAGCATTTCTAAAATCTGATATCCGGGCCCACTTTTACATGCTTCCAAGAAATTTTTTATGGTATTTTCAGAAGCTCGTGTAGAATTCAACGGGACCTTTTGAAGACACTGTCTTCAAATCATCAAAAGACGGCTTTAACCATTCGTAGTTACTTGCGCAAAAAACTGGGATATCTGTAATAGGAAAACAATACTAAATTTCTGTTACAAAGGCAGAAATATGGAAATCTGAATAATGAACATTAAGATGCAGTAAGTTCGCAACAATTTTATCGTGTCGAAGTCAGACAGGATGTAATAAGAAGAAAGTAGGCAATAAAACTGAAATATTTGGCGCTTTCATTGTTTGTATTGTGAAAGATCACCTTTTCTTTCGTCCTCAAACAATTAATGCGAATTTATTACATTTTATACTTTATTCAAAGTTTTGTACTTTTTACAAGAATTTTGTTACTAAAAACAATGGAACATTTAAAAAATTATAGTACCTTTTATGGTATCCCAGACTCTCTTAGAGGCATCAGGAGTATCTGTCAAGAAACAATTTTGGCTTGTGTTTCAGGAAGAGATGTGTAAAACATCTCTATAATCAGATATCCTGGCACATTTTTACATGCTTCAAAGAACTTCTTTTTGATACTTCCAGAAGGTCTGGCAGAGGTTAAAGGGTCCTCCTGAACACGCAACCTTTAAATCATCACGAGACAGGTTTAACCATCCGGAGACGCTTTCACACACATCTGGGATCTCTGTAATAAGAAAGCACTACAAATTTGGTGTATAAAAGTAAGAAGTACAGAACTTTGAATAATGAACATTAAAATGCAATAAACTCTGAATAATTGTTTCGGGTCGAATCAAAGCACAATGTTTTGTCATAAGAAGAAAGTAGGCTCGAAATCTGCTATAGCTGCGTTTGATTGTTCGCCTTTAGTAGGTTCGTATTTTCTTTCGACCCGAAACAATTCTTGAGTTTTGTGACATTTTAAGTGTTTTATTCAAAGTTTTGTACTTTTTACAGGAATTCTGTAACTAAAAACAATGGAATAATTTTAAAAAAGATGGTAAGATTTGTGGAGATCTTTAATGGAGAAATCTTACAAATTTTGTATGCACCTGGAAGCTGATGTAATACATAAACTCTCTTGGAGACATCCGGAATACCTCTTCAAGAAACAATTTTGGCTTGTGTTTCAGGGAGAGATGTGTAAAATATCTCTATAGTCAGATATCCGGGCACACTTTTACATTCTTCCAGGAACTTCTTTTTGAATCTATCAGAAGATCTGGTAGACGTGAATGGGAACTTTTGAAGACACTGCATTGAAATCATCAGGCGACATCATTTATCATCCGGAGACACTTTCACACACACCTAGAATCTCTGTAATAAGAAAGCAATACTGATTTGGTGTATCAAAGTAAGAAGTACAGAACTTTGAATAATGAACATTAAAATGCAATAAGCTCTGAATAATTGTTTCGGGTCGAATCAAAGCACAATATTTTGTCATAAGAAGAAAGAAGGCTCGAAAACTGCTATAGCTGCCGTTTGATTGTTCGCCTTTAGTAGGTTCGTATTTTCTTTCGACCCGAAACAATTCTTGAGTTTTGTGACATTTTAAGTGTTTTATTCAAAGTTTTGTACTTTTTGCAGGAATTCTGTAACTAAAAACAATGGAATAATTTTAAAAAGATGGTACCATTTGTGGAGATCTATAATGGAGAAATCTTACAAATTTTGTATGCACCTGGAAGCTGATGTAATACATAAACTCTCTTGGAGACATCCGGAATACCTCTTCAAGAAACAATTTTGGCTTGTGTTTCAGGGAGAGATGTGTAAAATATCTCTATAGTCAGATATCCGGGCACACTTTTACATTCTTAAAGGAACTTCCTTTTGAAACTATCAGAAGATCTGGTAGACGTGAATGGGAACTTTTGAAGACACTGCATTGAAATCATCAGGCGACATCATTTATCATCCTGAGACACTTTCACACACACCTGGAATCTCTGTAATAAGAAAGCAATAGTGATTTGGTGTATCAAAGTAAGATGTACAAAAATATAAATAATGAACATTAAAATGGAATAAGCTTGCGACAATTGTTTCGGGTAGGAAAAAAACACAATAGTTTGTCGTACGAAGAAAGTCGTCTCGAAAGCTGCAATAGTTGCAGCTTTGCTTGTTCGCCTTTAGTAGAGTCGTTTAGTTTTTCGACCCGAAAGAGTTGTTGCTAATTTACGACATTTTAAGGTGTTTATTCAATGTTTTGTACTTTTTACGGGAATTCTGTAACCAAAAACAATGGAACAATTTAAATATAATAGTACCTTTTTTGGAGATCTTTAGTGGAGAAATCTCGCTAATTTTGTATGCTTCTGAAAGCTGATGTAATATATAAACTTCCTTAGAGACATCCGAAATATCTGTTCCCGAACCAATTTTAACTTGTGTTTCCAGCAGAGATTTGCAAAGCATTTCTAAAATGTGATATCCGGGCCCACTTTTACATGCTTCCAAGAAATTTTTTATGATATTTTCAGAAGCTCGTGTAGAATTCAACGGGAACTTTTGAAGACACTGCCTTCAAATCATCAAAAGACGGCTTTAACCATTCGTAGTTACTTACGCAAAAAACTGGGATATCTGTAATAAGAAAACAATACAGAATTTGTGTTACAAAGGCAGAAATACGGAAATCTGAGTAATGAACATTAAGATGCAGTAAGTTCGAAACAATTGTATCCTGTCGAAGTAAGACAGGATGTGATAAGAAGAAACTAGGCAATAAAACTGAAAGATTTGGCGCTTTCATTGTTTGCATTGTGAAAGATCATCTATTCTTTCGACCTCAAACAATTAATGCGAATTTATTACATTTTATACTTTATTCAAAGTTTTGTACTTTTTACAAGAATTTTGTTACTAAAAACAATGGAACATTTAAAAAATTATAGTACCTTTTATGGTATCCCAGACTCTCTTAGTGGCATCAGGAGTATCTGTCAAGAAACAATTTTGGCTTGTGTTTCAGGAAGAGATGTGTAAAACATCTCTATAATCAGATATCCTGGCACATTTTTACATGCTTCAAAGAACTTCTTTTTCATACTTCCAGAAGGTCTGGCAGAGGTTAAGGGGCCTCTTGAACACGCAACCTTTAAATTATCACGAGACAGCTGTAACCATCCGGAGACACTTTCACACACATCTGGAATCTCTGTAATAAGAAAGCACTACAGATTCGGTGTATCAAAGTAAGAAGTACAGAACTTTGAATAATGAACATTAAAATGCAATAAACTCTGAATAATTGTTTCGGGTCGAATCAAAGGACAATATTTTGTCATAAGAAGAAAGTAGGCTCGAAAACTGCTATAGCTGCCGTTTGATTGTTCGCCTTTAGTAGGTTCCTATTTTCTTTCGACCCGAAACAATTCTTGAGTTTTGTGACATTTTAAGTGTTTTATTCAAAGTTTTGTACTTTTTACAGGAATTCTGTAACTAGTAACTTTGTTTTTCTCCAGTGTTTTAAATATTTTGGCGGCCCTACTTTTTCGGCGGCCCTAAGCAACCGCTTAGGTTCGCCTAATGGTAAAACGGGCCCTGAACAATATTGTTGAGTTTTGTGACATTTTAAGTGTTTTATTCAAAGTTTTGTACTTTTTGCAGGAATTCTGTAACTAAAAACAATGGAATAATTTTAAAAAGATGGTACCATTTGTGGAGATCTATAATGGAGAAATCTTACAAATTTTGTATGCACCTGGAAGCTGATGTAATACATAAACTCTCTTGGAGACATCCGGACTACCTCTTCAAGAAACAATTTTGGCTTGTGTTTCAGGGAGAGATGTGTAAAATATCTCTATAGTCAGATATCCGGGCACACTTTTACATTCTTAAAGGAACTTCCTTTTGAAACTATCAGAAGATCTGGTAGACGTGAATGGGAACTTTTGAAGACACTGCATTGAAATCATCAGGCGACATCATTTATCATCCTGAGACACTTTCACACACACCTGGAATCTCTGTAATAAGAAAGCAATAGTGATTTGGTGTATCAAAGTAAGATGTACAAAAATATAAATAATGAACATTAAAATGGAATAAGCTTGCGACAATTGTTTCGGGTAGGAAAAAAACACAATAGTTTGTCGTACGAAGAAAGTCGTCTCGAAAGCTGCAATAGTTGCAGCTTTGCTTGTTCGCCTTTAGTAGAGTCGTTTAGTTTTTCGACCCGGAAGAGTTGTTGCTAATTTACGACATTTTAAGGTGTTTATTTAATGTTTTGTACTTTTTACGGGAATTCTGTAACTAAAAACAATGGAACAATTTAAATATAATAGTACCTTTCTTTGGAGATCTTTAGTGGAGAAATCTCGCTAATTTTGTATGCTTCTGAAAGCTGATGTAATATATAAACTTCCTTAGAGACATCCGAAATATCTGTTCCCGAACCAATTTTGACTTGTGTTTCCAGCAGAGATTTGCAAAGCATTTCTAAAATGTAATATCCGGGCCCACTTTTACATGCTTTCAAGAAATTTTTTATGATATTTTCAGAAGCTCGTGTAGAATTCAACGGGACCTTTTGAAGACACTGCCTTCAAAACATCAAAAGACGGCTTTAACCATTCGTAGTTACTTACGCAAAAAACTGGGATATCTGTAATAAGAAAACAATACAGAATTTGTGTTACAAAGGCAGAAATACGGAAATCTGAGTAATGAACATTAAGAAGCAGTAAGTTCGCAACAATTGTATCCTGTCGAAGTAAGACAGGATGTGATAAGAAGAAACTAGGCAATAAAACTGAAAGATTTGGCGCTTTCATTGTTTGCATTGTGAAAGATCACCTTTTCTTTCGACCTCAAACAATTAATGCGAATTTATTACATTTTATACTTTATTCAAAGTTTTGTACTTTTTACAAGAATTTTGTTACTAAAAACAATGGAACATTTAAAAAATTATAGTACCTTTTATGGTATCCCAGACTCTCTTAGAGGCATCAGGAGTATCTGTCAAGAAACAATTTTGGCTTGTGTTTCAGGAAGAGATGTGTAAAACATCTCTATAATCAGATATCCTGGCACATTTTTACATGCTTCAAAGAACTTGTTTTTGATACTTCCAGAAGGTCTGGCAGAAGTTAAAGAGGCCTCCTGAACACGCAACCTTTAAATCATCACGAGACAGCTGTAACTATCCGGAGACACTTTCACACACATCTGGGATCTCTGTAATAAGAAAGCACTACAGATTTGGTGTATTAAAGTAAGAAGTACAGAACTTTGAATAATGAACATTAAAATGCAATAAGCTCTGAATAATTGTTTCGGGTCGAATCAAAGCACAATATTTTGTCATAAGAAGAAAGTAGGCTCGAAAACTGCTATAGTTGCCGTTTGATTGTTCGCCTTAAATAGTTTCGTATTTTCTTTCGACCCGAAACAATTCTTGAGTTTTGTGACATTTTAAGTGTTTTATTCAAAGTTTTGTACTTTTTGCAGGAATTCTGTAACTAAAAACAATGGAATAATTTTAAAAAGATGGTACCATTTGTGAAGATCTATAATGGAGAAATCTTGCAAATTTTGTATGCACCTGGAAGCTGATGTAATACATAAACTCTCTTGGAGACATCCGGAATATCTCTTAAAGAACTATTTTGGCTTGTGTTTCAGGGAGAGATTTGTAAAACATCTCTATAATCAGATATCCTGGCACATTTTTACATGCTTCAAAGAACTTCTTTTTGATACTTCCAGAAGGTCTGGCAAAGGTTAAAGGGGCCTCTTGAACACGCAACCTTTAAATCATCACGAGACAGCTGTAACCATCCGGAGACACTTTCACACACATCTGGGATCTCTGTAATAAGAAATCACTACAGATTTGGTGTATCAAAGTAAGAAGTACAGAACTTTGAATAATGAACATTAAAATGCAATAAACTCTGAATAATTGTTTCGGGACGAATCAAAGCACAATGTTTTGTCATAAGAAGAAAGTAGGCTCGAAATCTGCTATAGCTGCCGTTTGATTGTTCGCCTTTAGTAGGTTCGTATTTTCTTTCGACCCGAAACAATTCTTGAATTTTGTGACATTTTAAGTGTTTAATCAAAGTTTTGTACTTTTTACAGGAATTCTGTAACTAAAAACAATGGAATAATTTTAAAAAAGATGGTAAGATTTGTGGAGATCTTTAATGGAGAAATCTTACAAATTTTGTATGCACTTGGAAGCTGATGTAATACATAAACTCTCCCTGAGACATCCGAAATACCTCTTCAAGAAACAATTTTGGCTTGTGTTTCAGGGAGAGATGTGTAAAATATCTCTATAGTCAGATATCCGGGCACTCTTTTACATGCTTCCAGGAACTTCTTTTTGATACTATCAGAAGATCTGGTAGACTTGAATGGGAACTTTTGAAGACACTGCATTGAAATCATCAGGCGACATCATTTATCATCCGGAGACACTTTCACACACACCTGGGATCTCTGTAATAAGAAAGCAATACTGATTTGGTGTATCAAAGTAAGATGTACAAAAATTTAAATAATGAACATTAAAATGGAATAAGCTTGCGACAATTGTTTCGGGTAGGAACAAAACACAATAGTTTGTCGTACGAAGAAAGTCGTCTCGAAAACTGCAATAGTTGCAGCTTTGCTTGTTCGCCTTTAGTAGAGTCGATTAGTTTTTCGACCCGAAAGAGTTGTTGCTAATTTACGACATTTTAAGGTGTTTATTGAATGTTTTGTACTTTTTACAGGAATTCTGTATCTAAAAACAATGGAACAATTTAAATATAATAGTACCTTTCTTTGGAGATCTTTAGTGGAGAAATCTCGCTAATTTTGTATGCTTCTGAAAGCTGATGTAATATATAAACTTCCTTAGAGACATCCGAAATATCTGTTCCCGAACCAATTTTGACTTGTGTTTCCAGCAGAGATTTGCAAAGCATTTCTAAAATGTGATATCCGGGCCCACTTTTACATGCTTCCAAGAAATTTTTTATGATATTTTCAGAAGCTCGTGTAGAATTCAACGGGACCTTTTGAAGACACTGCCTTCAAATCATCAAAAGACGGCTTTAACCATTCGTAGTTACTTACGCAAAAAACTGGGATATCTGTAATAAGAAAACAATACAGAATTTGTGTTACAAAGGCAGAAATACGGAAATCTGAGTAATGAACATTAAGATGCAGTAAGTTCGCAACAATTGTATCCTGTCGAAGTAAGACAGGATGTGATAAGAAGAAACTAGGCAATAAAACTGAAAGATTTGGCGCTTTCATTGTTTGCATTGTGAAAGATCACCTTTTCTTTCGACCTCAAACAATTAATGCGAATTTATTACATTTTATACTTTATTCAAAGTTTTGTACTTTTTACAAGAATTTTGTTACTAAAAACAATGGAACATTTAAAAAATTATAGTACCTTTTATGGTATCCCAGACTCTCTTAGAGGCATCAGGAGTATCTGTCAAGAAACAATTTTGGCTTGTGTTTCAGGAAGAGATGTGTAAAACATCTCTATAATCAGATATCCTGGCACATTTTTACATGCTTCAAAGAACTTCTTTTTGATACTTCCAGAAGGTCTGGCAGAGGTTAAAGGGGCCTCTTGAACACGCAACCTTTAAACCATCACGAGACAGCTGTAACCATCCGGAGACACTTTCACACACATCTGGGATCTCTGTAATAAGAAAGCACTACAGATTTGGTGTATTAAAGTAAGAAGTACAGAACTTTGAATAATGAACATTAAAATGCAATAAACTCTGAATAATTGTTTCGGGTCGAATCAAAGCACAATGTTTTGTCATAAGAAGAAAGTAGGCTCGAAATCTGCTATACCTGCCGTTTGATTGTTCGCCTTTAGTAGAGTCGTTTAGTTTTTCGACCCGAAAGAGTTGTAGCTAATTTACGACATTTTAAGGTGTTTATTCAATGTTTTGTACTTTTTACGGGAATTCTGTAACTAAAAACAATGGAACAATTTAAATATAATAGTACCTTTTTTGGAGATCTTTAGTGGATAAATCTTGCTAATTTTGTATGCTTCTGAAAGCTGATGTAATATATAAACTTCCTTAGAGACATCCGAAATATCTGTTCCCGAACCAATTTTGACTTGTGTTTCCAGCAGAGATTTGCAAAGCATTTCTAAAATGTAATATCCGGGCCCACTTTTACATGCTTTCAAGAAATTTTTTATGATATTTTCAGAAGCTCGTGTAGAATTCAACGGGACCTTTTGAAGACACTGCCTTCAAAACATCAAAAGACGGCTTTAACCATTCGTAGTTACTTACGCAAAAAACTGGGATATCTGTAATAAGAAAACAATACAGAATTTGTGTTACAAAGGCAGAAATACGGAAATCTGAGTAATGAACATTAAGAAGCAGTAAGTTCGCAACAATTGTATCCTGTCGAAGTAAGACAGGATGTGATAAGAAGAAACTAGGCAATAAAACTGAAAGATTTGGCGCTTTCATTGTTTGCATTGTGAAAGATCACCTTTTCTTTCGACCTCAAACAATTAATGCGAATTTATTACATTTTATACTTTATTCAAAGTTTTGTACTTTTTACAAGAATTTTGTTACTAAAAACAATGGAACATTTAAAAAATTATAGTACCTTTTATGGTATCCCAGACTCTCTTAGAGGCATCAGGAGTATCTGTCAAGAAACAATTTTGGCTTGTGTTTCAGGAAGAGATGTGTAAAACATCTCTATAATCAGATATCCTGGCACATTTTTACATGCTTCAAAGAACTTGTTTTTGATACTTCCAGAAGGTCTGGCAGAAGTTAAAGAGGCCTCCTGAACACGCAACCTTTAAATCATCACGAGACAGCTGTAACTATCCGGAGACACTTTCACACACATCTGGGATCTCTGTAATAAGAAAGCACTACAGATTTGGTGTATTAAAGTAAGAAGTACAGAACTTTGAATAATGAACATTAAAATGCAATAAGCTCTGAATAATTGTTTCGGGTCGAATCAAAGCACAATATTTTGTCATAAGAAGAAAGTAGGCTCGAAAACTGCTATAGTTGCCGTTTGATTGTTCGCCTTAAATAGTTTCGTATTTTCTTTCGACCCGAAACAATTCTTGAGTTTTGTGACATTTTAAGTGTTTTATTCAAAGTTTTGTACTTTTTGCAGGAATTCTGTAACTAAAAACAATGGAATAATTTTAAAAAGATGGTACCATTTGTGAAGATCTATAATGGAGAAATCTTGCAAATTTTGTATGCACCTGGAAGCTGATGTAATACATAAACTCTCTTGGAGACATCCGGAATATCTCTTAAAGAACTATTTTGGCTTGTGTTTCAGGGAGAGATTTGTAAAACATCTCTATAATCAGATATCCTGGCACATTTTTACATGCTTCAAAGAACTTCTTTTTGATACTTCCAGAAGGTCTGGCAAAGGTTAAAGGGGCCTCTTGAACACGCAACCTTTAAATCATCACGAGACAGCTGTAACCATCCGGAGACACTTTCACACACATCTGGGATCTCTGTAATAAGAAATCACTACAGATTTGGTGTATCAAAGTAAGAAGTACAGAACTTTGAATAATGAACATTAAAATGCAATAAACTCTGAATAATTGTTTCGGGACGAATCAAAGCACAATGTTTTGTCATAAGAAGAAAGTAGGCTCGAAATCTGCTATAGCTGCCGTTTGATTGTTCGCCTTTAGTAGGTTCGTATTTTCTTTCGACCCGAAACAATTCTTGAATTTTGTGACATTTTAAGTGTTTAATCAAAGTTTTGTACTTTTTACAGGAATTCTGTAACTAAAAACAATGGAATAATTTTAAAAAAGATGGTAAGATTTGTGGAGATCTTTAATGGAGAAATCTTACAAATTTTGTATGCACTTGGAAGCTGATGTAATACATAAACTCTCCCTGAGACATCCGAAATACCTCTTCAAGAAACAATTTTGGCTTGTGTTTCAGGGAGAGATGTGTAAAATATCTCTATAGTCAGATATCCGGGCACTCTTTTACATGCTTCCAGGAACTTCTTTTTGATACTATCAGAAGATCTGGTAGACTTGAATGGGAACTTTTGAAGACACTGCATTGAAATCATCAGGCGACATCATTTATCATCCGGAGACACTTTCACACACACCTGGGATCTCTGTAATAAGAAAGCAATACTGATTTGGTGTATCAAAGTAAGATGTACAAAAATTTAAATAATGAACATTAAAATGGAATAAGCTTGCGACAATTGTTTCTGGTAGGAACAAAACACAATAGTTTGTCGTACGAAGAAAGTCGTCTCGAAAACTGCAATAGTTGCAGCTTTGCTTGTTCGCCTTTAGTAGAGTCGATTAGTTTTTCGACCCGAAAGAGTTGTTGCTAATTTACGACATTTTAAGGTGTTTATTCAATGTTTTGTACTTTTTACAGGAATTCTGTATCTAAAAACAATGGAACAATTTAAATATAATAGTACCTTTCTTTGGAGATCTTTAGTGGAGAAATCTCGCTAATTTTGTATGCTTCTGAAAGCTGATGTAATATATAAACTTCCTTAGAGACATCCGAAATATCTGTTCCCGAACCAATTTTGACTTGTGTTTCCAGCAGAGATTTGCAAAGCATTTCTAAAATGTGATATCCGGGCCCACTTTTACATGCTTCCAAGAAATTTTTTATGATATTTTCAGAAGCTCGTGTAGAATTCAACGGGACCTTTTGAAGACACTGCCTTCAAATCATCAAAAGACGGCTTTAACCATTCGTAGTTACTTACGCAAAAAACTGGGATATCTGTAATAAGAAAACAATACAGAATTTGTGTTACAAAGGCAGAAATACGGAAATCTGAGTAATGAACATTAAGATGCAGTAAGTTCGCAACAATTGTATCCTGTCGAAGTAAGACAGGATGTGATAAGAAGAAACTAGGCAATAAAACTGAAAGATTTGGCGCTTTCATTGTTTGCATTGTGAAAGATCACCTTTTCTTTCGACCTCAAACAATTAATGCGAATTTATTACATTTTATACTTTATTCAAAGTTTTGTACTTTTTACAAGAATTTTGTTACTAAAAACAATGGAACATTTAAAAAATTATAGTACCTTTTATGGTATCCCAGACTCTCTTAGAGGCATCAGGAGTATCTGTCAAGAAACAATTTTGGCTTGTGTTTCAGGAAGAGATGTGTAAAACATCTCTATAATCAGATATCCTGGCACATTTTTACATGCTTTAAAGAACTTCTTTTTCATACTTCCAGAAGGTCTGGCAGAGGTTAAGGGGCCTCTTGAACACGCAACCTTTAAATTATCACGAGACAGCTGTAACCATCCGGAGACACTTTCACACACATCTGGAATCTCTGTAATAAGAAAGCACTACAGATTTGGTGTATGAAAGTAAGAAGTACAGAACTTTGAATAATGAACATTAAAATGCAATAAGCTCTGAATAATTGTTTCGGGTCGAATCAAAGCACAATATTTTGTCATAAGAAGAAAGTAGGCTCCAAAACTGCTATAGCTGCCGTTTGATTGTTCGCCTTTAGTAGGTTCGTATTTTCTTTCGACCCGAAACAATTCTTGAGTTTTGTGACATTTTAAGTGTTTTATTCAAAGTTTTGTACTTTTTGCAGGAATTCTGTAACTATAAACAATGGAATAATTTTAAAAAGATGGTACCATTTGTGGAGATCTATAATGGAGAAATCTTACAAATTTTGTATGCACCTGGAAGCTGATGTAATACATAAACACTCTTGGAGACATCCGGACTACCTCTTCAAGAAACAATTTTGGCTTGTGTTTCAGGGAGAGATGTGTAAAATATCTCTATAGTCAGATATCCGGGCACACTTTTACATTCTTAAAGGAACTTCCTTTTGAAACTATCAGAAGATCTGGTAGACGTGAATGGGAACTTTTAAAGACACTGCATTGAAATCATCAGGCGACATCATTTATCATCCTGAGACACTTTCACACACACCTGGAATCTCTGTAATAAGAAAGCAATAGTGATTTGGTGTATCAAAGTAAGATGTACAAAAATATAAATAATGAACATTAAAATGGAATAAGCTTGCGACAATTGTTTCGGGTAGGAAAAAAACACAATAGTTTGTCGTACGAAGAAAGTCGTCTCGAAAGCTGCAATAGTTGCAGCTTTGCTTGTTCGCCTTTAGTAGAGTCGTTTAGTTTTTCGACCCGAAAGAGTTGTTGCTAATTTACGACATTTTAAGGTGTTTATTCAATGTTTTGTACTTTTTACGGGAATTCTGTAACTAAAAACAATGGAACAATTTAAATATAATAGTACCTTTTTTGGAGATCTTTAGTGGAGAAATCTCGCTAATTTTGTATGCTTCTGAAAGCTGATGTAATATATAAACTTCCTTAGAGACATCCGAAATATCTGTTCCCGAACCAATTTTAACTTGTGTTTCCAGCAGAGATTTGCAAAGCATTTCTAAAATGTGATATCCGGGCCCACTTTTACATGCTTCCAAGAAATTTTTTATGATATTTTCAGAAGCTCGTGTAGAATTCAACGGGACCTTTTGAAGACACTGCCTTCAAATCATCAAAAGACGGCTTTAACCATTCGTAGTTACTTACGCAAAAAACTGGGATATCTGTAATAAGAAAACAATACAGAATTTGTGTTACAAAGGCAGAAATACGGAAATCTGAGTAATGAACATTAAGATGCAGTAAGTTCGAAACAATTGTATCCTGTCGAAGTAAGACAGGATGTGATAAGAAGAAACTAGGCAATAAAACTGAAAGATTTGGCGCTTTCATTGTTTGCATTGTGAAAGATCACCTTTTCTTTCGACCTCAAACAAATAATGCAAATTTATTACATTTTATACTTTATTCAAAGTTTTGTACTTTTTACAAGAATTTTGTTACTGAAAACAATGGAACATTTAAAAAATTATAGTACCTTTTATGGTATCCCAGACTCTCTTAGAGGCATCAGGAGTATCTGTCAAGAAACAATTTTGGCTTGTGTTTCAGGAAGAGATGTGTAAAACATCTCTATAATCAGATATCCTGGCACATTTTTACATTCTTTAAGGAACTTCTTTTTGATACTTCCAGAAGGTCTGGCAGAGGTTAAAGGGGCCTCCTGAACACGCAACCTTTAAATCATCACGAGACAGCTGTAACCATCCGGAGACGCTTTCACACACATCTGGGATCTCTGTAATAAGAAAGCACTACAGATTTGGTGTATGAAAGTAAGAAGTACAGAACTTTGAATAATGAACATTAAAATGCAATAAGCTCTGAATAATTGTTTCGGGTCGAATCAAAGCCCAATATTTTGTCATAAGAAGAAAGTAGGCTCGAAAACTGCTATAGCTGCCGTTTGATTGTTCGCCTTTAGTAGGTTCGTATTTTCTTTCGACCCGAAACAATTGTTGAGTTTTTGTGACATTTTAAGTGTTTTATTCAAAGTTTTGTACTTTTTACAGGAATTCTGCAACTAAAAACAATTGAATAATTTTAAAAAGATGGTACCATTTGTGGAGATCTTTAATGGAGAAATCTTGCAAATTTTGTATACAGCTGGAAGCTGATGTGATACATAAACTCTCTTGGAGACATCCGGAATATCTCTTCAAGAAACAATTTTGGCTTGTGTTTCAGGGAGAGATGTGTAAAATATCTCTATAGTCAGATATCCAGGCACACTTTTACATGCTTCCAGGAACTTCTTTTTGATACTATCAGAAGATCTGGTAGACGTGAATGGGAACTTTTGAAGACACTGCATTGAAATCATCAGGCGACATCATTTATCATCCGGAGACACTTTCACACACACCTGGGATCTCTGTAATAAGAAAGCAATACTGATTTGGTGTATCAAAGTAAGATGTACAAAAATTTAAATAATGAACATTAAAATGGAATAAGCTTGCGACAATTGTTTCGGGTAGGAACAAAACACAATAGTTTGTCGTACGAAGAAAGTCGTCTCGAAAACTGCAATAGTTGCAGCTTTGCTTGTTCGCCTTTAGTAGAGTCGTTTAGTTTTTCGACCCGAAAGAGTTGTTGCTAATTTACGACATTTTAAGGTGTTTATTCAATGTTTTGTACTTTTTACAGGAATTCTGTAACTAAAAACAATGGAACAATTTAAATATAATAGTACCTTTTTTTGGAGATCTTTAGTGGAGAAATCTCGCTAATTTTGTATGCTTCTGAAAGCTGATGTAATATATAAACTTCCTTAGAGACATCCGAAATATCTGTTCCCGAACCAATTTTGACTTGTGTTTCCAGCAGAGATTTGCAAAGCATTTCTAAAATGTAATATCCGGGCCCACTTTTACATGCTTTCAAGAAATTTTTTATGATATTTTCAGAAGCTCGTGTAGAATTCAACGGGACCTTTTGAAGACACTGCCTTCAAAACATCAAAAGACGGCTTTAACCATTCGTAGTTACTTACGCAAAAAACTGGGATATCTGTAATAAGAAAACAATACAGAATTTGTGTTACAAAGGCAGAAATACGGAAATCTGAGTAATGAACATTAAGAAGCAGTAAGTTCGCAACAATTGTATCCTGTCGAAGTAAGACAGGATGTGATAAGAAGAAACTAGGCAATAAAACTGAAAGATTTGGCGCTTTCATTGTTTGCATTGTGAAAGATCACCTTTTCTTTCGACCTCAAACAATTAATGCGAATTTATTACATTTTATACTTTATTCAAAGTTTTGTACTTTTTACAAGAATTTTGTTACTAAAAACAATGGAACATTTAAAAAATTATAGTACCTTTTATGGTATCCCAGACTCTCTTAGAGGCATCAGGAGTATCTGTCAAGAAACAATTTTGGCTTGTGTTTCAGGAAGAGATGTGTAAAACATCTCTATAATCAGATATCCTGGCACATTTTTACATGCTTCAAAGAACTTGTTTTTGATACTTCCAGAAGGTCTGGCAGAAGTTAAAGAGGCCTCCTGAACACGCAACCTTTAAATCATCACGAGACAGCTGTAACTATCCGGAGACACTTTCACACACATCTGGGATCTCTGTAATAAGAAAGCACTACAGATTTGGTGTATTAAAGTAAGAAGTACAGAACTTTGAATAATGAACATTAAAATGCAATAAGCTCTGAATAATTGTTTCGGGTCGAATCAAAGCACAATATTTTGTCATAAGAAGAAAGTAGGCTCGAAAACTGCTATAGTTGCCGTTTGATTGTTCGCCTTAAATAGTTTCGTATTTTCTTTCGACCCGAAACAATTCTTGAGTTTTGTGACATTTTAAGTGTTTTATTCAAAGTTTTGTACTTTTTGCAGGAATTCTGTAACTAAAAACAATGGAATAATTTTAAAAAGATGGTACCATTTGTGAAGATCTATAATGGAGAAATCTTGCAAATTTTGTATGCACCTGGAAGCTGATGTAATACATAAACTCTCTTGGAGACATCCGGAATATCTCTTAAAGAACTATTTTGGCTTGTGTTTCAGGGAGAGATTTGTAAAACATCTCTATAATCAGATATCCTGGCACATTTTTACATGCTTCAAAGAACTTCTTTTTGATACTTCCAGAAGGTCTGGCAAAGGTTAAAGGGGCCTCTTGAACACGCAACCTTTAAATCATCACGAGACAGCTGTAACCATCCGGAGACACTTTCACACACATCTGGGATCTCTGTAATAAGAAATCACTACAGATTTGGTGTATCAAAGTAAGAAGTACAGAACTTTGAATAATGAACATTAAAATGCAATAAACTCTGAATAATTGTTTCGGGACGAATCAAAGCACAATGTTTTGTCATAAGAAGAAAGTAGGCTCGAAATCTGCTATAGCTGCCGTTTGATTGTTCGCCTTTAGTAGGTTCGTATTTTCTTTCGACCCGAAACAATTCTTGAATTTTGTGACATTTTAAGTGTTTAATCAAAGTTTTGTACTTTTTACAGGAATTCTGTAACTAAAAACAATGGAATAATTTTAAAAAAGATGGTAAGATTTGTGGAGATCTTTAATGGAGAAATCTTACAAATTTTGTATGCACTTGGAAGCTGATGTAATACATAAACTCTCCCTGAGACATCCGAAATACCTCTTCAAGAAACAATTTTGGCTTGTGTTTCAGGGAGAGATGTGTAAAATATCTCTATAGTCAGATATCCGGGCACTCTTTTACATGCTTCCAGGAACTTCTTTTTGATACTATCAGAAGATCTGGTAGACTTGAATGGGAACTTTTGAAGACACTGCATTGAAATCATCAGGCGACATCATTTATCATCCGGAGACACTTTCACACACACCTGGGATCTCTGTAATAAGAAAGCAATACTGATTTGGTGTATCAAAGTAAGATGTACAAAAATTTAAATAATGAACATTAAAATGGAATAAGCTTGCGACAATTGTTTCGGGTAGGAACAAAACACATTAGTTTGTCGTTCGAAGAAAGTCGTCTCGAAAACTGCAATAGTTGCAGCTTTGCTTGTTCGCCTTCAGTAGAGTCGATTAGTTTTTCGACCCGAAAGAGTTGTTGCTAATTTACGACATTTTAAGGTGTTTATTCAATGTTTTGTACTTTTTACAGGAATTCTGTATCTAAAAACAATGGAACAATTTAAATATAATAGTACCTTTCTTTGGAGATCTTTAGTGGAGAAATCTCGCTAATTTTGTATGCTTCTGAAAGCTGATGTAATATATAAACTTCCTTAGAGACATCCGAAATATCTGTTCCCGAACCAATTTTGACTTGTGTTTCCAGCAGAGATTTGCAAAGCATTTCTAAAATGTGATATCCGGGCCCACTTTTACATGCTTCCAAGAAATTTTTTATGATATTTTCAGAAGCTCGTGTAGAATTCAACGGGA
The DNA here is from genome assembly GCA_963930645.1 of Salticus scenicus. NCBI lineage: Eukaryota > Metazoa > Arthropoda > Arachnida > Araneae > Salticidae > Salticus > Salticus scenicus. The sequence continues at coordinate 105,924,214 of OZ005648.1, forward strand.
CCTTTTGAAGACACTGCCTTCAAATCATCAAAAGACGGCTTTAACCATTCGTAGTTACTTACGCAAAAAACTGGGATATCTGTAATAAGAAAACAATACAGAATTTGTGTTACAAAGGCAGAAATACGGAAATCTGAGTAATGAACATTAAGATGCAGTAAGTTCGCAACAATTGTATCCTGTCGAAGTAAGACAGGATGTGATAAGAAGAAACTAGGCAATAAAACTGAAAGATTTGGCGCTTTCATTGTTTGCATTGTGAAAGATCACCTTTTCTTTCGACCTCAAACAATTAATGCGAATTTATTACATTTTATACTTTATTCAAAGTTTTGTACTTTTTACAAGAATTTTGTTACTAAAAACAATGGAACATTTAAAAAATTATAGTACCTTTTATGGTATCCCAGACTCTCTTAGAGGCATCAGGAGTATCTGTCAAGAAACAATTTTGGCTTGTGTTTCAGGAAGAGATGTGTAAAACATCTCTATAATCAGATATCCTGGCACATTTTTACATGCTTCAAAGAACTTCTTTTTGATACTTCCAGAAGGTCTGGCAGAGGTTAAAGGGGCCTCTTGAACACGCAACCTTTAAACCATCACGAGACAGCTGTAACCATCCGGAGACACTTTCACACACATCTGGGATCTCTGTAATAAGAAAGCACTACAGATTTGGTGTATTAAAGTAAGAAGTACAGAACTTTGAATAATGAACATTAAAATGCAATAAACTCTGAATAATTGTTTCGGGTCGAATCAAAGCACAATGTTTTGTCATAAGAAGAAAGTAGGCTCGAAATCTGCTATACCTGCCGTTTGATTGTTCGCCTTTAGTAGAGTCGTTTAGTTTTTCGACCCGAAAGAGTTGTAGCTAATTTACGACATTTTAAGGTGTTTATTCAATGTTTTGTACTTTTTACGGGAATTCTGTAACTAAAAACAATGGAACAATTTAAATATAATAGTACCTTTTTTGGAGATCTTTAGTGGATAAATCTTGCTAATTTTGTATGCTTCTGAAAGCTGATGTAATATATAAACTTCCTTAGAGACATCCGAAATATCTGTTCCCGAACCAATTTTGACTTGTGTTTCCGGCTGAGATTTGCAAAGCATTTCTAAAATCTGATATCCGGGCCCACTTTTACATGCTTCCAAGAAATTTTTTATGGTATTTTCAGAAGCTCGTGTAGAATTCAACGGGACCTTTTGAAGACACTGTCTTCAAATCATCAAAAGACGGCTTTAACCATTCGTAGTTACTTGCGCAAAAAACTGGGATATCTGTAATAGGAAAACAATACTAAATTTCTGTTACAAAGGCAGAAATATGGAAATCTGAATAATGAACATTAAGATGCAGTAAGTTCGCAACAATTTTATCGTGTCGAAGTCAGACAGGATGTAATAAGAAGAAAGTAGGCAATAAAACTGAAATATTTGGCGCTTTCATTGTTTGTATTGTGAAAGATCACCTTTTCTTTCGTCCTCAAACAATTAATGCGAATTTATTACATTTTATACTTTATTCAAAGTTTTGTACTTTTTACAAGAATTTTGTTACTAAAAACAATGGAACATTTAAAAAATTATAGTACCTTTTATGGTATCCCAGACTCTCTTAGAGGCATCAGGAGTATCTGTCAAGAAACAATTTTGGCTTGTGTTTCAGGAAGAGATGTGTAAAACATCTCTATAATCAGATATCCTGGCACATTTTTACATGCTTCAAAGAACTTCTTTTTGATACTTCCAGAAGGTCTGGCAGAGGTTAAAGGGTCCTCCTGAACACGCAACCTTTAAATCATCACGAGACAGGTTTAACCATCCGGAGACGCTTTCACACACATCTGGGATCTCTGTAATAAGAAAGCACTACAAATTTGGTATATAAAAGTAAGAAGTACAGAACTTTGAATAATGAACATTAAAATGCAATAAACTCTGAATAATTGTTTCGGGTCGAATCAAAGCACAATGTTTTGTCATAAGAAGAAAGTAGGCTCGAAATCTGCTATAGCTGCGTTTGATTGTTCGCCTTTAGTAGGTTCGTATTTTCTTTCGACCCGAAACAATTCTTGAGTTTTGTGACATTTTAAGTGTTTTATTCAAAGTTTTGTACTTTTTACAGGAATTCTGTAACTAAAAACAATGGAATAATTTTAAAAAAGATGGTAAGATTTGTGGAGATCTTTAATGGAGAAATCTTACAAATTTTGTATGCACCTGGAAGCTGATGTAATACATAAACTCTCTTGGAGACATCCGGAATACCTCTTCAAGAAACAATTTTGGCTTGTGTTTCAGGGAGAGATGTGTAAAATATCTCTATAGTCAGATATCCGGGCACACTTTTACATTCTTCCAGGAACTTCTTTTTGAATCTATCAGAAGATCTGGTAGACGTGAATGGGAACTTTTGAAGACACTGCATTGAAATCATCAGGCGACATCATTTATCATCCGGAGACACTTTCACACACACCTAGAATCTCTGTAATAAGAAAGCAATACTGATTTGGTGTATCAAAGTAAGATCTACAAAAATTTAATTAATGAACATTAAAATGGAATAAGCTTGCGACAATTGTTTCGGGTAGGAGAAAAACACAATAGTTTGTCGTACGAAGAAAGTCGTCTCGAAAGCTGCAATAGTTGCAGCTTTGCTTGTTCGCCTTTAGTAGAGTCGTTTAGTTTTTCGACCCGAAATAGTTGTTGCTAATTTACGACATTTTAAGGTGTTTATTCAATGTTTTGTACTTTTTACAGGAATTCTGTAACTAAAAACAATGGAACAATTTAAATATAATAGTACCTTTTTTTGGAGATCTTTAGTGGAGAAATCTTGCTAATTTTGTATGCTTCTGAAAGCTGATGTAATATATAAACTTCCTTAGAGACATCCGAAATATCTGTTCCCGAACCAATTTTGACTTGTGTTTCCGGCAGAGATTTGCAAAGCATTTCTAAAATCTGATATCCGGGCCCACTTTTACATGCTTCCAAGAAATTTTTTATGATATTTTCAGATGCTCGTGTAGAATTCAACGGGACCTTTTGAAGACACTGCCTTCAAATCATCAAGAGACGGCTTTAACGATTCGTAGTTACTTACGCAAAAAACTGGGATATCTGTAATAGGAAAACAATACAGAATTTGTGTTACAAAGGCAGAAATACGGAAATCTGAATAATGAATATTAAGATGCAGTAAGTTCGCAACAATTGTATCGTGTCGAAGTGAGACAGGATGTGATAAGAAGAAAGTAGGCAATAAAATTGAAATATTTGGCGCTTTCATTGTTTGCATTGTGAAAGATCACCTTTTCTTTCGACCTCAAACAATTAATGCGAATTTATTACATTTTATACTTTATTCAAAGTTTTGTACTTTTTACAAGAATTTTGTTACTAAAAACAATGGAAAATTAAAAAAATTATAGTACCTTTTATGGTATCCCAGACTCTCTTAGAGGCATCAGGAGTATCTGTCAAGAAACAATTTTCGCTTGTGTTTCAGGAAGAGATGTGTAAAACATCTCTATTATCAGATATCCTGGCACATTTTTACATGCTTCAAAGAACTTGTTTTTGATACTTCCAGAAGGTCTGGCAGAAGTTAAAGGGGCCTTCTGAACACGCAACCTTTAAATCATCACGAGACAGCTGTAACCATCCGGAGACACTTTCACACACATCTGGGATCTCTGTAATAAGAAAGCACTACAGATTTGGTGTATCAAAGTAAGAAGTACAGAACTTTGAATAATGAACATTAAAATGCAATAAGCTCTGAATAATTGTTTCGGGTCGAATCAAAGCCCAATATTTTGTCATAAGAAGAAAGTAGGCTCGAAAACTGCTATAGCTGCCGTTTGATTGTTCGCCTTTAGTAGGTTCGTATTTTCTTTTGACCCGAAACAATTCTTGAGTTTTGTGACATTTTAAGTGTTTTATTCAAAGTTTTGTACTTTTTGCAGGAATTCTGTAACTAAAAACAATGGAATAATTTTAAAATATGGTACCATTTGTGGAGATCTTTAATGGAGAAATCTTACAAATTTTGTATGCACCTGGAAGCTTATGTAATACATAAACTCTCTTGGAGACATCCGGAATACCTCTTCAAGGAACAATTTTGGCTTGTGTTTCAGGGAGAGATGTGTAAAATATCTCTATAGTCAGATATCCGGGCACACTTTTACATTCTTCCAGGAACTTCTTTTTGAAACTATCAGAAGATCTGGTAGACGTGAATGGGAACTTTTGAAGACACTGCATTGAAATCATCAGGCGACATCATTTATCATCCTGAGACACTTTCACACACACCTGGAATCTCTGTAATAAGAAAGCAATACTGATTTGGTGTATCAAAGTAAGATGTACAAAAATTTAAATAATGAACATTAAAATGGAATAAGCTTGCGACAATTGTTTCGGGTAGGAAAAAAACACAATAGTTTGTCGTACGAAGAAAGTCGTCTCGAAAGCTGCAATAGTTGCAGCTTTGCTTGTTCGCCTTTAGTAGAGTCGTTTAGTTTTTCGACCCGAAAGAGTTGTTGCTAATTTACGACATTTTAAGGTGTTTATTCAATGTTTTGTACTTTTTACGGGAATTCTGTAACTAAAAACAATGGAACAATTTAAATATAATAGTACCTTTTTTGGAGATCTTTAGTGGATAAATCTTGCTAATTTTGTATGCTTCTGGAAGCTGATGTAATATATAAACTTCCTTAGAGACATCCGAAATATCTGTTCCCGAACCAATTTTGACTTGTGTTTCCGGCAGAGATTTGCAAAGCATTTCTAAAATCTGATATCCGGGCCCAATTTTACATGCTTCCAAGAAATTTTTTATGATATTTTCAGATGCTCGTGTAGAATTCAACGGGATCTTTTGAAGACACTGCTTTCAAATCATCAAAAGACGGCTTTAACCATTCGTAGTTACTTACGCAAAAAACTGGGATATCTGTAATAGGAAAACAATACAGAATTTGTGTTACAAAGGCAGAAATACGGAAATCTGAATAATGAATATTAAGATGCAGTAAGTTCGCAACAATTGTATCGTGTCGAAGTGAGACAGGATGTGATAAGAAGAAAGTAGGCAATAAAATTGAAATATTTGGCGCTGTCATTGTTTGCATTGTGAAAGATCACATTTTCTTTCGACCTCAAACAATTAATGCGAATTTATTACATTTTATACTTTATTCAAACTTTTGTACTTTTTACAAGAATTTTATTACTGAAACCAATGGAAAATTAAAAAAATTATAGTACCTTTTATGGTATCCCAGACTTTCTTAGAGGCATCAGGAGTATCTGTCAAGAAACAATTTTGGCTTGTGTTTCAGGAAGAGATGTGTAAAACATCTCTATAATCAGATATCTTGGCACATTTTTACATGCTTCAAAGAACTTTTTTTTGATACTTCCAGAAGGTCTGGCAGAAGTTAAAGGGGCCTCCTGAACACGCAACCTTTAAATCATCACGAGACAGCTGTAACCATCCGGAGACACTTTCACACACATCTGTGATCTCTGTAATAAGAAAGCACTACAGATTTGGTGTATCAAAGTAAGAAGTACAGAACTTTGAATAATGAACATTAAAATGCAATAAGCTCTGAAAAATTGTTTCGGGTCGAATCAAAGCATAATATTTTGTCATAAGAAGAAAGTAGGCTCGAAAACTGCTACAGCTGCCGTTTGAATGTTCGTCTTCAGTAGGTTCGTATTTTCTTTCGACCCGAAACAATCGTTGAGTTTTTGTGACATTTTAAGTGTTTTATTCAAAGTTTTGTACTCTTTACAGGAATTCTGTAACTAAAAACAATTGAATAATTTTAAAAAGATGGTACCATTTGTGGAGATCTTTAATGGAGAAATCTTGCAAATTTTGTATGCACCTGGAAGCTGATGTAATACATAAACTCTCTTGGAGACATCCGGAATACCTCTTCAAGAAACAATTTTGGCTTGTGTTTCAGGGAGAGATGTGTAAAATATCTCTATAGTCAGATATCCGGGCACACTTTTACATTCTTCCAGGAACTTCTTTTTGAAACTATCAGAAGATCTGGTAGACGTGAATGGGAACTTTTGAAGACACTGCATTGAAATCATCAGGCGACATCATTTATCATCCGGAGACACTTTCACACACACCTAGAATCTCTGTAATAAGAAAGCAATACTGATTTGGTGTATCAAAGTAAGATCTACAAAAATTTAATTAATGAACATTAAAATGGAATAAGCTTGCGACAATTGTTTCGGGTAGGAAAAAAACACAATAGTTTGTCGTACGAAGAAAGTCGTCTCGAAAGCTGCAATAGTTGCAGCTTTGCTTGTTCGCCTTTAGTAGAGTCGTTTAGTTTTTCGACCCGAAATAGTTGTTGCTAATTTACGACATTTTAAGGTGTTTATTCAATGTTTTGTACTTTTTACAGGAATTCTGTAACTAAAAACAATGGAACAATTTAAATATAATAGTACCTTTTTTTGGAGATCTTTAGTGGAGAAATCTTGCTAATTTTGTATGCTTCTGAAAGCTGATGTAATATATAAACTTCCTTAGAGACATCCGAAATATCTGTTCCCGAACCAATTTTGACTTGTGTTTCCGGCAGAGATTTGCAAAGCATTTCTAAAATCTGATATCCGGGCCCACTTTTACATGCTTCCAAGAAATTTTTTATGATATTTTCAGATGCTCGTGTAGAATTCAACGGGACCTTTTGAAGACACTGCCTTCAAATCATCAAAAGACGGCTTTAACGATTCGTAGTTACTTACGCAAAAAACTGGGATATCTGTAATAGGAAAACAATACAGAATTTGTGTTACAAAGGCAGAAATACGGAAATCTGAATAATGAATATTAAGATGCAGTAAGTTCGCAACAATTGTATCGTGTCGAAGTGAGACAGGATGTGATAAGAAGAAAGTAGGCAATAAAATTGAAATATTTGGCGCTTTAATAGTTTGCATTGTGAAAGATCACCTTTTCTTTCGACCTCAAACAATTAATGCGAATTTATTACATTTTATACTTTATTCAAAGTTTTGTACTTTTTACAAGAATTTTGTTACTAAAAACAATGGAAAATTAAAAAAATTATAGTACCTTTTATGGTATCCCAGACTCTCTTAGAGGCATCAGGAGTATCTGTCAAGAAACAATTTTCGCTTGTGTTTCAGGAAGAGATGTGTAAAACATCTCTATTATCAGATATCCTGGCACATTTTTACATGCTTCAAAGAACTTGTTTTTGATACTTCCAGAAGGTCTGGCAGAAGTTAAAGGGGCCTCCTGAACACGCAACCTTTAAATCATCACGAGACAGCTGTAACCATCCGGAGACACTTTCACACACATCTGGGATCTCTGTAATAAGAAAGCACTACAGATTTGGTGTATCAAAGTAAGAAGTACAGAACTTTGAATAATGAACATTAAAATGCAATAAGCTCTGAATAATTGTTTCGGATCGAATCAAAGCATAATATTTTGTCATAAGAAGAAAGTAGGCTCGAAAACTGCTACAGCTGCCGTTTGAATGTTCGTCTTCAGTAGGTTCGTATTTTCTTTCGACCCGAAACAATTGTTGAGTTTTTGTGACATTTTAAGTGTTTTATTCAAAGTTTTGTACTCTTTACAGGAATTCTGTAACTAAAAACAATTGAATAATTTTAAAAAGATGGTACCATTTGTGGAGATCTTTAATGGAGAAATCTTGCAAATTTTGTATGCACCTGGAAGCTGATGTAATACATAAACTCTCTTGGAGACATCCGGAATACCTCTTCAAGAAACAATTTTGGCTTGTGTTTCAGGGAGAGATGTGTAAAATATCTCTATAGTCAGATATCCGGGCACACTTTTACATTCTTCCAGGAACTTCTTTTTGAAACTATCAGAAGATCTGGTAGACGTGAATGGGAACTTTTGAAGACACTGCATTGAAATCATCAGGCGACATCATTTATCATCCTGAGACACTTTCACACACACCTGGAATCTCTGTAATAAGAAAGCAATACTGATTTGGTGTATCAAAGTAAGATGTACAAAAATTTAAATAATGAACATTAAAATGGAATAAGCTTGCGACAATTGTTTCGGGTAGGAACAAAACACAATAGTTTGTCGTACGAAGAAAGTCGTCTCGAAAGCTGCAATAGTTGCAGCTTTGCTTGTTCGCCTTTAGTAGAGTCGTTTAGTTTTTCGACCCGAAAGAGTTGTTGCTAATTTACGACATTTTAAGGTGTTTATTCAATGTTTTGTACTTTTTACGGGAATTCTGTAACTAAAAACAATGGAACAATTTAAATATAATAGTACCTTTTTTGGAGATCTTTAGTGGATAAATCTTGCTAATTTTGTATGCTTCTGAAAGCTGATGTAATATATAAACTTCCTTAGAGACATCCGAAATATCTGTTCCCGAACCAATTTTGACTTGTGTTTCCGGCAGAGATTTGCAAAGCATTTCTAAAATCTGATATCCGGGCCCACTTTTACATGCTTCCAAGAAATTTTTTATGATATTTTCAGAAGCTCGTGTAGAATTCAACGGGACCTTTTGAAGACACTGCCTTCAAATCATCAAAAGACGGCTTTAACCATTCGTAGTTACTTACGCAAAAAACTGGGATATCTGTAATAAGAAAACAATACAGAATTTGTGTTACAAAGGAAGAAATACGTAAATCTGAATAATGAATATTAAGATGCAGTAAGTTCGCAACAATTGTATCGTGTCGAAATGAGACAGGATGTGATAAGAAGAAAGTAGGCAATAAAATTGAAATATTTGGCGCTTTCATTGTTTGCATTGTGAAAAAACACCTTTTTTTTCGACCTCAAACAATTAATGCGAATTTATTACATTTTATACTTTATTCAAATGTACTTTTTACAAGAATTTTGTTACTAAAAACAATGGAAAATTTAAAAAATTATAGTACCTTTTATGGTATCCCAGACTGTCTTAGAGGCATCAGGAGTATCTGTCAAGAAACAATTTTGGCTTGTGTTTCAGGAAGAGATGTGTAAAACATCTCTATAATCAGATATCCTGGCACATTTTTACATGCTTCAAAGAACTTCTTTTTGATACTTCCAGAAGGTCTGGCAGAAGTTAAAGGGGCCTCCTGAACACGCAACCTTTAAATCATCACGAGACAGCTGTAACCATCCGGAGACACTTTCACACACATCTGGGATCTCTGTAATAAGGAAGCACTACAGATTTGGTGTATTAAAGTAAGAAGTACAGAACTTTGAATAATGAACATTAAAATGCAATAAACTCTGAAAAATTGTTTCGGGTCGAATCAAAGCACAATGTTTTGTCATAAGAAGAAAGTAGGCTCGAAATCTGCTATAGCTGCCGTTTGATTGTTCGCCTTTAGTAGGTTCGTATTTTCTTTCGACCCGAAACCATTCTTGAGTTTTGTGACATTTTAAGTGTTTTATTCAAAGTTTTGTACTTTTTACAGGAATTCTGTAACTAAAAACAATGGAATAATTTTAAAAAAGATGGTAAGATTTGTGGAGATCTTTAATGGAGAAATCTTACAAATTTTGTATGCACCTGGAAGCTGATGTCATACATAAACTCTCTTGGAGACATCCGGAATACCTCTTCAAGAAACAATTTTGGCTTGTGTTTCAGGGAGAGATGTGTAAAATATCTCTATAGTCAGATATCCGGGCACACTTTTACATTCTTCCAGGAACTTCTTTTTGAAACTATCAGAAGATCTGGTAGACGTGAATGGGAACTTTTGAAGACACTGCATTGAAATCATCAGGCGACATCATTTATCATCCTGAGACACTTTCACACACACCTGGAATCTCTGTAATAAGAAAGCAATACTGATTTGGTGTATCAAAGTAAGATGTACAAAAATTTAAATAATGAACATTAAAATGGAATAAGCTTGCGACAATTGTTTCGGGTAGGAACAAAACACAATAGTTTGTCGTACGAAGAAAGTCGTCTCGAAAGCTGCAATAGTTGCAGCTTTGCTTGTTCGCCTTTAGTAGAGTCGTTTAGTTTTTCGACCCGAAAGAGTTGTTGCTAATTTACGACATTTTAAGGTGTTTATTCAATGTTTTGTACTTTTTACAGGAATTCTGTATCTAAAAACAATGGAACAATTTAAATATAATAGTACCTTTCTTTGGAGATCTTTAGTGGAGAAATCTCGCTAATTTTGTATGCTTCTGAAAGCTGATGTAATGTATAAACTTCCTTAGAGACATCCGCAATATCTGTTCCCGAACCAATTTTGATTTGTGTTTCCGGCAGAGATTTGCAAAGCATTTCTAAAATCTGATATCCGGGCCCACTTTTACATATTTCCAAGAAATTTTTTATGATATTTTCAGATGTTCGTGTAGAATTCAACGGGACCTTTTGAAGACACTGACTTCAAATCATCAATAGACGGCTTTAACGATTCGTAGTTACTTACGCAAAAAACTGGGATATCTGTAATAGGAAAACAATACAGAATTTGTGTTACAAAGGCAGAAATACGGAAATCTGAATAATGAACATTAAGATGCAGTAAGTTCGCAACAATTGTATCGTGTCGAAGTGAGACAGGATGTGATAAGAAGAAAGTAGGCAATAAAATTGAAATATTTGGCGCTTTCATTGTTTGCATTGTGAAAGATCACCTTTTTTTTCGACCTCAAACAATTAATGCGAATTTATTACATTTTATACTTTATTCAAAATTTTGTACTTTTTACAAGAATTTTGTTACTAAAAACAATGGAACATTTAAAAAATTATAGTACCTTTTATGGTATCCCAGACTCTCTTAGAGGCATCAGGAGTATCTGTCAAGAAACAATTTTGGCTTGTGTTTCAGGAAGAGATGTGTAAAACATCTCTATAATCAGATATCCTGGCACATTTTTACATGCTTCAAAGAACTTGTTTTTGATACTTCCAGAAGGTCTGGCAGAAGTTAAAGGGGCCTCCTGAACACGCAACCTTTAAATCATCACGAGACAGCTGTAACCATCCGGAGATACTTTCACACACATCTGGGATCTCTGTAATAAGAAAGCACTACAGATTTGGTGTATCAAAGTAAGAAGTACAGAACTTTGAATAATGAACATTAAAATGCAATAAGCTCTGAATAATTGTTTCGGGTCGAATCAAATCACAATATTTTGTCATAAGAAGAAAGTAGGCTCGAAAACTGCTATAGCTGCCGTTTGATTGCTCGCCTTTAGTAGGTTCGTATTTTCTTTCGACCCGAAATAATTACAATTGTTGAGTTTTTGTGACATTTTAAGTGTTTTATTCAAAGTTTTGTACTTTTTACAGGAATTCTGTAACTAAAAACAATGGAATAATTTTAAAAAGATGGTACCATTTGTGGCGATCTTTAATGGAGAAATCTTGCAAATTTTGTATGCACCTGGAAGCTGATGTAATACATAAACTCTCTTGGAGACATCCGGAATATCTCTTCAAGAAACTATTTTGGCTTGTGTTTCAGGGAGAGATGTGTAAAACATCTCTACAGTCAGATATCCGGGAACACTTTTACATGCTTCCAGGAACTTTTTTTTGATACTAAGAGAAGATCTGGTAGACGTGAATGGGAACTTTTGAAGACACTGCATTGAAATCATCAGGCGACATCATTTATCATCCGGAGACACTTTCACACACACCTGGGATCTCTGTAATAAGAAAGCAATACTGATTTGGTGTATCAAAGTAAGATATACAAAAATTTGAATAATGAACATTCAAATGGAATAAGCTTGCGACAATTGTTTCGGGTAGGAACAAAACACAATAGTTTGTCGTACGAAGAAAGTCGTCTCGAAAACTGCAATAGTTGCAGCTTTGCTTGTTCGCCTTTTGTAGAGTCGTTTAGTTTTTCGACCCGAAAGAGTTGTTACTAATTTACGACATTTTAAGGTGTTTATTCAATGTTTTGTACTTTTTACAGGAATTCTGTAACTAAAAACAATGGAACAATTTAAATATAATAGTACCTTTTTTTGGAGATCTTTAGTGGAGAAATTTTGCTAATTTTGTATGCTTCTGAAAGCTGATGTAATATATAAACTTCCTTAGAGACATCCGAAATATCTGTTCCCGAACCAATTTTGACTTGTGTTTCCGGCAGAGATTTGCAAAGCATTTCAAAAATCTGATATCCGGGCCCAATTTTACATGCTTCCAAGAAATTTTTTATGATATTTTCAGATGCTCGTGTAGAATTCAACGGGACCTTTTGAAGACACTGCCTTCAAATCATCAAAAGACGGCTTTAACCATTCGTAGTTACTTACGCAAAAAACTGGGATATCTGTAATAGGAAAACAATACAGAATTTGTGTTACAAAGGCAGAAATACGGAAATCTGAATAATGAATATTAAGATGCAGTAAGTTCGCAACAATTGCATCGTGTCGAAGTGAGACAGGATGTGATAAGAAGAAAGTAGTCAATAAAATTGAAATATTTGGCGATTTCATTGTTTGCATTGTGAAAGATCACCTTTTCTTTCGACCTCAAACAATTAATGCGAATTTATTACATTTTATACTTTATTCAAAGTTTTGTACTTTTTACAAGAATTTTGTTACTAAAAACAATGGAAAATTAAAAAAATTATAGTACCTTTTATGGTATCCCAGACTCTCTTAGAGGCATCAGGAGTATCTGTCAAGAAACAATTTTCGCTTGTGTTTCAGGAAGAGATGTGTAAAACATCTCTATTATCAGATATCCTGGCACATTTTTACATGCTTCAAAGAACTTGTTTTTGATACTTCCAGAAGGTCTGGCAGAAGTTAAAGGGGCCTCCTGAACACGCAACCTTTAAATCATCACGAGACAGCTGTAACCATCCGGAGACACTTTCACACACATCTGGGATCTCTGTAATAAGAAAGCACTACAGATTTGGTGTATCAAAGTAAGAAGTACAGAACTTTGAATAATGAACATTAAAATGCAATAAGCTCTGAATAATTGTTTCGGATCGAATCAAAGCATAATATTTTGTCATAAGAAGAAAGTAGGCTCGAAAACTGCTACAGCTGCCGTTTGAATGTTCGTCTTCAGTAGGTTCGTATTTTCTTTCGACCCGAAACAATTGTTGAGTTTTTGTGACATTTTAAGTGTTTTATTCAAAGTTTTGTACTCTTTACAGGAATTCTGTAACTAAAAACAATTGAATAATTTTAAAAAGATTGTACCATTTGTGGAGATCTTTAATGGAGAAATCTTGCAAATTTTGTATGCACCTGGAAGCTGATGTAATACATAAACTCTCTTGGAGACATCCGGAATACCTCTTCAAGAAACAATTTTGGCTTGTGTTTCAGGGAGAGATGTGTAAAATATCTCTATAGTCAGATATCCGGGCACACTTTTACATTCTTCCAGGAACTTCTTTTTGAAACTATCAGAAGATCTGGTAGACGTGAATGGGAACTTTTGAAGACACTGCATTGAAATCATCAGGCGACATCATTTATCATCCTGAGACACTTTCACACACACCTGGAATCTCTGTAATAAGAAAGCAATACTGATTTGGTGTATCAAAGTAAGATGTACAAAAATTTAAATAATGAACATTAAAATGGAATAAGCTTGCGACAATTGTTTCGGGTAGGAAAAAAACACAATAGTTTGTCGTACGAAGAAAGTCGTCTCGAAAGCTGCAATAGTTGCAGCTTTGCTTGTTCGCCTTTAGTAGAGTCGTTTAGTTTTTCGACCCGAAAGAGTTGTTGCTAATTTACGACATTTTAAGGTGTTTATTCAATGTTTTGTACTTTTTACGGGAATTCTGTAACTAAAAACAATGGAACAATTTAAATATAATAGTACCTTTTTTGGAGATCTTTAGTGGATAAATCTTGCTAATTTTGTATGCTTCTGAAAGCTGATGTAATATATAAACTTCCTTAGAGACATCCGAAATATCTGTTCCCGAACCAATTTTGACTTGTGTTTCCGGCAGAGATTTGCAAAGCATTTCTAAAATCTGATATCCGGGCCCACTTTTACATGCTTCCAAGAAATTTTTTATGATATTTTCAGAAGCTCGTGTAGAATTCAACGGGACCTTTTGAAGACACTGCCTTCAAATCATCAAAAGACGGCTTTAACCATTCGTAGTTACTTACGCAAAAAACTGGGATATCTGTAATAAGAAAACAATACAGAATTTGTGTTACAAAGGAAGAAATACGTAAATCTGAATAATGAATATTAAGATGCAGTAAGTTCGCAACAATTGTATCGTGTCGAAATGAGACAGGATGTGATAAGAAGAAAGTAGGCAATAAAATTGAAATATTTGGCGCTTTCATTGTTTGCATTGTGAAAAAACACCTTTTCTTTCGACCTCAAACAATTAATGCGAATTTATTACATTTTATACTTTATTCAAAGTTTTGTACTTTTTACAAGAATTTTGTTACTAAAAACAATGGAAAATTTAAAAAATTATAGTACCTTTTATGGTATCCCAGACTGTCTTAGAGGCATCAGGAGTATCTGTCAAGAAACAATTTTGGCTTGTGTTTCAGGAAGAGATGTGTAAAACATCTCTATAATCAGATATCCTGGCACATTTTTACATGCTTCAAAGAACTTCTTTTTGATACTTCCAGAAGGTCTGGCAGAAGTTAAAGGGGCCTCCTGAACACGCAACCTTTAAATCATCACGAGACAGCTGTAACCATCCGGAGACACTTTCACACACATCTGGGATCTCTGTAATAAGGAAGCACTACAGATTTGGTGTATTAAAGTAAGAAGTACAGAACTTTGAATAATGAACATTAAAATGCAATAAACTCTGAAAAATTGTTTCGGGTCGAATCAAAGCACAATGTTTTGTCATAAGAAGAAAGTAGGCTCGAAATCTGCTATAGCTGCCGTTTGATTGTTCGCCTTTAGTAGGTTCGTATTTTCTTTCGACCCGAAACCATTCTTGAGTTTTGTGACATTTTAAGTGTTTTATTCAAAGTTTTGTACTTTTTACAGGAATTCTGTAACTAAAAACAATGGAATAATTTTAAAAAAGATGGTAAGATTTGTGGAGATCTTTAATGGAGAAATCTTACAAATTTTGTATGCACCTGGAAGCTGATGTCATACATAAACTCTCTTGGAGACATCCGGAATACCTCTTCAAGAAACAATTTTGGCTTGTGTTTCAGGGAGAGATGTGTAAAATATCTCTATAGTCAGATATCCGGGCACACTTTTACATTCTTCCAGGAACTTCTTTTTGAAACTATCAGAAGATCTGGTAGACGTGAATGGGAACTTTTGAAGACACTGCATTGAAATCATCAGGCGACATCATTTATCATCCTGAGACACTTTCACACACACCTGGAATCTCTGTAATAAGAAAGCAATACTGATTTGGTGTATCAAAGTAAGATGTACAAAAATTTAAATAATGAACATTAAAATGGAATAAGCTTGCGACAATTGTTTCGGGTAGGAACAAAACACAATAGTTTGTCGTACGAAGAAAGTCGTCTCGAAAGCTGCAATAGTTGCAGCTTTGCTTGTTCGCCTTTAGTAGAGTCGTTTAGTTTTTCGACCCGAAAGAGTTGTTGCTAATTTACGACATTTTAAGGTGTTTATTCAATGTTTTGTACTTTTTACAGGAATTCTGTATCTAAAAACAATGGAACAATTTAAATATAATAGTACCTTTCTTTGGAGATCTTTAGTGGAGAAATCTCGCTAATTTTGTATGCTTCTGAAAGCTGATGTAATGTATAAACTTCCTTAGAGACATCCGCAATATCTGTTCCCGAACCAATTTTGATTTGTGTTTCCGGCAGAGATTTGCAAAGCATTTCTAAAATCTGATATCCGGGCCCACTTTTACATATTTCCAAGAAATTTTTTATGATATTTTCAGATGTTCGTGTAGAATTCAACGGGACCTTTTGAAGACACTGCCTTCAAATCATCAAAAGACGGCTTTAACCATTCGTAGTTACTTACGCAAAAAACTGGGATATCTGTAATAAGAAAACAATACAGAATTTGTGTTACAAAGGAAGAAATACGTAAATCTGAATAATGAATATTAAGATGCAGTAAGTTCGCAACAATTGTATCGTGTCGAAATGAGACAGGATGTGATAAGAAGAAAGTAGGCAATAAAATTGAAATATTTGGCGCTTTCATTGTTTGCATTGTGAAAAAACACCTTTTCTTTCGACCTCAAACAATTAATGCGAATTTATTACATTTTATACTTTATTCAAAGTTTTGTACTTTTTACAAGAATTTTGTTACTAAAAACAATGGAAAATTTAAAAAATTATAGTACCTTTTATGGTATCCCAGACTGTCTTAGAGGCATCAGGAGTATCTGTCAAGAAACAATTTTGGCTTGTGTTTCAGGAAGAGATGTGTAAAACATCTCTATAATCAGATATCCTGGCACATTTTTACATGCTTCAAAGAACTTCTTTTTGATACTTCCAGAAGGTCTGGCAGAAGTTAAAGGGGCCTCCTGAACACGCAACCTTTAAATCATCACGAGACAGCTGTAACCATCCGGAGACACTTTCACACACATCTGGGATCTCTGTAATAAGGAAGCACTACAGATTTGGTGTATTAAAGTAAGAAGTACAGAACTTTGAATAATGAACATTAAAATGCAATAAACTCTGAAAAATTGTTTCGGGTCGAATCAAAGCACAATGTTTTGTCATAAGAAGAAAGTAGGCTCGAAATCTGCTATAGCTGCCGTTTGATTGTTCGCCTTTAGTAGGTTCGTATTTTCTTTCGACCCGAAACCATTCTTGAGTTTTGTGACATTTTAAGTGTTTTATTCAAAGTTTTGTACTTTTTACAGGAATTCTGTAACTAAAAACAATGGAATAATTTTAAAAAAGATGGTAAGATTTGTGGAGATCTTTAATGGAGAAATCTTACAAATTTTGTATGCACCTGGAAGCTGATGTCATACATAAACTCTCTTGGAGACATCCGGAATACCTCTTCAAGAAACAATTTTGGCTTGTGTTTCAGGGAGAGATGTGTAAAATATCTCTATAGTCAGATATCCGGGCACACTTTTACATTCTTCCAGGAACTTCTTTTTGAAACTATCAGAAGATCTGGTAGACGTGAATGGGAACTTTTGAAGACACTGCATTGAAATCATCAGGCGACATCATTTATCATCCTGAGACACTTTCACACACACCTGGAATCTCTGTAATAAGAAAGCAATACTGATTTGGTGTATCAAAGTAAGATGTACAAAAATTTAAATAATGAACATTAAAATGGAATAAGCTTGCGACAATTGTTTCGGGTAGGAACAAAACACAATAGTTTGTCGTACGAAGAAAGTCGTCTCGAAAGCTGCAATAGTTGCAGCTTTGCTTGTTCGCCTTTAGTAGAGTCGTTTAGTTTTTCGACCCGAAAGAGTTGTTGCTAATTTACGACATTTTAAGGTGTTTATTCAATGTTTTGTACTTTTTACAGGAATTCTGTATCTAAAAACAATGGAACAATTTAAATATAATAGTACCTTTCTTTGGAGATCTTTAGTGGAGAAATCTCGCTAATTTTGTATGCTTCTGAAAGCTGATGTAATGTATAAACTTCCTTAGAGACATCCGCAATATCTGTTCCCGAACCAATTTTGATTTGTGTTTCCGGCAGAGATTTGCAAAGCATTTCTAAAATCTGATATCCGGGCCCACTTTTACATATTTCCAAGAAATTTTTTATGATATTTTCAGATGTTCGTGTAGAATTCAACGGGACCTTTTGAAGACACTGACTTCAAATCATCAAAAGACGGCTTTAACGATTCGTAGTTACTTACGCAAAAAACTGGGATATCTGTAATAGGAAAACAATACAGAATTTGTGTTACAAAGGCAGAAATACGGAAATCTGAATAATGAACATTAAGATGCAGTAAGTTCGCAACAATTGTATCGTGTCGAAGTGAGACAGGATGTGATAAGAAGAAAGTAGGCAATAAAATTGAAATATTTGGCGCTTTCATTGTTTGCATTGTGAAAGATCACCTTTTTTTTCGACCTCAAACAATTAATGCGAATTTATTACATTTTATACTTTATTCAAATGTACTTTTTACAAGAATTTTGTTACTAAAAACAATGGAACATTTAAAAAATTATAGTACCTTTTATGGTATCCCAGACTCTCTTAGAGGCATCAGGAGTATCTGTCAAGAAACAATTTTGGCTTGTGTTTCAGGAAGAGATGTGTAAAACATCTCTATAATCAGATATCCTGGCACATTTTTACATGCTTCAAAGAACTTGTTTTTGATACTTCCAGAAGGTCTGGCAGAAGTTAAAGGGGCCTCCTGAACACGCAACCTTTAAATCATCACGAGACAGCTGTAACCATCCGGAGATACTTTCACACACATCTGGGATCTCTGTAATAAGAAAGCACTACAGATTTGGTGTATCAAAGTAAGAAGTACAGAACTTTGAATAATGAACATTAAAATGCAATAAGCTCTGAATAATTGTTTCGGGTCGAATCAAATCACAATATTTTGTCATAAGAAGAAAGTAGGCTCGAAAACTGCTATAGCTGCCGTTTGATTGCTCGCCTTTAGTAGGTTCGTATTTTCTTTCGACCCGAAATAATTACAATTGTTGAGTTTTTGTGACATTTTAAGTGTTTTATTCAAAGTTTTGTACTTTTTACAGGAATTCTGTAACTAAAAACAATGGAATAATTTTAAAAAGATGGTACCATTTGTGGCGATCTTTAATGGAGAAATCTTGCAAATTTTGTATGCACCTGGAAGCTGATGTAATACATAAACTCTCTTGGAGACATCCGGAATATCTCTTCAAGAAACTATTTTGGCTTGTGTTTCAGGGAGAGATGTGTAAAACATCTCTACAGTCAGATATCCGGGAACACTTTTACATGCTTCCAGGAACTTTTTTTTGATACTAAGAGAAGATCTGGTAGACGTGAATGGGAACTTTTGAAGACACTGCATTGAAATCATCAGGCGACATCATTTATCATCCGGAGACACTTTCACACACACCTGGGATCTCTGTAATAAGAAAGCAATACTGATTTGGTGTATCAAAGTAAGATATACAAAAATTTGAATAATGAACATTCAAATGGAATAAGCTTGCGACAATTGTTTCGGGTAGGAACAAAACACAATAGTTTGT
Source organism: Salticus scenicus (assembly GCA_963930645.1). Lineage (NCBI taxonomy): Eukaryota > Metazoa > Arthropoda > Arachnida > Araneae > Salticidae > Salticus > Salticus scenicus. The sequence goes on from OZ005648.1 coordinate 105,943,481, forward strand.
CGTACGAAGAAAGTCGTCTCGAAAACTGCAATAGTTGCAGCTTTGCTTGTTCGCCTTTTGTAGAGTCGTTTAGTTTTTCGACCCGAAAGAGTTGTTACTAATTTACGACATTTTAAGGTGTTTATTCAATGTTTTGTACTTTTTACAGGAATTCTGTAACTAAAAACAATGGAACAATTTAAATATAATAGTACCTTTTTTTGGAGATCTTTAGTGGAGAAATTTTGCTAATTTTGTATGCTTCTGAAAGCTGATGTAATATATAAACTTCCTTAGAGACATCCGAAATATCTGTTCCCGAACCAATTTTGACTTGTGTTTCCGGCAGAGATTTGCAAAACATTTCAAAAATCTGATATCCGGGCCCAATTTTACATGCTTCCAAGAAATTTTTTATGATATTTTCAGATGCTCGTGTAGAATTCAACGGGACCTTTTGAAGACACTGCCTTCAAATCATCAAAAGACGGCTTTAACCATTCGTAGTTACTTACGCAAAAAACTGGGATATCTGTAATAGGAAAACAATACAGAATTTGTGTTACAAAGGCAGAAATACGGAAATCTGAATAATGAATATTAAGATGCAGTAAGTTCGCAACAATTGCATCGTGTCGAAGTGAGACAGGATGTGATAAGAAGAAAGTAGGCAATAAAATTGAAATATTTGGCGATTTCATTGTTTGCATTGTGAAAGATCACCTTTTCTTTCGACCTCGAACAAATAATGCGAATTTATTACATTTTATATTTTATTCAAAGTTTTGTACTTTTAACAAGAATTTTGTTACTAAAAACAATGGAACATTTAAAAAATTATAGTACCTTTTATGGTATCCCAGACTCTCTTAGAGGCATCAGGAGTATCTGTCAAGAAACAATTTTGGCTTGTGTTTCAGGAAGAGATGTGTAAAACATCTCTATAATCAGATATCCTGGCACATTTTTACATGCTTCAAAGAACTTGTTTTTGATACTTCCAGAAGGTCTGGCAGAAGTTAAAGGGGCCTCCTGAACACGCAACCTTTAAATCATCACGAGACAGCTTTAACCATCCGGAGACACTTTCACACACATCTGGGATCTCTGTAATAAGAAATCACTACAGATTTGGTGTATTAAAGTAAGAAGTACAGAACTTTGAATAATGAACATTAAAATGCAATAAGCTCTGAATAATTGTTTCGGGTCGAATCAAAGCATAATATTTTGTCATAAGAAGAAAGTAGGCTCGAAAACTGCTATAGCTGCCGTTTGAATGTTCGTCTTTAGTAGGTTCGTATTTTCTTTCGACCCGAAACAATTGTTGAGTTTTTGTGACCTTTTAAGTGTTTTATTCAAAGTTTTGTACTTTTTACAGGAATTCTGTAACTAAAAACAATTGAATAATTTTAAAAAGATGGTACAATTTGTGGAGATCTTTAATGGAGAAATCTTGCAAATTTTGTATACACCTGGAAGCTGATGTAATACATAAACTCTCTTGGAGACATCCGGAATATCTCTTCAAGAAACAATTTTGGCTTGTGTTTCAGGGAGAGATGTGTAAAATATCTCTATAGTCAGATATCCAGGCACACTTTTACATGCTTCCAGGAACTTCTTTTTGATACTATTAGAAGATCTGGTAGACGTGAATGGGAACTTTTGAAGACACTGCATTGAAATCATCAGGCGACATCATTTATCATCCGGAGACACTTTCACACACACCTGGGATCTCTGTAATAAGAAAGCAATACTGATTTGGTGTATCAAAGTAAGATGTACAAAAATTTAAATAATGAACATTAAAATGGAATAAGCTTGCGACAATTGTTTCGGGTAGGAACAAAACACAATAGTTTGTCGTACGAAGAAAGTCGTCTCGAAAACTGCAATAGTTGCAGCTTTACTTGTTCGCCTTTAGTAGAGTCGTTTAGTTTTTCGACCCGAAAGAGTTGTTGCTAATTTACGACATTTTAAGGTGTTTATTCAATGTTTTGTACTTTTTACAGGAATTCTGTAACTAAAAACAATGGAACAATTTAAATATAATAGTACCTTTTTTTGGAAATCTTTAGTGGAGATATCTTGCTAATTTTGTATGCTTCTGAAAGCTGATGTAATGTATAAACTTCCTTAGAGACATCCGAAATATCTGTTCCCGAAGCAATTTTGACTTGCGTTTCCGGCAGAGATTTGCAAAGCATTTCTAAAATGTGATATCCGGGCCCACTTTTACATGCTTCCAAGAAATTTTTTATGATATTTTCAGAAGCTCGTGTAGAATTCAACGGGACCTTTTGAAGACACTGCCTTCAAATCATCAAAAGACGGCTTTAACCATTCGTAGTTACTTACGCAAAAAACTGGGATATCTGTAATAAGAAAACAATACAGAATTTGTGTTACAAAGGAAGAAATACGTAAATCTGAATAATGAATATTAAGATGCAGTAAGTTCGCAACAATTGTATCGTGTCGAAATGAGACAGGATGTGATAAGAAGAAAGTAGGCAATAAAATTGAAATATTTGGCGCTTTCATTGTTTGCATTGTGAAAGATCACCTTTTCTTTCGACCTCAAACAATTAATGCGAATTTATTACATTTTATACTTTATTCAAAGTTTTGTACTTTTTACAAGAATTTTGTTACTAAAAACAATGGAAAATTTAAAAAATTATAGTACCTTTTATGGTATCCCAGACTGTCTTAGAGGCATCAGGAGTATCTGTCAAGAAACAATTTTGGCTTGTGTTTCAGGAAGAGATGTGTAAAACATCTCTATAATCATATATCCTGGCACATTTTTACATGCTTCAAAGAACTTCTTTTTGATACTTCCAGAAGGTCTGGCAGAAGTTAAAGGGGCCTCCTGAACACGCAACCTTTAAATCATCACGAGACAGCTGTAACCATCCGGAGACACTTTCACACACATCTGGGATCTCTGTAATAAGGAAGCACTACAGATTTGGTGTATTAAAGTAAGAAGTACAGAACTTTGAATAATGAATATTAAAATGCAATAAACTCTGAATAATTGTTTCGGGTCGAATCAAAGCACAATGTTTTGTCATAAGAAGAAAGTAGGCTCGAAATCTGCTATAGCTGCCGTTTGATTGTTCGCCTTTAGTAGGTTCGTATTTTCTTTCGACCCGAAACAATTCTTGAGTTTTGTGACATTTTAAGTGTTTTATTCAAAGTTTTGTACTTTTTACAGGAATTCTGTAACTAAAAACAATGGAATAATTTTAAAAAAGATGGTAAGATTTGTGGAGATCTTTAATGGAGAAATCTTACAAATTTTGTATGCACCTGGAAGCTGATGTAATACATAAACTCTCTTGGAGACATCCGGAATACCTCTTCAAGAAACAATTTTGGCTTGTGTTTCAGGGAGAGATGTGTAAAATATCTCTATAGTCAGATATCCGGGCACACTTTTACATTCTTCCAGGAACTTCTTTTTGAAACTATCAGAAGATCTGGTAGACGTGAATGGGAACTTTTGAAGACACTGCATTGAAATCATCAGGCGACATCATTTATCATCCTGAGACACTTTCACACACACCTGGAATCTCTGTAATAAGAAAGCAATACTGATTTGGTGTATCAAAGTAAGATGTACAAAAATTTAAATAATGAACATTAAAATGGAATAAGCTTGCGACAATTGTTTCGGGTAGGAACAAAACACAATAGTTTGTCGTACGAAGAAAGTCGTCTCGAAAGCTGCAATAGTTGCAGCTTTGCTTGTTCGCCTTTAGTAGAGTCGTTTAGTTTTTCGACCCGAAAGAGTTGTTGCTAATTTACGACATTTTAAGGTGTTTATTCAATGTTTTGTACTTTTTACAGGAATTCTGTATCTAAAAACAATGGAACAATTTAAATATAATAGTACCTTTCTTTGGAGATCTTTAGTGGAGAAATCTCGCTAATTTTGTATGCTTCTGAAAGCTGATGTAATGTATAAACTTCCTTAGAGACATCCGAAATATCTGTTCCCGAACCAATTTTGACTTGTGTTTCCGGCAGAGATTTGCAAAGCATTTCTAAAATCTGATATCCGGGCCCACTTTTACATATTTCCAAGAAATTTTTTATGATATTTTCAGATGCTCGTGTAGAATTCAACGGGACCTTTTGAAGACACTGACTTCAAATCATCAAAAGACGGCTTTAACGATTCGTAGTTACTTACGCAAAAAACTGGGATATCTGTAATAGGAAAACAATACAGAATTTGTGTTACAAAGGCAGAAATACGGAAATCTGAATAATGAACATTAAGATGCAGTAAGTTCGCAACAATTGTATCGTGTCGAAGTGAGACAGGATGTGATAAGAAGAAAGTAGGCAATAAAATTGAAATATTTGGCGCTTTCATTGTTTGCATTGTGAAAGATCACCTTTTTTTTCGACCTCAAACAATTAATGCGAATTTATTACATTTTATACTTTATTCAAAATTTTGTACTTTTTACAAGAATTTTGTTACTAAAAACAATGGAACATTTAAAAAATTATAGTACCTTTTATGGTATCCCAGACTCTCTTAGAGGCATCAGGAGTATCTGTCAAGAAACAATTTTGGCTTGTGTTTCAGGAAGAGATGTGTAAAACATCTCTATAATCAGATATCCTGGCACATTTTTACATGCTTCAAAGAACTTGTTTTTGATACTTCCAGAAGGTCTGGCAGAAGTTAAAGGGGCCTCCTGAACACGCAACCTTTAAATCATCACGAGACAGCTGTAACCATCCGGAGATACTTTCACACACATCTGGGATCTCTGTAATAAGAAAGCACTACAGATTTGGTGTATCAAAGTAAGAAGTACAGAACTTTGAATAATGAACATTAAAATGCAATAAGCTCTGAATAATTGTTTCGGGTCGAATCAAATCACAATATTTTGTCATAAGAAGAAAGTAGGCTCGAAAACTGCTATAGCTGCCGTTTGATTGCTCGCCTTTAGTAGGTTCGTATTTTCTTTCGACCCGAAATAATTACAATTGTTGAGTTTTTGTGACATTTTAAGTGTTTTATTCAAAGTTTTGTACTTTTTACAGGAATTCTGTAACTAAAAACAATGGAATAATTTTAAAAAGATGGTACCATTTGTGGCGATCTTTAATGGAGAAATCTTGCAAATTTTGTATGCACCTGGAAGCTGATGTAATACATAAACTCTCTTGGAGACATCCGGAATATCTCTTCAAGAAACTATTTTGGCTTGTGTTTCAGGGAGAGATGTGTAAAACATCTCTACAGTCAGATATCCGGGAACACTTTTACATGCTTCCAGGAACTTTTTTTTGATACTAAGAGAAGATCTGGTAGACGTGAATGGGAACTTTTGAAGACACTGCATTGAAATCATCAGGCGACATCATTTATCATCCGGAGACACTTTCACACACACCTGGGATCTCTGTAATAAGAAAGCAATACTGATTTGGTGTATCAAAGTAAGATATACAAAAATTTGAATAATGAACATTCAAATGGAATAAGCTTGCGACAATTGTTTCGGGTAGGAACAAAACACAATAGTTTGTCGTACGAAGAAAGTCGTCTCGAAAACTGCAATAGTTGCAGCTTTGCTTGTTCGCCTTTAGTAGAGTCGTTTAGTTTTTCGACCCGAAAGAGTTGTTACTAATTTACGACATTTTAAGGTGTTTATTCAATGTTTTGTACTTTTTACAGGAATTCTGTAACTAAAAACAATGGAACAATTTAAATATAATAGTACCTTTTTTTGGAGATCTTTAGTGGAGAAATTTTGCTAATTTTGTATGCTTCTGAAAGCTGATGTAATATATAAACTTCCTTAGAGACATCCGAAATATCTGTTCCCGAACCAATTTTGACTTGTGTTTCCGGCAGAGATTTGCAAAGCATTTCTAAAATCTGATATCCGGGCCCAATTTTACATGCTTCCAAGAAATTTTTTATGATATTTTCAGATGCTCGTGTAGAATTCAACGGGACCTTTTGAAGACACTGCCTTCAAATCATCAAAAGACGGCTTTAACCATTCGTAGTTACTTACGCAAAAAACTGGGATATCTGTAATAGGAAAACAATACAGAATTTGTGTTACAAAGGCAGAAATACGGAAATCTGAATAATGAATATTAAGATGCAGTAAGTTCGCAACAATTGCATCGTGTCGAAGTGAGACAGGATGTGATAAGAAGAAAGTAGGCAATAAAATTGAAATATTTGGCGCTTTCATTGTTTGCATTGTGAAAGATCACCTTTTCTTTCGACCTCGAACAAATAATGCGAATTTATTACATTTTATATTTTATTCAAAGTTTTGTACTTTTAACAAGAATTTTGTTACTAAAAACAATGGAACATTTAAAAAATTATAGTACCTTTTATGGTATCCCAGACTCTCTTAGAGGCATCAGGAGTATCTGTCAAGAAACAATTTTGGCTTGTGTTTCAGGAAGAGATGTGTAAAACATCTCTATAATCAGATATCCTGGCACATTTTTACATGCTTCAAAGAACTTGTTTTTGATACTTCCAGAAGGTCTGGCAGAAGTTAAAGGGGCCTCCTGAACACGCAACCTTTAAATCATCACGAGACAGCTTTAACCATCCGGAGACACTTTCACACACATCTGGGATCTCTGTAATAAGAAATCACTACAGATTTGGTGTTTCAAAGTAAGAAGTACAGAACTTTGAATAATGAACATTAAAATGCAATAAGCTCTGAATAATTGTTTCGGGTCGAATCAAAGCATAATATTTTGTCATAAGAAGAAAGTAGGCTCGAAAACTGCTATAGCTGCCGTTTGAATGTTCGTCTTTAGTAGGTTCGTATTTTCTTTCGACCCGAAACAATTGTTGAGTTTTTGTGACCTTTTAAGTGTTTTATTCAAAGTTTTGTACTTTTTACAGGAATTCTGTAACTAAAAACAATTGAATAATTTTAAAAAGATGGTACAATTTGTGGAGATCTTTAATGGAGAAATCTTGCAAATTTTGTATACACCTGGAAGCTGATGTAATACATAAACTCTCTTGGAGACATCCGGAATATCTCTTCAAGAAACAATTTTGGCTTGTGTTTCAGGGAGAGATGTGTAAAATATCTCTATAGTCAGATATCCAGGCACACTTTTACATGCTTCCAGGAACTTCTTTTTGATACTATTAGAAGATCTGGTAGACGTGAATGGGAACTTTTGAAGACACTGCATTGAAATCATCAGGCGACATCATTTATCATCCGGAGACACTTTCACACACACCTGGGATCTCTGTAATAAGAAAGCAATACTGATTTAGTGTATCAAAGTAAGATGTACAAAAATTTAAATAATGAACATTAAAATGGAATAAGCTTGCGACAATTGTTTCGGGTAGGAACAAAACACAATAGTTTGTCGTACGAAGAAAGTCGTCTCGAAAACTGCAATAGTTGCAGCTTTGCTTGTTCGCCTTTAGTAGAGTCGTTTAGTTTTTCGACCCGAAAGAGTTGTTGCTAATTTACGACATTTTAAGGTGTTTATTCAATGTTTTGTACTTTTTACAGGAATTCTGTAACTAAAAACAATGGGACAATTTAAATATAATAGTACCTTTTTTTGGAAATCTTTAGTGGAGATATCTTGCTAATTTTGTATGCTTCTGAAAGCTGATGTAATGTATAAACTTCCTTAGAGACATCCGAAATATCTGTTCCCGAAGCAATTTTGACTTGCGTTTCCGGCAGAGATTTGCAAAGCATTTCTAAAATGTGATATCCGGGCCCACTTTTACATGCTTCCAAGAAATTTTTTATGATATTTTCAGAAGCTCGTGTAGAATTCAACGGGACGTTTTGAAGACACTGCCTTCAAATCATCAAAAGACGGCTTTAACCATTCGTAGTTACTTACGCAAAAAACTGGGATATCTGTAATAGGAAAACAATACAGAATTTGTGTTACAAAGGCAGAAATACGGAAATCTGAATAATGAATATTAAGATGCAGTAAGTTCGCAACAATTGTATCCTGTCGAAGTAAGACAGGATGTGATAAGAAGAAACTAGGCAATAAAACTGAAATATTTGGCGCTTTCATTGTTTGCATTGTGAAAGATCACCTTTTCTTTCGACCTCGAACAAATAATGCGAATTTATTACATTTTATACTTTATTCAAAGTTTTGTACTTTTTACAAGAATTTTGTTACTGAAAACAATGGAACATTTAAAAAATTATAGTACCTTTTATGGTATCCCAGACTCTCTTAGTGGCATCAGGATTATCTGTCAAGAAACAATTTTGGCTTGTGTTTAAGGAAGAGATGTGTAAAACATCTCTATAATCAGATATCCTGGCACATTTTTACATGCTTCAAAGAACTTCTTTTTCATACTTCCAGAAGGTCTGGCAGAGGTTAAGGGGCCTCTTGAACACGCAACCTTTAAATTATCACGAGACAGCTGTAACCATCCGGAGACACTTTCACACTCATCTGGAATCTCTGTAATAAGAAAGCACTACAGATTTGGTGTATCAAAGTAAGAAGTACAGAACTTTGAATAATGAACATTAAAATGCAATAAACTCTGAATAATTGTTTCGGGTCGAATCAAAGGACAATATTTTGTCATAAGAAGAAAGTAGGCTCGAAAACTGCTATAGCTGCCGTTTGATTGTTCGCCTTTAGTAGGTTCGTATTTTCTTTCGACCCGAAACAATTCTTGAGTTTTGTGACATTTTAAGTGTTTTATTCAAAGTTTTGTACTTTTTACAGGAATTCTGTAACTAGTAACTTTGTTTTTCTCCAGTGTTTTAAATATTTTGGCGGCCCTACTTTTTCGGCGGCCCTAAGCAACCGCTTAGGTTCGCCTAATGGTAAAACGGGCCCTGAACAATATTGTTGAGTTTTTGTGACATTTTAAGTGTTTTATTCAAAGTTTTGTACTTTTTACAGGAATTCTGTAACTAAAAACAATGGAATAATTTTAAAAAGATGGTACCATTTGTGGAGATCTTTAATGGAGAAATCTTGCAAATTTTGTATGCACCTGGAAGCTGATGTGATACATAAACTATCTTGGAGACATCCGGAATATCTCTTCAAAAAACTATTTTGGCTTGTGTTTCAGGGAGAGATGTGTAAAACATCTCTATAGTCAGATATCCGGGAACACTTTTACATGCTTCCAGGAACTTCTTTTTGATACTATGAGAAGATCTGGTAGACGTGAATGGGAACGTTAGAAGACACTGCATTGAAATCATCAGGCGACATCATTTATCATCCGGAGACACTTCCACACACACCTGGAATCTCTGTAATAAGAAAGCAATACTGATTTGGTGTATCAAAGTAAGATGTACAAAATTTTAAATAATGAACATTAAAATGGAATATGCTTGCGACAATTGTTTCGGGTAGGAACAAAACACAATAGTTTGTCGTACGAAGAAAGTCGTCTCGAAAACTGCAATAGTTGCAGCTTTGCTTGTTCGCCTTTAGTAGAGTCGTTTAGTTTTTCGACCCGAAATAGTTGTTGCTAATTTACGACATTTTAAGGTGTTTATTCAATGTTTTGTACTTTTTACAGGAATTCTGTAACTAAAAACAATGGAACAATTTAAATATAATAGTACCTTTTTTTGGAGATCTTTAGTGGAGAAATCTTGCTAATTTTGTATGCTTCTGAAAGCTGATGTAATATATAAACTTCCTTAGAGACATCCGAAATATCTGTTCCCGAACCAATTTTGACTTGTGTTTCCGGCAGAGATTTGCAAAGCATTTCTAAAATCTGATATCCGGGCCCACTTTTACATGCTTCCAAGAAATTTTTTATGATATTTTCAGATGCTCGTGTAGAATTCAACGGGACCTTTTGAAGACACTGCCTTCAAATCATCAAAAGACGGCTTTAACGATTCGTAGTTACTTACGCAAAAAACTGGGATATCTGTAATAGGAAAACAATACAGAATTTGTGTTACAAAGGCAGAAATACGGAAATCTGAATAATGAATATTAAGATGCAGTAAGTTCGCAACAATTGTATCGTGTCGAAGTGAGACAGGATGTGATAAGAAGAAAGTAGGCAATAAAATTGAAATATTTGGCGCTTTCATTGTTTGCATTGTGAAAGATCACCATTTCTTTCGACCTCAAACAATTAATGCGAATTTATTACATTTTATACTTTATTCAAAGTTTTGTACTTTTTACAAGAATTTTGTTACTAAAAACAATGGAAAATTTAAAAAATTATAGTACCTTTTATGGTATCCCAGACTCTCTTAGAGGCATCAGGAGTATCTGTCAAGAAACAATTTTGGCTTGTGTTTCAGGAAGAGATGTGTAAAACATCTCTATTATCAGATATCCTGGCACATATTTACATGCTTCAAAGAACTTGTTTTTGATACTTCCAGAAGGTCTGGCAGAAGTAAAGGGGCCTCCTGAACACGCAACCTTTAAATCATCACGAGACAGCTGTAACCATCCGGGGACACTTTCACACACATCTGGGATCTCTGTAATAAGAAAGCACTACAGATTTGGTGTATCAAAGTAAGAAGTACAGAACTTTGAATAATGAACATTAAAATGCAATAAGCTCTGAATAATTGTTTCGGGTCGAATCAAAGCCCAATATTTTGTCATAAGAAGAAAGTAGGCTCGAAAACTGCTATAGCTGCCGTTTGATTGTTCGCCTTTAGTAGGTTCGTATTTTCTTTTGACCCGAAACAATTCTTGAGTTTTGTGACATTTTAAGTGTTTTATTCAAAGTTTTGTACTTTTTGCAGGAATTCTGTAACTAAAAACAATGGAATAATTTTAAAAAGATGGTACCATTTGTGGAGATCTTTAATGGAGAAATCTTACAAATTTTGTATGCACCTGGAAGCTTATGTAATACATAAACTCTCTTGGAGACATCCGGAATACCTCTTCAAGAAACAATTTTGGCTTGTGTTTCAGGGAGAGATGTGTAAAACATCTCTATAGTCAATATCCGGGCACACTCTTACATGCTTCCAGGAACTTGTTTTTGATACTATGAGAAGATCTGGTAGACGTGAATGGGAACTTTTGAAGACACTGCATTGAAATCATCAGGCGACATCATTTATCATCCGGAGACATTTCCACACACACCTGGGATCTCTGTAATAAGAAAGCAATACTGATTTGGTGTATCAAAGAAAGATGTACAAAAATTTAAATAATGAACATTAAAATGGAATAAGCTTGCGACAATTGTTTCGGGTAGGAACAAAACACAATAGTTTGTCGTACGAAGAAAGTCGTCTCGAAAACTGGAATAGTTGCAGCTTTGCTTGTTCGCCTTTAGTAGAGTCGTTTAGTTTTTCGACCCGAAAGAGTTGTTGCTAATTTACGACATTTTAAGGTGTTTATTCAATGTTTTGTACTTTTTACAGGAATTCTGTAACTAAAAACAATGGAACAATTTAAATATAATAGTACCTTTTTTTGGAAATCTTTAGTAGAGATATCTTGCTAATTTTGTATGCTTCTGAAAGCTGATGTAATGTATAAACTTCCTTAGAGACATCCGAAATATCTGTTCCCGAACCAATTTTGACTTGCGTTTCCGGCAGAGATTTGCAAAGCATTTCTAAAATGTGATATCCGGGCCCACTTTTACATGCTTCCAAGAAATTTTTTATGATATTTTCAGAAGCTCGTGTAGAATTCAACGGGACCTTTTGAAGACACTGCCTTCAAATCATCAAAAGACGGCTTTAACCATTCGTAGTTACTTACGCAAAAAACTGGGATATCTGTAATAAGAAAACAATACAGAATTTGTGTTACAAAGGCGGAAATACGGAAATCTGAGTAATAAACATTATGATGCAGTAAGTTCGCAACAATTGTATCGTGTCGAAGTAAGACATGATATGATAAGAAGAAAGTAGGCAATAAAATTGAAATATTTGGCGCTTTCATTGTTTGCATTGTGAAAGATCATCTATTCTTTCGACCTCGAACAAATAATGCGAATTTATTACATTTTATACTTTATTCAAAGTTTTGTACTTTTTACAAGAATTTTGTTATTGAAAACAATGGAACATTTAAAAAATTATAGTACCTTTTATGGTATCCCAGACTCTCTTAGAGGCATCAGGAGTATCTGTCAAGAAACAATTTTGGCTTGTGTTTCAGGAAGAGATGTGTAAAACATCTCTATAATCAGATATCCTGGCACATTTTTACATGCTTCAAAGAACTTCTTTTTGATACTTCCAGAAGGTCTGGCAGAGGTTAAAGAGGCCTCCTGAACACGCAACCTTTAAATCATCACGAGACAGCTGTAACCATCCGGAGACGCTTTCACACACATCTGGGATCTCTGTAATAAGAAAGCACTACAGATTTGGTGTATGAAAGTAAGAAGTACAGAACTTTGAATAATGAACATTAAAATGCAATAAGCTCTGAATAATTGTTTCGGGTTGAATCAAAGCCCAATATTTTGTCATAAGAAGAAAGTAGGCTCGAAAACTGCTATAGCTGCCGTTTGATTGTTCGCCTTTAGTAGTTTCGTATTTTCTTTCGACCCGAAACAATTCTTGAGTTTTGTGACACTTTAAGTGTTTTATTCAAAGTTTTGTACTTTTTGCAGGAATTCTGTAACTAAAAACAATGGAATAATTTTAAAAAGATGGTACCATTTGTGGAGATATATAATGGAGAAATCTTGCAAATTTTGTATGCACCTGGAAGCTGATGTAATACATAAACTCTCTTGGAGACATCCGTAATATCTCTTCAAGAAACTATTTTGGCTTGTGTTTCAGGGAGAGATGTGTAAAACATCTCTATAGACAGATATCCGGGAACACTTTTACATGCTTAAAGGAACTTCTTTTTGATACTATGAGAAGATCTGGTAGACGTGAATGGGAACTTTTGAAGACACTGCATTGAAATCATCAGGCGACATCATTTATCATCCGGAGACACTTCCACACACACCTGGGATCTCTGTAATAAAAAAACAATACTGATTTGGTGTTTTAAAGTAAGATATACAAAAATTTGAATATTGAACATTTAAATGGAATAAGCTTGCGACAATTGTTTCGGGTAGGAACAAAACACAATAGTTTGTCGTAAGAAGAAAGTCGTCTCGAAAACTGCAATAGTTGCAGCTTTTCTTGTTCGCCTTTAGTAGAGTCGTTTAGTTTTTCGACCCCAAAGAGTTGTTGCTAATTTACGACATTTTAAGGTGTTTATTCAATGTTTTGTACTTTTTACAGGAATTCAGTAACTAAAAACAATGGAACAATTTAAATATAATAGTACCTTTTTTTGGAGATCTTTAGTGGAGAAATCTTGCTAATTTTGTATGCTTCTGAAGGCTGATGTAATATATAAACTTCCTTAGAGACATCCGAAATATCTGTTCCCGAACCAATTTTGACGTGTTTCCGGCAGAGATTTGCAAAGCATTACTAAAATCTGATATCCGGGCCCAATTTTACATGCTTCCAAGAAATTTTTTATGATATTTTCAGATGAAGGTGTAGAATTCAACGGGACCTTTTGAAGACACTGCCTTCAAATCATCAAAAGACGGCTTTAACCATTCGTAGTTACTTACGCAAAAAACTGGGATATCTGTAATAAGAAAACAATACAGACTTTGTGTTACAAAGGCGGAAATACGGAAATCTGAGTAATAAACATTATGATGCAGTAAGTTCGCAACAATTGTATCGTGTCGAAGTAAGACATGATATGATAAGAAGAAAGTAGGCAATAAAATTGAAATATTTGGCGCTTTCATTGTTTGCATTGTGAAAGATCATCTATTCTTTCGACCTCGAACAAATAATGCGAATTTATTACATTTTATACTTTATTCAAAGTTTTGTACTTTTTACAAGAATTTTGTTATTGAAAACAATGGAACATTTAAAAAATTATAGTACCTTTTATGGTATCCCAGACTCTCTTAGAGGCATCAGGAGTATCTGTCAAGAAACAATTTTGGCTTGTGTTTCAGGAAGAGATGTGTAAAACATCTCTATAATCAGATATCCTGGCACATTTTTACATGCTTCAAAGAACTTCTTTTTGATACTTCCAGAAGGTCTGGCAGAGGTTAAAGAGGCCTCCTGAACACGCAACCTTTAAATCATCACGAGACAGCTGTAACCATCCGGAGACGCTTTCACACACATCTGGGATCTCTGTAATAAGAAAGCACTACAGATTTGGTGTATGAAAGTAAGAAGTACAGAACTTTGAATAATGAACATTAAAATGCAATAAGCTCTGAATAATTGTTTCGGGTTGAATCAAAGCCCAATATTTTGTCATAAGAAGAAAGTAGGCTCGAAAACTGCTATAGCTGCCGTTTGATTGTTCGCCTTTAGTAGTTTCGTATTTTCTTTCGACCCGAAACAATTCTTGAGTTTTGTGACACTTTAAGTGTTTTATTCAAAGTTTTGTACTTTTTGCAGGAATTCTGTAACTAAAAACAATGGAATAATTTTAAAAAGATGGTACCATTTGTGGAGATATATAATGGAGAAATCTTGCAAATTTTGTATGCACCTGGAAGCTGATGTAATACATAAACTCTCTTGGAGACATCCGTAATATCTCTTCAAGAAACTATTTTGGCTTGTGTTTCAGGGAGAGATGTGTAAAACATCTCTATAGACAGATATCCGGGAACACTTTTACATGCTTAAAGGAACTTCTTTTTGATACTATGAGAAGATCTGGTAGACGTGAATGGGAACTTTTGAAGACACTGCATTGAAATCATCAGGCGACATCATTTATCATCCGGAGACACTTCCACACACACCTGGGATCTCTGTAATAAAAAAACAATACTGATTTGGTGTTTTAAAGTAAGATATACAAAAATTTGAATATTGAACATTTAAATGGAATAAGCTTGCGACAATTGTTTCGGGTAGGAACAAAACACAATAGTTTGTCGTAAGAAGAAAGTCGTCTCGAAAACTGCAATAGTTGCAGCTTTTCTTGTTCGCCTTTAGTAGAGTCGTTTAGTTTTTCGACCCCAAAGAGTTGTTGCTAATTTACGACATTTTAAGGTGTTTATTCAATGTTTTGTACTTTTTACAGGAATTCAGTAACTAAAAACAATGGAACAATTTAAATATAATAGTACCTTTTTTTGGAGATCTTTAGTGGAGAAATCTTGCTAATTTTGTATGCTTCTGAAGGCTGATGTAATATATAAACTTCCTTAGAGACATCCGAAATATCTGTTCCCGAACCAATTTTGACGTGTTTCCGGCAGAGATTTGCAAAGCATTACTAAAATCTGATATCCGGGCCCAATTTTACATGCTTCCAAGAAATTTTTTATGATATTTTCAGATGAAGGTGTAGAATTCAACGGGACCTTTTGAAGACACTGCCTTCAAATCATCAAAAGACGGCTTTAACCATTCGTAGTTACTTACGCAAAGAACTGGGATATCTGTAATAGGAAAACAATACAGAATTTGTGTTACAAAGGCAGAAATACGGAAATCTGAATAATGAATATTAAGATGCAGTAAATTCGCAACAATTGTATCGTGTCGAAGTAAGACAGGATGTGATAAGAAGAAACTAGGCAATAAAACTGAAATATTTGGCGCTTTCATTGTTTGCATTGTGAAAGATCACCTATTCTTTCGACCTCAAACAATTAATGCGAATTTATTACATTTTATACTTTATTCAAAGTTTTGTACTTTTTACAAGAATTTTGTTACTAAAAACAATGGAACATTTAAAAAATTATAGTACCTTTTATGGTATCCCAGACTCTCTTAGTGGCATCAGGAGTATCTGTCAAGAAACAATTTTGGCTTGTGTTTCAGGAAGAGATGTGTAAAACATCTCTATTATCAGATATCCTGGCACATTTTTACATGCTTCAAAGAACTTGTTCTTGATACTTCCAGAAGGTCTAGCAGAAGTTAAAGGGGCCTCCTGAACACGCAACCTTTAAATCATCACGAGACAGCTGTAACCATCCGGAGACACTTTCACACACATCTGGGATCTCTGTAATAAGAAAGCACTACAGATTTGGTGTATCAAAGTAAGAAGTACAGAACTTTGAATAATGAACATTAAAATGCAATAAGCTCTGAATAATTGTTTCGGGTCGAATCAAAGCCCAATATTTTGTCATAAGAAGAAAGTAGGCTCGAAAACTGCTATAGCTGCCGTTTGATTGTTCGCCTTTAGTAGGTTCGTATTTTCTTTTGACCCGAAACAATTCTTGAGTTTTGTGACATTTTAAGTGTTTTATTCAAAGTTTTGTACTTTTTGCAGGAATTCTGTAACTAAAAACAATGGAATAATTTTAAAAAGATGGTACCATTTGTGGAGATCTTTAATGGAGAAATCTTACAAATTTTGTATGCACCTGGAAGCTTATGTAATACATAAACTCTCTTGGAGACATCCGGAATACCTCTTCAAGAAACAATTTTGGCTTGTGTTTCAGGGAGAGATGTGTAAAACATCTCTATAGTCAATATCCGGGCACACTCTTACATGCTTCCAGGAACTTGTTTTTGATACTATGAGAAGATCTGGTAGACGTGAATGGGAACTTTTGAAGACACTGCATTGAAATCATCAGGCGACATCATTTATCATCCGGAGACATTTCCACACACACCTGGGATCTCTGTAATAAAAAAGCAATACTGATTTGGTGTATTAAAGTAAGATATACAAAAATTTGAATAATGAACATTAAAATGGAATAAGCTTGCGTCAATTGTTTTGGGTAGGAACAAAACACAATAGTTTGTCGTACGAAGAAAGTCGTCTCGAAAACTGCAATAGTTGCAGCTTTGCTTGTTCGCCTTTAGTAGAGTCGTTTAGTTTTTCGACCCGAAAGAGTTGTTGCTAATTTACGACATTTTAAGGTGTTTATTCAATGTTTTGTAATTTTTACAGGAATTCTGTAACTAAAAACAATGGAACAATTTAAATATAATAGTACCTTTTTTTGGAGATCTTTACTGGAGAAATCTTGCTAATTTTGTATGCTTCTGAAAGCTGATGTAATATATAAACGTCCTTAGAGACATCCGAAATATCTGTTCCCGAACCAATTTTGACTTGTGTTTCCGGCAGAGATTTGCAAAGCATTTCTAAAATCTGATATCCGGGCCCAATTTTACATGCTTCCAAGAAATTTTTTATGATATTTTCAGATGCTCGTGTAGAATTCAACGGGACCTTTTGAAGACACTGCCTTCAAATCATCAAAAGACGGCTTTAACCATTCGTAGTTACTTACGCAAAAAACTGGGATATCTGTAATAGGAAAACAATACAGAATTTGTGTTACAAAGGCAGAAATACGGAAATCTGAATAATGAATATTAAGATGCAGTAAGTTCGCAACAATTGTATCGTGTCGAAGTGAGACAGGATGTGATAAGAAGAAAGTAGGCAATAAAATTGAAATATTTGGCGCTGTCATTGTTTGCATTGTGAAAGATCACCTTTTCTTTCGACCTCAAACAATTAATGCGAATTTATTACATTTTATACTTTATTCAAAGTTTTGTACTTTTTACAAGAATTTTGTTACTGAAAACAATGGAAAATAAAAAAAATTATAGTACCTTTTATGGTATCCCAGACTTTCTTAGAGGCATCAGGAGTATCTGTCAAGAAACAATTTTGGCTTGTGTTTCAGGAAGAGATGTGTAAAACATCTCTATAATCAGATATCCTGGCACATTTTTACATGCTTCAAAGAACTTTTTTTTGATACTTCCAGAAGGTCTGGCAGAAGTTAAAGGGGCCTCCTGAACACGCAACCTTTAAATCATCACGAGACAGCTGTAACCATTCGGAGACACTTTCACACACATCTGGGATCTCTGTAATAAGAAAGCACTACAGATTTGGTGTATCAAAGTAAGAAGTACAGAACTTTGAATAATGAACATTAAAATGCAATAAGCTCTGAATAATTGTTTCGGGTCGAATCAAAGCATAATATTTTGTCATAAGAAGAAAGTAGGCTCGAAAACTGCTGCAGCTGCCGTTTGAATGTTCGTCTTCAGTAGGTTCGTATTTTCTTTCGACCCGAAACAATTGTTGAGTTTTTGTGACATTTTAAGTGTTTTATTCAAAGTTTTGTACTCTTTACAGGAATTCTCTAACTAAAAACAATTGAATAATTTTAAAAAGATGGTACCATTTGTGGAGATCTTTAATGGAGAAATCTTGCAAATTTTGTATGCACCTGGAAGCTGATGTAATACATAAACTCTCTTGGAGACATCCGGAATACCTCTTCAAGAAACAATTTTGGCTTGTGTTTCAAGGAGAGATGTGTAAAATATCTCTATAGTCAGATATCCGGGCACACTTTTACATTCTTCCAGGAACTTCTTTTTGAAACTATCAGAAGATCTGGTAGACGTGAATGGGAACTTTTGAAGACACTGCATTGAAATCATCAGGCGACATCATTTATCATCCTGAGACACTTTCACACACACCTGGAATCTCTGTAATAAGAAAGCAATACTGATTTGGTGTATCAAAGTAAGATGTACAAAAATTTAAATAATGAACATTAAAATGGAATAAGCTTGCGACAATTGTTTCGGGTAGGAAAAAAACACAATAGTTTGTCGTACGAAGAAAGTCGTCTCGAAAGCTGCAATAGTTGCAGCTTTGCTTGTTCGCCTTTAGTAGAGTCGTTTAGTTTTTCGACCCGAAAGAGTTGTTGCTAATTTACGACATTTTAAGGTGTTTATTCAATATTTTGTACTTTTTACGGGAATTCTGTAACTAAAAACAATGGAACAATTTAAATATAATAGTACCTTTTTTGGAGATCTTTAGTGGATAAATCTTGCTAATTTTGTATGCTTCTGAAAGCTGATGTAATATATAAACTTCCTTAGAGACATCCGAAATATCTGTTCCCGAACCAATTTTGACTTGTGTTTCCGGCAGAGATTTGCAAAGCATTTCTAAAATCTGATATCCGGGCCCAATTTTACATGCTTCCAAGAAATTTTTTATGATATTTTCAGATGCTCGTGTAGAATTCAACGGGACCTTTTGAAGACACTGCCTTCAAATCATCAAAAGACGGCTTTAACCATTCGTAGTTACTTACGCAAAAAACTGGGATATCTGTAATAGGAAAACAATACAGAATTTGTGTTACAAAGGCAGAAATACGGAAATCTGAATAATGAATATTAAGATGCAGTAAGTTCGCAACAATTGTATCGTGTCGAAGTGAGACAGGATGTGATAAGAAGAAAGTAGGCAATAAAATTGAAATATTTGGCGCTGTCATTGTTTGCATTGTGAAAGATCACCTTTTCTTTCGACCTCAAACAATTAATGCGAATTTATTACATTTTATACTTTATTCAAAGTTTTGTACTTTTTACAAGAATTTTGTTACTGAAAACAATGGAAAATAAAAAAAATTATAGTACCTTTTATGGTATCCCAGACTTTCTTAGAGGCATCAGGAGTATCTGTCAAGAAACAATTTTGGCTTGTGTTTCAGGAAGAGATGTGTAAAACATCTCTATAATCAGATATCCTGGCACATTTTTACATGCTTCAAAGAACTTTTTTTTGATACTTCCAGAAGGTCTGGCAGAAGTTAAAGGGGCCTCCTGAACACGCAACCTTTAAATCATCACGAGACAGCTGTAACCATCCGGAGACACTTTCACACACATCTGGGATCTCTGTAATAAGAAAGCACTACAGATTTGGTGTATCAAAGTAAGAAGTACAGAACTTTGAATAATGAACATTAAAATGCAATAAGCTCTGAATAATTGTTTCGGATCGAATCAAAGCATAATATTTTGTCATAAGAAGAAAGTAGGCTCGAAAACTGCTACAGCTGCCGTTTGAATGTTCGTCTTCAGTAGGTTCGTATTTTCTTTCGACCCGAAACAATTGTTGAGTTTTTGTGACATTTTAAGTGTTTTATTCAAAGTTTTGTACTCTTTACAGGAATTCTGTAACTAAAAACAATTGAATAATTTTAAAAAGATGGTACCATTTGTGGAGATCTTTAATGGAGAAATCTTGCAAATTTTGTATGCACCTGGAAGCTGATGTAATACATAAACTCTCTTGGAGACATCCGGAATACCTCTTCAAGAAACAATTTTGGCTTGTGTTTCAGGGAGAGATGTGTAAAATATCTCTATAGTCAGATATCCGGGCACACTTTTACATTCTTCCAGGAACTTCTTTTTGAAACTATCAGAAGATCTGGTAGACGTGAATGGGAACTTTTGAAGACACTGCATTGAAATCATCAGGCGACATCATTTATCATCCTGAGACACTTTCACACACACCTGGAATCTCTGTAATAAGAAAGCAATACTGATTTGGTGTATCAAAGTAAGATGTACAAAAATTTAAATAATGAACATTAAAATGGAATAAGCTTGCGACAATTGTTTCGGGTAGGAAAAAAACACAATAGTTTGTCGTACGAAGAAAGTCGTCTCGAAAGCTGCAATAGTTGCAGCTTTGCTTGTTCGCCTTTAGTAGAGTCGTTTAGTTTTTCGACCCGAAAGAGTTGTTGCTAATTTACGACATTTTAAGGTGTTTATTCAATGTTTTGTACTTTTTACGGGAATTCTGTAACTAAAAACAATGGAACAATTTAAATATAATAGTACCTTTTTTGGAGATCTTTAGTGGATAAATCTTGCTAATTTTGTATGCTTCTGAAAGCTGATGTAATATATAAACTTCCTTAGAGACATCCGAAATATCTGTTCCCGAACCAATTTTGACTTGTGTTTCCGGCAGAGATTTGCAAAGCATTTCTAAAATCTGATATCCGGGCCCACTTTTACATGCTTCCAAGAAATTTTTTATGATATTTTCAGAAGCTCGTGTAGAATTCAACGGGACCTTTTGAAGACACTGCCTTCAAATCATCAAAAGACGGCTTTAACCATTCGTAGTTACTTACGCAAAAAACTGGGATATCTGTAATAAGAAAACAATACAGAATTTGTGTTACAAAGGAAGAAATACGTAAATCTGAATAATGAATATTAAGATGCAGTAAGTTCGCAACAATTGTATCGTGTCGAAATGAGACAGGATGTGATAAGAAGAAAGTAGGCAATAAAATTGAAATATTTGGCGCTTTCATTGTTTGCATTGTGAAAAAACACCTTTTCTTTCGACCTCAAACAATTAATGCGAATTTATTACATTTTATACTTTATTCAAAGTTTTGTACTTTTTACAAGAATTTTGTTACTAAAAACAATGGAAAATTTAAAAAATTATTGTACCTTTTATGGTATCCCAGACTGTCTTAGAGGCATCAGGAGTATCTGTCAAGAAACAATTTTGGCTTGTGTTTCAGGAAGAGATGTGTAAAACATCTCTATAATCAGATATCCTGGCACATTTTTACATGCTTCAAAGAACTTCTTTTTGATACTTCCAGAAGGTCTGGCAGAAGTTAAAGGGGCCTCCTGAACACGCAACCTTTAAATCATCACGAGACAGCTGTAACCATCCGGAGACACTTTCACACACATCTGGGATCTCTGTAATAAGGAAGCACTACAGATTTGGTGTATTAAAGTAAGAAGTACAGAACTTTGAATAATGAACATTAAAATGCAATAAACTCTGAAAAATTGTTTCGGGTCGAATCAAAGCACAATGTTTTGTCATAAGAAGAAAGTAGGCTCGAAATCTGCTATAGCTGCCGTTTGATTGTTCGCCTTTAGTAGGTTCGTATTTTCTTTCGACCCGAAACCATTCTTGAGTTTTGTGACATTTTAAGTGTTTTATTCAAAGTTTTGTACTTTTTACAGGAATTCTGTAACTAAAAACAATGGAATAATTTTAAAAAAGATGGTAAGATTTGTGGAGATCTTTAATGGAGAAATCTTACAAATTTTGTATGCACCTGGAAGCTGATGTCATACATAAACTCTCTTGGAGACATCCGGAATACCTCTTCAAGAAACAATTTTGGCTTGTGTTTCAGGGAGAGATGTGTAAAATATCTCTATAGTCAGATATCCGGGCACACTTTTACATTCTTCCAGGAACTTCTTTTTGAAACTATCAGAAGATCTGGTAGACGTGAATGGGAACTTTTGAAGACACTGCATTGAAATCATCAGGCGACATCATTTATCATCCTGAGACACTTTCACACACACCTGGAATCTCTGTAATAAGAAAGCAATACTGATTTGGTGTATCAAAGTAAGATGTACAAAAATTTAAATAATGAACATTAAAATGGAATAAGCTTGCGACAATTGTTTCGGGTAGGAACAAAACACAATAGTTTGTCGTACGAAGAAAGTCGTCTCGAAAGCTGCAATAGTTGCAGCTTTGCTTGTTCGCCTTTAGTAGAGTCGTTTAGTTTTTCGACCCGAAAGAGTTGTTGCTAATTTACGACATTTTAAGGTGTTTATTCAATGTTTTGTACTTTTTACAGGAATTCTGTATCTAAAAACAATGGAACAATTTAAATATAATAGTACCTTTCTTTGGAGATCTTTAGTGGAGAAATCTCGCTAATTTTGTATGCTTCTGAAAGCTGATGTAATGTATAAACTTCCTTAGAGACATCCGCAATATCTGTTCCCGAACCAATTTTGATTTGTGTTTCCGGCAGAGATTTGCAAAGCATTTCTAAAATCTGATATCCGGGCCCACTTTTACATATTTCCAAGAAATTTTTTATGATATTTTCAGATGTTCGTGTAGAATTCAACGGGACCTTTTGAAGACACTGCCTTCAAATCATCAAAAGACGGCTTTAACCATTCGTAGTTACTTACGCAAAAAACTGGGATATCTGTAATAAGAAAACAATACAGAATTTGTGTTACAAAGGAAGAAATACGTAAATCTGAATAATGAATATTAAGATGCAGTAAGTTCGCAACAATTGTATCGTGTCGAAATGAGACAGGATGTGATAAGAAGAAAGTAGGCAATAAAATTGAAATATTTGGCGCTTTCATTGTTTGCATTGTGAAAAAACACCTTTTCTTTCGACCTCAAACAATTAATGCGAATTTATTACATTTTATACTTTATTCAAAGTTTTGTACTTTTTACAAGAATTTTGTTACTAAAAACAATGGAAAATTTAAAAAATTATAGTACCTTTTATGGTATCCCAGACTGTCTTAGAGGCATCAGGAGTATCTGTCAAGAAACAATTTTGGCTTGTGTTTCAGGAAGAGATGTGTAAAACATCTCTATAATCAGATATCCTGGCACATTTTTACATGCTTCAAAGAACTTCTTTTTGATACTTCCAGAAGGTCTGGCAGAAGTTAAAGGGGCCTCCTGAACACGCAACCTTTAAATCATCACGAGACAGCTGTAACCATCCGGAGACACTTTCACACACATCTGGGATCTCTGTAATAAGGAAGCACTACAGATTTGGTGTATTAAAGTAAGAAGTACAGAACTTTGAATAATGAACATTAAAATGCAATAAACTCTGAAAAATTGTTTCGGGTCGAATCAAAGCACAATGTTTTGTCATAAGAAGAAAGTAGGCTCGAAATCTGCTATAGCTGCCGTTTGATTGTTCGCCTTTAGTAGGTTCGTATTTTCTTTCGACCCGAAACCATTCTTGAGTTTTGTGACATTTTAAGTGTTTTATTCAAAGTTTTGTACTTTTTACAGGAATTCTGTAACTAAAAACAATGGAATAATTTTAAAAAAGATGGTAAGATTTGTGGAGATCTTTAATGGAGAAATCTTACAAATTTTGTATGCACCTGGAAGCTGATGTCATACATAAACTCTCTTGGAGACATCCGGAATACCTCTTCAAGAAACAATTTTGGCTTGTGTTTCAGGGAGAGATGTGTAAAATATCTCTATAGTCAGATATCCGGGCACACTTTTACATTCTTCCAGGAACTTCTTTTTGAAACTATCAGAAGATCTGGTAGACGTGAATGGGAACTTTTGAAGACACTGCATTGAAATCATCAGGCGACATCATTTATCATCCTGAGACACTTTCACACACACCTGGAATCTCTGTAATAAGAAAGCAATACTGATTTGGTGTATCAAAGTAAGATGTACAAAAATTTAAATAATGAACATTAAAATGGAATAAGCTTGCGACAATTGTTTCGGGTAGGAACAAAACACAATAGTTTGTCGTACGAAGAAAGTCGTCTCGAAAGCTGCAATAGTTGCAGCTTTGCTTGTTCGCCTTTAGTAGAGTCGTTTAGTTTTTCGACCCGAAAGAGTTGTTGCTAATTTACGACATTTTAAGGTGTTTATTCAATGTTTTGTACTTTTTACAGGAATTCTGTATCTAAAAACAATGGAACAATTTAAATATAATAGTACCTTTCTTTGGAGATCTTTAGTGGAGAAATCTCGCTAATTTTGTATGCTTCTGAAAGCTGATGTAATGTATAAACTTCCTTAGAGACATCCGCAATATCTGTTCCCGAACCAATTTTGATTTGTGTTTCCGGCAGAGATTTGCAAAGCATTTCTAAAATCTGATATCCGGGCCCACTTTTACATATTTCCAAGAAATTTTTTATGATATTTTCAGATGTTCGTGTAGAATTCAACGGGACCTTTTGAAGACACTGACTTCAAATCATCAAAAGACGGCTTTAACGATTCGTAGTTACTTACGCAAAAAACTGGGATATCTGTAATAGGAAAACAATACAGAATTTGTGTTACAAAGGCAGAAATACGGAAATCTGAATAATGAACATTAAGATGCAGTAAGTTCGCAACAATTGTATCGTGTCGAAGTGAGACAGGATGTGATAAGAAGAAAGTAGGCAATAAAATTGAAATATTTGGCGCTTTCATTGTTTGCATTGTGAAAGATCACCTTTTTTTTCGACCTCAAACAATTAATGCGAATTTATTACATTTTATACTTTATTCAAATGTACTTTTTACAAGAATTTTGTTACTAAAAACAATGGAACATTTAAAAAATTATAGTACCTTTTATGGTATCCCAGACTCTCTTAGAGGCATCAGGAGTATCTGTCAAGAAACAATTTTGGCTTGTGTTTCAGGAAGAGATGTGTAAAACATCTCTATAATCAGATATCCTGGCACATTTTTACATGCTTCAAAGAACTTGTTTTTGATACTTCCAGAAGGTCTGGCAGAAGTTAAAGGGGCCTCCTGAACACGCAACCTTTAAATCATCACGAGACAGCTGTAACCATCCGGAGATACTTTCACACACATCTGGGATCTCTGTAATAAGAAAGCACTACAGATTTGGTGTATCAAAGTAAGAAGTACAGAACTTTGAATAATGAACATTAAAATGCAATAAGCTCTGAATAATTGTTTCGGGTCGAATCAAATCACAATATTTTGTCATAAGAAGAAAGTAGGCTCGAAAACTGCTATAGCTGCCGTTTGATTGCTCGCCTTTAGTAGGTTCGTATTTTCTTTCGACCCGAAATAATTACAATTGTTGAGTTTTTGTGACATTTTAAGTGTTTTATTCAAAGTTTTGTACTTTTTACAGGAATTCTGTAACTAAAAACAATGGAATAATTTTAAAAAGATGGTACCATTTGTGGCGATCTTTAATGGAGAAATCTTGCAAATTTTGTATGCACCTGGAAGCTGATGTAATACATAAACTCTCTTGGAGACATCCGGAATATCTCTTCAAGAAACTATTTTGGCTTGTGTTTCAGGGAGAGATGTGTAAAACATCTCTACAGTCAGATATCCGGGAACACTTTTACATGCTTCCAGGAACTTTTTTTTGATACTAAGAGAAGATCTGGTAGACGTGAATGGGAACTTTTGAAGACACTGCATTGAAATCATCAGGCGACATCATTTATCATCCGGAGACACTTTCACACACACCTGGGATCTCTGTAATAAGAAAGCAATACTGATTTGGTGTATCAAAGTAAGATATACAAAAATTTGAATAATGAACATTCAAATGGAATAAGCTTGCGACAATTGTTTCGGGTAGGAACAAAACACAATAGTTTGTCGTACGAAGAAAGTCGTCTCGAAAACTGCAATAGTTGCAGCTTTGCTTGTTCGCCTTTTGTAGAGTCGTTTAGTTTTTCGACCCGAAAGAGTTGTTACTAATTTACGACATTTTAAGGTGTTTATTCAATGTTTTGTACTTTTTACAGGAATTCTGTAACTAAAAACAATGGAACAATTTAAATATAATAGTACCTTTTTTTGGAGATCTTTAGTGGAGAAATTTTGCTAATTTTGTATGCTTCTGAAAGCTGATGTAATATATAAACTTCCTTAGAGACATCCGAAATATCTGTTCCCGAACCAATTTTGACTTGTGTTTCCGGCAGAGATTTGCAAAGCATTTCAAAAATCTGATATCCGGGCCCAATTTTACATGCTTCCAAGAAATTTTTTATGATATTTTCAGATGCTCGTGTAGAATTCAACGGGACCTTTTGAAGACACTGCCTTCAAATCATCAAAAGACGGCTTTAACCATTCGTAGTTACTTACGCAAAAAACTGGGATATCTGTAATAGGAAAACAATACAGAATTTGTGTTACAAAGGCAGAAATACGGAAATCTGAATAATGAATATTAAGATGCAGTAAGTTCGCAACAATTGCATCGTGTCGAAGTGAGACAGGATGTGATAAGAAGAAAGTAGGCAATAAAATTGAAATATTTGGCGATTTCATTGTTTGCATTGTGAAAGATCACCTTTTCTTTCGACCTCGAACAAATAATGCGAATTTATTACATTTTATATTTTATTCAAAGTTTTGTACTTTTAACAAGAATTTTGTTACTAAAAACAATGGAACATTTAAAAAATTATAGTACCTTTTATGGTATCCCAGACTCTCTTAGAGGCATCAGGAGTATCTGTCAAGAAACAATTTTGGCTTGTGTTTCAGGAAGAGATGTGTAAAACATCTCTATAATCAGATATCCTGGCACATTTTTACATGCTTCAAAGAACTTGTTTTTGATACTTCCAGAAGGTCTGGCAGAAGTTAAAGGGGCCTCCTGAACACGCAACCTTTAAATCATCACGAGACAGCTTTAACCATCCGGAGACACTTTCACACACATCTGGGATCTCTGTAATAAGAAATCACTACAGATTTGGTGTATTAAAGTAAGAAGTACAGAACTTTGAATAATGAACATTAAAATGCAATAAGCTCTGAATAATTGTTTCGGGTCGAATCAAAGCATAATATTTTGTCATAAGAAGAAAGTAGGCTCGAAAACTGCTATAGCTGCCGTTTGAATGTTCGTCTTTAGTAGGTTCGTATTTTCTTTCGACCCGAAACAATTGTTGAGTTTTTGTGACCTTTTAAGTGTTTTATTCAAAGTTTTGTACTTTTTACAGGAATTCTGTAACTAAAAACAATTGAATAATTTTAAAAAGATGGTACAATTTGTGGAGATCTTTAATGGAGAAATCTTGCAAATTTTGTATACACCTGGAAGCTGATGTAATACATAAACTCTCTTGGAGACATCCGGAATATCTCTTCAAGAAACAATTTTGGCTTGTGTTTCAGGGAGAGATGTGTAAAATATCTCTATAGTCAGATATCCAGGCACACTTTTACATGCTTCCAGGAACTTCTTTTTGATACTATTAGAAGATCTGGTAGACGTGAATGGGAACTTTTGAAGACACTGCATTGAAATCATCAGGCGACATCATTTATCATCCGGAGACACTTTCACACACACCTGGGATCTCTGTAATAAGAAAGCAATACTGATTTGGTGTATCAAAGTAAGATGTACAAAAATTTAAATAATGAACATTAAAATGGAATAAGCTTGCGACAATTGTTTCGGGTAGGAACAAAACACAATAGTTTGTCGTACGAAGAAAGTCGTCTCGAAAACTGCAATAGTTGCAGCTTTACTTGTTCGCCTTTAGTAGAGTCGTTTAGTTTTTCGACCCGAAAGAGTTGTTGCTAATTTACGACATTTTAAGGTGTTTATTCAATGTTTTGTACTTTTTACAGGAATTCTGTAACTAAAAACAATGGAACAATTTAAATATAATAGTACCTTTTTTTGGAAATCTTTAGTGGAGATATCTTGCTAATTTTGTATGCTTCTGAAAGCTGATGTAATGTATAAACTTCCTTAGAGACATCCGAAATATCTGTTCCCGAAGCAATTTTGACTTGCGTTTCCGGCAGAGATTTGCAAAGCATTTCTAAAATGTGATATCCGGGCCCACTTTTACATGCTTCCAAGAAATTTTTTATGATATTTTCAGAAGCTCGTGTAGAATTCAACGGGACCTTTTGAAGACACTGCCTTCAAATCATCAAAAGACGGCTTTAACCATTCGTAGTTACTTACGCAAAAAACTGGGATATCTGTAATAAGAAAACAATACAGAATTTGTGTTACAAAGGAAGAAATACGTAAATCTGAATAATGAATATTAAGATGCAGTAAGTTCGCAACAATTGTATCGTGTCGAAATGAGACAGGATGTGATAAGAAGAAAGTAGGCAATAAAATTGAAATATTTGGCGCTTTCATTGTTTGCATTGTGAAAGATCACCTTTTCTTTCGACCTCAAACAATTAATGCGAATTTATTACATTTTATACTTTATTCAAAGTTTTGTACTTTTTACAAGAATTTTGTTACTAAAAACAATGGAAAATTTAAAAAATTATAGTACCTTTTATGGTATCCCAGACTGTCTTAGAGGCATCAGGAGTATCTGTCAAGAAACAATTTTGGCTTGTGTTTCAGGAAGAGATGTGTAAAACATCTCTATAATCATATATCCTGGCACATTTTTACATGCTTCAAAGAACTTCTTTTTGATACTTCCAGAAGGTCTGGCAGAAGTTAAAGGGGCCTCCTGAACACGCAACCTTTAAATCATCACGAGACAGCTGTAACCATCCGGAGACACTTTCACACACATCTGGGATCTCTGTAATAAGGAAGCACTACAGATTTGGTGTATTAAAGTAAGAAGTACAGAACTTTGAATAATGAATATTAAAATGCAATAAACTCTGAATAATTGTTTCGGGTCGAATCAAAGCACAATGTTTTGTCATAAGAAGAAAGTAGGCTCGAAATCTGCTATAGCTGCCGTTTGATTGTTCGCCTTTAGTAGGTTCGTATTTTCTTTCGACCCGAAACAATTCTTGAGTTTTGTGACATTTTAAGTGTTTTATTCAAAGTTTTGTACTTTTTACAGGAATTCTGTAACTAAAAACAATGGAATAATTTTAAAAAAGATGGTAAGATTTGTGGAGATCTTTAATGGAGAAATCTTACAAATTTTGTATGCACCTGGAAGCTGATGTAATACATAAACTCTCTTGGAGACATCCGGAATACCTCTTCAAGAAACAATTTTGGCTTGTGTTTCAGGGAGAGATGTGTAAAATATCTCTATAGTCAGATATCCGGGCACACTTTTACATTCTTCCAGGAACTTCTTTTTGAAACTATCAGAAGATCTGGTAGACGTGAATGGGAACTTTTGAAGACACTGCATTGAAATCATCAGGCGACATCATTTATCATCCTGAGACACTTTCACACACACCTGGAATCTCTGTAATAAGAAAGCAATACTGATTTGGTGTATCAAAGTAAGATGTACAAAAATTTAAATAATGAACATTAAAATGGAATAAGCTTGCGACAATTGTTTCGGGTAGGAACAAAACACAATAGTTTGTCGTACGAAGAAAGTCGTCTCGAAAGCTGCAATAGTTGCAGCTTTGCTTGTTCGCCTTTAGTAGAGTCGTTTAGTTTTTCGACCCGAAAGAGTTGTTGCTAATTTACGACATTTTAAGGTGTTTATTCAATGTTTTGTACTTTTTACAGGAATTCTGTATCTAAAAACAATGGAACAATTTAAATATAATAGTACCTTTCTTTGGAGATCTTTAGTGGAGAAATCTCGCTAATTTTGTATGCTTCTGAAAGCTGATGTAATGTATAAACTTCCTTAGAGACATCCGAAATATCTGTTCCCGAACCAATTTTGACTTGTGTTTCCGGCAGAGATTTGCAAAGCATTTCTAAAATCTGATATCCGGGCCCACTTTTACATATTTCCAAGAAATTTTTTATGATATTTTCAGATGCTCGTGTAGAATTCAACGGGACCTTTTGAAGACACTGACTTCAAATCATCAAAAGACGGCTTTAACGATTCGTAGTTACTTACGCAAAAAACTGGGATATCTGTAATAGGAAAACAATACAGAATTTGTGTTACAAAGGCAGAAATACGGAAATCTGAATAATGAACATTAAGATGCAGTAAGTTCGCAACAATTGTATCGTGTCGAAGTGAGACAGGATGTGATAAGAAGAAAGTAGGCAATAAAATTGAAATATTTGGCGCTTTCATTGTTTGCATTGTGAAAGATCACCTTTTTTTTCGACCTCAAACAATTAATGCGAATTTATTACATTTTATACTTTATTCAAAATTTTGTACTTTTTACAAGAATTTTGTTACTAAAAACAATGGAACATTTAAAAAATTATAGTACCTTTTATGGTATCCCAGACTCTCTTAGAGGCATCAGGAGTATCTGTCAAGAAACAATTTTGGCTTGTGTTTCAGGAAGAGATGTGTAAAACATCTCTATAATCAGATATCCTGGCACATTTTTACATGCTTCAAAGAACTTGTTTTTGATACTTCCAGAAGGTCTGGCAGAAGTTAAAGGGGCCTCCTGAACACGCAACCTTTAAATCATCACGAGACAGCTGTAACCATCCGGAGATACTTTCACACACATCTGGGATCTCTGTAATAAGAAAGCACTACAGATTTGGTGTATCAAAGTAAGAAGTACAGAACTTTGAATAATGAACATTAAAATGCAATAAGCTCTGAATAATTGTTTCGGGTCGAATCAAATCACAATATTTTGTCATAAGAAGAAAGTAGGCTCGAAAACTGCTATAGCTGCCGTTTGATTGCTCGCCTTTAGTAGGTTCGTATTTTCTTTCGACCCGAAATAATTACAATTGTTGAGTT
Source organism: Salticus scenicus (assembly GCA_963930645.1). Taxonomy (NCBI): domain Eukaryota; kingdom Metazoa; phylum Arthropoda; class Arachnida; order Araneae; family Salticidae; genus Salticus; species Salticus scenicus. The sequence goes on from OZ005648.1 coordinate 105,974,557, forward strand.
TTTGTGACATTTTAAGTGTTTTATTCAAAGTTTTGTACTTTTTACAGGAATTCTGTAACTAAAAACAATGGAATAATTTTAAAAAGATGGTACCATTTGTGGCGATCTTTAATGGAGAAATCTTGCAAATTTTGTATGCACCTGGAAGCTGATGTAATACATAAACTCTCTTGGAGACATCCGGAATATCTCTTCAAGAAACTATTTTGGCTTGTGTTTCAGGGAGAGATGTGTAAAACATCTCTACAGTCAGATATCCGGGAACACTTTTACATGCTTCCAGGAACTTTTTTTTGATACTAAGAGAAGATCTGGTAGACGTGAATGGGAACTTTTGAAGACACTGCATTGAAATCATCAGGCGACATCATTTATCATCCGGAGACACTTTCACACACACCTGGGATCTCTGTAATAAGAAAGCAATACTGATTTGGTGTATCAAAGTAAGATATACAAAAATTTGAATAATGAACATTCAAATGGAATAAGCTTGCGACAATTGTTTCGGGTAGGAACAAAACACAATAGTTTGTCGTACGAAGAAAGTCGTCTCGAAAACTGCAATAGTTGCAGCTTTGCTTGTTCGCCTTTAGTAGAGTCGTTTAGTTTTTCGACCCGAAAGAGTTGTTACTAATTTACGACATTTTAAGGTGTTTATTCAATGTTTTGTACTTTTTACAGGAATTCTGTAACTAAAAACAATGGAACAATTTAAATATAATAGTACCTTTTTTTGGAGATCTTTAGTGGAGAAATTTTGCTAATTTTGTATGCTTCTGAAAGCTGATGTAATATATAAACTTCCTTAGAGACATCCGAAATATCTGTTCCCGAACCAATTTTGACTTGTGTTTCCGGCAGAGATTTGCAAAGCATTTCTAAAATCTGATATCCGGGCCCAATTTTACATGCTTCCAAGAAATTTTTTATGATATTTTCAGATGCTCGTGTAGAATTCAACGGGACCTTTTGAAGACACTGCCTTCAAATCATCAAAAGACGGCTTTAACCATTCGTAGTTACTTACGCAAAAAACTGGGATATCTGTAATAGGAAAACAATACAGAATTTGTGTTACAAAGGCAGAAATACGGAAATCTGAATAATGAATATTAAGATGCAGTAAGTTCGCAACAATTGCATCGTGTCGAAGTGAGACAGGATGTGATAAGAAGAAAGTAGGCAATAAAATTGAAATATTTGGCGCTTTCATTGTTTGCATTGTGAAAGATCACCTTTTCTTTCGACCTCGAACAAATAATGCGAATTTATTACATTTTATATTTTATTCAAAGTTTTGTACTTTTAACAAGAATTTTGTTACTAAAAACAATGGAACATTTAAAAAATTATAGTACCTTTTATGGTATCCCAGACTCTCTTAGAGGCATCAGGAGTATCTGTCAAGAAACAATTTTGGCTTGTGTTTCAGGAAGAGATGTGTAAAACATCTCTATAATCAGATATCCTGGCACATTTTTACATGCTTCAAAGAACTTGTTTTTGATACTTCCAGAAGGTCTGGCAGAAGTTAAAGGGGCCTCCTGAACACGCAACCTTTAAATCATCACGAGACAGCTTTAACCATCCGGAGACACTTTCACACACATCTGGGATCTCTGTAATAAGAAATCACTACAGATTTGGTGTATCAAAGTAAGAAGTACAGAACTTTGAATAATGAACATTAAAATGCAATAAGCTCTGAATAATTGTTTCGGGTCGAATCAAAGCATAATATTTTGTCATAAGAAGAAAGTAGGCTCGAAAACTGCTATAGCTGCCGTTTGAATGTTCGTCTTTAGTAGGTTCGTATTTTCTTTCGACCCGAAACAATTGTTGAGTTTTTGTGACCTTTTAAGTGTTTTATTCAAAGTTTTGTACTTTTTACAGGAATTCTGTAACTAAAAACAATTGAATAATTTTAAAAAGATGGTACAATTTGTGGAGATCTTTAATGGAGAAATCTTGCAAATTTTGTATACACCTGGAAGCTGATGTAATACATAAACTCTCTTGGAGACATCCGGAATATCTCTTCAAGAAACAATTTTGGCTTGTGTTTCAGGGAGAGATGTGTAAAATATCTCTATAGTCAGATATCCAGGCACACTTTTACATGCTTCCAGGAACTTCTTTTTGATACTATTAGAAGATCTGGTAGACGTGAATGGGAACTTTTGAAGACACTGCATTGAAATCATCAGGCGACATCATTTATCATCCGGAGACACTTTCACACACACCTGGGATCTCTGTAATAAGAAAGCAATACTGATTTAGTGTATCAAAGTAAGATGTACAAAAATTTAAATAATGAACATTAAAATGGAATAAGCTTGCGACAATTGTTTCGGGTAGGAACAAAACACAATAGTTTGTCGTACGAAGAAAGTCGTCTCGAAAACTGCAATAGTTGCAGCTTTGCTTGTTCGCCTTTAGTAGAGTCGTTTAGTTTTTCGACCCGAAAGAGTTGTTGCTAATTTACGACATTTTAAGGTGTTTATTCAATGTTTTGTACTTTTTACAGGAATTCTGTAACTAAAAACAATGGGACAATTTAAATATAATAGTACCTTTTTTTGGAAATCTTTAGTGGAGATATCTTGCTAATTTTGTATGCTTCTGAAAGCTGATGTAATGTATAAACTTCCTTAGAGACATCCGAAATATCTGTTCCCGAAGCAATTTTGACTTGCGTTTCCGGCAGAGATTTGCAAAGCATTTCTAAAATGTGATATCCGGGCCCACTTTTACATGCTTCCAAGAAATTTTTTATGATATTTTCAGAAGCTCGTGTAGAATTCAACGGGACGTTTTGAAGACACTGCCTTCAAATCATCAAAAGACGGCTTTAACCATTCGTAGTTACTTACGCAAAAAACTGGGATATCTGTAATAGGAAAACAATACAGAATTTGTGTTACAAAGGCAGAAATACGGAAATCTGAATAATGAATATTAAGATGCAGTAAGTTCGCAACAATTGTATCCTGTCGAAGTAAGACAGGATGTGATAAGAAGAAACTAGGCAATAAAACTGAAATATTTGGCGCTTTCATTGTTTGCATTGTGAAAGATCACCTATTCTTTCGACCTCAAACAATTAATGCGAATTTATTACATTTTATACTTTATTCAAAGTTTTGTACTTTTTACAAGAATTTTGTTACTAAAAACAATGGAACATTTAAAAAATTATAGTACCTTTTATGGTATCCCAGACTCTCTTAGAGGCATCAGGAGTATCTGTCAAGAAACAATTTTGGCTTGTGTTTCAGGAAGAGATGTGTAAAACATCTCTATAATCAGATATCCTGGCACATTTTTACATGCTTCAAAGAACTTGTTTTTGATACTTCCAGAAGGTCTGGCAGAAGTTAAAGGGGCCTCCTGAACACGCAACCTTTAAATCATCACGAGACAGCTTTAACCATCCGGAGACACTTTCACACACATCTGGGATCTCTGTAATAAGAAAGCACTACAGATTTGGTGTATCAAAGTAAGAAGTACAGAACTTTGAATAATGAACATTAAAATGCAATAAGCTCTGAATAATTGTTTCGGGTCGAATCAAAGCATAATATTTTGTCATAAGAAGAAAGTAGGCTCGAAAACTGCTATAGCTGCCGTTTGAATGTTCGTCTTTAGTAGGTTCGTATTTTCTTTCGACCCGAAACAATTGTTGAGTTTTTGTGACCTTTTAAGTGTTTTATTCAAAGTTTTGTACTTTTTACAGGAATTCTGTAACTAAAAACAATTGAATAATTTTAAAAAGATGGTACAATTTGTGGAGATCTTTAATGGAGAAATCTTGCAAATTTTGTATACACCTGGAAGCTGATGTGATACATAAACTCTCTTGGAGACATCCGGAATATCTCTTCAAGAAACAATTTTGGCTTGTGTTTCAGGGAGAGATGTGTAAAATATCTCTATAGTCAGATATCCAGGCACACTTTTACATGCTTCCAGGAACTTCTTTTTGATACTATCAGAAGATCTGGTAGACGTGAATGGGAACTTTTGAAGACACTGCATTGAAATCATCAGGCGACATCATTTATCATCCGGAGACACTTTCACACACACCTGGGATCTCTGTAATAAGAAAGCAATACTGATTTGGTGTATCAAAGAAAGATGTACAAAAATTTAAATAATGAACATTAAAATGGAATAAGCTTGCGACAATTGTTTCGGGTAGGAACAAAACACAATAGTTTGTCGTACGAAGAAAGTCGTCTCGAAAACTGCAATATCTGCAGCTTTGCTTGTTCGCCTTTAGTAGAGTCGTTTAGTTTTTCGACCCGAAAGAGTTGTTGCTAATTTACGACATTTTAAGGTGTTTATTTAATGTTTTATACTTTTTACAGGAATTCTGTAACTAAAAACAATGGAACAATTTAAATATAATAGTACCTTTTTTTGGAAATCTTTAGTGGAGATATCTTGCTAATTTTGTATGCTTCTGAAAGCTGATGTAATATATAAACTTCCTTAGAGACATCCGAAATATCTGTTCCCGAAGCAATTTTGACTTGCGTTTCCGGCAGAGATTTGCAAAGCATTTCTAAAATGTGATATCCGGGCCCACTTTTACATGCTTCCAAGAAATTTTTTATGAAATTTTCAGAAGCTCGTGTAGAATTCAACGGGACCTTTTGAAGACACTGCCTTCAAATCATCAAAAGACGGCTTTAACCATTCGTAGTTACTTACGCAAAAAACTGGGATATCTGTAATAAGAAAACAATACAGAATTTGTGTTACAAAGGCAGAAATACGGAAATCTGAGTAATGAACATTAAGATGCAGTACGTTCGCAACAATTGTATCGTGTCGAAGTAAGACAGGATATGATAAGAAGAAAGTAGGCAATAAAACTGAAATATTTGGCGCTTTCATTGTTTGCATTGTGAAAGATCACCTTTTCTTTCGACCTCGAACAAATAATGCGAATTTATTACATTTTATACTTTATTCAAAGTTTTGTACTTTTTACAAGAATTTTGTTACTGAAAACAATGGAACATTTAAAAAATTATAGTACCTTTTATGGTATCCCAGACTCTCTTAGTGGCATCAGGATTATCTGTCAAGAAACAATTTTGGCTTGTGTTTAAGGAAGAGATGTGTAAAACATCTCTATAATCAGATATCCTGGCACATTTTTACATGCTTCAAAGAACTTCTTTTTCATACTTCCAGAAGGTCTGGCAGAGGTTAAGGGGCCTCTTGAACACGCAACCTTTAAATTATCACGAGACAGCTGTAACCATCCGGAGACACTTTCACACTCATCTGGAATCTCTGTAATAAGAAAGCACTACAGATTTGGTGTATCAAAGTAAGAAGTACAGAACTTTGAATAATGAACATTAAAATGCAATAAACTCTGAATAATTGTTTCGGGTCGAATCAAAGGACAATATTTTGTCATAAGAAGAAAGTAGGCTCGAAAACTGCTATAGCTGCCGTTTGATTGTTCGCCTTTAGTAGGTTCGTATTTTCTTTCGACCCGAAACAATTCTTGAGTTTTGTGACATTTTAAGTGTTTTATTCAAAGTTTTGTACTTTTTACAGGAATTCTGTAACTAGTAACTTTGTTTTTCTCCAGTGTTTTAAATATTTTGGCGGCCCTACTTTTTCGGCGGCCCTAAGCAACCGCTTAGGTTCGCCTAATGGTAAAACGGGCCCTGAACAATATTGTTGAGTTTTTGTGACATTTTAAGTGTTTTATTCAAAGTTTTGTACTTTTTACAGGAATTCTGTAACTAAAAACAATGGAATAATTTTAAAAAGATGGTACCATTTGTGGAGATCTTTAATGGAGAAATCTTGCAAATTTTGTATGCACCTGGAAGCTGATGTGATACATAAACTATCTTGGAGACATCCGGAATATCTCTTCAAAAAACTATTTTGGCTTGTGTTTCAGGGAGAGATGTGTAAAACATCTCTATAGTCAGATATCCGGGAACACTTTTACATGCTTCCAGGAACTTCTTTTTGATACTATGAGAAGATCTGGTAGACGTGAATGGGAACGTTAGAAGACACTGCATTGAAATCATCAGGCGACATCATTTATCATCCGGAGACACTTCCACACACACCTGGAATCTCTGTAATAAGAAAGCAATACTGATTTGGTGTATCAAAGTAAGATGTACAAAATTTTAAATAATGAACATTAAAATGGAATATGCTTGCGACAATTGTTTCGGGTAGGAACAAAACACAATAGTTTGTCGTACGAAGAAAGTCGTCTCGAAAACTGCAATAGTTGCAGCTTTGCTTGTTCGCCTTTAGTAGAGTCGTTTAGTTTTTCGACCCGAAATAGTTGTTGCTAATTTACGACATTTTAAGGTGTTTATTCAATGTTTTGTACTTTTTACAGGAATTCTGTAACTAAAAACAATGGAACAATTTAAATATAATAGTACCTTTTTTTGGAGATCTTTAGTGGAGAAATCTTGCTAATTTTGTATGCTTCTGAAAGCTGATGTAATATATAAACTTCCTTAGAGACATCCGAAATATCTGTTCCCGAACCAATTTTGACTTGTGTTTCCGGCAGAGATTTGCAAAGCATTTCTAAAATCTGATATCCGGGCCCACTTTTACATGCTTCCAAGAAATTTTTTATGATATTTTCAGATGCTCGTGTAGAATTCAACGGGACCTTTTGAAGACACTGCCTTCAAATCATCAAAAGACGGCTTTAACGATTCGTAGTTACTTACGCAAAAAACTGGGATATCTGTAATAGGAAAACAATACAGAATTTGTGTTACAAAGGCAGAAATACGGAAATCTGAATAATGAATATTAAGATGCAGTAAGTTCGCAACAATTGTATCGTGTCGAAGTGAGACAGGATGTGATAAGAAGAAAGTAGGCAATAAAATTGAAATATTTGGCGCTTTCATTGTTTGCATTGTGAAAGATCACCATTTCTTTCGACCTCAAACAATTAATGCGAATTTATTACATTTTATACTTTATTCAAAGTTTTGTACTTTTTACAAGAATTTTGTTACTAAAAACAATGGAAAATTTAAAAAATTATAGTACCTTTTATGGTATCCCAGACTCTCTTAGAGGCATCAGGAGTATCTGTCAAGAAACAATTTTGGCTTGTGTTTCAGGAAGAGATGTGTAAAACATCTCTATTATCAGATATCCTGGCACATATTTACATGCTTCAAAGAACTTGTTTTTGATACTTCCAGAAGGTCTGGCAGAAGTAAAGGGGCCTCCTGAACACGCAACCTTTAAATCATCACGAGACAGCTGTAACCATCCGGGGACACTTTCACACACATCTGGGATCTCTGTAATAAGAAAGCACTACAGATTTGGTGTATCAAAGTAAGAAGTACAGAACTTTGAATAATGAACATTAAAATGCAATAAGCTCTGAATAATTGTTTCGGGTCGAATCAAAGCCCAATATTTTGTCATAAGAAGAAAGTAGGCTCGAAAACTGCTATAGCTGCCGTTTGATTGTTCGCCTTTAGTAGGTTCGTATTTTCTTTTGACCCGAAACAATTCTTGAGTTTTGTGACATTTTAAGTGTTTTATTCAAAGTTTTGTACTTTTTGCAGGAATTCTGTAACTAAAAACAATGGAATAATTTTAAAAAGATGGTACCATTTGTGGAGATCTTTAATGGAGAAATCTTACAAATTTTGTATGCACCTGGAAGCTTATGTAATACATAAACTCTCTTGGAGACATCCGGAATACCTCTTCAAGAAACAATTTTGGCTTGTGTTTCAGGGAGAGATGTGTAAAACATCTCTATAGTCAATATCCGGGCACACTCTTACATGCTTCCAGGAACTTGTTTTTGATACTATGAGAAGATCTGGTAGACGTGAATGGGAACTTTTGAAGACACTGCATTGAAATCATCAGGCGACATCATTTATCATCCGGAGACATTTCCACACACACCTGGGATCTCTGTAATAAGAAAGCAATACTGATTTGGTGTATCAAAGAAAGATGTACAAAAATTTAAATAATGAACATTAAAATGGAATAAGCTTGCGACAATTGTTTCGGGTAGGAACAAAACACAATAGTTTGTCGTACGAAGAAAGTCGTCTCGAAAACTGGAATAGTTGCAGCTTTGCTTGTTCGCCTTTAGTAGAGTCGTTTAGTTTTTCGACCCGAAAGAGTTGTTGCTAATTTACGACATTTTAAGGTGTTTATTCAATGTTTTGTACTTTTTACAGGAATTCTGTAACTAAAAACAATGGAACAATTTAAATATAATAGTACCTTTTTTTGGAAATCTTTAGTGGAGATATCTTGCTAATTTTGTATGCTTCTGAAAGCTGATGTAATGTATAAACTTCCTTAGAGACATCCGAAATATCTGTTCCCGAACCAATTTTGACTTGCGTTTCCGGCAGAGATTTGCAAAGCATTTCTAAAATGTGATATCCGGGCCCACTTTTACATGCTTCCAAGAAATTTTTTATGATATTTTCAGAAGCTCGTGTAGAATTCAACGGGACCTTTTGAAGACACTGCCTTCAAATCATCAAAAGACGGCTTTAACCATTCGTAGTTACTTACGCAAAAAACTGGGATATCTGTAATAAGAAAACAATACAGAATTTGTGTTACAAAGGCGGAAATACGGAAATCTGAGTAATAAACATTATGATGCAGTAAGTTCGCAACAATTGTATCGTGTCGAAGTAAGACATGATATGATAAGAAGAAAGTAGGCAATAAAATTGAAATATTTGGCGCTTTCATTGTTTGCATTGTGAAAGATCATCTATTCTTTCGACCTCGAACAAATAATGCGAATTTATTACATTTTATACTTTATTCAAAGTTTTGTACTTTTTACAAGAATTTTGTTATTGAAAACAATGGAACATTTAAAAAATTATAGTACCTTTTATGGTATCCCAGACTCTCTTAGAGGCATCAGGAGTATCTGTCAAGAAACAATTTTGGCTTGTGTTTCAGGAAGAGATGTGTAAAACATCTCTATAATCAGATATCCTGGCACATTTTTACATGCTTCAAAGAACTTCTTTTTGATACTTCCAGAAGGTCTGGCAGAGGTTAAAGAGGCCTCCTGAACACGCAACCTTTAAATCATCACGAGACAGCTGTAACCATCCGGAGACGCTTTCACACACATCTGGGATCTCTGTAATAAGAAAGCACTACAGATTTGGTGTATGAAAGTAAGAAGTACAGAACTTTGAATAATGAACATTAAAATGCAATAAGCTCTGAATAATTGTTTCGGGTTGAATCAAAGCCCAATATTTTGTCATAAGAAGAAAGTAGGCTCGAAAACTGCTATAGCTGCCGTTTGATTGTTCGCCTTTAGTAGTTTCGTATTTTCTTTCGACCCGAAACAATTCTTGAGTTTTGTGACACTTTAAGTGTTTTATTCAAAGTTTTGTACTTTTTGCAGGAATTCTGTAACTAAAAACAATGGAATAATTTTAAAAAGATGGTACCATTTGTGGAGATATATAATGGAGAAATCTTGCAAATTTTGTATGCACCTGGAAGCTGATGTAATACATAAACTCTCTTGGAGACATCCGTAATATCTCTTCAAGAAACTATTTTGGCTTGTGTTTCAGGGAGAGATGTGTAAAACATCTCTATAGACAGATATCCGGGAACACTTTTACATGCTTAAAGGAACTTCTTTTTGATACTATGAGAAGATCTGGTAGACGTGAATGGGAACTTTTGAAGACACTGCATTGAAATCATCAGGCGACATCATTTATCATCCGGAGACACTTCCACACACACCTGGGATCTCTGTAATAAAAAAACAATACTGATTTGGTGTTTTAAAGTAAGATATACAAAAATTTGAATATTGAACATTTAAATGGAATAAGCTTGCGACAATTGTTTCGGGTAGGAACAAAACACAATAGTTTGTCGTAAGAAGAAAGTCGTCTCGAAAACTGCAATAGTTGCAGCTTTTCTTGTTCGCCTTTAGTAGAGTCGTTTAGTTTTTCGACCCCAAAGAGTTGTTGCTAATTTACGACATTTTAAGGTGTTTATTCAATGTTTTGTACTTTTTACAGGAATTCAGTAACTAAAAACAATGGAACAATTTAAATATAATAGTACCTTTTTTTGGAGATCTTTAGTGGAGAAATCTTGCTAATTTTGTATGCTTCTGAAGGCTGATGTAATATATAAACTTCCTTAGAGACATCCGAAATATCTGTTCCCGAACCAATTTTGACGTGTTTCCGGCAGAGATTTGCAAAGCATTACTAAAATCTGATATCCGGGCCCAATTTTACATGCTTCCAAGAAATTTTTTATGATATTTTCAGATGAAGGTGTAGAATTCAACGGGACCTTTTGAAGACACTGCCTTCAAATCATCAAAAGACGGCTTTAACCATTCGTAGTTACTTACGCAAAAAACTGGGATATCTGTAATAAGAAAACAATACAGACTTTGTGTTACAAAGGCGGAAATACGGAAATCTGAGTAATAAACATTATGATGCAGTAAGTTCGCAACAATTGTATCGTGTCGAAGTAAGACATGATATGATAAGAAGAAAGTAGGCAATAAAATTGAAATATTTGGCGCTTTCATTGTTTGCATTGTGAAAGATCATCTATTCTTTCGACCTCGAACAAATAATGCGAATTTATTACATTTTATACTTTATTCAAAGTTTTGTACTTTTTACAAGAATTTTGTTATTGAAAACAATGGAACATTTAAAAAATTATAGTACCTTTTATGGTATCCCAGACTCTCTTAGAGGCATCAGGAGTATCTGTCAAGAAACAATTTTGGCTTGTGTTTCAGGAAGAGATGTGTAAAACATCTCTATAATCAGATATCCTGGCACATTTTTACATGCTTCAAAGAACTTCTTTTTGATACTTCCAGAAGGTCTGGCAGAGGTTAAAGAGGCCTCCTGAACACGCAACCTTTAAATCATCACGAGACAGCTGTAACCATCCGGAGACGCTTTCACACACATCTGGGATCTCTGTAATAAGAAAGCACTACAGATTTGGTGTATGAAAGTAAGAAGTACAGAACTTTGAATAATGAACATTAAAATGCAATAAGCTCTGAATAATTGTTTCGGGTTGAATCAAAGCCCAATATTTTGTCATAAGAAGAAAGTAGGCTCGAAAACTGCTATAGCTGCCGTTTGATTGTTCGCCTTTAGTAGTTTCGTATTTTCTTTCGACCCGAAACAATTCTTGAGTTTTGTGACACTTTAAGTGTTTTATTCAAAGTTTTGTACTTTTTGCAGGAATTCTGTAACTAAAAACAATGGAATAATTTTAAAAAGATGGTACCATTTGTGGAGATATATAATGGAGAAATCTTGCAAATTTTGTATGCACCTGGAAGCTGATGTAATACATAAACTCTCTTGGAGACATCCGTAATATCTCTTCAAGAAACTATTTTGGCTTGTGTTTCAGGGAGAGATGTGTAAAACATCTCTATAGACAGATATCCGGGAACACTTTTACATGCTTAAAGGAACTTCTTTTTGATACTATGAGAAGATCTGGTAGACGTGAATGGGAACTTTTGAAGACACTGCATTGAAATCATCAGGCGACATCATTTATCATCCGGAGACACTTCCACACACACCTGGGATCTCTGTAATAAAAAAACAATACTGATTTGGTGTTTTAAAGTAAGATATACAAAAATTTGAATATTGAACATTTAAATGGAATAAGCTTGCGACAATTGTTTCGGGTAGGAACAAAACACAATAGTTTGTCGTAAGAAGAAAGTCGTCTCGAAAACTGCAATAGTTGCAGCTTTTCTTGTTCGCCTTTAGTAGAGTCGTTTAGTTTTTCGACCCCAAAGAGTTGTTGCTAATTTACGACATTTTAAGGTGTTTATTCAATGTTTTGTACTTTTTACAGGAATTCAGTAACTAAAAACAATGGAACAATTTAAATATAATAGTACCTTTTTTTGGAGATCTTTAGTGGAGAAATCTTGCTAATTTTGTATGCTTCTGAAGGCTGATGTAATATATAAACTTCCTTAGAGACATCCGAAATATCTGTTCCCGAACCAATTTTGACGTGTTTCCGGCAGAGATTTGCAAAGCATTACTAAAATCTGATATCCGGGCCCAATTTTACATGCTTCCAAGAAATTTTTTATGATATTTTCAGATGAAGGTGTAGAATTCAACGGGACCTTTTGAAGACACTGCCTTCAAATCATCAAAAGACGGCTTTAACCATTCGTAGTTACTTACGCAAAGAACTGGGATATCTGTAATAGGAAAACAATACAGAATTTGTGTTACAAAGGCAGAAATACGGAAATCTGAATAATGAATATTAAGATGCAGTAAATTCGCAACAATTGTATCGTGTCGAAGTAAGACAGGATGTGATAAGAAGAAACTAGGCAATAAAACTGAAATATTTGGCGCTTTCATTGTTTGCATTGTGAAAGATCACCTATTCTTTCGACCTCAAACAATTAATGCGAATTTATTACATTTTATACTTTATTCAAAGTTTTGTACTTTTTACAAGAATTTTGTTACTAAAAACAATGGAACATTTAAAAAATTATAGTACCTTTTATGGTATCCCAGACTCTCTTAGTGGCATCAGGAGTATCTGTCAAGAAACAATTTTGGCTTGTGTTTCAGGAAGAGATGTGTAAAACATCTCTATTATCAGATATCCTGGCACATTTTTACATGCTTCAAAGAACTTGTTCTTGATACTTCCAGAAGGTCTAGCAGAAGTTAAAGGGGCCTCCTGAACACGCAACCTTTAAATCATCACGAGACAGCTGTAACCATCCGGAGACACTTTCACACACATCTGGGATCTCTGTAATAAGAAAGCACTACAGATTTGGTGTATCAAAGTAAGAAGTACAGAACTTTGAATAATGAACATTAAAATGCAATAAGCTCTGAATAATTGTTTCGGGTCGAATCAAAGCCCAATATTTTGTCATAAGAAGAAAGTAGGCTCGAAAACTGCTATAGCTGCCGTTTGATTGTTCGCCTTTAGTAGGTTCGTATTTTCTTTTGACCCGAAACAATTCTTGAGTTTTGTGACATTTTAAGTGTTTTATTCAAAGTTTTGTACTTTTTGCAGGAATTCTGTAACTAAAAACAATGGAATAATTTTAAAAAGATGGTACCATTTGTGGAGATCTTTAATGGAGAAATCTTACAAATTTTGTATGCACCTGGAAGCTTATGTAATACATAAACTCTCTTGGAGACATCCGGAATACCTCTTCAAGAAACAATTTTGGCTTGTGTTTCAGGGAGAGATGTGTAAAACATCTCTATAGTCAATATCCGGGCACACTCTTACATGCTTCCAGGAACTTGTTTTTGATACTATGAGAAGATCTGGTAGACGTGAATGGGAACTTTTGAAGACACTGCATTGAAATCATCAGGCGACATCATTTATCATCCGGAGACATTTCCACACACACCTGGGATCTCTGTAATAAAAAAGCAATACTGATTTGGTGTATTAAAGTAAGATATACAAAAATTTGAATAATGAACATTAAAATGGAATAAGCTTGCGTCAATTGTTTTGGGTAGGAACAAAACACAATAGTTTGTCGTACGAAGAAAGTCGTCTCGAAAACTGCAATAGTTGCAGCTTTGCTTGTTCGCCTTTAGTAGAGTCGTTTAGTTTTTCGACCCGAAAGAGTTGTTGCTAATTTACGACATTTTAAGGTGTTTATTCAATGTTTTGTAATTTTTACAGGAATTCTGTAACTAAAAACAATGGAACAATTTAAATATAATAGTACCTTTTTTTGGAGATCTTTACTGGAGAAATCTTGCTAATTTTGTATGCTTCTGAAAGCTGATGTAATATATAAACGTCCTTAGAGACATCCGAAATATCTGTTCCCGAACCAATTTTGACTTGTGTTTCCGGCAGAGATTTGCAAAGCATTTCTAAAATCTGATATCCGGGCCCAATTTTACATGCTTCCAAGAAATTTTTTATGATATTTTCAGATGCTCGTGTAGAATTCAACGGGACCTTTTGAAGACACTGCCTTCAAATCATCAAAAGACGGCTTTAACCATTCGTAGTTACTTACGCAAAAAACTGGGATATCTGTAATAGGAAAACAATACAGAATTTGTGTTACAAAGGCAGAAATACGGAAATCTGAATAATGAATATTAAGATGCAGTAAGTTCGCAACAATTGTATCGTGTCGAAGTGAGACAGGATGTGATAAGAAGAAAGTAGGCAATAAAATTGAAATATTTGGCGCTGTCATTGTTTGCATTGTGAAAGATCACCTTTTCTTTCGACCTCAAACAATTAATGCGAATTTATTACATTTTATACTTTATTCAAAGTTTTGTACTTTTTACAAGAATTTTGTTACTGAAAACAATGGAAAATAAAAAAAATTATAGTACCTTTTATGGTATCCCAGACTTTCTTAGAGGCATCAGGAGTATCTGTCAAGAAACAATTTTGGCTTGTGTTTCAGGAAGAGATGTGTAAAACATCTCTATAATCAGATATCCTGGCACATTTTTACATGCTTCAAAGAACTTTTTTTTGATACTTCCAGAAGGTCTGGCAGAAGTTAAAGGGGCCTCCTGAACACGCAACCTTTAAATCATCACGAGACAGCTGTAACCATTCGGAGACACTTTCACACACATCTGGGATCTCTGTAATAAGAAAGCACTACAGATTTGGTGTATCAAAGTAAGAAGTACAGAACTTTGAATAATGAACATTAAAATGCAATAAGCTCTGAATAATTGTTTCGGGTCGAATCAAAGCATAATATTTTGTCATAAGAAGAAAGTAGGCTCGAAAACTGCTGCAGCTGCCGTTTGAATGTTCGTCTTCAGTAGGTTCGTATTTTCTTTCGACCCGAAACAATTGTTGAGTTTTTGTGACATTTTAAGTGTTTTATTCAAAGTTTTGTACTCTTTACAGGAATTCTCTAACTAAAAACAATTGAATAATTTTAAAAAGATGGTACCATTTGTGGAGATCTTTAATGGAGAAATCTTGCAAATTTTGTATGCACCTGGAAGCTGATGTAATACATAAACTCTCTTGGAGACATCCGGAATACCTCTTCAAGAAACAATTTTGGCTTGTGTTTCAAGGAGAGATGTGTAAAATATCTCTATAGTCAGATATCCGGGCACACTTTTACATTCTTCCAGGAACTTCTTTTTGAAACTATCAGAAGATCTGGTAGACGTGAATGGGAACTTTTGAAGACACTGCATTGAAATCATCAGGCGACATCATTTATCATCCTGAGACACTTTCACACACACCTGGAATCTCTGTAATAAGAAAGCAATACTGATTTGGTGTATCAAAGTAAGATGTACAAAAATTTAAATAATGAACATTAAAATGGAATAAGCTTGCGACAATTGTTTCGGGTAGGAAAAAAACACAATAGTTTGTCGTACGAAGAAAGTCGTCTCGAAAGCTGCAATAGTTGCAGCTTTGCTTGTTCGCCTTTAGTAGAGTCGTTTAGTTTTTCGACCCGAAAGAGTTGTTGCTAATTTACGACATTTTAAGGTGTTTATTCAATATTTTGTACTTTTTACGGGAATTCTGTAACTAAAAACAATGGAACAATTTAAATATAATAGTACCTTTTTTGGAGATCTTTAGTGGATAAATCTTGCTAATTTTGTATGCTTCTGAAAGCTGATGTAATATATAAACTTCCTTAGAGACATCCGAAATATCTGTTCCCGAACCAATTTTGACTTGTGTTTCCGGCAGAGATTTGCAAAGCATTTCTAAAATCTGATATCCGGGCCCAATTTTACATGCTTCCAAGAAATTTTTTATGATATTTTCAGATGCTCGTGTAGAATTCAACGGGACCTTTTGAAGACACTGCCTTCAAATCATCAAAAGACGGCTTTAACCATTCGTAGTTACTTACGCAAAAAACTGGGATATCTGTAATAGGAAAACAATACAGAATTTGTGTTACAAAGGCAGAAATACGGAAATCTGAATAATGAATATTAAGATGCAGTAAGTTCGCAACAATTGTATCGTGTCGAAGTGAGACAGGATGTGATAAGAAGAAAGTAGGCAATAAAATTGAAATATTTGGCGCTGTCATTGTTTGCATTGTGAAAGATCACCTTTTCTTTCGACCTCAAACAATTAATGCGAATTTATTACATTTTATACTTTATTCAAAGTTTTGTACTTTTTACAAGAATTTTGTTACTGAAAACAATGGAAAATAAAAAAAATTATAGTACCTTTTATGGTATCCCAGACTTTCTTAGAGGCATCAGGAGTATCTGTCAAGAAACAATTTTGGCTTGTGTTTCAGGAAGAGATGTGTAAAACATCTCTATAATCAGATATCCTGGCACATTTTTACATGCTTCAAAGAACTTTTTTTTGATACTTCCAGAAGGTCTGGCAGAAGTTAAAGGGGCCTCCTGAACACGCAACCTTTAAATCATCACGAGACAGCTGTAACCATCCGGAGACACTTTCACACACATCTGGGATCTCTGTAATAAGAAAGCACTACAGATTTGGTGTATCAAAGTAAGAAGTACAGAACTTTGAATAATGAACATTAAAATGCAATAAGCTCTGAATAATTGTTTCGGATCGAATCAAAGCATAATATTTTGTCATAAGAAGAAAGTAGGCTCGAAAACTGCTACAGCTGCCGTTTGAATGTTCGTCTTCAGTAGGTTCGTATTTTCTTTCGACCCGAAACAATTGTTGAGTTTTTGTGACATTTTAAGTGTTTTATTCAAAGTTTTGTACTCTTTACAGGAATTCTGTAACTAAAAACAATTGAATAATTTTAAAAAGATGGTACCATTTGTGGAGATCTTTAATGGAGAAATCTTGCAAATTTTGTATGCACCTGGAAGCTGATGTAATACATAAACTCTCTTGGAGACATCCGGAATACCTCTTCAAGAAACAATTTTGGCTTGTGTTTCAGGGAGAGATGTGTAAAATATCTCTATAGTCAGATATCCGGGCACACTTTTACATTCTTCCAGGAACTTCTTTTTGAAACTATCAGAAGATCTGGTAGACGTGAATGGGAACTTTTGAAGACACTGCATTGAAATCATCAGGCGACATCATTTATCATCCTGAGACACTTTCACACACACCTGGAATCTCTGTAATAAGAAAGCAATACTGATTTGGTGTATCAAAGTAAGATGTACAAAAATTTAAATAATGAACATTAAAATGGAATAAGCTTGCGACAATTGTTTCGGGTAGGAAAAAAACACAATAGTTTGTCGTACGAAGAAAGTCGTCTCGAAAGCTGCAATAGTTGCAGCTTTGCTTGTTCGCCTTTAGTAGAGTCGTTTAGTTTTTCGACCCGAAAGAGTTGTTGCTAATTTACGACATTTTAAGGTGTTTATTCAATGTTTTGTACTTTTTACGGGAATTCTGTAACTAAAAACAATGGAACAATTTAAATATAATAGTACCTTTTTTGGAGATCTTTAGTGGATAAATCTTGCTAATTTTGTATGCTTCTGAAAGCTGATGTAATATATAAACTTCCTTAGAGACATCCGAAATATCTGTTCCCGAACCAATTTTGACTTGTGTTTCCGGCAGAGATTTGCAAAGCATTTCTAAAATCTGATATCCGGGCCCACTTTTACATGCTTCCAAGAAATTTTTTATGATATTTTCAGAAGCTCGTGTAGAATTCAACGGGACCTTTTGAAGACACTGCCTTCAAATCATCAAAAGACGGCTTTAACCATTCGTAGTTACTTACGCAAAAAACTGGGATATCTGTAATAAGAAAACAATACAGAATTTGTGTTACAAAGGAAGAAATACGTAAATCTGAATAATGAATATTAAGATGCAGTAAGTTCGCAACAATTGTATCGTGTCGAAATGAGACAGGATGTGATAAGAAGAAAGTAGGCAATAAAATTGAAATATTTGGCGCTTTCATTGTTTGCATTGTGAAAAAACACCTTTTCTTTCGACCTCAAACAATTAATGCGAATTTATTACATTTTATACTTTATTCAAAGTTTTGTACTTTTTACAAGAATTTTGTTACTAAAAACAATGGAAAATTTAAAAAATTATTGTACCTTTTATGGTATCCCAGACTGTCTTAGAGGCATCAGGAGTATCTGTCAAGAAACAATTTTGGCTTGTGTTTCAGGAAGAGATGTGTAAAACATCTCTATAATCAGATATCCTGGCACATTTTTACATGCTTCAAAGAACTTCTTTTTGATACTTCCAGAAGGTCTGGCAGAAGTTAAAGGGGCCTCCTGAACACGCAACCTTTAAATCATCACGAGACAGCTGTAACCATCCGGAGACACTTTCACACACATCTGGGATCTCTGTAATAAGGAAGCACTACAGATTTGGTGTATTAAAGTAAGAAGTACAGAACTTTGAATAATGAACATTAAAATGCAATAAACTCTGAAAAATTGTTTCGGGTCGAATCAAAGCACAATGTTTTGTCATAAGAAGAAAGTAGGCTCGAAATCTGCTATAGCTGCCGTTTGATTGTTCGCCTTTAGTAGGTTCGTATTTTCTTTCGACCCGAAACCATTCTTGAGTTTTGTGACATTTTAAGTGTTTTATTCAAAGTTTTGTACTTTTTACAGGAATTCTGTAACTAAAAACAATGGAATAATTTTAAAAAAGATGGTAAGATTTGTGGAGATCTTTAATGGAGAAATCTTACAAATTTTGTATGCACCTGGAAGCTGATGTCATACATAAACTCTCTTGGAGACATCCGGAATACCTCTTCAAGAAACAATTTTGGCTTGTGTTTCAGGGAGAGATGTGTAAAATATCTCTATAGTCAGATATCCGGGCACACTTTTACATTCTTCCAGGAACTTCTTTTTGAAACTATCAGAAGATCTGGTAGACGTGAATGGGAACTTTTGAAGACACTGCATTGAAATCATCAGGCGACATCATTTATCATCCTGAGACACTTTCACACACACCTGGAATCTCTGTAATAAGAAAGCAATACTGATTTGGTGTATCAAAGTAAGATGTACAAAAATTTAAATAATGAACATTAAAATGGAATAAGCTTGCGACAATTGTTTCGGGTAGGAACAAAACACAATAGTTTGTCGTACGAAGAAAGTCGTCTCGAAAGCTGCAATAGTTGCAGCTTTGCTTGTTCGCCTTTAGTAGAGTCGTTTAGTTTTTCGACCCGAAAGAGTTGTTGCTAATTTACGACATTTTAAGGTGTTTATTCAATGTTTTGTACTTTTTACAGGAATTCTGTATCTAAAAACAATGGAACAATTTAAATATAATAGTACCTTTCTTTGGAGATCTTTAGTGGAGAAATCTCGCTAATTTTGTATGCTTCTGAAAGCTGATGTAATGTATAAACTTCCTTAGAGACATCCGCAATATCTGTTCCCGAACCAATTTTGATTTGTGTTTCCGGCAGAGATTTGCAAAGCATTTCTAAAATCTGATATCCGGGCCCACTTTTACATATTTCCAAGAAATTTTTTATGATATTTTCAGATGTTCGTGTAGAATTCAACGGGACCTTTTGAAGACACTGACTTCAAATCATCAAAAGACGGCTTTAACGATTCGTAGTTACTTACGCAAAAAACTGGGATATCTGTAATAGGAAAACAATACAGAATTTGTGTTACAAAGGCAGAAATACGGAAATCTGAATAATGAACATTAAGATGCAGTAAGTTCGCAACAATTGTATCGTGTCGAAGTGAGACAGGATGTGATAAGAAGAAAGTAGGCAATAAAATTGAAATATTTGGCGCTTTCATTGTTTGCATTGTGAAAGATCACCTTTTTTTTCGACCTCAAACAATTAATGCGAATTTATTACATTTTATACTTTATTCAAATGTACTTTTTACAAGAATTTTGTTACTAAAAACAATGGAACATTTAAAAAATTATAGTACCTTTTATGGTATCCCAGACTCTCTTAGAGGCATCAGGAGTATCTGTCAAGAAACAATTTTGGCTTGTGTTTCAGGAAGAGATGTGTAAAACATCTCTATAATCAGATATCCTGGCACATTTTTACATGCTTCAAAGAACTTGTTTTTGATACTTCCAGAAGGTCTGGCAGAAGTTAAAGGGGCCTCCTGAACACGCAACCTTTAAATCATCACGAGACAGCTGTAACCATCCGGAGATACTTTCACACACATCTGGGATCTCTGTAATAAGAAAGCACTACAGATTTGGTGTATCAAAGTAAGAAGTACAGAACTTTGAATAATGAACATTAAAATGCAATAAGCTCTGAATAATTGTTTCGGGTCGAATCAAATCACAATATTTTGTCATAAGAAGAAAGTAGGCTCGAAAACTGCTATAGCTGCCGTTTGATTGCTCGCCTTTAGTAGGTTCGTATTTTCTTTCGACCCGAAATAATTACAATTGTTGAGTTTTTGTGACATTTTAAGTGTTTTATTCAAAGTTTTGTACTTTTTACAGGAATTCTGTAACTAAAAACAATGGAATAATTTTAAAAAGATGGTACCATTTGTGGCGATCTTTAATGGAGAAATCTTGCAAATTTTGTATGCACCTGGAAGCTGATGTAATACATAAACTCTCTTGGAGACATCCGGAATATCTCTTCAAGAAACTATTTTGGCTTGTGTTTCAGGGAGAGATGTGTAAAACATCTCTACAGTCAGATATCCGGGAACACTTTTACATGCTTCCAGGAACTTTTTTTTGATACTAAGAGAAGATCTGGTAGACGTGAATGGGAACTTTTGAAGACACTGCATTGAAATCATCAGGCGACATCATTTATCATCCGGAGACACTTTCACACACACCTGGGATCTCTGTAATAAGAAAGCAATACTGATTTGGTGTATCAAAGTAAGATATACAAAAATTTGAATAATGAACATTCAAATGGAATAAGCTTGCGACAATTGTTTCGGGTAGGAACAAAACACAATAGTTTGTCGTACGAAGAAAGTCGTCTCGAAAACTGCAATAGTTGCAGCTTTGCTTGTTCGCCTTTTGTAGAGTCGTTTAGTTTTTCGACCCGAAAGAGTTGTTACTAATTTACGACATTTTAAGGTGTTTATTCAATGTTTTGTACTTTTTACAGGAATTCTGTAACTAAAAACAATGGAACAATTTAAATATAATAGTACCTTTTTTTGGAGATCTTTAGTGGAGAAATTTTGCTAATTTTGTATGCTTCTGAAAGCTGATGTAATATATAAACTTCCTTAGAGACATCCGAAATATCTGTTCCCGAACCAATTTTGACTTGTGTTTCCGGCAGAGATTTGCAAAGCATTTCAAAAATCTGATATCCGGGCCCAATTTTACATGCTTCCAAGAAATTTTTTATGATATTTTCAGATGCTCGTGTAGAATTCAACGGGACCTTTTGAAGACACTGCCTTCAAATCATCAAAAGACGGCTTTAACCATTCGTAGTTACTTACGCAAAAAACTGGGATATCTGTAATAGGAAAACAATACAGAATTTGTGTTACAAAGGCAGAAATACGGAAATCTGAATAATGAATATTAAGATGCAGTAAGTTCGCAACAATTGCATCGTGTCGAAGTGAGACAGGATGTGATAAGAAGAAAGTAGGCAATAAAATTGAAATATTTGGCGATTTCATTGTTTGCATTGTGAAAGATCACCTTTTCTTTCGACCTCGAACAAATAATGCGAATTTATTACATTTTATATTTTATTCAAAGTTTTGTACTTTTAACAAGAATTTTGTTACTAAAAACAATGGAACATTTAAAAAATTATAGTACCTTTTATGGTATCCCAGACTCTCTTAGAGGCATCAGGAGTATCTGTCAAGAAACAATTTTGGCTTGTGTTTCAGGAAGAGATGTGTAAAACATCTCTATAATCAGATATCCTGGCACATTTTTACATGCTTCAAAGAACTTGTTTTTGATACTTCCAGAAGGTCTGGCAGAAGTTAAAGGGGCCTCCTGAACACGCAACCTTTAAATCATCACGAGACAGCTTTAACCATCCGGAGACACTTTCACACACATCTGGGATCTCTGTAATAAGAAATCACTACAGATTTGGTGAAAGTTAAGAAAAAGTACAGAACTTTGAATAATGAACATTAAAATGCAATAAGCTCTGAATAATTTGTTTCGGGTCGAATCAAAGCATAATATTTTGTCATAAGAAGAAAGTAGGCTCGAAAACTGCTATAGCTGCCGTTTGAATGTTCGTCTTTAGTAGGTTCGTATTTTCTTTCGACCCGAAACAATTGTTGAGTTTTTGTGACCTTTAAGTGTTTTATTCAAAGTTTTGTACTTTTTACAGGAATTCTGTAACTAAAAACAATTGAATAATTTTAAAAAGATGGTACAATTTGTGGAGATCTTTAATGGAGAAATCTTGCAAATTTTGTATACACCTGGAAGCTGATGTAATACATAAACTCTCTTGGAGACATCCGGAATATCTCTTCAAGAAACAATTTTGGCTTGTGTTTCAGGGAGAGATGTGTAAAATATCTCTATAGTCAGATATCCAGGCACACTTTTACATGCTTCCAGGAACTTCTTTTTGATACTATTAGAAGATCTGGTAGACGTGAATGGGAACTTTTGAAGACACTGCATTGAAATCATCAGGCGACATCATTTATCATCCGGAGACACTTTCACACACACCTGGGATCTCTGTAATAAGAAAGCAATACTGATTTGGTGTATCAAAGTAAGATGTACAAAAATTTAAATAATGAACATTAAAATGGAATAAGCTTGCGACAATTGTTTCGGGTAGGAACAAAACACAATAGTTTGTCGTACGAAGAAAGTCGTCTCGAAAACTGCAATAGTTGCAGCTTTACTTGTTCGCCTTTAGTAGAGTCGTTTAGTTTTTCGACCCGAAAGAGTTGTTGCTAATTTACGACATTTTAAGGTGTTTATTCAATGTTTTGTACTTTTTACAGGAATTCTGTAACTAAAAACAATGGAACAATTTAAATATAATAGTACCTTTTTTTGGAAATCTTTAGTGGAGATATCTTGCTAATTTTGTATGCTTCTGAAAGCTGATGTAATGTATAAACTTCCTTAGAGACATCCGAAATATCTGTTCCCGAAGCAATTTTGACTTGCGTTTCCGGCAGAGATTTGCAAAGCATTTCTAAAATGTGATATCCGGGCCCACTTTTACATGCTTCCAAGAAATTTTTTATGATATTTTCAGAAGCTCGTGTAGAATTCAACGGGACCTTTTGAAGACACTGCCTTCAAATCATCAAAAGACGGCTTTAACCATTCGTAGTTACTTACGCAAAAAACTGGGATATCTGTAATAAGAAAACAATACAGAATTTGTGTTACAAAGGAAGAAATACGTAAATCTGAATAATGAATATTAAGATGCAGTAAGTTCGCAACAATTGTATCGTGTCGAAATGAGACAGGATGTGATAAGAAGAAAGTAGGCAATAAAATTGAAATATTTGGCGCTTTCATTGTTTGCATTGTGAAAGATCACCTTTTCTTTCGACCTCAAACAATTAATGCGAATTTATTACATTTTATACTTTATTCAAAGTTTTGTACTTTTTACAAGAATTTTGTTACTAAAAACAATGGAAAATTTAAAAAATTATAGTACCTTTTATGGTATCCCAGACTGTCTTAGAGGCATCAGGAGTATCTGTCAAGAAACAATTTTGGCTTGTGTTTCAGGAAGAGATGTGTAAAACATCTCTATAATCATATATCCTGGCACATTTTTACATGCTTCAAAGAACTTCTTTTTGATACTTCCAGAAGGTCTGGCAGAAGTTAAAGGGGCCTCCTGAACACGCAACCTTTAAATCATCACGAGACAGCTGTAACCATCCGGAGACACTTTCACACACATCTGGGATCTCTGTAATAAGGAAGCACTACAGATTTGGTGTATTAAAGTAAGAAGTACAGAACTTTGAATAATGAACATTAAAATGCAATAAACTCTGAATAATTGTTTCGGGTCGAATCAAAGCACAATGTTTTGTCATAAGAAGAAAGTAGGCTCGAAATCTGCTATAGCTGCCGTTTGATTGTTCGCCTTTAGTAGGTTCGTATTTTCTTTCGACCCGAAACAATTCTTGAGTTTTGTGACATTTTAAGTGTTTTATTCAAAGTTTTGTACTTTTTACAGGAATTCTGTAACTAAAAACAATGGAATAATTTTAAAAAAGATGGTAAGATTTGTGGAGATCTTTAATGGAGAAATCTTACAAATTTTGTATGCACCTGGAAGCTGATGTAATACATAAACTCTCTTGGAGACATCCGGAATACCTCTTCAAGAAACAATTTTGGCTTGTGTTTCAGGGAGAGATGTGTAAAATATCTCTATAGTCAGATATCCGGGCACACTTTTACATTCTTCCAGGAACTTCTTTTTGAAACTATCAGAAGATCTGGTAGACGTGAATGGGAACTTTTGAAGACACTGCATTGAAATCATCAGGCGACATCATTTATCATCCTGAGACACTTTCACACACACCTGGAATCTCTGTAATAAGAAAGCAATACTGATTTGGTGTATCAAAGTAAGATGTACAAAAATTTAAATAATGAACATTAAAATGGAATAAGCTTGCGACAATTGTTTCGGGTAGGAACAAAACACAATAGTTTGTCGTACGAAGAAAGTCGTCTCGAAAGCTGCAATAGTTGCAGCTTTGCTTGTTCGCCTTTAGTAGAGTCGTTTAGTTTTTCGACCCGAAAGAGTTGTTGCTAATTTACGACATTTTAAGGTGTTTATTCAATGTTTTGTACTTTTTACAGGAATTCTGTATCTAAAAACAATGGAACAATTTAAATATAATAGTACCTTTCTTTGGAGATCTTTAGTGGAGAAATCTCGCTAATTTTGTATGCTTCTGAAAGCTGATGTAATGTATAAACTTCCTTAGAGACATCCGAAATATCTGTTCCCGAACCAATTTTGACTTGTGTTTCCGGCAGAGATTTGCAAAGCATTTCTAAAATCTGATATCCGGGCCCACTTTTACATATTTCCAAGAAATTTTTTATGATATTTTCAGATGCTCGTGTAGAATTCAACGGGACCTTTTGAAGACACTGACTTCAAATCATCAAAAGACGGCTTTAACGATTCGTAGTTACTTACGCAAAAAACTGGGATATCTGTAATAGGAAAACAATACAGAATTTGTGTTACAAAGGCAGAAATACGGAAATCTGAATAATGAACATTAAGATGCAGTAAGTTCGCAACAATTGTATCGTGTCGAAGTGAGACAGGATGTGATAAGAAGAAAGTAGGCAATAAAATTGAAATATTTGGCGCTTTCATTGTTTGCATTGTGAAAGATCACCTTTTTTTTCGACCTCAAACAATTAATGCGAATTTATTACATTTTATACTTTATTCAAAATTTTGTACTTTTTACAAGAATTTTGTTACTAAAAACAATGGAACATTTAAAAAATTATAGTACCTTTTATGGTATCCCAGACTCTCTTAGAGGCATCAGGAGTATCTGTCAAGAAACAATTTTGGCTTGTGTTTCAGGAAGAGATGTGTAAAACATCTCTATAATCAGATATCCTGGCACATTTTTACATGCTTCAAAGAACTTGTTTTTGATACTTCCAGAAGGTCTGGCAGAAGTTAAAGGGGCCTCCTGAACACGCAACCTTTAAATCATCACGAGACAGCTGTAACCATCCGGAGATACTTTCACACACATCTGGGATCTCTGTAATAAGAAAGCACTACAGATTTGGTGTATCAAAGTAAGAAGTACAGAACTTTGAATAATGAACATTAAAATGCAATAAGCTCTGAATAATTGTTTCGGGTCGAATCAAATCACAATATTTTGTCATAAGAAGAAAGTAGGCTCGAAAACTGCTATAGCTGCCGTTTGATTGCTCGCCTTTAGTAGGTTCGTATTTTCTTTCGACCCGAAATAATTACAATTGTTGAGTTTTTGTGACATTTTAAGTGTTTTATTCAAAGTTTTGTACTTTTTACAGGAATTCTGTAACTAAAAACAATGGAATAATTTTAAAAAGATGGTACCATTTGTGGCGATCTTTAATGGAGAAATCTTGCAAATTTTGTATGCACCTGGAAGCTGATGTAATACATAAACTCTCTTGGAGACATCCGGAATATCTCTTCAAGAAACTATTTTGGCTTGTGTTTCAGGGAGAGATGTGTAAAACATCTCTACAGTCAGATATCCGGGAACACTTTTACATGCTTCCAGGAACTTTTTTTTGATACTAAGAGAAGATCTGGTAGACGTGAATGGGAACTTTTGAAGACACTGCATTGAAATCATCAGGCGACATCATTTATCATCCGGAGACACTTTCACACACACCTGGGATCTCTGTAATAAGAAAGCAATACTGATTTGGTGTATCAAAGTAAGATATACAAAAATTTGAATAATGAACATTCAAATGGAATAAGCTTGCGACAATTGTTTCGGGTAGGAACAAAACACAATAGTTTGTCGTACGAAGAAAGTCGTCTCGAAAACTGCAATAGTTGCAGCTTTGCTTGTTCGCCTTTAGTAGAGTCGTTTAGTTTTTCGACCCGAAAGAGTTGTTACTAATTTACGACATTTTAAGGTGTTTATTCAATGTTTTGTACTTTTTACAGGAATTCTGTAACTAAAAACAATGGAACAATTTAAATATAATAGTACCTTTTTTTGGAGATCTTTAGTGGAGAAATTTTGCTAATTTTGTATGCTTCTGAAAGCTGATGTAATATATAAACTTCCTTAGAGACATCCGAAATATCTGTTCCCGAACCAATTTTGACTTGTGTTTCCGGCAGAGATTTGCAAAGCATTTCTAAAATCTGATATCCGGGCCCAATTTTACATGCTTCCAAGAAATTTTTTATGATATTTTCAGATGCTCGTGTAGAATTCAACGGGACCTTTTGAAGACACTGCCTTCAAATCATCAAAAGACGGCTTTAACCATTCGTAGTTACTTACGCAAAAAACTGGGATATCTGTAATAGGAAAACAATACAGAATTTGTGTTACAAAGGCAGAAATACGGAAATCTGAATAATGAATATTAAGATGCAGTAAGTTCGCAACAATTGCATCGTGTCGAAGTGAGACAGGATGTGATAAGAAGAAAGTAGGCAATAAAATTGAAATATTTGGCGCTTTCATTGTTTGCATTGTGAAAGATCACCTTTTCTTTCGACCTCGAACAAATAATGCGAATTTATTACATTTTATATTTTATTCAAAGTTTTGTACTTTTAACAAGAATTTTGTTACTAAAAACAATGGAACATTTAAAAAATTATAGTACCTTTTATGGTATCCCAGACTCTCTTAGAGGCATCAGGAGTATCTGTCAAGAAACAATTTTGGCTTGTGTTTCAGGAAGAGATGTGTAAAACATCTCTATAATCAGATATCCTGGCACATTTTTACATGCTTCAAAGAACTTGTTTTTGATACTTCCAGAAGGTCTGGCAGAAGTTAAAGGGGCCTCCTGAACACGCAACCTTTAAATCATCACGAGACAGCTTTAACCATCCGGAGACACTTTCACACACATCTGGGATCTCTGTAATAAGAAATCACTACAGATTTGGTGTATTAAAGTAAGAAGTACAGAACTTTGAATAATGAACATTAAAATGCAATAAGCTCTGAATAATTGTTTCGGGTCGAATCAAAGCATAATATTTTGTCATAAGAAGAAAGTAGGCTCGAAAACTGCTATAGCTGCCGTTTGAATGTTCGTCTTTAGTAGGTTCGTATTTTCTTTCGACCCGAAACAATTGTTGAGTTTTTGTGACCTTTTAAGTGTTTTATTCAAAGTTTTGTACTTTTTACAGGAATTCTGTAACTAAAAACAATTGAATAATTTTAAAAAGATGGTACAATTTGTGGAGATCTTTAATGGAGAAATCTTGCAAATTTTGTATACACCTGGAAGCTGATGTAATACATAAACTCTCTTGGAGACATCCGGAATATCTCTTCAAGAAACAATTTTGGCTTGTGTTTCAGGGAGAGATGTGTAAAATATCTCTATAGTCAGATATCCAGGCACACTTTTACATGCTTCCAGGAACTTCTTTTTGATACTATTAGAAGATCTGGTAGACGTGAATGGGAACTTTTGAAGACACTGCATTGAAATCATCAGGCGACATCATTTATCATCCGGAGACACTTTCACACACACCTGGGATCTCTGTAATAAGAAAGCAATACTGATTTGGTGTATCAAAGTAAGATGTACAAAAATTTAAATAATGAACATTAAAATGGAATAAGCTTGCGACAATTGTTTCGGGTAGGAACAAAACACAATAGTTTGTCGTACGAAGAAAGTCGTCTCGAAAACTGCAATAGTTGCAGCTTTACTTGTTCGCCTTTAGTAGAGTCGTTTAGTTTTTCGACCCGAAAGAGTTGTTGCTAATTTACGACATTTTAAGGTGTTTATTCAATGTTTTGTACTTTTTACAGGAATTCTGTAACTAAAAACAATGGAACAATTTAAATATAATAGTACCTTTTTTTGGAAATCTTTAGTGGAGATATCTTGCTAATTTTGTATGCTTCTGAAAGCTGATGTAATGTATAAACTTCCTTAGAGACATCCGAAATATCTGTTCCCGAAGCAATTTTGACTTGCGTTTCCGGCAGAGATTTGCAAAGCATTTCTAAAATGTGATATCCGGGCCCACTTTTACATGCTTCCAAGAAATTTTTTATGATATTTTCAGAAGCTCGTGTAGAATTCAACGGGACCTTTTGAAGACACTGCCTTCAAATCATCAAAAGACGGCTTTAACCATTCGTAGTTACTTACGCAAAAAACTGGGATATCTGTAATAAGAAAACAATACAGAATTTGTGTTACAAAGGAAGAAATACGTAAATCTGAATAATGAATATTAAGATGCAGTAAGTTCGCAACAATTGTATCGTGTCGAAATGAGACAGGATGTGATAAGAAGAAAGTAGGCAATAAAATTGAAATATTTGGCGCTTTCATTGTTTGCATTGTGAAAGATCACCTTTTCTTTCGACCTCAAACAATTAATGCGAATTTATTACATTTTATACTTTATTCAAAGTTTTGTACTTTTTACAAGAATTTTGTTACTAAAAACAATGGAAAATTTAAAAAATTATAGTACCTTTTATGGTATCCCAGACTGTCTTAGAGGCATCAGGAGTATCTGTCAAGAAACAATTTTGGCTTGTGTTTCAGGAAGAGATGTGTAAAACATCTCTATAATCATATATCCTGGCACATTTTTACATGCTTCAAAGAACTTCTTTTTGATACTTCCAGAAGGTCTGGCAGAAGTTAAAGGGGCCTCCTGAACACGCAACCTTTAAATCATCACGAGACAGCTGTAACCATCCGGAGACACTTTCACACACATCTGGGATCTCTGTAATAAGGAAGCACTACAGATTTGGTGTATTAAAGTAAGAAGTACAGAACTTTGAATAATGAACATTAAAATGCAATAAACTCTGAATAATTGTTTCGGGTCGAATCAAAGCACAATGTTTTGTCATAAGAAGAAAGTAGGCTCGAAATCTGCTATAGCTGCCGTTTGATTGTTCGCCTTTAGTAGGTTCGTATTTTCTTTCGACCCGAAACAATTCTTGAGTTTTGTGACATTTTAAGTGTTTTATTCAAAGTTTTGTACTTTTTACAGGAATTCTGTAACTAAAAACAATGGAATAATTTTAAAAAAGATGGTAAGATTTGTGGAGATCTTTAATGGAGAAATCTTACAAATTTTGTATGCACCTGGAAGCTGATGTAATACATAAACTCTCTTGGAGACATCCGGAATACCTCTTCAAGAAACAATTTTGGCTTGTGTTTCAGGGAGAGATGTGTAAAATATCTCTATAGTCAGATATCCGGGCACACTTTTACATTCTTCCAGGAACTTCTTTTTGAAACTATCAGAAGATCTGGTAGACGTGAATGGGAACTTTTGAAGACACTGCATTGAAATCATCAGGCGACATCATTTATCATCCTGAGACACTTTCACACACACCTGGAATCTCTGTAATAAGAAAGCAATACTGATTTGGTGTATCAAAGTAAGATGTACAAAAATTTAAATAATGAACATTAAAATGGAATAAGCTTGCGACAATTGTTTCGGGTAGGAACAAAACACAATAGTTTGTCGTACGAAGAAAGTCGTCTCGAAAGCTGCAATAGTTGCAGCTTTGCTTGTTCGCCTTTAGTAGAGTCGTTTAGTTTTTCGACCCGAAAGAGTTGTTGCTAATTTACGACATTTTAAGGTGTTTATTCAATGTTTTGTACTTTTTACAGGAATTCTGTATCTAAAAACAATGGAACAATTTAAATATAATAGTACCTTTCTTTGGAGATCTTTAGTGGAGAAATCTCGCTAATTTTGTATGCTTCTGAAAGCTGATGTAATGTATAAACTTCCTTAGAGACATCCGAAATATCTGTTCCCGAACCAATTTTGACTTGTGTTTCCGGCAGAGATTTGCAAAGCATTTCTAAAATCTGATATCCGGGCCCACTTTTACATATTTCCAAGAAATTTTTTATGATATTTTCAGATGCTCGTGTAGAATTCAACGGGACCTTTTGAAGACACTGACTTCAAATCATCAAAAGACGGCTTTAACGATTCGTAGTTACTTACGCAAAAAACTGGGATATCTGTAATAGGAAAACAATACAGAATTTGTGTTACAAAGGCAGAAATACGGAAATCTGAATAATGAACATTAAGATGCAGTAAGTTCGCAACAATTGTATCGTGTCGAAGTGAGACAGGATGTGATAAGAAGAAAGTAGGCAATAAAATTGAAATATTTGGCGCTTTCATTGTTTGCATTGTGAAAGATCACCTTTTTTTTCGACCTCAAACAATTAATGCGAATTTATTACATTTTATACTTTATTCAAAATTTTGTACTTTTTACAAGAATTTTGTTACTAAAAACAATGGAACATTTAAAAAATTATAGTACCTTTTATGGTATCCCAGACTCTCTTAGAGGCATCAGGAGTATCTGTCAAGAAACAATTTTGGCTTGTGTTTCAGGAAGAGATGTGTAAAACATCTCTATAATCAGATATCCTGGCACATTTTTACATGCTTCAAAGAACTTGTTTTTGATACTTCCAGAAGGTCTGGCAGAAGTTAAAGGGGCCTCCTGAACACGCAACCTTTAAATCATCACGAGACAGCTGTAACCATCCGGAGATACTTTCACACACATCTGGGATCTCTGTAATAAGAAAGCACTACAGATTTGGTGTATCAAAGTAAGAAGTACAGAACTTTGAATAATGAACATTAAAATGCAATAAGCTCTGAATAATTGTTTCGGGTCGAATCAAATCACAATATTTTGTCATAAGAAGAAAGTAGGCTCGAAAACTGCTATAGCTGCCGTTTGATTGCTCGCCTTTAGTAGGTTCGTATTTTCTTTCGACCCGAAATAATTACAATTGTTGAGTTTTTGTGACATTTTAAGTGTTTTATTCAAAGTTTTGTACTTTTTACAGGAATTCTGTAACTAAAAACAATGGAATAATTTAAAAAAGATGGTACCATTTGTGGCGATCTTTAATGGAGAAATCTTGCAAATTTTGTATGCACCTGGAAGCTGATGTAATACATAAACTCTCTTGGAGACATCCGGAATATCTCTTCAAGAAACTATTTTGGCTTGTGTTTCAGGGAGAGATGTGTAAAACATCTCTACAGTCAGATATCCGGGAACACTTTTACATGCTTCCAGGAACTTTTTTTTGATACTAAGAGAAGATCTGGTAGACGTGAATGGGAACTTTTGAAGACACTGCATTGAAATCATCAGGCGACATCATTTATCATCCGGAGACACTTTCACACACACCTGGGATCTCTGTAATAAGAAAGCAATACTGATTTGGTGTATCAAAGTAAGATATACAAAAATTTGAATAATGAACATTCAAATGGAATAAGCTTGCGACAATTGTTTCGGGTAGGAACAAAACACAATAGTTTGTCGTACGAAGAAAGTCGTCTCGAAAACTGCAATAGTTGCAGCTTTGCTTGTTCGCCTTTAGTAGAGTCGTTTAGTTTTTCGACCCGAAAGAGTTGTTACTAATTTACGACATTTTAAGGTGTTTATTCAATGTTTTGTACTTTTTACAGGAATTCTGTAACTAAAAACAATGGAACAATTTAAATATAATAGTACCTTTTTTTGGAGATCTTTAGTGGAGAAATTTTGCTAATTTTGTATGCTTCTGAAAGCTGATGTAATATATAAACTTCCTTAGAGACATCCGAAATATCTGTTCCCGAACCAATTTTGACTTGTGTTTCCGGCAGAGATTTGCAAAGCATTTCTAAAATCTGATATCCGGGCCCAATTTTACATGCTTCCAAGAAATTTTTTATGATATTTTCAGATGCTCGTGTAGAATTCAACGGGACCTTTTGAAGACACTGCCTTCAAATCATCAAAAGACGGCTTTAACCATTCGTAGTTACTTACGCAAAAAACTGGGATATCTGTAATAGGAAAACAATACAGAATTTGTGTTACAAAGGCAGAAATACGGAAATCTGAATAATGAATATTAAGATGCAGTAAGTTCGCAACAATTGCATCGTGTCGAAGTGAGACAGGATGTGATAAGAAGAAAGTAGGCAATAAAATTGAAATATTTGGCGCTTTCATTGTTTGCATTGTGAAAGATCACCTTTTCTTTCGACCTCGAACAAATAATGCGAATTTATTACATTTTATATTTTATTCAAAGTTTTGTACTTTTAACAAGAATTTTGTTACTAAAAACAATGGAACATTTAAAAAATTATAGTACCTTTTATGGTATCCCAGACTCTCTTAGAGGCATCAGGAGTATCTGTCAAGAAACAATTTTGGCTTGTGTTTCAGGAAGAGATGTGTAAAACATCTCTATAATCAGATATCCTGGCACATTTTTACATGCTTCAAAGAACTTGTTTTTGATACTTCCAGAAGGTCTGGCAGAAGTTAAAGGGGCCTCCTGAACACGCAACCTTTAAATCATCACGAGACAGCTTTAACCATCCGGAGACACTTTCACACACATCTGGGATCTCTGTAATAAGAAATCACTACAGATTTGGTGTATCAAAGTAAGAAGTACAGAACTTTGAATAATGAACATTAAAATGCAATAAGCTCTGAATAATTGTTTCGGGTCGAATCAAAGCATAATATTTTGTCATAAGAAGAAAGTAGGCTCGAAAACTGCTATAGCTGCCGTTTGAATGTTCGTCTTTAGTAGGTTCGTATTTTCTTTCGACCCGAAACAATTGTTGAGTTTTTGTGACCTTTTAAGTGTTTTATTCAAAGTTTTGTACTTTTTACAGGAATTCTGTAACTAAAAACAATTGAATAATTTTAAAAAGATGGTACAATTTGTGGAGATCTTTAATGGAGAAATCTTGCAAATTTTGTATACACCTGGAAGCTGATGTAATACATAAACTCTCTTGGAGACATCCGGAATATCTCTTCAAGAAACAATTTTGGCTTGTGTTTCAGGGAGAGATGTGTAAAATATCTCTATAGTCAGATATCCAGGCACACTTTTACATGCTTCCAGGAACTTCTTTTTGATACTATTAGAAGATCTGGTAGACGTGAATGGGAACTTTTGAAGACACTGCATTGAAATCATCAGGCGACATCATTTATCATCCGGAGACACTTTCACACACACCTGGGATCTCTGTAATAAGAAAGCAATACTGATTTAGTGTATCAAAGTAAGATGTACAAAAATTTAAATAATGAACATTAAAATGGAATAAGCTTGCGACAATTGTTTCGGGTAGGAACAAAACACAATAGTTTGTCGTACGAAGAAAGTCGTCTCGAAAACTGCAATAGTTGCAGCTTTGCTTGTTCGCCTTTAGTAGAGTCGTTTAGTTTTTCGACCCGAAAGAGTTGTTGCTAATTTACGACATTTTAAGGTGTTTATTCAATGTTTTGTACTTTTTACAGGAATTCTGTAACTAAAAACAATGGGACAATTTAAATATAATAGTACCTTTTTTTGGAAATCTTTAGTGGAGATATCTTGCTAATTTTGTATGCTTCTGAAAGCTGATGTAATGTATAAACTTCCTTAGAGACATCCGAAATATCTGTTCCCGAAGCAATTTTGACTTGCGTTTCCGGCAGAGATTTGCAAAGCATTTCTAAAATGTGATATCCGGGCCCACTTTTACATGCTTCCAAGAAATTTTTTATGATATTTTCAGAAGCTCGTGTAGAATTCAACGGGACGTTTTGAAGACACTGCCTTCAAATCATCAAAAGACGGCTTTAACCATTCGTAGTTACTTACGCAAAAAACTGGGATATCTGTAATAGGAAAACAATACAGAATTTGTGTTACAAAGGCAGAAATACGGAAATCTGAATAATGAATATTAAGATGCAGTAAGTTCGCAACAATTGTATCCTGTCGAAGTAAGACAGGATGTGATAAGAAGAAACTAGGCAATAAAACTGAAATATTTGGCGCTTTCATTGTTTGCATTGTGAAAGATCACCTATTCTTTCGACCTCAAACAATTAATGCGAATTTATTACATTTTATACTTTATTCAAAGTTTTGTACTTTTTACAAGAATTTTGTTACTAAAAACAATGGAACATTTAAAAAATTATAGTACCTTTTATGGTATCCCAGACTCTCTTAGAGGCATCAGGAGTATCTGTCAAGAAACAATTTTGGCTTGTGTTTCAGGAAGAGATGTGTAAAACATCTCTATAATCAGATATCCTGGCACATTTTTACATGCTTCAAAGAACTTGTTTTTGATACTTCCAGAAGGTCTGGCAGAAGTTAAAGGGGCCTCCTGAACACGCAACCTTTAAATCATCACGAGACAGCTTTAACCATCCGGAGACACTTTCACACACATCTGGGATCTCTGTAATAAGAAAGCACTACAGATTTGGTGTATCAAAGTAAGAAGTACAGAACTTTGAATAATGAACATTAAAATGCAATAAGCTCTGAATAATTGTTTCGGGTCGAATCAAAGCATAATATTTTGTCATAAGAAGAAAGTAGGCTCGAAAACTGCTATAGCTGCCGTTTGAATGTTCGTCTTTAGTAGGTTCGTATTTTCTTTCGACCCGAAACAATTGTTGAGTTTTTGTGACCTTTTAAGTGTTTTATTCAAAGTTTTGTACTTTTTACAGGAATTCTGTAACTAAAAACAATTGAATAATTTTAAAAAGATGGTACAATTTGTGGAGATCTTTAATGGAGAAATCTTGCAAATTTTGTATACACCTGGAAGCTGATGTGATACATAAACTCTCTTGGAGACATCCGGAATATCTCTTCAAGAAACAATTTTGGCTTGTGTTTCAGGGAGAGATGTGTAAAATATCTCTATAGTCAGATATCCAGGCACACTTTTACATGCTTCCAGGAACTTCTTTTTGATACTATCAGAAGATCTGGTAGACGTGAATGGGAACTTTTGAAGACACTGCATTGAAATCATCAGGCGACATCATTTATCATCCGGAGACACTTTCACACACACCTGGGATCTCTGTAATAAGAAAGCAATACTGATTTGGTGTATCAAAGAAAGATGTACAAAAATTTAAATAATGAACATTAAAATGGAATAAGCTTGCGACAATTGTTTCGGGTAGGAACAAAACACAATAGTTTGTCGTACGAAGAAAGTCGTCTCGAAAACTGCAATATCTGCAGCTTTGCTTGTTCGCCTTTAGTAGAGTCGTTTAGTTTTTCGACCCGAAAGAGTTGTTGCTAATTTACGACATTTTAAGGTGTTTATTTAATGTTTTATACTTTTTACAGGAATTCTGTAACTAAAAACAATGGAACAATTTAAATATAATAGTACCTTTTTTTGGAAATCTTTAGTGGAGATATCTTGCTAATTTTGTATGCTTCTGAAAGCTGATGTAATATATAAACTTCCTTAGAGACATCCGAAATATCTGTTCCCGAAGCAATTTTGACTTGCGTTTCCGGCAGAGATTTGCAAAGCATTTCTAAAATGTGATATCCGGGCCCACTTTTACATGCTTCCAAGAAATTTTTTATGAAATTTTCAGAAGCTCGTGTAGAATTCAACGGGACCTTTTGAAGACACTGCCTTCAAATCATCAAAAGACGGCTTTAACCATTCGTAGTTACTTACGCAAAAAACTGGGATATCTGTAATAAGAAAACAATACAGAATTTGTGTTACAAAGGCAGAAATACGGAAATCTGAGTAATGAACATTAAGATGCAGTACGTTCGCAACAATTGTATCGTGTCGAAGTAAGACAGGATATGATAAGAAGAAAGTAGGCAATAAAACTGAAATATTTGGCGCTTTCATTGTTTGCATTGTGAAAGATCACCTTTTCTTTCGACCTCGAACAAATAATGCGAATTTATTACATTTTATACTTTATTCAAAGTTTTGTACTTTTTACAAGAATTTTGTTACTGAAAACAATGGAACATTTAAAAAATTATAGTACCTTTTATGGTATCCCAGACTCTCTTAGTGGCATCAGGAGTATCTGTCAAGAAACAATTTTGGCTTGTGTTTCAGGAAGAGATGTGTAAAACATCTCTATAATCAGATATCCTGGCACATTTTTACATGCTTCAAAGAACTTCTTTTTCATACTTCCAGAAGGTCTGGCAGAGGTTAAGGGGCCTCTTGAACACGCAACCTTTAAATTATCACGAGACAGCTGTAACCATCCGGAGACACTTTCACACTCATCTGGAATCTCTGTAATAAGAAAGCACTACAGATTTGGTGTATCAAAGTAAGAAGTACAGAACTTTGAATAATGAACATTAAAATGCAATAAACTCTGAATAATTGTTTCGGGTCGAATCAAAGGACAATATTTTGTCATAAGAAGAAAGTAGGCTCGAAAACTGCTATAGCTGCCGTTTGATTGTTCGCCTTTAGTAGGTTCGTATTTTCTTTCGACCCGAAACAATTCTTGAGTTTTGTGACATTTTAAGTGTTTTATTCAAAGTTTTGTACTTTTTACAGGAATTCTGTAACTAGTAACTTTGTTTTTCTCCAGTGTTTTAAATATTTTGGCGGCCCTACTTTTTCGGCGGCCCTAAGCAACCGCTTAGGTTCGCCTAATGGTAAAACGGGCCCTGAACAATATTGTTGAGTTTTTGTGACATTTTAAGTGTTTTATTCAAAGTTTTGTACTTTTTACAGGAATTCTGTAACTAAAAACAATGGAATAATTTTAAAAAGATGGTACCATTTGTGGAGATCTTTAATGGAGAAATCTTGCAAATTTTGTATGCACCTGGAAGCTGATGTGATACATAAACTATCTTGGAGACATCCGGAATATCTCTTCAAAAAACTATTTTGGCTTGTGTTTCAGGGAGAGATGTGTAAAACATCTCTATAGTCAGATATCCGGGAACACTTTTACATGCTTCCAGGAACTTCTTTTTGATACTATGAGAAGATCTGGTAGACGTGAATGGGAACGTTAGAAGACACTGCATTGAAATCATCAGGCGACATCATTTATCATCCGGAGACACTTCCACACACACCTGGAATCTCTGTAATAAGAAAGCAATACTGATTTGGTGTATCAAAGTAAGATGTACAAAATTTTAAATAATGAACATTAAAATGGAATATGCTTGCGACAATTGTTTCGGGTAGGAACAAAACACAATAGTTTGTCGTACGAAGAAAGTCGTCTCGAAAACTGCAATAGTTGCAGCTTTGCTTGTTCGCCTTTAGTAGAGTCGTTTAGTTTTTCGACCCGAAATAGTTGTTGCTAATTTACGACATTTTAAGGTGTTTATTCAATGTTTTGTACTTTTTACAGGAATTCTGTAACTAAAAACAATGGAACAATTTAAATATAATAGTACCTTTTTTTGGAGATCTTTAGTGGAGAAATCTTGCTAATTTTGTATGCTTCTGAAAGCTGATGTAATATATAAACTTCCTTAGAGACATCCGAAATATCTGTTCCCGAACCAATTTTGACTTGTGTTTCCGGCAGAGATTTGCAAAGCATTTCTAAAATCTGATATCCGGGCCCACTTTTACATGCTTCCAAGAAATTTTTTATGATATTTTCAGATGCTCGTGTAGAATTCAACGGGACCTTTTGAAGACACTGCCTTCAAATCATCAAAAGACGGCTTTAACGATTCGTAGTTACTTACGCAAAAAACTGGGATATCTGTAATAGGAAAACAATACAGAATTTGTGTTACAAAGGCAGAAATACGGAAATCTGAATAATGAATATTAAGATGCAGTAAGTTCGCAACAATTGTATCGTGTCGAAGTGAGACAGGATGTGATAAGAAGAAAGTAGGCAATAAAATTGAAATATTTGGCGCTTTCATTGTTTGCATTGTGAAAGATCACCATTTCTTTCGACCTCAAACAATTAATGCGAATTTATTACATTTTATACTTTATTCAAAGTTTTGTACTTTTTACAAGAATTTTGTTACTAAAAACAATGGAAAATTTAAAAAATTATAGTACCTTTTATGGTATCCCAGACTCTCTTAGAGGCATCAGGAGTATCTGTCAAGAAACAATTTTGGCTTGTGTTTCAGGAAGAGATGTGTAAAACATCTCTATTATCAGATATCCTGGCACATATTTACATGCTTCAAAGAACTTGTTTTTGATACTTCCAGAAGGTCTGGCAGAAGTAAAGGGGCCTCCTGAACACGCAACCTTTAAATCATCACGAGACAGCTGTAACCATCCGGGGACACTTTCACACACATCTGGGATCTCTGTAATAAGAAAGCACTACAGATTTGGTGTATCAAAGTAAGAAGTACAGAACTTTGAATAATGAACATTAAAATGCAATAAGCTCTGAATAATTGTTTCGGGTCGAATCAAAGCCCAATATTTTGTCATAAGAAGAAAGTAGGCTCGAAAACTGCTATAGCTGCCGTTTGATTGTTCGCCTTTAGTAGGTTCGTATTTTCTTTTGACCCGAAACAATTCTTGAGTTTTGTGACATTTTAAGTGTTTTATTCAAAGTTTTGTACTTTTTGCAGGAATTCTGTAACTAAAAACAATGGAATAATTTTAAAAAGATGGTACCATTTGTGGAGATCTTTAATGGAGAAATCTTACAAATTTTGTATGCACCTGGAAGCTTATGTAATACATAAACTCTCTTGGAGACATCCGGAATACCTCTTCAAGAAACAATTTTGGCTTGTGTTTCAGGGAGAGATGTGTAAAACATCTCTATAGTCAATATCCGGGCACACTCTTACATGCTTCCAGGAACTTGTTTTTGATACTATGAGAAGATCTGGTAGACGTGAATGGGAACTTTTGAAGACACTGCATTGAAATCATCAGGCGACATCATTTATCATCCGGAGACATTTCCACACACACCTGGGATCTCTGTAATAAGAAAGCAATACTGATTTGGTGTATCAAAGAAAGATGTACAAAAATTTAAATAATGAACATTAAAATGGAATAAGCTTGCGACAATTGTTTCGGGTAGGAACAAAACACAATAGTTTGTCGTACGAAGAAAGTCGTCTCGAAAACTGGAATAGTTGCAGCTTTGCTTGTTCGCCTTTAGTAGAGTCGTTTAGTTTTTCGACCCGAAAGAGTTGTTGCTAATTTACGACATTTTAAGGTGTTTATTCAATGTTTTGTACTTTTTACAGGAATTCTGTAACTAAAAACAATGGAACAATTTAAATATAATAGTACCTTTTTTTGGAAATCTTTAGTGGAGATATCTTGCTAATTTTGTATGCTTCTGAAAGCTGATGTAATGTATAAACTTCCTTAGAGACATCCGAAATATCTGTTCCCGAACCAATTTTGACTTGCGTTTCCGGCAGAGATTTGCAAAGCATTTCTAAAATGTGATATCCGGGCCCACTTTTACATGCTTCCAAGAAATTTTTTATGATATTTTCAGAAGCTCGTGTAGAATTCAACGGGACCTTTTGAAGACACTGCCTTCAAATCATCAAAAGACGGCTTTAACCATTCGTAGTTACTTACGCAAAAAACTGGGATATCTGTAATAAGAAAACAATACAGAATTTGTGTTACAAAGGCGGAAATACGGAAATCTGAGTAATAAACATTATGATGCAGTAAGTTCGCAACAATTGTATCGTGTCGAAGTAAGACATGATATGATAAGAAGAAAGTAGGCAATAAAATTGAAATATTTGGCGCTTTCATTGTTTGCATTGTGAAAGATCATCTATTCTTTCGACCTCGAACAAATAATGCGAATTTATTACATTTTATACTTTATTCAAAGTTTTGTACTTTTTACAAGAATTTTGTTATTGAAAACAATGGAACATTTAAAAAATTATAGTACCTTTTATGGTATCCCAGACTCTCTTAGAGGCATCAGGAGTATCTGTCAAGAAACAATTTTGGCTTGTGTTTCAGGAAGAGATGTGTAAAACATCTCTATAATCAGATATCCTGGCACATTTTTACATGCTTCAAAGAACTTCTTTTTGATACTTCCAGAAGGTCTGGCAGAGGTTAAAGAGGCCTCCTGAACACGCAACCTTTAAATCATCACGAGACAGCTGTAACCATCCGGAGACGCTTTCATACACATCTGGGATCTCTGTAATAAGAAAGCACTACAGATTTGGTGTATGAAAGTAAGAAGTACAGAACTTTGAATAATGAACATTAAAATGCAATAAGCTCTGAATAATTGTTTCGGGTTGAATCAAAGCCCAATATTTTGTCATAAGAAGAAAGTAGGCTCGAAAACTGCTATAGCTGCCGTTTGATTGTTCGCCTTTAGTAGTTTCGTATTTTCTTTCGACCCGAAACAATTCTTGAGTTTTGTGACACTTTAAGTGTTTTATTCAAAGTTTTGTACTTTTTGCAGGAATTCTGTAACTAAAAACAATGGAATAATTTTAAAAAGATGGTACCATTTGTGGAGATATATAATGGAGAAATCTTGCAAATTTTGTATGCACCTGGAAGCTGATGTAATACATAAACTCTCTTGGAGACATCCGTAATATCTCTTCAAGAAACTATTTTGGCTTGTGTTTCAGGGAGAGATGTGTAAAACATCTCTATAGACAGATATCCGGGAACACTTTTACATGCTTAAAGGAACTTCTTTTTGATACTATGAGAAGATCTGGTAGACGTGAATGGGAACTTTTGAAGACACTGCATTGAAATCATCAGGCGACATCATTTATCATCCGGAGACACTTCCACACACACCTGGGATCTCTGTAATAAAAAAACAATACTGATTTGGTGTTTTAAAGTAAGATATACAAAAATTTGAATATTGAACATTTAAATGGAATAAGCTTGCGACAATTGTTTCGGGTAGGAACAAAACACAATAGTTTGTCGTAAGAAGAAAGTCGTCTCGAAAACTGCAATAGTTGCAGCTTTTCTTGTTCGCCTTTAGTAGAGTCGTTTAGTTTTTCGACCCCAAAGAGTTGTTGCTAATTTACGACATTTTAAGGTGTTTATTCAATGTTTTGTACTTTTTACAGGAATTCAGTAACTAAAAACAATGGAACAATTTAAATATAATAGTACCTTTTTTTGGAGATCTTTAGTGGAGAAATCTTGCTAATTTTGTATGCTTCTGAAGGCTGATGTAATATATAAACTTCCTTAGAGACATCCGAAATATCTGTTCCCGAACCAATTTTGACGTGTTTCCGGCAGAGATTTGCAAAGCATTACTAAAATCTGATATCCGGGCCCAATTTTACATGCTTCCAAGAAATTTTTTATGATATTTTCAGATGAAGGTGTAGAATTCAACGGGACCTTTTGAAGACACTGCCTTCAAATCATCAAAAGACGGCTTTAACCATTCGTAGTTACTTACGCAAAAAACTGGGATATCTGTAATAAGAAAACAATACAGAATTTGTGTTACAAAGGCGGAAATACGGAAATCTGAGTAATAAACATTATGATGCAGTAAGTTCGCAACAATTGTATCGTGTCGAAGTAAGACATGATATGATAAGAAGAAAGTAGGCAATAAAATTGAAATATTTGGCGCTTTCATTGTTTGCATTGTGAAAGATCATCTATTCTTTCGACCTCGAACAAATAATGCGAATTTATTACATTTTATACTTTATTCAAAGTTTTGTACTTTTTACAAGAATTTTGTTATTGAAAACAATGGAACATTTAAAAAATTATAGTACCTTTTATGGTATCCCAGACTCTCTTAGAGGCATCAGGAGTATCTGTCAAGAAACAATTTTGGCTTGTGTTTCAGGAAGAGATGTGTAAAACATCTCTATAATCAGATATCCTGGCACATTTTTACATGCTTCAAAGAACTTCTTTTTGATACTTCCAGAAGGTCTGGCAGAGGTTAAAGAGGCCTCCTGAACACGCAACCTTTAAATCATCACGAGACAGCTGTAACCATCCGGAGACGCTTTCACACACATCTGGGATCTCTGTAATAAGAAAGCACTACAGATTTGGTGTATGAAAGTAAGAAGTACAGAACTTTGAATAATGAACATTAAAATGCAATAAGCTCTGAATAATTGTTTCGGGTTGAATCAAAGCCCAATATTTTGTCATAAGAAGAAAGTAGGCTCGAAAACTGCTATAGCTGCCGTTTGATTGTTCGCCTTTAGTAGTTTCGTATTTTCTTTCGACCCGAAACAATTCTTGAGTTTTGTGACACTTTAAGTGTTTTATTCAAAGTTTTGTACTTTTTGCAGGAATTCTGTAACTAAAAACAATGGAATAATTTTAAAAAGATGGTACCATTTGTGGAGATATATAATGGAGAAATCTTGCAAATTTTGTATGCACCTGGAAGCTGATGTAATACATAAACTCTCTTGGAGACATCCGTAATATCTCTTCAAGAAACTATTTTGGCTTGTGTTTCAGGGAGAGATGTGTAAAACATCTCTATAGACAGATATCCGGGAACACTTTTACATGCTTAAAGGAACTTCTTTTTGATACTATGAGAAGATCTGGTAGACGTGAATGGGAACTTTTGAAGACACTGCATTGAAATCATCAGGCGACATCATTTATCATCCGGAGACACTTCCACACACACCTGGGATCTCTGTAATAAAAAAACAATACTGATTTGGTGTTTTAAAGTAAGATATACAAAAATTTGAATATTGAACATTTAAATGGAATAAGCTTGCGACAATTGTTTCGGGTAGGAACAAAACACAATAGTTTGTCGTAAGAAGAAAGTCGTCTCGAAAACTGCAATAGTTGCAGCTTTTCTTGTTCGCCTTTAGTAGAGTCGTTTAGTTTTTCGACCCCAAAGAGTTGTTGCTAATTTACGACATTTTAAGGTGTTTATTCAATGTTTTGTACTTTTTACAGGAATTCAGTAACTAAAAACAATGGAACAATTTAAATATAATAGTACCTTTTTTTGGAGATCTTTAGTGGAGAAATCTTGCTAATTTTGTATGCTTCTGAAGGCTGATGTAATATATAAACTTCCTTAGAGACATCCGAAATATCTGTTCCCGAACCAATTTTGACGTGTTTCCGGCAGAGATTTGCAAAGCATTACTAAAATCTGATATCCGGGCCCAATTTTACATGCTTCCAAGAAATTTTTTATGATATTTTCAGATGAAGGTGTAGAATTCAACGGGACCTTTTGAAGACACTGCCTTCAAATCATCAAAAGACGGCTTTAACCATTCGT
Source organism: Salticus scenicus (assembly GCA_963930645.1). Taxonomy (NCBI): domain Eukaryota; kingdom Metazoa; phylum Arthropoda; class Arachnida; order Araneae; family Salticidae; genus Salticus; species Salticus scenicus. Next base: position 106,018,452 of record OZ005648.1, read on the forward strand.
AGTTACTTACGCAAAGAACTGGGATATCTGTAATAGGAAAACAATACAGAATTTGTGTTACAAAGGCAGAAATACGGAAATCTGAATAATGAATATTAAGATGCAGTAAATTCGCAACAATTGTATCGTGTCGAAGTAAGACAGGATGTGATAAGAAGAAACTAGGCAATAAAACTGAAATATTTGGCGCTTTCATTGTTTGCATTGTGAAAGATCACCTATTCTTTCGACCTCAAACAATTAATGCGAATTTATTACATTTTATACTTTATTCAAAGTTTTGTACTTTTTACAAGAATTTTGTTACTAAAAACAATGGAACATTTAAAAAATTATAGTACCTTTTATGGTATCCCAGACTCTCTTAGTGGCATCAGGAGTATCTGTCAAGAAACAATTTTGGCTTGTGTTTCAGGAAGAGATGTGTAAAACATCTCTATTATCAGATATCCTGGCACATTTTTACATGCTTCAAAGAACTTGTTCTTGATACTTCCAGAAGGTCTAGCAGAAGTTAAAGGGGCCTCCTGAACACGCAACCTTTAAATCATCACGAGACAGCTGTAACCATCCGGAGACACTTTCACACACATCTGGGATCTCTGTAATAAGAAAGCACTACAGATTTGGTGTATCAAAGTAAGAAGTACAGAACTTTGAATAATGAACATTAAAATGCAATAAGCTCTGAATAATTGTTTCGGGTCGAATCAAAGCCCAATATTTTGTCATAAGAAGAAAGTAGGCTCGAAAACTGCTATAGCTGCCGTTTGATTGTTCGCCTTTAGTAGGTTCGTATTTTCTTTTGACCCGAAACAATTCTTGAGTTTTGTGACATTTTAAGTGTTTTATTCAAAGTTTTGTACTTTTTGCAGGAATTCTGTAACTAAAAACAATGGAATAATTTTAAAAAGATGGTACCATTTGTGGAGATCTTTAATGGAGAAATCTTACAAATTTTGTATGCACCTGGAAGCTTATGTAATACATAAACTCTCTTGGAGACATCCGGAATACCTCTTCAAGAAACAATTTTGGCTTGTGTTTCAGGGAGAGATGTGTAAAACATCTCTATAGTCAATATCCGGGCACACTCTTACATGCTTCCAGGAACTTGTTTTTGATACTATGAGAAGATCTGGTAGACGTGAATGGGAACTTTTGAAGACACTGCATTGAAATCATCAGGCGACATCATTTATCATCCGGAGACATTTCCACACACACCTGGGATCTCTGTAATAAAAAAGCAATACTGATTTGGTGTATTAAAGTAAGATATACAAAAATTTGAATAATGAACATTGAAATGGAATAAGCTTGCGTCAATTGTTTTGGGTAGGAACAAAACACAATAGTTTGTCGTACGAAGAAAGTCGTCTCGAAAACTGCAATAGTTGCAGCTTTGCTTGTTCGCCTTTAGTAGAGTCGTTTAGTTTTTCGACCCGAAAGAGTTGTTGCTAATTTACGACATTTTAAGGTGTTTATTCAATGTTTTGTAATTTTTACAGGAATTCTGTAACTAAAAACAATGGAACAATTTAAATATAATAGTACCTTTTTTTGGAGATCTTTACTGGAGAAATCTTGCTAATTTTGTATGCTTCTGAAAGCTGATGTAATATATAAACGTCCTTAGAGACATCCGAAATATCTGTTCCCGAACCAATTTTGACTTGTGTTTCCGGCAGAGATTTGCAAAGCATTTCTAAAATCTGATATCCGGGCCCAATTTTACATGCTTCCAAGAAATTTTTTATGATATTTTCAGATGCTCGTGTAGAATTCAACGGGACCTTTTGAAGACACTGCCTTCAAATCATCAAAAGACGGCTTTAACCATTCGTAGTTACTTACGCAAAAAACTGGGATATCTGTAATAGGAAAACAATACAGAATTTGTGTTACAAAGGCAGAAATACGGAAATCTGAATAATGAATATTAAGATGCAGTAAGTTCGCAACAATTGTATCGTGTCGAAGTGAGACAGGATGTGATAAGAAGAAAGTAGGCAATAAAATTGAAATATTTGGCGCTGTCATTGTTTGCATTGTGAAAGATCACCTTTTCTTTCGACCTCAAACAATTAATGCGAATTTATTACATTTTATACTTTATTCAAAGTTTTGTACTTTTTACAAGAATTTTGTTACTGAAAACAATGGAAAATAAAAAAAATTATAGTACCTTTTATGGTATCCCAGACTTTCTTAGAGGCATCAGGAGTATCTGTCAAGAAACAATTTTGGCTTGTGTTTCAGGAAGAGATGTGTAAAACATCTCTATAATCAGATATCCTGGCACATTTTTACATGCTTCAAAGAACTTTTTTTTGATACTTCCAGAAGGTCTGGCAGAAGTTAAAGGGGCCTCCTGAACACGCAACCTTTAAATCATCACGAGACAGCTGTAACCATTCGGAGACACTTTCACACACATCTGGGATCTCTGTAATAAGAAAGCACTACAGATTTGGTGTATCAAAGTAAGAAGTACAGAACTTTGAATAATGAACATTAAAATGCAATAAGCTCTGAATAATTGTTTCGGGTCGAATCAAAGCATAATATTTTGTCATAAGAAGAAAGTAGGCTCGAAAACTGCTGCAGCTGCCGTTTGAATGTTCGTCTTCAGTAGGTTCGTATTTCCTTTCGACCCGAAACAATTGTTGAGTTTTTGTGACATTTTAAGTGTTTTATTCAAAGTTTTGTACTCTTTACAGGAATTCTGTAACTAAAAACAATTGAATAATTTTAAAAAGATGGTACCATTTGTGGAGATCTTTAATGGAGAAATCTTGCAAATTTTGTATGCACCTGGAAGCTGATGTAATACATAAACTCTCTTGGAGACATCCGGAATACCTCTTCAAGAAACAATTTTGGCTTGTGTTTCAAGGAGAGATGTGTAAAATATCTCTATAGTCAGATATCCGGGCACACTTTTACATTCTTCCAGGAACTTCTTTTTGAAACTATCAGAAGATCTGGTAGACGTGAATGGGAACTTTTGAAGACACTGCATTGAAATCATCAGGCGACATCATTTATCATCCTGAGACACTTTCACACACACCTGGAATCTCTGTAATAAGAAAGCAATACTGATTTGGTGTATCAAAGTAAGATGTACAAAAATTTAAATAATGAACATTAAAATGGAATAAGCTTGCGACAATTGTTTCGGGTAGGAAAAAAACACAATAGTTTGTCGTACGAAGAAAGTCGTCTCGAAAGCTGCAATAGTTGCAGCTTTGCTTGTTCGCCTTTAGTAGAGTCGTTTAGTTTTTCGACCCGAAAGAGTTGTTGCTAATTTACGACATTTTAAGGTGTTTATTCAATATTTTGTACTTTTTACGGGAATTCTGTAACTAAAAACAATGGAACAATTTAAATATAATAGTACCTTTTTTGGAGATCTTTAGTGGATAAATCTTGCTAATTTTGTATGCTTCTGAAAGCTGATGTAATATATAAACTTCCTTAGAGACATCCGAAATATCTGTTCCCGAACCAATTTTGACTTGTGTTTCCGGCAGAGATTTGCAAAGCATTTCTAAAATCTGATATCCGGGCCCAATTTTACATGCTTCCAAGAAATTTTTTATGATATTTTCAGATGCTCGTGTAGAATTCAACGGGACCTTTTGAAGACACTGCCTTCAAATCATCAAAAGACGGCTTTAACCATTCGTAGTTACTTACGCAAAAAACTGGGATATCTGTAATAGGAAAACAATACAGAATTTGTGTTACAAAGGCAGAAATACGGAAATCTGAATAATGAATATTAAGATGCAGTAAGTTCGCAACAATTGTATCGTGTCGAAGTGAGACAGGATGTGATAAGAAGAAAGTAGGCAATAAAATTGAAATATTTGGCGCTGTCATTGTTTGCATTGTGAAAGATCACCTTTTCTTTCGACCTCAAACAATTAATGCGAATTTATTACATTTTATACTTTATTCAAAGTTTTGTACTTTTTACAAGAATTTTGTTACTGAAAACAATGGAAAATAAAAAAAATTATAGTACCTTTTATGGTATCCCAGACTTTCTTAGAGGCATCAGGAGTATCTGTCAAGAAACAATTTTGGCTTGTGTTTCAGGAAGAGATGTGTAAAACATCTCTATAATCAGATATCCTGGCACATTTTTACATGCTTCAAAGAACTTTTTTTTGATACTTCCAGAAGGTCTGGCAGAAGTTAAAGGGGCCTCCTGAACACGCAACCTTTAAATCATCACGAGACAGCTGTAACCATCCGGAGACACTTTCACACACATCTGGGATCTCTGTAATAAGAAAGCACTACAGATTTGGTGTATCAAAGTAAGAAGTACAGAACTTTGAATAATGAACATTAAAATGCAATAAGCTCTGAATAATTGTTTCGGGTCGAATCAAAGCATAATATTTTGTCATAAGAAGAAAGTAGGCTCGAAAACTGCTGCAGCTGCCGTTTGAATGTTCGTCTTCAGTAGGTTCGTATTTTCTTTCGACCCGAAACAATTGTTGAGTTTTTGTGACATTTTAAGTGTTTTATTCAAAGTTTTGTACTCTTTACAGGAATTCTGTAACTAAAAACAATTGAATAATTTTAAAAAGATGGTACCATTTGTGGAGATCTTTAATGGAGAAATCTTGCAAATTTTGTATGCACCTGGAAGCTGATGTAATACATAAACTCTCTTGGAGACATCCGGAATACCTCTTCAAGAAACAATTTTGGCTTGTGTTTCAAGGAGAGATGTGTAAAATATCTCTATAGTCAGATATCCGGGCACACTTTTACATTCTTCCAGGAACTTCTTTTTGAAACTATCAGAAGATCTGGTAGACGTGAATGGGAACTTTTGAAGACACTGCATTGAAATCATCAGGCGACATCATTTATCATCCTGAGACACTTTCACACACACCTGGAATCTCTGTAATAAGAAAGCAATACTGATTTGGTGTATCAAAGTAAGATGTACAAAAATTTAAATAATGAACATTAAAATGGAATAAGCTTGCGACAATTGTTTCGGGTAGGAAAAAAACACAATAGTTTGTCGTACGAAGAAAGTCGTCTCGAAAGCTGCAATAGTTGCAGCTTTGCTTGTTCGCCTTTAGTAGAGTCGTTTAGTTTTTCGACCCGAAAGAGTTGTTGCTAATTTACGACATTTTAAGGTGTTTATTCAATATTTTGTACTTTTTACGGGAATTCTGTAACTAAAAACAATGGAACAATTTAAATATAATAGTACCTTTTTTGGAGATCTTTAGTGGATAAATCTTGCTAATTTTGTATGCTTCTGAAAGCTGATGTAATATATAAACTTCCTTAGAGACATCCGAAATATCTGTTCCCGAACCAATTTTGACTTGTGTTTCCGGCAGAGATTTGCAAAGCATTTCTAAAATCTGATATCCGGGCCCACTTTTACATGCTTCCAAGAAATTTTTTATGATATTTTCAGAAGCTCGTGTAGAATTCAACGGGACCTTTTGAAGACACTGCCTTCAAATCATCAAAAGACGGCTTTAACCATTCGTAGTTACTTACGCAAAAAACTGGGATATCTGTAATAAGAAAACAATACAGAATTTGTGTTACAAAGGAAGAAATACGTAAATCTGAATAATGAATATTAAGATGCAGTAAGTTCGCAACAATTGTATCGTGTCGAAATGAGACAGGATGTGATAAGAAGAAAGTAGGCAATAAAATTGAAATATGCGCTTTCATTGTTTGCATTGTGAAAGATCACATTTTCTTTCGACCTCAAACAATTAATGCGAATTTATTACATTTTATACTTTATTCAAAGTTTTGTACTTTTTACAAGAATTTTGTTACTAAAAACAATGGAAAATTTAAAAAATTATAGTACCTTTTATGGTATCCCAGACTGTCTTAGAGGCATCAGGAGTATCTGTCAAGAAACAATTTTGGCTTGTGTTTCAGGAAGAGATGTGTAAAACATCTCTATAATCAGATATCCTGGCACATTTTTACATGCTTCAAAGAACTTCTTTTTGATACTTCCAGAAGGTCTGGCAGAAGTTAAAGGGGCCTCCTGAACACGCAACCTTTAAATCATCACGAGACAGCTGTAACCATCCGGAGACACTTTCACACACATCTGGGATCTCTGTAATAAGAAAGCACTACAGATTTGGTGTATCAAAGTAAGAAGTACAGAACTTTGAATAATGAACATTAAAATGCAATAAGCTCTGAATAATTGTTTCGGGTCGAATCAAATCACAATATTTTGTCATAAGAAGAAAGTAGGCTCGAAAACTGCTATAGCTGCCGTTTGATTGCTCGCCTTTAGTAGGTTCGTATTTTCTTTCGACCCGAAATAATTACAATTGTTGAGTTTTTGTGACATTTTAAGTGTTTTATTCAAAGTTTTGTACTTTTTACAGGAATTCTGTAACTAAAAACAATGGAATAATTTTAAAAAGATGGTACCATTTGTGGCGATCTTTAATGGAGAAATCTTGCAAATTTTGTATGCAACTGGAAGCTGATGTAATACATAAACTCTCTTGGAGACATCCGGAATATCTCTTCAAGAAACTATTTTGGCTTGTGTTTCAGGGAGAGATGTGTAAAACATCTCTACAGTCAGATATCCGGGAACACTTTTACATGCTTCCAGGAACTTTTTTTTGATACTAAGAGAAGATCTGGTAGACGTGAATGGGAACTTTTGAAGACACTGCATTGAAATTATCAGGCGACATCATTTATCATCCGGAGACACTTTCACACACACCTGGGATCTCTGTAATAAGAAAGCAATACTGATTTGGTGTATCAAAGTAAGATATACAAAAATTTGAATAATGAACATTCAAATGGAATAAGCTTGCGATAATTGTTTCGGGTAGGAACAAAACACAATAGTTTGTCGTACGAAGAAAGTCGTCTCGAAAACTGCAATAGTTGCAGCTTTGCTTGTTCGCCTTTAGTAGAGTCGTTTAGTTTTTCGACCCGAAAGAGTTGTTACTAATTTACGACATTTTAAGGTGTTTATTCAATGTTTTGTACTTTTTACAGGAATTCTGTAACTAAAAACAATGGAACAATTTAAATATAATAGTACCTTTTTTTGGAGATCTTTAGTGGAGAAATTTTGCTAATTTTGTATGCTTCTGAAAGCTGATGTAATATATAAACTTCCTTAGAGACATCCGAAATATCTGTTCCCGAACCAATTTTGACTTGTGTTTCCGGCAGAGATTTGCAAAGCATTTCTAAAATCTGATATCCGGGCCCAATTTTACATGCTTCCAAGAAATTTTTTATGATATTTTCAGATGCTCGTGTAGAATTCAACGGGACCTTTTGAAGACACTGCCTTCAAATCATCAAAAGACGGCTTTAACCATTCGTAGTTACTTACGCAAAAAACTGGGATATCTGTAATAGGAAAACAATACAGAATTTGTGTTACAAAGGCAGAAATACGGAAATCTGAATAATGAATATTAAGATGCAGTAAGTTCGCAACAATTGCATCGTGTCGAAGTGAGACAGGATGTGATAAGAAGAAAGTAGGCAATAAAATTGAAATATTTGGCGCTTTCATTGTTTGCATTGTGAAAGATCACCTTTTCTTTCGACCTCGAACAAATAATGCGAATTTATTACATTTTATATTTTATTCAAAGTTTTGTACTTTTAACAAGAATTTTGTTACTAAAAACAATGGAAAATTAAAAAAATTATAGTACCTTTTATGGTATCCCAGACTTTCTTAGAGGCATCAGGAGTATCTGTCAAGAAACAATTTTGGCTTGTGTTTCAGGAAGAGATGTGTAAAACATCTCTATAATCAGATATCCTGGCACATTTTTACATGCTTCAAAGAACTTTTTTTTGATACTTCCAGAAGGTCTGGCAGAAGTTAAAGGGGCCTCCTGAACACGCAACCTTTAAATCATCACGAGACAGCTGTAACCATCCGGAGACACTTTCACACACATCTGGGATCTCTGTAATAAGAAAGCACTACAGATTTGGTGTATCAAAGTAAGAAGTACAGAACTTTGAATAATGAACATTAAAATGCAATAAGCTCTGAATAATTGTTTCGGGTCGAATCAAAGCATAATATTTTGTCATAAGAAGAAAGTAGGCTCGAAAACTGCTACAGCTGCCGTTTGAATGTTCGTCTTCAGTAGGTTCGTATTTTCTTTCGACCCGAAACAATTGTTGAGTTTTTGTGACATTTTAAGTGTTTTATTCAAAGTTTTGTACTCTTTACAGGAATTCTGTAACTAAAAACAATTGAATAATTTTAAAAAGATGGTACCATTTGTGGAGATCTTTAATGGAGAAATCTTGCAAATTTTGTATGCACCTGGAAGCTGATGTAATACATAAACTCTCTTGGAGACATCCGGAATACCTCTTCAAGAAACAATTTTGGCTTGTGTTTCAAGGAGAGATGTGTAAAATATCTCTATAGTCAGATATCCGGGCACACTTTTACATTCTTCCAGGAACTTCTTTTTGAAACTATCAGAAGATCTGGTAGACGTGAATGGGAACTTTTGAAGACACTGCATTGAAATCATCAGGCGACATCATTTATCATCCTGAGACACTTTCACACACACCTGGAATCTCTGTAATAAGAAAGCAATACTGATTTGGTGTATCAAAGTAAGATGTACAAAAATTTAAATAATGAACATTAAAATGGAATAAGCTTGCGACAATTGTTTCGGGTAGGAAAAAAACACAATAGTTTGTCGTACGAAGAAAGTCGTCTCGAAAGCTGCAATAGTTGCAGCTTTGCTTGTTCGCCTTTAGTAGAGTCGTTTAGTTTTTCGACCCGAAAGAGTTGTTGCTAATTTACGACATTTTAAGGTGTTTATTCAATATTTTGTACTTTTTACGGGAATTCTGTAACTAAAAACAATGGAACAATTTAAATATAATAGTACCTTTTTTGGAGATCTTTAGTGGATAAATCTTGCTAATTTTGTATGCTTCTGAAAGCTGATGTAATATATAAACTTCCTTAGAGACATCCGAAATATCTGTTCCCGAACCAATTTTGACTTGTGTTTCCGGCAGAGATTTGCAAAGCATTTCTAAAATCTGATATCCGGGCCCACTTTTACATGCTTCCAAGAAATTTTTTATGATATTTTCAGAAGCTCGTGTAGAATTCAACGGGACCTTTTGAAGACACTGCCTTCAAATCATCAAAAGACGGCTTTAACCATTCGTAGTTACTTACGCAAAAAACTGGGATATCTGTAATAAGAAAACAATACAGAATTTGTGTTACAAAGGAAGAAATACGTAAATCTGAATAATGAATATTAAGATGCAGTAAGTTCGCAACAATTGTATCGTGTCGAAATGAGACAGGATGTGATAAGAAGAAAGTAGGCAATAAAATTGAAATATGCGCTTTCATTGTTTGCATTGTGAAAGATCACCTTTTCTTTCGACCTCAAACAATTAATGCGAATTTATTACATTTTATACTTTATTCAAAGTTTTGTACTTTTTACAAGAATTTTGTTACTAAAAACAATGGAAAATTTAAAAAATTATAGTACCTTTTATGGTATCCCAGACTGTCTTAGAGGCATCAGGAGTATCTGTCAAGAAACAATTTTGGCTTGTGTTTCAGGAAGAGATGTGTAAAACATCTCTATAATCAGATATCCTGGCACATTTTTACATGCTTCAAAGAACTTCTTTTTGATACTTCCAGAAGGTCTGGCAGAAGTTAAAGGGGCCTCCTGAACACGCAACCTTTAAATCATCACGAGACAGCTGTAACCATCCGGAGACACTTTCACACACATCTGGGATCTCTGTAATAAGAAAGCACTACAGATTTGGTGTATCAAAGTAAGAAGTACAGAACTTTGAATAATGAACATTAAAATGCAATAAGCTCTGAATAATTGTTTCGGGTCGAATCAAATCACAATATTTTGTCATAAGAAGAAAGTAGGCTCGAAAACTGCTATAGCTGCCGTTTGATTGCTCGCCTTTAGTAGGTTCGTATTTTCTTTCGACCCGAAATAATTACAATTGTTGAGTTTTTGTGACATTTTAAGTGTTTTATTCAAAGTTTTGTACTTTTTACAGGAATTCTGTAACTAAAAACAATGGAATAATTTTAAAAAGATGGTACCATTTGTGGCGATCTTTAATGGAGAAATCTTGCAAATTTTGTATGCAACTGGAAGCTGATGTAATACATAAACTCTCTTGGAGACATCCGGAATATCTCTTCAAGAAACTATTTTGGCTTGTGTTTCAGGGAGAGATGTGTAAAACATCTCTACAGTCAGATATCCGGGAACACTTTTACATGCTTCCAGGAACTTTTTTTTGATACTAAGAGAAGATCTGGTAGACGTGAATGGGAACTTTTGAAGACACTGCATTGAAATTATCAGGCGACATCATTTATCATCCGGAGACACTTTCACACACACCTGGGATCTCTGTAATAAGAAAGCAATACTGATTTGGTGTATCAAAGTAAGATATACAAAAATTTGAATAATGAACATTCAAATGGAATAAGCTTGCGATAATTGTTTCGGGTAGGAACAAAACACAATAGTTTGTCGTACGAAGAAAGTCGTCTCGAAAACTGCAATAGTTGCAGCTTTGCTTGTTCGCCTTTAGTAGAGTCGTTTAGTTTTTCGACCCGAAAGAGTTGTTACTAATTTACGACATTTTAAGGTGTTTATTCAATGTTTTGTACTTTTTACAGGAATTCTGTAACTAAAAACAATGGAACAATTTAAATATAATAGTACCTTTTTTTGGAGATCTTTAGTGGAGAAATTTTGCTAATTTTGTATGCTTCTGAAAGCTGATGTAATATATAAACTTCCTTAGAGACATCCGAAATATCTGTTCCCGAACCAATTTTGACTTGTGTTTCCGGCAGAGATTTGCAAAGCATTTCTAAAATCTGATATCCGGGCCCAATTTTACATGCTTCCAAGAAATTTTTTATGATATTTTCAGATGCTCGTGTAGAATTCAACGGGACCTTTTGAAGACACTGCCTTCAAATCATCAAAAGACGGCTTTAACCATTCGTAGTTACTTACGCAAAAAACTGGGATATCTGTAATAGGAAAACAATACAGAATTTGTGTTACAAAGGCAGAAATACGGAAATCTGAATAATGAATATTAAGATGCAGTAAGTTCGCAACAATTGCATCGTGTCGAAGTGAGACAGGATGTGATAAGAAGAAAGTAGGCAATAAAATTGAAATATTTGGCGCTTTCATTGTTTGCATTGTGAAAGATCACCTTTTCTTTCGACCTCGAACAAATAATGCGAATTTATTACATTTTATATTTTATTCAAAGTTTTGTACTTTTAACAAGAATTTTGTTACTAAAAACAATGGAAAATTAAAAAAATTATAGTACCTTTTATGGTATCCCAGACTTTCTTAGAGGCATCAGGAGTATCTGTCAAGAAACAATTTTGGCTTGTGTTTCAGGAAGAGATGTGTAAAACATCTCTATAATCAGATATCCTGGCACATTTTTACATGCTTCAAAGAACTTTTTTTTGATACTTCCAGAAGGTCTGGCAGAAGTTAAAGGGGCCTCCTGAACACGCAACCTTTAAATCATCACGAGACAGCTGTAACCATCCGGAGACACTTTCACACACATCTGGGATCTCTGTAATAAGAAAGCACTACAGATTTGGTGTATCAAAGTAAGAAGTACAGAACTTTGAATAATGAACATTAAAATGCAATAAGCTCTGAATAATTGTTTCGGGTCGAATCAAAGCATAATATTTTGTCATAAGAAGAAAGTAGGCTCGAAAACTGCTACAGCTGCCGTTTGAATGTTCGTCTTCAGTAGGTTCGTATTTTCTTTCGACCCGAAACAATTGTTGAGTTTTTGTGACATTTTAAGTGTTTTATTCAAAGTTTTGTACTCTTTACAGGAATTCTGTAACTAAAAACAATTGAATAATTTTAAAAAGATGGTACCATTTGTGGAGATCTTTAATGGAGAAATCTTGCAAATTTTGTATGCACCTGGAAGCTGATGTAATACATAAACTCTCTTGGAGACATCCGGAATACCTCTTCAAGAAACAATTTTGGCTTGTGTTTCAAGGAGAGATGTGTAAAATATCTCTATAGTCAGATATCCGGGCACACTTTTACATTCTTCCAGGAACTTCTTTTTGAAACTATCAGAAGATCTGGTAGACGTGAATGGGAACTTTTGAAGACACTGCATTGAAATCATCAGGCGACATCATTTATCATCCTGAGACACTTTCACACACACCTGGAATCTCTGTAATAAGAAAGCAATACTGATTTGGTGTATCAAAGTAAGATGTACAAAAATTTAAATAATGAACATTAAAATGGAATAAGCTTGCGACAATTGTTTCGGGTAGGAAAAAAACACAATAGTTTGTCGTACGAAGAAAGTCGTCTCGAAAGCTGCAATAGTTGCAGCTTTGCTTGTTCGCCTTTAGTAGAGTCGTTTAGTTTTTCGACCCGAAAGAGTTGTTGCTAATTTACGACATTTTAAGGTGTTTATTCAATATTTTGTACTTTTTACGGGAATTCTGTAACTAAAAACAATGGAACAATTTAAATATAATAGTACCTTTTTTGGAGATCTTTAGTGGATAAATCTTGCTAATTTTGTATGCTTCTGAAAGCTGATGTAATATATAAACTTCCTTAGAGACATCCGAAATATCTGTTCCCGAACCAATTTTGACTTGTGTTTCCGGCAGAGATTTGCAAAGCATTTCTAAAATCTGATATCCGGGCCCACTTTTACATGCTTCCAAGAAATTTTTTATGATATTTTCAGAAGCTCGTGTAGAATTCAACGGGACCTTTTGAAGACACTGCCTTCAAATCATCAAAAGACGGCTTTAACCATTCGTAGTTACTTACGCAAAAAACTGGGATATCTGTAATAAGAAAACAATACAGAATTTGTGTTACAAAGGAAGAAATACGTAAATCTGAATAATGAATATTAAGATGCAGTAAGTTCGCAACAATTGTATCGTGTCGAAATGAGACAGGATGTGATAAGAAGAAAGTAGGCAATAAAATTGAAATATTTGGCGCTTTCATTGTTTGCATTGTGAAAGATCACCTTTTCTTTCGACCTCAAACAATTAATGCGAATTTATTACATTTTATACTTTATTCAAAGTTTTGTACTTTTTACAAGAATTTTGTTACTAAAAACAATGGAAAATTTAAAAAATTATAGTACCTTTTATGGTATCCCAGACTGTCTTAGAGGCATCAGGAGTATCTGTCAAGAAACAATTTTGGCTTGTGTTTCAGGAAGAGATGTGTAAAACATCTCTATAATCAGATATCCTGGCACATTTTTACATGCTTCAAAGAACTTCTTTTTGATACTTCCAGAAGGTCTGGCAGAAGTTAAAGGGGCCTCCTGAACACGCAACCTTTAAATCATCACGAGACAGCTGTAACCATCCGGAGATACTTTCACACACATCTGGGATCTCTGTAATAAGAAAGCACTACAGATTTGGTGTATCAAAGTAAGAAGTACAGAACTTTGAATAATGAACATTAAAATGCAATAAGCTCTGAATAATTGTTTCGGGTCGAATCAAAGCCCAATATTTTGTCATAAGAAGAAAGTAGGCTCGAAAACTGCTATAGCTGCCGTTTGATTGTTCGCCTTTAGTAGGTTCGTATTTTCTTTCGACCCGAAACAATTCTTGAGTTTTGTGACATTTTAAGTGTTTTATTCAAAGTTTTGTACTTTTTACAGGAATTCTGTAACTAAAAACAATGGAATAATTTTAAAAAGATGGTACCATTTGTGGCGATCTTTAATGGAGAAATCTTGCAAATTTTGTATGCAACTGGAAGCTGATGTAATACATAAACTCTCTTGGAGACATCCGGAATATCTCTTCAAGAAACTATTTTGGCTTGTGTTTCAGGGAGAGATGTGTAAAACATCTCTACAGTCAGATATCCGGGAACACTTTTACATGCTTCCAGGAACTTTTTTTTGATACTAAGAGAAGATCTGGTAGACGTGAATGGGAACTTTTGAAGACACTGCATTGAAATCATCAGGCGACATCATTTATCATCCGGAGACACTTTCACACACACCTGGGATCTCTGTAATAAGAAAGCAATACTGATTTGGTGTATCAAAGTAAGATATACAAAAATTTGAATAATGAACATTCAAATGGAATAAGCTTGCGACAATTGTTTCGGGTAGGAACAAAACACAATAGTTTGTCGTACGAAGAAAGTCGTCTCGAAAACTGCAATAGTTGCAGCTTTGCTTGTTCGCCTTTAGTAGAGTCGTTTAGTTTTTCGACCCGAAAGAGTTGTTACTAATTTACGACATTTTAAGGTGTTTATTCAATGTTTTGTACTTTTTACAGGAATTCTGTAACTAAAAACAATGGAACAATTTAAATATAATAGTACCTTTTTTTGGAGATCTTTAGTGGAGAAATTTTGCTAATTTTGTATGCTTCTGAAAGCTGATGTAATATATAAACTTCCTTAGAGACATCCGAAATATCTGTTCCCGAACCAATTTTGACTTGTGTTTCCGGCAGAGATTTGCAAAGCATTTCTAAAATCTGATATCCGGGCCCAATTTTACATGCTTCCAAGAAATTTTTTATGATATTTTCAGATGCTCGTGTAGAATTCAACGGGACCTTTTGAAGACACTGCCTTCAAATCATCAAAAGACGGCTTTAACCATTCGTAGTTACTTACGCAAAAAACTGGGATATCTGTAATAGGAAAACAATACAGAATTTGTGTTACAAAGGCAGAAATACGGAAATCTGAATAATGAATATTAAGATGCAGTAAGTTCGCAACAATTGCATCGTGTCGAAGTGAGACAGGATGTGATAAGAAGAAAGTAGGCAATAAAATTGAAATATTTGGCGCTTTCATTGTTTGCATTGTGAAAGATCACCTTTTCTTTCGACCTCAAACAATTAATGCGAATTTATTACATTTTATACTTTATTCAAAGTTTTGTACTTTTTACAAGAATTTTGTTACTAAAAACAATGGAAAATTTAAAAAATTATAGTACCTTTTATGGTATCCGAGACTCTCTGAGAGGCATCAGGATTATCTGTCAAGAAACAATTTTGGCTTGTGTTTCAGGAAGAGATGTGTAAAACATCTCTATAATCAGATATCCTGGCACATTTTTACATGCTTCAAAGAACTTGTTTTTGATACTTCCAGAAGGTCTGGCAGAAGTTAAAGGGGCCTCCTGAACACGCAACCTTTAAATCATCACGAGACAGCTGTAACCATCCGGAGACACTTTCACACACATCTGGGATCTCTGTAATAAGAAAGCACTACAGATTTGGTGTATCAAAGTAAGAAGTACAGAAATTTGAATAATGAACATTAAAATGCAATAATCTCTGAATAATTGTTTCGGGTCGAATCAAAGCATAATATTTTGTCATAAGAAGAAAGTAGGCTCGAAAACTGCTACAGCTGCCGTTTGAATGTTCGTCTTCAGTAGGTTCGTATTTTCTTTCGAACCGAAACAATTGTTGAGTTTTTGTGACATTTTAAGTGTTTTATTCAAAGTTTTGTACTCTTTACAGGAATTCTGTAACTAAAAACAATTGAATAATTTTAAAAAGATAGTACAATTTGTGGAGATCTTTAATGAAGAAATCTTGCAAATTTTGTATACACCTGGAAGCTGATGTGATACATAAACTCTCTTGGAGACATCCGGAATATCTCTTCAAGAAACAATTTTGGCTTGTGTTTCAGGGAGAGATGTGTAAAATATCTCTATAGTCAGATATCCGGGCACACTTTTACATTCTTCCAGGAACTTCTTTTTGAATCTATCAGAAGATCTGGTAGACGTGAATGGGAACTTTTGAAGACACTGCATTGAAATCATCAGGCGACATCATTTATCATCCGGAGACACTTTCACACACACCTAGAATCTCTGTAATAAGAAAGCAATACTGATTTGGTGTATCAAAGTAAGATCTACAAAAATTTAATTAATGAACATTAAAATGGAATAAGCTTGCGACAATTGTTTCGGGTAGGAAAAAAACACAATAGTTTGTCGTACGAAGAAAGTCGTCTCGAAAGCTGCAATAGTTGCAGCTTTGCTTGTTCGCCTTTAGTAGAGTCGTTTAGTTTTTCGACCCGAAATAGTTGTTGCTAATTTACGACATTTTAAGGTGTTTATTCAATGTTTTGTACTTTTTACAGGAATTCTGTAACTAAAAACAATGGAACAATTTAAATATAATAGTACCTTTTTTTGGAGATCTTTAGTGGAGAAATCTTGCTAATTTTGTATGCTTCTGAAAGCTGATGTAATATATAAACTTCCTTAGAGACATCCGAAATATCTGTTCCCGAACCAATTTTGACTTGTGTTTCCGGCAGAGATTTGCAAAGCATTTCTAAAATCTGATATCCGGGCCCACTTTTACATGCTTCCAAGAAATTTTTTATGATATTTTCAGATGCTCGTGTAGAATTCAACGGGACCTTTTGAAGACACTGCCTTCAAATCATCAAAAGACGGCTTTAACGATTCGTAGTTACTTACGCAAAAAACTGGGATATCTGTAATAGGAAAACAATACAGAATTTGTGTTACAAAGGCAGAAATACGGAAATCTGAATAATGAATATTAAGATGCAGTAAGTTCGCAACAATTGTATCGTGTCGAAGTGAGACAGGATGTGATAAGAAGAAAGTAGGCAATAAAATTGAAATATTTGGCGCTTTCATTGTTTGCATTGTGAAAGATCACCTTTTCTTTCGACCTCAAACAATTAATGCGAATTTATTACATTTTATACTTTATTCAAAGTTTTGTACTTTTTACAAGAATTTTGTTACTAAAAACAATGGAAAATTAAAAAAATTATAGTACCTTTTATGGTATCCCAGACTCTCTTAGAGGCATCAGGAGTATCTGTCAAGAAACAATTTTCGCTTGTGTTTCAGGAAGAGATGTGTAAAACATCTCTATTATCAGATATCCTGGCACATTTTACATGCTTCAAAGAACTTCTTTTTGATACTTCCAGAAGGTCTGGCAGAGGTTAAAGGGGCCTCCTGAACACGCAACCTTTAAATCATCACGAGACAGCTCTAACCATTTGAGACGCTTTCACACACATCTGGGATCTCTGTAATAAGAAAGCACTACAGATTTGGTGTATGAAAGTAGGAAGTACAGAACTTTGAATAATGAACATTAAAATGCAATAAGCTCTGAATAATTGTTTCGGGTCGAATCAAAGCCCAATATTTTGTCATAAGAAGAAAGTAGGCTCGAAAACTGCTATAGCTGCCGTTTGATTGTTCGCCTTTAGTAGGTTCGTATTTTCTTTCGACCCGAAACAATTCTTGAGTTTTGTGACATTTTAAGTGTTTTATTCAAAGTTTTGTACTTTTTACAGGAATTCTGTAACTAAAAACAATTGAATAATTTTAAAAAGATGGTACCATTTGAGGAGATCTTTAATGGAGAAATCTTGCAAATTTTGCATACACCTGGAAGCTGATGTGATACATAAACTCTCTTGGAGTCATCCGGAATATCTCTTCAAGAAACAATTTTGGCTTGTGTTTCAGGGAGAGATGTGTAAAACATCTCTACAGTCAGATATCCGGGAACACTTTTACATGCTTCCAGGAACTTTTTTTTGATACTATGAGAAGATCTGGTAGACGTGAATGGGAACTTTTGAAGACACTGCATTGAAATCATCAGGCGACATCATTTATCATCCGGAGACATTTCCACACACACCTGGGATCTCTGTAATAAAAAAGCAATACTGATTTGGTGTATCAAAGTAAGATATACAAAAATTTGAATAATGAACATTCAAATGGAATAAGCTTGCGACAATTGTTTCGGGTAGGAACAAAACACAATAGTTTGTCGTACGAAGAAAGTCGTCTCGAAAACTGCAATAGTTGCAGCTTTGCTTGTTCGCCTTTAGTAGAGTCGTTTAGTTTTTCGACCCGAAAGAGTTGTTGCTAATTTACGACATTTTAAGGTGTTTATTCAATGTTTTGTACTTTTTACAGGAATTCTGTAACTAAAAACAATGGAACAATTTAAATATAATAGTACCTTTTTTTGGAGATCTTTAGTGGAGAAATCTTGCTAATTTTGTATGCTTCTGAAAGCTGATGTAATATATAAACTTCCTTAGTCACATCCGAAATATCTGTTCCCGAACCAATTTTGACTTGTGTTTCCGGCAGAGATTTGCAAAGCATTTCTAAAATCTGATATCCGGGCCCAATTTTACATGCTTCCAAGAACTTTTTTATGATATTTTCAGATGCTCGTGTAGAATTCAACGGGACCTTTTGAAGACACTGCCTTCAAATCATATAAAGACGGCTTTAACCATTCGTAGTCACTTACGCAAAAAACTGGGATATCTGTAATAGGAAAACAATACAGAATTTGTGTTACAAAGGCAGAAATACGGAAATCTGAATAATGAATATTAAGATGCAGTAAGTTCGCAACAATTGTATCGTGTCGAAGTGAGACAGGATGTGATAAGAAGAAAGTAGGCAATAAAATTGAAATATTTGGCGCTTTCATTGTTTGCATTGTGAAAGATCACCTTTTCTTTCGACCTCAAACAATTAATGCGAATTTATTACATTTTATACTTTATTCAAAGTTTTGTACTTTTTACAAGAATTTTGTTACTAAAAACAATGGAAAATTTAAAAAATTATAGTACCTTTTATGGTATCCCAGACTCTCTGACAGGCATCAGGATTATCTGTCAAGAAACAATTTTTGCTTGTGTTTCAGCAAGAGATGTGTAAAACATCTCTATAATCAGATATCCTGGCACATTTTTACATGCTTCAAAGAACTTTTTTTTGATACTTCCAGAAGGTCTGGCAGAAGTTAAAGGGGCCTCCTGAACACGCAACCTTTAAATCATCACGAGACAGCTGTAACCATCCGGAGACACTTTCACACACATCTGGGATCTCTGTAATAAGAAAGCACTACAGATTTGGTGTATCAAAGTAAGAAGTACAGAAATTTGAATAATGAACATTAAAATGCAATAAGCTCTGAATAATTGTTTCGGGTCGAATCAAAGCATAATATTTTGTCATAAGAAGAAAGTAGGCTCGAAAACTGCTACAGCTGCCGTTTGAATGTTCGTCTTCAGTAGGTTCGTATTTTCTTTCGAACCGAAACAATTGTTGAGTTTTTGTGACATTTTAAGTGTTTTATTCAAAGTTTTGTACTCTTTACAGGAATTCTGTAACTAAAAACAATTGAATAATTTTAAAAAGATAGTACAATTTGTGGAGATCTTTAATGAAGAAATCTTGCAAATTTTGTATACACCTGGAAGCTGATGTGATACATAAACTCTCTTGGAGACATCCGGAATATCTCTTCAAGAAACAATTTTGGCTTGTGTTTCAGGGAGAGATGTGTAAAATATCTCTATAGTCAGATATCCGGGCACACTTTTACATTCTTCCAGGAACTTCTTTTTGAATCTATCAGAAGATCTGGTAGACGTGAATGGGAACTTTTGAAGACACTGCATTGAAATCATCAGGCGACATCATTTATCATCCGGAGACACTTTCACACACACCTAGAATCTCTGTAATAAGAAAGCAATACTGATTTGGTGTATCAAAGTAAGATCTACAAAAATTTAATTAATGAACATTAAAATGGAATAAGCTTGCGACAATTGTTTCGGGTAGGAAAAAAACCACAATAGTTTGTCGTACGAAGAAAGTCGTATCGAAAGCTGCAATAGTTGCAGCTTTGCTTGTTCGCCTTTAGTAGAGTCGTTTAGTTTTTCGACCCGAAATAGTTGTTGCTAATTTACGACATTTTAAGGTGTTTATTCAATGTTTTGTACTTTTTACAGGAATTCTGTAACTAAAAACAATGGAACAATTTAAATATAATAGTACCTTTTTTTGGAGATCTTTAGTGGAGAAATCTTGCTAATTTTGTATGCTTCTGAAAGCTGATGTAATATATAAACTTCCTTAGAGACATCCGAAATATCTGTTCCCGAACCAATTTTGACTTGTGTTTCCGGCAGAGATTTGCAAAGCATTTCTAAAATCTGATATCCGGGCCCACTTTTACATGCTTCCAAGAAATTTTTTATGATATTTTCAGATGCTCGTGTAGAATTCAACGGGACCTTTTGAAGACACTGCCTTCAAATCATCAAAAGACGGCTTTAACGATTCGTAGTTACTTACGCAAAAAACTGGGATATCTGTAATAGGAAAACAATACAGAATTTGTGTTACAAAGGCAGAAATACGGAAATCTGAATAATGAATATTAAGATGCAGTAAGTTCGCAACAATTGTATCGTGTCGAAGTGAGACAGGATGTGATAAGAAGAAAGTAGGCAATAAAATTGAAATATTTGGCGCTTTCATTGTTTGCATTGTGAAAGATCACCTTTTCTTTCGACCTCAAACAATTAATGCGAATTTATTACATTTTATACTTTATTCAAAGTTTTGTACTTTTTACAAGAATTTTGTTACTAAAAACAATGGAAAATTAAAAAAATTATAGTACCTTTTATGGTATCCCAGACTCTCTTAGAGGCATCAGGAGTATCTGTCAAGAAACAATTTTCGCTTGTGTTTCAGGAAGAGATATGTAAAACATCTCTATTATCAGATATCCTGGCACATTTTTACATGCTTCAAAGAACTTGTTTTTGATACTTCCAGAAGGTCTGGCAGAAGTTAAAGGGGCCTCCTGAACACGCAACCTTTAAATCATCACGAGACAGCTGTAACCATCCGGAGACACTTTCACACACATCTGGGATCTCTGTAATAAGAAAGCACTACAGATTTGGCGTATCAAAGTAAGAAGTACAGAACTTTGAATAATGAACATTAAAATGCAATAAGCTCTGAATAATTGTTTCGGGTCGAATCAAAGCCCAATATTTTGTCATAAGAAGAAAGTAGGCTCGAAAACTGCTATAGCTGCCGTTTGATTGTTCGCCTTTAGTAGGTTCGTATTTTCTTTTGACCCGAAACAATTCTTGGTTTTGTGACATTTTAAGTGTTTTATTCAAAGTTTTGTACTTTTTGCAGGAATTCTGTAACTAAAAACAATGGAATAATTTTAAAAAGATGGTACCATTTGTGGAGATCTTTAATGGAGAAATCTTACAAATTTTGTATGCACCTGGAAGCTTATGTAATACATAAACTCTCTTGGAGACATCCGGAATACCTCTTCAAGAAACAATTTTGGCTTGTGTTTCAGGGAGAGATGTGTAAAACATCTCTATAGTCAATATCCGGGCACACTCTTACATGCTTCCAGGAACTTGTTTTTGATACTATGAGAAGATCTGGTAGACGTGAATGGGAACTTTTGAAGACACTGCATTGAAATCATCAGGCGACATCATTTATCATCCGGAGACATTTCCACACACACCTGGGATCTCTGTAATAAAAAAGCAATACTGATTTGGTGTATTAAAGTAAGATATACAAAAATTTGAATAATGAACATTAAAATGGAATAAGCTTGCGTCAATTGTTTCGGGTAGGAACAAAACACAATAGTTTGTCGTACGAAGAAAGTCGTCTCGAAAACTGCAATAGTTGCAGCTTTGCTTGTTCGCTTTTAGTAGAGTCGTTTAGTTTTTCGACCCGAAAGAGTTGTTGCTAATTTACGACATTTTAAGGTGTTTATTCAATGTTTTGTAATTTTTACAGGAATTCTGTAACTAAAAACAATGGAACAATTTAAATATAATAGTACCATTTTTTGGAGATCTTTACTGGAGAAATCTTGCTAATTTTGTATGCTTCTGAAAGCTGATGTAATATATAAACGTCCTTAGAGACATCCGAAATATCTGTTCCCGAACCAATTTTGACTTCTGTTTCCGGCAGAGATTTGCAAAGCATTTCAAAAATCTGATATCCGGGCCCAATTTTACATGCTTCCAAGAAATTTTTTATGATATTTTCAGATGCTCGTGTAGAATTCAACGGGATCTTTTGAAGACACTGCTTTCAAATCATCAAAAGACGGCTTTAACCATTCGTAGTTACTTACGCAAAAAACTGGGATATCTGTAATAGGAAAACAATACAGAATTTGTGTTACAAAGGCAGAAATACGGAAATCTGAATAATGAATATTAAGATGCAGTAAGTTCGCAACAATTGTATCGTGTCGAAGTGAGACAGGATGTGATAAGAAGAAAGTAGGCAATAAAATTGAAATATTTGGCGCTGTCATTGTTTGCATTGTGAAAGATCACCTTTTCTTTCGACCTCAAACAATTAATGCGAATTTATTACATTTTATACTTTATTCAAAGTTTTGTACTTTTTACAAGAATTTTGTTACTGAAAACAATGGAAAATTAAAAAAATTATAGTACCTTTTATGGTATCCCAGACTTTCTTAGAGGCATCAGGAGTATCTGTCAAGAAACAATTTTGGCTTGTGTTTCAGGAAGAGATGTGTAAAACATCTCTATAATCAGATATCCTGGCACATTTTTACATGCTTCAAAGAACTTTTTTTTGATACTTCCAGAAGGTCTGGCAGAAGTTAAAGGGGCCTCCTGAACACGCAACCTTTAAATCATCACGAGACAGCTGTAACCATCCGGAGACACTTTCACACACATCTGGGATCTCTGTAATAAGAAAGCACTACAGATTTGGTGTATCAAAGTAAGAAGTACAGAACTTTGAATAATGAACATTAAAATGCAATAAGCTCTGAATAATTGTTTCGGGTCGAATCAAAGCATAATATTTTGTCATAAGAAGAAAGTAGGCTCGAAAACTGCTACAGCTGCCGTTTGAATGTTCATCTTCAGTAGGTTCGTATTTTCTTTCGACCCGAAACAATTGTTGAGTTTTTGTGACATTTTAAGTGTTTTATTCAAAGTTTTGTACTCTTTACAGGAATTCTGTAACTAAAAACAATTGAATAATTTTAAAAAGATGGTACCATTTGTGGAGATCTTTAATGGAGAAATCTTGCAAATTTTGTATGCACCTGGAAGCTGATGTAATACATAAACTCTCTTGGAGACATTCGGAATACCTCTTCAAGAAACAATTTTGGCTTGTGTTTCAGGGAGAGATGTGTAAAATATCTCTATAGTCAGATATCCGGGCACACTTTTACATTCTTCCAGGAACTTCTTTTTGAAACTATCAGAAGATCTGGTAGACGTGAATGGGAACTTTTGAAGACACTGCATTGAAATCATCAGGCGACATCATTTATCATCCTGAGACACTTTCACACACACCTGGAATCTCTGTAATAAGAAAGCAATACTGATTTGGTGTATCAAAGTAAGATGTACAAAAATTTAAATAATGAACATTAAAATGGAATAAGCTTGCGACAATTGTTTCGGGTAGGAAAAAAACACAATAGTTTGTCGTACGAAGAAAGTCGTCTCGAAAGCTGCAATAGTTGCAGCTTTGCTTGTTCGCCTTTAGTAGAGTCGTTTAGTTTTTCGACCCGAAAGAGTTGTTGCTAATTTACGACATTTTAGGGTGTTTATTCAATGTTTTGTACTTTTTACAGGAATTCTGTAACTAAAAACAATGGAACAATTTAAATATAATAGTACCTTTTTTTGGAGATCTTTAGTGGAGAAATCTTGCTAATTTTGTATGCTTCTGAAAGCTGATGTAATATATAAACTTCCTTAGAGACATCCGAAATATCTGTTCCCGAACCAATTTTGACTTGTGTTTCCGGCAGAGATTTGCAAAGCATTTCTAAAATCTGATATCCGGGCCCACTTTTACATGCTTCCAAGAAATTTTTTATGATATTTTCAGATGCTCGTGTAGAATTCAACGGGACCTTTTGAAGACACTGCCTTCAAATCATCAAAAGACGGCTTTAACGATTCGTAGTTACTTACGCAAAAAACTGGGATATCTGTAATAGGAAAACAATACAGAATTTGTGTTACAAAGGCAGAAATACGGAAATCTGAATAATGAATATTAAGATGCAGTAAGTTCGCAACAATTGTATCGTGTCGAAGTGAGACAGGATGTGATAAGAAGAAAGTAGGCAATAAAATTGAAATATTTGGCGCTTTCATTGTTTGCATTGTGAAAGATCACCTTTTCTTTCGACCTCAAACAATTAATGCGAATTTATTACATTTTATACTTTATTCAAAGTTTTGTACTTTTTACAAGAATTTTGTTACTAAAAACAATGGAAAATTAAAAAAATTATAGTACCTTTTATGGTATCCCAGACTCTCTTAGAGGCATCAGGAGTATCTGTCAAGAAACAATTTTCGCTTGTGTTTCAGGAAGAGATGTGTAAAACATCTCTATTATCAGATATCCTGGCACATTTTTACATGCTTCAAAGAACTTGTTTTTGATACTTCCAGAAGGTCTGGCAGAAGTTAAAGGGGCCTCCTGAACACGCAACCTTTAAATCATCACGAGACAGCTGTAACCATCCGGAGACACTTTCACACACATCTGGGATCTCTGTAATAAGAAAGCACTACAGATTTGGTGTATCAAAGTAAGAAGTACAGAACTTTGAATAATGAACATTAAAATGCAATAAGCTCTGAATAATTGTTTCGGGTCGAATCAAAGCCCAATATTTTGTCATAAGAAGAAAGTAGGCTCGAAAACTGCTATAGCTGCCGTTTGATTGTTCGCCTTTAGTAGGTTCGTATTTTCTTTTGACCCGAAACAATTCTTGAGTTTTGTGACATTTTAAGTGTTTTATTCAAAGTTTTGTACTTTTTGCAGGAATTCTGTAACTAAAAACAATGGAAATATTTTAAAAAGATGGTACCATTTGTGGAGATCTTTAATGGAGAAATCTTACAAATTTTGTATGCACCTGGAAGCTTATGTAATACATAAACTCTCTTGGAGACATCCGGAATACCTCTTCAAGAAACAATTTTGGCTTGTGTTTCAGGGAGAGATGTGTAAAACATCTCTATAGTCAAATATCCGGGCACTCTCTTACATGCTTCCAGGAACTTGTTTTTGATACTTCCAGAAGGTCTGGCAGAGGTTAAAGGGGCCTCCTGAACACGCAACCTTTAAATCATCACGAGACAGCTCTAACCATTTGAGACGCTTTCACACACATCTGGGATCTCTGTAATAAGAAAGCACTACAGATTTGGTGTATGAAAGTAGGAAGTACAGAACTTTGAATAATGAACATTAAAATGCAATAAGCTCTGAATAATTGTTTCGGGTCGAATCAAAGCCCAATATTTTGTCATAAGAAGAAAGTAGGCTCGAAAACTGCTATAGCTGCCGTTTGATTGTTCGCCTTTAGTAGGTTCGTATTTTCTTTCGACCCGAAACAATTCTTGAGTTTTGTGACATTTTAAGTGTTTTATTCAAAGTTTTGTACTTTTTACAGGAATTCTGTAACTAAAAACAATTGAATAATTTTAAAAAGATGGTACCATTTGAGGAGATCTTTAATGGAGAAATCTTGCAAATTTTGCATACACCTGGAAGCTGATGTGATACATAAACTCTCTTGGAGTCATCCGGAATATCTCTTCAAGAAACAATTTTGGCTTGTGTTTCAGGGAGAGATGTGTAAAACATCTCTACAGTCAGATATCCGGGAACACTTTTACATGCTTCCAGGAACTTTTTTTTGATACTATGAGAAGATCTGGTAGACGTGAATGGGAACTTTTGAAGACACTGCATTGAATTCATCAGGCGACATCATTTATCATCCGGAGACATTTCCACACACACCTGGGATCTCTGTAATAAAAAAGCAATACTGATTTGGTGTATCAAAGTAAGATATACAAAAATTTGAATAATGAACATTCAAATGGAATAAGCTTGCGACAATTGTTTCGGGTAGGAACAAAACACAATAGTTTGTCGTACGAAGAAAGTCGTCTCGAAAACTGCAATAGTTGCAGTTTTGCTTGTTCGCCTTTAGTAGAGTCGTTTAGTTTTTCGACCCGAAAGAGTTGTTGCTAATTTACGACATTTTAAGGTGTTTATTCAATGTTTTGTACTTTTTACAGGAATTCTGTAACTAAAAACAATGGAACAATTTAAATATAATAGTACCTTTTTTTGGAGATCTTTAGTGGAGAAATCTTGCTAATTTTGTATGCTTCTGAAAGCTGATGTAATATATAAACTTCCTTAGTCACATCCGAAATATCTGTTCCCGAACCAATTTTGACTTGTGTTTCCGGCAGAGATTTGCAAAGCATTTCTAAAATCTGATATCCGGGCCCAATTTTACATGCTTCCAAGAAATTTTTTATGATATTTTCAGATGCTCGTGTAGAATTCAACGGGACCTTTTGAAGACACTGCCTTCAAATCATATAAAGACGGCTTTAACCATTCGTAGTCACTTACGCAAAAAACTGGGATATCTGTAATAGGAAAACAATACAGAATTTGTGTTACAAAGGCAGAAATACGGAAATCTGAATAATGAATATTAAGATGCAGTAAGTTCGCAACAATTGTATCGTGTCGAAGTGAGACAGGATGTGATAAGAAGAAAGTAGGCAATAAAATTGAAATATTTGGCGCTTTCATTGTTTGCATTGTGAAAGATCACCTTTTCTTTCGACCTCAAACAATTAATGCGAATTTATTACATTTTATACTTTATTCAAAGTTTTGTACTTTTTACAAGAATTTTGTTACTAAAAACAATGGAAAATTTAAAAAATTATAGTACCTTTTATGGTATCCCAGACTCTCTGAGAGGCATCAGGATTATCTGTCAAGAAACAATTTTGGCTTGTGTTTCAGGAAGAGATGTGTAAAACATCTCTATAATCAGATATCCTGGCACATTTTTACATGCTTCAAAGAACTTTTTTTTGATACTTCCAGAAGGTCTGGCAGAAGTTAAAGGGGCCTCCTGAACACGCAACCTTTAAATCATCACGAGACAGCTGTAACCATCCGGAGACACTTTCACACACATCTGGGATCTCTGTAATAAGAAAGCACTACAGATTTGGTGTATCAAAGTAAGAAGTACAGAAATTTGAATAATGAACATTAAAATGCAATAAGCTCTGAATAATTGTTTCGGGTCGAATCAAAGCATAATATTTTGTCATAAGAAGAAAGTAGGCTCGAAAACTGCTACAGCTGCCGTTTGAATGTTCGTCTTCAGTAGGTTCGTATTTTCTTTCGACCCGAAACAATTGTTGAGTTTTTGTGACATTTTAAGTGTTTTATTCAAAGTTTTGTACTCTTTACAGGAATTCTGTAACTAAAAACAATTGAATAATTTTAAAAAGATAGTACAATTTGTGGAGATCTTTAATGAAGAAATCTTGCAAATTTTGTATACACCTGGAAGCTGATGTGATACATAAACTCTCTTGGAGACATCCGGAATATCTCTTCAAGAAACAATTTTGGCTTGTGTTTCAGGGAGAGATGTGTAAAATATCTCAATAGTCAGATATCCGGGCACACTTTTACATTCTTCCAGGAACTTCTTTTTGAATCTATCAGAAGATCTGGTAGACGTGAATGGGAACTTTTGAAGACACTGCATTGAAATCATCAGGCGACATCATTTATCATCCGGAGACACTTTCACACACACCTACAATCTCTGTAATAAGAAAGCAATACTGATTTGGTGTATCAAAGTAAGATCTACAAAAATTTAATTAATGAACATTAAAATGGAATAAGCTTGCGACAATTGTTTCGGGTAGGAAAAAAAACAACAGTTTGTCGTACGAAGAAAGTCGTCTCGAAAGCTGCAATAGTTGCAGCTTTGCTTGTTCGCCTTTAGTAGAGTCGTTTAGTTTTTCGACCCGAAATAGTTGTTGCTAATTTACGATATTTTAAGGTGTTTATTCAATGTTTTGTACTTTTTACAGGAATTCTGTAACTAAAAACAATGGAACAATTTAAATATAATAGTACCTTTTTTTGGAGATCTTTAGTGGAGAAATCTTGCTAATTTTGTATGCTTCTGAAAGCTGATGTAATATATAAACTTCCTTAGAGACATCCGAAATATCTGTTCCCGAACCAATTTTGACTTGTGTTTCCGGCAGAGATTTGCAAAGCATTTCTAAAATCTGATATCCGGGCCCACTTTTACATGCTTCCAAGAAATTTTTTATGATATTTTCAGATGCTCGTGTAGAATTCAACGGGACCTTTTGAAGACACTGCCTTCAAATCATCAAAAGACGGCTTTAACGATTCGTAGTTACTTACGCAAAAAACTGGGATATCTGTAATAGGAAAACAATACAGAATTTGTGTTACAAAGGCAGAAATACGGAAATCTGAATAATGAATATTAAGATGCAGTAAGTTCGCAACAATTGTATCGTGTCGAAGTGAGACAGGATGTGATAAGAAGAAAGTAGGCAATAAAATTGAAATATTTGGCGCTTTCATTGTTTGCATTGTGAAAGATCACCTTTTCTTTCGACCTCAAACAATTAATGCGAATTTATTACATTTTATACTTTATTCAAAGTTTTGTACTTTTTACAAGAATTTTGTTACTAAAAACAATGGAAAATTAAAAAAATTATAGTACCTTTTATGGTATCCCAGACTCTCTTAGAGGCATCAGGAGTATCTGTCAAGAAACAATTTTCGCTTGTGTTTCAGGAAGAGATGTGTAAAACATCTCTATTATCAGATATCCTGGCACATTTTTACATGCTTCAAAGAACTTGTTTTTGATACTTCCAGAAGGTCTGGCAGAAGTTAAAGGGGCCTCCTGAACACGCAACCTTTAAATCATCACGAGACAGCTCTAACCATTTGAGACGCTTTCACACACATCTGGGATCTCTGTAATAAGAAAGCACTACAGATTTGGTGTATGAAAGTAGGAAGTACAGAACTTTGAATAATGAACATTAAAATGCAATAAGCTCTGAATAATTGTTTCGGGTCGAATCAAAGCCCAATATTTTGTCATAAGAAGAAAGTAGGCTCGAAAACTGCTATAGCTGCCGTTTGATTGTTCGCCTTTAGTAGGTTCGTATTTTCTTTCGACCCGAAACAATTCTTGAGTTTTGTGACATTTTAAGTGTTTTATTCAAAGTTTTGTACTTTTTACAGGAATTCTGTAACTAAAAACAATTGAATAATTTTAAAAAGATGGTACCATTTGAGGAGATCTTTAATGGAGAAATCTTGCAAATTTTGCATACACCTGGAAGCTGATGTGATACATAAACTCTCTTGGAGTCATCCGGAATATCTCTTCAAGAAACAATTTTGGCTTGTGTTTCAGGGAGAGATGTGTAAAACATCTCTACAGTCAGATATCCGGGAACACTCTTACATGCTTCCAGGAACTTTTTTTTGATACTATGAGAAGATCTGGTAGACGTGAATGGGAACTTTTGAAGACACTGCATTGAAATCATCAGGCGACATCATTTATCATCCGGAGACATTTCCACACACACCTGGGATCTCTGTAATAAAAAAGCAATACTGATTTGGTGTATTAAAGTAAGATATACAAAAATTTGAATAATGAACATTAAAATGGAATAAGCTTGCGTCAATTGTTTCGGGTAGGAACAAAACACAATAGTTTGTCGTACGAAGAAAGTCGTCTCGAAAACTGCAATAGTTGCAGCTTTGCTTGTTCGCCTTTAGTAGAGTCGTTTAGTTTTTCGACCCGAAAGAGTTGTTGCTAATTTACGACATTTTAAGGTGTTTATTCAATGTTTTGTAATTTTTACAGGAATTCTGTAACTAAAAACAATGGAACAATTTAAATATAATAGTACCTTTTTTTGGAGATCTTTACTGGAGAAATCTTGCTAATTTTGTATGCTTCTGAAAGCTGATGTAATATATAAACGTCCTTAGAGACATCCGAAATATCTGTTCCCGAACCAATTTTGACTTCTGTTTCCGGCAGAGATTTGCAAAGCATTTCAAAAATCTGATATCCGGGCCCAATTTTACATGCTTCCAAGAAATTTTTTATGATATTTTCAGATGCTCGTGTAGAATTCAACGGGATCTTTTGAAGACACTGCTTTCAAATCATCAAAAGACGGCTTTAACCATTCGTAGTTACTTACGCAAAAAACTGGGATATCTGTAATAGGAAAACAATACAGAATTATACCGGAATACCTCTTCAAGAAACAATTTTGGCTTGTGTTTCAGGGAGAGATGTGTAAAACATCTCTATAGTCAAATATCCAGGCACTCTCTTACATGCTTCCAGGAACTTGTTTTTGATACTTCCAGAAGGTCTGGCAGAGGTTAAAGGGGCCTCCTGAACACGCAACCTTTAAATCATCACGAGACAGCTGTAACCATCCGGAGACACTTTCACACACATCTGGGATCTCTGTAATAAGAAAGCACTACAGATTTGGTGTATCAAAGTAAGAAGTACAGAACTTTGTATAATGAACATTAAAATGCAATAAGCTCTGAATAATTGTTTCGGGTCGAATCAAAGCCCAATATTTTGTCATAAGAAGAAAGTAGGCTCGAAAACTGCTATAGCTGCCGTTTGATTGTTCGCCTTTAGTAGGTTCGTATTTTCTTTTGACCCGAAACAATTCTTGAGTTTTGTGACATTTTAAGTGTTTTATTCAAAGTTTTGTACTTTTTGCAGGAATTCTGTAACTAAAAACAATGGAATAATTTTAAAAAGATGGTACCATTTGTGGAGATCTTTAATGGAGAAATCTTACAAATTTTGTATGCACCTGGAAGCTTATGTAATACATAAACTCTCTTGGAGACATCCGGAATACCTCTTCAAGAAACAATTTTGGCTTGTGTTTCAGGGAGAGATGTGTAAAACATCTCTATAGTCAATATCCGGGCACACTCTTACATGCTTCCAGGAACTTGTTTTTGATACTATGAGAAGATCTGGTAGACGTGAATGGGAACTTTTGAAGACACTGCATTGAAATCATCAGGCGACATCATTTATCATCCGGAGACATTTCCACACACACCTGGGATCTCTGTAATAAAAAAGCAATACTGATTTGGTGTATTAAAGTAAGATATACAAAAATTTGAATAATGAACATTAAAATGGAATAAGCTTGCGTCAATTGTTTCGGGTAGGAACAAAACACAATAGTTTGTCGTACGAAGAAAGTCGTCTCGAAAACTGCAATAGTTGCAGCTTTGCTTGTTCGCCTTTAGTAGAGTCGTTTAGTTTTTCGACCCGAAAGAGTTGTTGCTAATTTACGACATTTTAAGGTGTTTATTCAATGTTTTGTAATTTTTACAGGAATTCTGTAACTAAAAACAATGGAACAATTTAAATATAATAGTACCTTTTTTTGGAGATCTTTACTGGAGAAATCTTGCTAATTTTGTATGCTTCTGAAAGCTGATGTAATATATAAACGTCCTTAGAGACATCCGAAATATCTGTTCCCGAACCAATTTTGACTTCTGTTTACGGCAGAGATTTGCAAAGCATTTCAAAAATCTGATATCCGGGCCCAATTTTACATGCTTCCAAGAAATTTTTTATGATATTTTCAGATGCTCGTGTAGAATTCAACGGGATCTTTTGAAGACACTGCTTTCAAATCATCAAAAGACGGCTTTAACCATTCGTAGTTACTTACGCAAAAAACTGGGATATCTGTAATAGGAAAACAATACAGAATTTGTGTTACAAAGGCAGAAATACGGAAATCTGAATAATGAATATTAAGATGCAGTAAGTTCGCAACAATTGTATCGTGTCGAAGTGAGACAGGATGTGATAAGAAGAAAGTAGGCAATAAAATTGAAATATTTGGCGCCGTCATTGTTTGCATTGTGAAAGATCACCTTTTCTTTCGACCTCAAACAATTAATGCGAATTTATTACATTTTATACTTTATTCAAAGTTTTGTACTTTTTACAAGAATTTTGTTACTGAAAACAATGGAAAATTAAAAAAATTATAGTACCTTTTATGGTATCCCAGACTTTCTTAGAGGCATCAGGAGTATCTGTCAAGAAACAATTTTGGCTTGTGTTTCAGGAAGAGATGTGTAAAACATCTCTATAATCAGATATCCTGGCACATTTTTACATGCTTCAAAGAACTTTTTTTTGATACTTCCAGAAGGTCTGGCAGAAGTTAAAGGGGCCTCCTGAACACGCAACCTTTAAATCATCACGAGACAGCTGTAACCATCCGGAGACACTTTCACACACATCTGGGATCTCTGTAATAAGAAAGCACTACAGATTTGGTGTATCAAAGTAAGAAGTACAGAACTTTGAATAATGAACATTAAAATGCAATAAGCTCTGAATAATTGTTTCGGGTCGAATCAAAGCATAATATTTTGTCATAAGAAGAAAGTAGGCTCGAAAACTGCTACAGCTGCCGTTTGAATGTTCGTCTTCAGTAGGTTCGTATTTTCTTTCGACCCGAAACAATTGTTGAGTTTTTGTGACATTTTAAGTGTTTTATTCAAAGTTTTGTACTCTTTACAGGAATTCTGTAACTAAAAACAATTGAAAAATTTTAAAAAGATGGTACCATTTGTGGAGATCTTTAATGGAGAAATCTTGCAAATTTTGTATGCACCTGGAAGCTGATGTAATACATAAACTCTCTTGGAGACATCCGGAATACCTCTTCAAGAAACAATTTTGGCTTGTGTTTCAGGGAGAGATGTGTAAAATATCTCTATAGTCAGATATCCGGGCACACTTTTACATTCTTCCAGGAACTTCTTTTTGAAACTATCAGAAGATCTGGTAGACGTGAATGGGAACTTTTGAAGACACTGCATTGAAATCATCAGGCGACATCATTTATCATCCTGAGACACTTTCACACACACCTGGAATCTCTGTAATAAGAAAGCAATACTGATTTGGTGTATCAAAGTAAGATGTACAAAAATTTAAATAATGAACATTAAAATGGAATAAGCTTGCGACAATTGTTTCGGGTAGGAAAAAAACACAATAGTTTGTCGTACGAAGAAAGTCGTCTCGAAAGCTGCAATAGTTGCAGCTTTGCTTGTTCGCCTTTAGTAGAGTCGTTTAGTTTTTCGACCCGAAAGAGTTGTTGCTAATTTACGACATTTTAAGGTGTTTATTCAATGTTTTGTACTTTTTACGGGAATTCTGTAACTAAAAACAATGGAACAATTTAAATATAATAGTACCTTTTTTGGAGATCTTTAGTGGAGAAATCTTGCTAATTTTGTATGCTTCTGAAAGCTGATGTAATATATAAACTTCCTTAGAGACATCCGAAATATCTGTTCCCGAACCAATTTTGACTTGTGTTTCCGGCAGAGATTTGCAAAGCATTTCTAAAATCTGATATCCGGGCCCACTTTTACATGCTTCCAAGAAATTTTTTATGATATTTTCAGAAGCTCGTGTAGAATTCAACGGGACCTTTTGAAGACACTGCCTTCAAATCATCAAAAGACGGCTTTAACCATTCGTAGTTACTTACGCAAAAAACTGGGATATCTGTAATAAGAAAACAATACAGAATTTGTGTTACAAAGGAAGAAATACGTAAATCTGAATAATGAATATTAAGATGCAGTAAGTTCGCAACAATTGTATCGTGTCGAAATGAGACAGGATGTGATAAGAAGAAAGTAGGCAATAAAATTGAAATATTTGGCGCTTTCATTGTTTGCATTGTGAAAGATCACCTTTTCTTTCGACCTCAAACAATTAATGCGAATTTATTACATTTTATACTTCATTCAAAGTTTTGTACTTTTTACAAGAATTTTGTTACTAAAAACAATGAAAAATTAAAAAAATTATAGTACCTTTTATGATATCCCAGACTGTCTTAGAGGCATCAGGAGTATCTGTCAAGAAACAATTTTGGCTTGTGTTTCAGGAAGAGATGTGTAAAACATCTCTATAATCAGATATCCTGGCACATTTTTACATGCTTCAAAGAACTTCTTTTTGATACTTCCAGAAGGTCTGGCAGAAGTTAAAGGGGCCTCCTGAACACGCAACCTTTAAATCATCACGAGACAGCTGTAACCATCCGGAGACACTTTCACACACATCTGGGATCTCTGTAATAAGGAAGCACTACAGATTTGGTGTATTAAAGTAAGAAGTACAGAACTTTGAATAATGAACATTAAAATGCAATAAACTCTGAATAATTGTTTCGGGTCGAATCAAAGCACAATGTTTTGTCATAAGAAGAAAGTAGGCTCGAAATCTGCTATAGCTGCCGTTTGATTGTTCGCCTTTAGTAGGTTCGTATTTTCTTTCGACCCGAAACAATTCTTGAGTTTTGTGACATTTTAAGTGTTTTATTCAAAGTTTTGTACTTTTTACAGGAATTCTGTAACTAAAAACAATGGAATAATTTTAAAAAAGATGGTAAGATTTGTGGAGATCTTTAATGGAGAAATCTTACAAATTTTGTATGCACCTGGAAGCTGATGTGATACATAAACTCTCTTGGAGACATCCGGAATATCTCTTCAAGAAACAATTTTGGCTTGTGTTTCAGGGAGAGATGTGTAAAATATCTCTATAGTCAGATATCCGGGCACACTTTTACATTCTTCCAGGAACTTCTTTTTGAATC